>JAVLUX010000011.1:36650200-37250200 GCA_032164185.1 Moxostoma hubbsi
CCAGTCACCACAACAGGAAGCACCAGCCACACCATCACAAATCCAGGCTCCATCCATTGACACACCAGCAACCCAGACTACATCTGTCTGCACGTCACCACACCTGTTTCCTTCCTACCACACATCACCACAACCTGCTCCATCCATCTACAAACCACCACACCCAGCTCCACCCATCCATGAACCAGCACACGTGGCTCTTTCTTGCCACACACCAGCACCACCCATCCATGAACCAGCACACGTGGCTCTTTCCTGCGACACAACACCACACCCAGCTCCACCCATCCATGAACCAGCACACCTGGTCGCAGCTGTGCAGCCACCACTGCAGGGTCCACAGCAACGTAAAAGACCACAAAAAATTAAAGGTGTGTTTTAGTCTATGCACAGCATGTATTGTACAGACATTTTACCCCCGCATAATCGTCATGAAGTTAATGTGATTTTTGTAAACCCTCTAAACATTATTGATTTATTATGGATCTGATTCAGGATTGTAATTATACTGTATGCTATAATACTAGATGCTATATTATTTTATTATTTTTTCTATAAATAATAATTGAATTGATGGTTTTCTACACATCCCTGCTTCATTGAATTAGAGAGCTGCAAAGTTAAAGTCCATGTAAAGAATACCAGTGTAAAAGATATCTGCTCTGTGGAAAGCGATGTAAAATGTAAACAGTCCATTAGGAGACACAACATAAAGAAGGGATGGCAAAGAAACAAAGATTTTGAATAGAACCATGTGCAGCCATTGATACTCCTGTGGTTATCAGATCTCACTAGGAGGAGCTAAATGTGCTGATGACAAACAGTGGAAAAAATGCATAAATGTGTTCATTGTGAATTGATTCCTGCACAAAAAGTACTACACATATTGTGGACATTGGTGCAAATAATATATTCCTTACAATTACAGATTGCCCTCACAATCGGCTTGAAATGTTCCCAGTCCGTGAAATAATAAAGACAAGGAACAGAAAGGTAGGACAATAACTAACTGGATGACAGTGTTTCCTCTCAATTAGTTAAATAATGCTATTGGAATTGTCATTTCAAAACCTTAACCAAGTTAATTTTTACTTAAAATGCAGCAACAAATATGTGATTATAAAAACAATGCTTTTATCACTTTTGTTATTTATCCAAAAAACAAGCATTACCACTAAAGACACCCACCCCCCCCTCCACCCTAAAAATAAATAAATAAATAAAAACACTTGATGACATTCTAAAACTGTTGTATAACTTGTTTTGCAATTACTTAATGTTACCTTGATAAAATGCTGTTGTCTGTCACATCATTGAGCTGTATATGTAGGCATCCTGTAAATACCTTTAGCTTGAAGTGTCAGTCATGGATCTTATTTGATGACTATGATTCAAAATATGCAGTATATAAACTATAATAATAATTCATTACATTTATATAGCACTTTTCTGGGTCCTCAAAGCACTTTACATGGGAGGAATCTCCTCAACCACCACCAGTGTCAAATTATGTCAACAATGAATATATTTTCACTCCTTGTTAAAGTACAACATTTAAATAACATACAGTAATACAATGTCTTTGTCTTCCTGCCACAGGGGAGGACAGAACATCTTTATGACTGGCAGCCCTGCACAATGTGGTATGTTAAATAGCTTTTGGTTATGTACGATTACATGCATTTTATTATTGGTCTCTTGGATCTCTCTGTATTGGCAGAGAGCAGGCACACCAATGTGTCCCTAAGTAAGACACTTAACTCCTAGTTGCTCCAGAAGCCTGCAACCTTTGACATAAACCGCAATTGTAAGTCGCTTTGGATAAGAGTCACCTAAATTAATAAATGTAATGTAATGTACTATTTTCATTTATGGGGATTGTTGACAAACCATTGTCTTGGGTAGAGATTATTAAAGAAAAATGGTAATGCAAACAGTTTTTGTATGCTGTTTACAATTGTGAGGATACTGCTATGTTGTACTGTGCATCCACAGCCATATGAAACCAAAAGTGAAATTCACTATTTAAATGTAACTATGGAAAGGCCACAACGTAGTAATGCATTATTTACACAAGATTTTTCCAATAATTCAGCATATAGCTAGTCTTCATTCCAAGCATTTTTCAGGCCAACCTACATGGGCTGTTGTCTTTTGGCTTAGGTCAGGCTACACAAAATTACCCATCTGAATTTTCCCAAGGGGATTTATAAAGTGCTTTTATTGACTTAACTTAGATTATGATGTGCATGCTTGAGTATTTTTTATTCACTTTGAAGTTTCTGCTGTAAGTCTCTTGAAGAGGAATGCAGTGATTGGAGATGTTGATGGTATAGTCAGAGGAAATATCAGGGTTTCAGGGTTTGACGATTAGTACACTGCAAATGGATACATTTATTTGTGAGAGAGGATTTATTTTATTTTTCCACAACATTTTGACATTTTAAGCTGCTGCGCTGGGCCCATTTTTGTTCCACCTGCCAGCTGTATTGTGCCTATCTACGTTTTTTTCACAATTATCTAGTTTTGTTTATTTTTCCATGAGCAACAGTTACTGTGTGTAACACTGACATACCCTAATGTCCGTAATGACAGTGATGTTTTATATCTTGTTTAAAAGTAATCTTACGCACATGGAAAGCAGATACACCAGAATTATAATGGGTTCAGCAAGACCTTCCTCCAACTCTGGCACAGTTCTAGTGTGGAGATAGGTCTGGCTATGCAAGACTAGGTTAACAGTTACATAGTTTTATTGCCTCGTCCCCACTCTGGAAAAACAGATTCTTGAAGCACTGCACTACTCTGCAAAGCATTGTAAAACATTGAATGTTACAATCATGACAATCAATTCAATGTGTATTATACTTACTAATTCTCCTTCAACTTCCCTCTCTTTATTTATTTATGTTTTTCTCAGTGGAAAGACCTGGCCTCCATCCTGGCAGCCAGCGTGATTCCCATCCCATGGAGCTAGCCTGCAAATATGCAACATACATTGCAAACATGCATTTTTTTCCTTGTTCTTGTTAAGTGTAATTTCTTTACATATTTTTTTGTTGTTGTCCACAGTTTGTAATAAAAACTGAAATAAAAGTTTGTCTTTAATATTCTTCATGGTTTTTCTTCAAGCTTGTTACAGGCTCTTTTATCTGTATTGATTCAATAAAGTGCAACTGTCAACAGACTTAACATTTCTTAAACTTGAAGGACCCCTATATGGATTGTTTTGTGGCCAACAGACCATGGAAAAGTTACAGTTTATCATATAATTTTGACTCTGACAAGCTAAATTATGGGAAACAACTGATCCTTTCACAACGTAACAAAATGTTCATTCCACCAATGACACACACAGTTGGAGTGCTTTATTGGGGGACATGCATAGCTCAATATTGAAGAGGACACAGTTTCATTTCAGATTTCATATTAAATAACCTCCGCCACAAATATAAAATTAAACTAAATGAGCAACTTCACATTTTATTCACAGGCTTCGAAATGCCTTAATTTTTATTAGCAATCTTTCAACCTCTTGTGCTAAATTACAGTACCGTAATTTACGGAAATCATGCCAAACCCTAATTTGCATAACATACTGTTTGGACTATGTTGCAGTTAATCACCTTGAAGCTGATTATGTGTTGACAATGTAAAATAACTATTTAAATTTTTGATGGGAATGAAAATGTGCATTTCACAAATGGGACTACATGCAACCACACATACATACTTAAAATAAGGGAATTGAGATAATCTTACATTTACGCAATTGGCAGACGCTTTTATCCAAAGCAACTTACTACAGGGGCAATCCCCCCCGGAACAACCTGGAGTTAAGTGTCTTACTCAAGGACACAATGATGGTGGCTGTGGGATTTTAACCAGCAACCTTCTGATAAATCTTCTGATAAACAGCCGGTGCTTTAACCACTACGCCGCCGCCACCACCACTCATATCCATAAAGTGTTGTTTTTGGTACTACATTTGTTGTTCATTTGCCATTTATGTTATTCATATCAAAATAGAGTTTAAGCTATGATAATTGAACTATACCTAACAAAATAAATGAAGTATACTATTGAAATTTTCTGATTTGTCTTTTATTGTGAAGTTTTGCAAAAGTTAATAGCCTATTGAGACTTTGATAAAGGTAATGTATACCTGTATAACAAAAAGGAAAAGAGAAAGGAAATTAAATATACATATTTACACATTTAGGAGTAATTTGTAGCCATATATAAGTAAGTTTAGCCTATTACAATTAAGGAGCTACGTTACGTAACTCCCACCTAGAGTGAAATATAATCCCGAAACGCGTGTACACACACACCTACTTGCAAAAATCGCCTTAAGAAATCACCACCTGTTTGCTTTTTTCAAATAAACCACATAAATTCAGTGTAATATATGCTTCGGCTGCAGTTAAACATTAAGATGTTCTCCTGATGTTCTCCTGATATGTGTATGAAAACCCTATTTTGCAAACCGGAAGAACTACAAATATGATACTGATTAGTATCAAGTGGCATGGCGCGGCTAGAGGGAATTGTAGTTTAAAAATAGATGACTCAATATACTGAAATTGGAATTTGTAAATAATGATGTAAGAGTACACTGATGGGTTAAAGGGGATGGGAATCCCATTTCTGTAATAAAATTTTAAATACCTTACTGGACAATAGGTGAAAATCAAGTTTGACCATTTTTGACAGCACCCCCTCTTGGTGAGTCTATCCATATGGGTATAGTCATATAGCTGAAGTCAAGAGCTATTTATAACAGTTGGTTTCATGTCTGTAGGCCCTTCTATTCCTGAATTACAAGCTTTCCAACATGCAACAAGGTCAAGGTTCAGAGGTCAATATTTAAAAGCAGGAGCCATTTACAACCTTCAGACTGACATATGTTACTGTCCAGGTCGAGCCCTTTCCAACAACATATTTGGTTTAGTCGTTCGACAAAGTTGCAATTTTAACTTTTCATGGACACAGCCTTGGCTCAGACATAGTTTCAGTGAGGACTTTGAGGCCCCGACCTCAACTTTTATATATATATATTTTTTTTAGAAATTTAGTATTATAACAATACTGCACATATATATACCGCAGCCAAGCAACAAAAGACTATTTGAGTGTTTTGGCCACTGTCATAAACTTATGAGCATCAGCATTAGTCAAAAAGATGCAATTAGGTGTTCAAATAGTACTTTCAAATGATGTAAGTGGTGGATGACTTTTTCAGATAATTTAATAAAGTAAAAGTACTAATAATTTGCTGGACAAATACTCTGTTACAAGTAAAAGTCAAAATAATCCAAAAATAATAAAGTATAATCAGGAAAATGTAAAGGAAAGTAAAAGTATTCAAAGCAGAAAGAAAAACATTGTAATATTATTATCATATTATTATTCCTCATGTGTAATGCAAAATCAGGATTTTACTGTTGTAGTTGGTTGTGGTCAAACATTTTTTTGTCTGACTGCATGAGATGATTATTTTTATTTTTATTTTTTATTAATCGCAGGCCCTTAGCCCTAAAGTAACACCTTCACTGCTTGTTTCGTCAGTCTAAACCTAAAAATGTTTACATTTTAAAATAATCAAAATGAAAAGAGAAAAATCTTCACATTTGTGAAGCTGGAACCATGAAATGTTTTTACATGACATGACTTAAACAATTATCTAAATAGCTGGCAATTAAAGTTCTGTCGATCAACTAATGCTGTACTTGTATAAACTGTTGAGAACAAAACTCTTCATATCGTTTGTGTGCAAAACTCCACCTTTCTAAAGTAACTAGTAACTAAAGCTGTCAAATAAATGTAGTGAAGTAAAAAGTACAATATTTTCCTTTGAGATGTAGTGGAGTAGAAGTACAGAAGTGCCATTCAAGTAGAAGAGAACAACAGCTTTATCATGCAGTGTAGCTGTGAAAAAAACTCTGTATCAAGTTACTGCTAATGCAAACTGAACATTTCCTGCAGCAGCAGCTTCACATTAAACGCATTTAACTGGCAAAACAAAAGTTGACTTTAATTTTTAAGTAGTCACAGGAAATGCAATCTGTTTGTGATTGAGATTTACATGTCAAAAATCTACACAATACAACCATAATTTTCAACAGTTTTCTGAAAAGAAAATACACAAGTACAAATACCATTAATTTGTTCTTATTAATATAAATGTATAAATTACAGTACTCGAGTAATTGTAGTTAGTTACTGTCCACCACTGAAGGGTTTAACTGGCATATTACGTTCACACAACAGACAATTGCATCAAATGGGTTTATTACAGTGGTGCATATGTATGCATCACAACAAAGACATTTCTTTATACAGTTTTACAGGATGTAAGTTAAAGATGTTTGGATTTGTCTGTCTGTATGTACATTTAGAGGTTGTCATATAGAAAACATAAAAGAAAAACATTTATGGTTTCAATGCTATAACTACAAAATATATAGTATATGCATATTGCATACAAATATAAATCCACATATATTATGGAAATGCCAAAGTACATTAGAATTATACTTGTTAAAATTACACAGACTGCCATTGAATCTTCATTCGATTTTTCCATGCAAAGATGAAAATTAATTATTTAAAGCAGCATTAAGCAGTTTTAGTCTGAAACCAGTAAGCTCTAATGTTAGAAGAGATAAATAAATCAATATTTTCTATTTTTTAAAATTTAAAATACATACAGAATCTACAAAAACACCAACTATTTAAAACATATATATTTTACAGCTATTTAAAACATTTTTCTGTACAAATCTCAAGTTCCTCTGTGTTGTTTGGCAGTGGTCTTTAGGTGTCTTCTTCCTCAGACTCGGGGCTGGTGAAGCCATTGTCATCCCACTCCTCAATGTCCTCCTGTATGGAAAGAAAATCACATTCCATAGTGGCTATACTGCTGTATGCATTAACAGCCTGTTTGTGTTGACTTCTAAGTGAGTGACCCCTCCGACTGAGGACACTGTTGAGCCCATGTGTTGCATCTTCTGTTAGGTCACCGAAACCTGTAGAGGAATTGTGGAAAAAAAATAGAAAGATGACACATCAAACAAAACATGACTTTTGTAACTATTTTTGCATTTTACAATGCTGAATTTGCAACTTCAACATTTCCTTGTAGTCATTATACTGTGTATGCGTTTACATTGTGCACACTGGTGCCAAATAGCTGGTCAGCTCAGTGCCTGATCACAACTCAATGTACAAAGTAGAGTTCCCTGGAGATATATCTCTCTCACGCTCTCTCTAAATATATATTATACATAAATACATGATATTAAAATCTAAAGATCTTGTACATACTGCTGGTTTTGATGCACTCCAAAGTCTGTCCTCTGAGTGACTCCACTTCTTGCACTTGCTTCAGAAGGTACTTGATGTGCTGAGACATCTCCTTTACCAGGATGCTCTGCTCCTCCTCCAAGCGTTTCAGCAGCATTACCTGGTCGAAGATAGATCTCTTCAACCTAAAGGTGCTGCCTTTGGTTGGGGAAAGGAATGGAATAGTGGACAAGAAATGTTTTATTATATTGTATAAGTATAACAGAATTATGTTATTTCTGAGAAATCTTTTTAGCGACAGCAGTAGTTCTGTAGAATATAAACATCAAGCTAAACTAGCAATTAATACATATCGTACCATCTTCATGTCTCTCCCATGGTAGGATGTATCCCTCTGTCAGGCTGCAAGCCAACTCCTCGTCAATTGGATCTCCTTCCACTATGGTGTTGTATTGCAAGACCTTTTCGCGAAGCTTCTGCTTCAACTCAGTCATTTTCTTTCTCTTTTTTTGTCTTGCCTGGTTGCTATCTGCAAATCGAAACGAAAATATTATCATAATATTATACTGTCATAATATTATTGTTTTTTTGACATGTTATTAATTTAAATAACTTGATTTGACAACAAACCATGCTGACGATACAGATCTTGCTTCTTGCGCAAAAGGGTTACAGTGATGTTCTCAATGTCAGCCCTTAGCTCTTCAGTACAACCTGCAGTGTAGACTCTCTCTAAATAGGTGAAACAAAACAATTGGACAAGAGACACAATTAGTGACATTTTCAAAATATAGACACCTTTTATTATTTGTATAAAGGTACAGTCATTAACAGATGTGTGTGTGTGGGTGTGTATATATACACACCGTATATACATAGTGTACTTTACATGTTTTACCTGTGACAGCCCATTGTCTGACATCACACACCCACTGCTGTATTGTCTCCTGATCAAGGTTGTGCTCCTCCTTGATGTTGCTAAGGCTGGCAGCTTCCACCTTTGCCCTCTCTGTAATCTTTTAAAGAGAAAAAAATAACAAAATATCAGAAAAAAGCTCTACGCACCACCACAAATGCAAAAACCACCAACAAACAATTAATCAACAAATAGTTTCAGATCTAGTTGTAGTTCGTGCATTGAGGGAAAGGGGCAGTGCTTAGGATCTCAATGATAATTTACCCTTACTTTGACATATCTGTGGGCTAACACTTGATGAAGGTTGTCCCTCTTTCTTCTGTTCCAACCCATGGCCTGTCGCGTTAGCATGTTCACTCTTCCTAATGAAAACAATAATGCACCCACAAGCCAAAAAGTATAATTTCACATCCAAAAGGCAATAAGAGAAACCCAACAGACATGCCTAAACCAGATCACTAAAAGTTAGTTGAACTGGTAATTACCTAGAATACAATGATAACTTTCGTAAGAACACATAAACTTTGTTTTTTTAATTCCCTGTAAAAACACTATTAAGTATTTATTATTATTTATTTAGGCTACCACAGCGTGTAGTGTAAGTGTAACACCAACCAGCCTTTGTCATGTATTTTGTGACAAGTGCTGCCCTGGAGAGAAAGCTGTTCACCTATAAAGAAAATACAATTCAATTTTTGTCTCCATTACATAAAAATATTACCTTCACACCACAACATCTCCCCGCGACCCGATTTCGGATAAGTGGTTGAAGATGGATGGACCACAACATCTTAAACTTGTGGTTTAACAGAAAACATGTGTACTGTATTATCCTAGGAATTTGGGACCCCTTACGCATGCATGCATTTTGAATTGCTGAAAACAACTGAACTGCCTACTCTTTATTTTAACTCATACATAAAGGATGTACTTTATCCCTCACACCAGGCAATTAAAGTGATGTTACATAGATGACAAATAAGTACCTTTTGGTGTTATGGTTTCTATTAAGACTCTTTGTAGCCATAGTTAAAATCCTGACAATAATACCCTACCTGCTCCACTTCCTCTCCCACTGTGTTTCCTGCTCCATCCTGGCTTCTGCCACCCCATCTCACCTGCAACACAAAGTGAGAAGTGTTATGTAGCAGTACTTCACAAGTTTTGATATAACATCATCCAATCAGGCATAAACATGCACAAATGTAAAAAATAATCCTTTGCATTGAAGATTGCTTGAATGTTATAACTACATTAATGCATACAATTATCTATAAAACATCTTAAAGTTATTGCATGTACCTCGCATTTTGCTGTATGGGCTTTGGCATGCATGACGCTCAGGAATGGCCTCATTTCTGTCAATGGCAGAAGCTCAGGTAAACCCTCTGCTATTTTGTTAAGGTAGGGCCAGTACCTAAAGAGCAGGAGCAGCACCATGTGAGTGTAATAAAGATACATTTTTAATTGAAATCTAAAATGACTAACATCACTGTAAAGCTGAGAAAAAAGACATTTTAATCATGGAGTTGAATTTGCTATATGACAATGAGGATTACCTGCATGTAACATCCATACAGAAGAAGGTAACATTGGCCTTCTTTGACATCTCTCTTTGAAGAAACATCGGGTAAGCAAATATTTCTCCACGGTAATGGTTCAGTCCTCGTAAGAGAAACCCATGTCTGATAAATCAGAGGAAAATCTAGTGGTTAAGAATCAATTGACCCAGTAATGCCTGGCTTAAGCACACATCTGTCAACTGAGTGCCTATAACAAAATATATGATAAATATAATACTTGGCTACTACAAAGGATAGATAAATACCACTCTGCAAGCAAATGTGTGAAATGCTTTGAATTTTACTCAAAATTGGATTGCCATTAAAACTCAATATCAGACTCAAGAATCACACACACACACACACACACACACACACACACACACACACACACATACCTGCAAACTGCAACTTGAATGCCCTCCTCATCTATCTGAGCACCAGACTTTTTGGACATCTCTCTGCCAGCGGTGAACTTGGCAGTACCGCAGACAGCACTGTCATTTGCCTATTAAGTCAGTTTATAACACATTTTAAGATACATCAAAACACAAAACTAAAACGTCTTTATAAACAACTATTAAAAAACTATTATAAAAAAAAAACAAATCAAATGTTCGTACACTTCTCATGTGGCCTCTGACAAGGTCAACAAAGGTAGCAACTTCCTCGTCCTTGGCCAGGAACAAGCCCTCATATATTGGTGGCTCCTCAGTCCTGTCCATGATAAGATAATAAAAATCACAAGTACTACATTTACTATTTGTTAAAATGTAAGTTATAATCACTCAAAGACAACCCGAAGGGCTACTATTTGTGTTAAACAAATCTAAAATAAACTTCAGAAAAATACCTATACCTACCCTTTTGACTTGCTGAAGCGGTAATGTTTTCGGTTTCCATCAGAGCAGACAGCCAACATGTCTGGAGAACATGCTGGACATTCAAAATGATGGACCTGGCACATATCCTCTTCTTTGTATTGACAGAAGGTAAACTCAAAAAAGCTTCGCTGAAATGTATCAGCACAGATACTACCTGTCTGCATATTAAGAAATGTTTGGTTAGGATTTTTTTAAGCAATGCCTACAATTAAATATTAGGTATACAGTAATATAATTATTTTATTTTGTTCCAGTGATATTCAGGCAGATTTACCCTTCCAGCTTGAACAGATCTGTGCTCCAACATTTTCAGGAAGGCCTGCCTGGACATGGCTGGTGCCGTTACCTTCATATGGTCAAATGAGGTGAAGACATCAAACTTGTATAGGGTCTGGCAGCTGGTGCTAGCTGGCCAGTACCGATAAACAAGCAGGTCCTTCACCTCGGGAGTCCATTCTGCAGAGCATGATGGACAGGATTTCCGCGGCAAGCAGACATTGTATCGTCCTGTGAACAAGTGAATATACTGTAGTAAAGACTTAAATAATTTCAGTAATCAAATTGCAACAGATTGCCTTCTATACAGAGATACAAATATATGATATCTTAGCTATTTGACATGGCATTGCCTGAAAATGACATGGTGATAAAAAGCTTTGTGTTGCACACAGTGGTAAAGTTCTAGTACAATAATACTTGCACAAAAAGGAGGGCTTTCAGATCAACATACCATTGATGGTGACCACAGAAATATGCTTCCCTGGAGTGATTGTGAGGTCATGAGTGCATTCACAAATTGACCTTGGTGCAGGAACAGGCAGATGACATACTGCAAATCAGAAAGAAGTTATGAAGGGTGTATTTACAGTTTCTCCTTAGTCCCTTAGATACATTCCCCAAAACGCTAACCTCATTTTCAAAATAGTGTTATAAAACCCAACAATTAATCCAAACTGGCCACACCACTATTCCAACTGTAATTGTCACTATGTTTACTGTGAGTCTGTAGTGGAACTGACAAAACATAATGCTTGATTATGATTAAATAAATGGTGGAAAAACTGTAGTGTAGTGTTACTACTGTAACACTCAGTATTCTTACCAAGACTTGCCAACTCTTGATCTTCTATCTGAAGGCCTTCCTCATGCACAGGATCCCTTCTTCTTGATTGAGAAGCAACTGCAGAGACAGTCATTTTGATTAACCCTTTGATCAATATAGCATGAAACCAATTCATTTCAAACTGAAAATATTCCATAAGGACTGTAGGCAGGGAAACGAAGCAAAAAGTATTAAAACACAACACAAGTAAGGATTATCAGTCACATGCTCTTAAACTATCTTGTATATTAGTGAGAACAGTTTTCACAAACATTGCAACACCATTTTGTCAAATTGGTATCTGATTCTCATTTTATAATATGTATAACCACCAAAACACTATTTAATGAATTATCTTCATTCTTAGATACAGAAATCATGTTTTAGTTAAGAACAAACCTGATCCAGGGCAGTGTGTTTCCCGACGTTTCTCACGCCTGCCTGTGACCAGTGGAGTAGTGAGGGATCTCTTCCTGCTTTTCCTTGTTTTTCTTTGAGGAACGGCAGGGTTTTCCATGGCCATGAGAGCCTATATATATATGCAGAGCACTTATACCAGCAGCACTTATAATTGAGCATTATTCAGTAGTTGCATAAAAGGGTCTTACTAACCCTTTACATCACATCTATAACAACAATAGCAATTAGTATTTTCAGATTTAGGTATTTGCTTATCATGAAAAGCCTTACTCTGGATTCATGGACTAAAGCATCACTAATTAATGCTGCCATGTGCAACCTGGCATCCTTGGGATCATCAAAGACCCTCACGTCAGAATTGAGGGACATCACAAACAAATACAAACAATACAGACACAATATAAAAACAATACACAAAATGAAGAAAGAGAGAGAGAGAGAGAGAGAGAGAGAGAGAGAGAGACAAGAGAGAGAGGGAGAGAGAGACGGAGAGTGCTCGAAAGAGACAAGTGAGAAAGAGAGAGGCTCTTAAAAGTGCCGTTGTTTTGATTTGTGTGTGTATGTGTGTTGGTGGAGTCAAAGTGTTGCAATAAAGCTGTAAAACAGGAAAAAGCAAAAGATTATTAGAATAGCCATTGTAGTAAATGAGCATTTCTTAATTGTTAGGACAGAGTAATTGAAATTATTAATTAAATATTGATCAATCACAACAACTACGTACAATACAAATCAATCCTTACTGTACAAATATCAGATTTGTACCACATCCACTTGACACGAGCAAGTACCTACACAAATCTATTTGTATTTATTTTCAGTAACAATTACACTCTTATCTCATGATGATTTCAGTGTCTTCTAAAATGTCAAAGTCTAACAAAAGTATGGGACCATAGTGTTACAGGATATTCTATCTATAAGTTAGTGGAGGGTCATCTCTCTATTTAATTCTGCATTCATTATATCAGGTATGAATGGTCATTGACATTGAGGTCAAATCCTCTGGAAAGACTCCAGCTCCACTATTTTTATTCTAGTCCATCCCTGATTGCGGTCATTCTACGTCTGACATTTACTTTGCACTTCGAATAAAACTTTCACCACTGCAACAAAACTTTGTTAATTGTTGTCTTCACAACACATGGACAAATACATGAGTTGAAACTGATTTTGGTAGCGGGCAGTGCCACAATCCAACTGTGCCGGGGACAGCTGTCATTTGGCTGTCTAGCTAACTACTTCGGCGGGTAACATAACCGTGTAAATGATAATGCAACACTAATAAATTTAACCTAATCTACAGGGATGAAACGCTACAAAGATAGGGCTACAACTATAGAAATAACAGCAAAGGTTTTGCGTGCTGATTAACAAACAAACAAACACCCCTTGGGATGAGATGCTTACTGTAGTCAGGTGGCGGGTGAAATGAGCGGTAAACGCAACGCATACAGTGATATGGGTAAGACGCGTGCGTAACGTGGCGTATCGTTGCCGTGGTAACGACTGAAAGTCTTCTGATTCAAAATAATAATTATTAATAATATTCGCTGCTATGACAGAAAAAGGCCTTAAACAAATTCACAAAAAAAAAATGATAAAAGTAGGACGTTTGGTAAACTACAAAACATCATTTACGGATGCGCGCGTAACGTGACGTTTCCTTGCCGTGGTAACGACTGAAAGTCTTCTGATTCAAAATAATAATTATTAATAATATTCGCTGCTATGACAGAAAAAGGCCTTAAACAAATTCACTAAAAAAAATGATAAAAGTAGGACGTTTGGTAAACTAAAAAAACATCATTTACGGATGCGCGCGTAACGTGACGTATCGTTGCCGTGGTAACGACTGAAAGTCTTCTGATTCAAAATAATAATTATTAATAATATTCGCTGCTATGACAGAAAAAGGCCTTAAACAAATTCACTAAAAAAAAATGATAAAAGTAGGACGTTAGGTAAACTACAACACATCATTTACGGACGCGCGCGTAACGTGGCGTATCGTTGCCGTGGTAACGACTGAAAGTCTTCTGATTCAAAATAATAATTATTAATAATATTCGCTGCTATGACAGAAAAAAGTCGGAACTAATACACTATAATAAATGATAAAAAGAGGACGTTTCGTAAACTAGAAATCAACATTCACCGCCGCCAACTGTGTGACGTTATTGAACCAGGGAATCCGTGTGTCCACCACGAAAAATGAGCCCCATTGACTTTGTATGGGTGTTGTTTTCGTGATACCGACACGTAATTGTACACATTTACGTGGCACCACCACGTAAATCGAGGTTAAGGGGTCGTGTTCATTTCACGTATTTCTGTGAGATCAGGTTGGCTTTGTCAATCACAAGCAGGAGCGAGAGACGCAAAATAACGGCATTTGCGTTTTGGATTAACGGGTTGATGAAGGTTTATACGTGTAACTTCGTAAATTCAGTGAAATGCGCTTCCCTGCACACGTCTAGCAGCGTCACGTCTAACTCACGAGCCCCGATGAGAGATCGCATTCGCTTCTTCTTGCGTTTGAACGGACAATTTCATACTACAAAGTGTCAAAATACATGATATATTGTCTGTTTTGTCCCAAGTGAGCATAAACAGTTGATGAAGAAATCGCGAATCTAAATCTAGTATCAACACTTCCGAGATTGATTATCAGCGTTGTGTCTGACAGCGCGAGGCATCTCATTTTTACTCGCATCTTCGTGGAGGTTTGTCGGTTGTATGTAGTTTCACAATCTCAATCAAGTAATCTCTGAAATGAATACAGATGTAACAGCACGAAAATAATGAGACTTCACAGTTCTCAAAAGATTAAACTCAATAAAACAAGCCGCACAGACTGTGCCTTGAATGAAATGCGTTTAAAAATCCTCTTAAAGAGACAGTAACAATTTTCCAAGAAAATAAAAAGTAGGCCTACAAATGGTTTTCACCCCAAAAATAAATTTCTCTCATCGTATACTCACCCTCATTCCATCCCAGATGTGTATTGTTTTCTTTCTTCTAGTGAACACAAATTAATCTTTTTAGAAGATTATCTCAACCCTGTTGGACCTTTCAATGACTTGAATGGTGATCAGAACTCAGAAGCTACAAAAATCACATAAATGCAGCATAAAAGTAATTCATACCACTCCAGTGGTTTAATCCATGCCTTCAGAAGTGATATTATAGGTGTGGGTTAGAAACAGACCTATATATTTATACTTCAAGATGACATCACTCTGAAGTACTGCGTAAAGAATATCCCACATTCGCCCTTAGGGGGCGCTACAGGCCATGCCCAAAATTCCCATTTGCTGGTCAAAAATGTTCTAATTTGAAACATTGATACTACAGGCCAACAGGAACCCACAAACCAAGAATGGCCCACATTCGCCCTTAGGGGGCGCTACAGGCCACGCCCAAAATTCCCATTTGCTGGTCAAACATGTTCTAATTTGGTACATTGATAATACAGGCCAACAGGAACCCACAAACAAAGAATTGGCCATATTCGCCATTAGGGGGCGCTACAGGCTATGCCCAAAATTCCCATTTTATGGTCAAAAATGTTCTAATTTGGTATATTGACACTACAGGCCAACAGAAATCCACAAACCAAGAATGTCTCACATTCGCCCTTAGGGGGCGCTAAAGGCCATTCCCAAATTGCACATTTTTTTGTCAAATACTTTCTAATTTGGTACATTAATACTACAGGCCAACAGGAACCTACAAACCAAGAATGGCTCACATTCGCCCTTAGGGGGCGCTACAGGCCATGCCCAAATGTCATTTTTTTAAAGTGATTGTATTTCCACCCCATTTATTTAGTTTTTCTGAAACCTGGTGAACATACCTCATTTCTCATTGTAAACAAAAAACCCTACAGGATCCATAAGGTCCGGCATGATGGATTTTCCTGTACACAGAAAATGTTTAGTTTAGGATTCAGACAGAAAGACATGTTTTTTGGATTTTTTCATTGGGAGGGTTTAACCCCAACCCTCTATTGATCAATTTTAAATGATTTGCCATTTTGAGGAGGAATCGCATTGCTGCTTGCAGCTATATTTTTGAGTTGTTGCTGTGTCCATCATCCTTTGTTTTCCGAAAGCCACCAAGTGGAAATGACCCCGGTAACTAAAGGCACCAGGGTTGCGGTGCCACCGGCTTGGGCCCGTCATCGCTGCTTGCAGCTTTAATAATAATAATAATCCTAAGGAAAACAATAGGGCCTTCGCCTTTTCAAGGCTTGGGCCCTAATAATAATCCTAAGGAAAACAATAGGGCCTTCGCCTTTTCAAGGCTTGGGCCCTAATAATAATAATAATCCTAAGGAAAACAATAGGGCCTTCGCCTTTTCAAGGCTTGGGCCCTAATAATAATAATCCTAAGGAAAACAATAGGGCCTTCGCCTTTTCAAGGCTTGGGCCCTAATAATAATAATAATCCTAAGGAAAACAATAGGGCCTTCGCCTTTTCAAGGCTTGGGCCCTAATAATCCTAAGGAAAACAATAGGGCCTTCGCCTTTTCAAGGCTTGGGCCCTAATAATAATAATAATCCTAAGGAAAACAATAGGGCCTTCGCCTTTTCAAGGCTTGGGCCCTAATAAATGTATGTAACATAATATGTTGGCTTTCTCAAGCCAACATAGTTATGTCATCTTGAAGCATGTTAGGTTTGAAAAACCATCAATCAAATTTACATTTGGTTTATTGACACTAATATATTGAGGCAATGTGGTCATTTACATAAACACGCACCTTTCAGCCATTTTGTATTGTATTCATTTTTGCTAAGTAACAAATTGAAAGACATCAATTCTACACATGGGTACCAAATGTCAAGTCAATTGGATCTACGGTTCAAGAGAAGAAGACTTTTGTAGGTTTTGGCAAATTTTCACTGTACAGGACAATCCATTAGGGCAGAAGTTATGGGTCCTTGAGGCTTTTTTGTTCCCAATGAGAAATGAGGCAAGTATACCAAGTTTTAGAATATTTGGAAAATTGGGGTGAAAGTGCCATCATTTTGAAAATGTGACATTTGGGCGTGGCCTGTAGCGAACCGCTAAGGGCGAATGTCGGCAATTCTTTGCACTGTACTTCAAAGGGATGTTATCTTGAAGCATGTCAGGTTTAAAATCCCTCAGTCAAAATTACATTTGATTTATTGACTTACATATTGATTAAATGTGGACATTTACATAAACACGCCCCTTTCAGCCATTTTTAATCGTACCTTATGGGTCCTTGAGGCTTTTTTGTTCCCAATGAGAAATGAGGCAAGTATACCAAGTTTTAGAATATTTCGAAAATTGTGGTGAAAATGCCATCATTTTGAAAATGTGACATTTGGGCGTGGCCTGTAGCGAACCGCTAAGGGCGAATGTGGGCAATTCTTTGCACAGTACTTCAAAGGGATGTTATCTTGAAGAATGTTAGGTTTGAAAAACCCTGGGTCAAAATTACATTTGATATATTGACATATATATTGATTAAATGTGGACATTTACATAAACACGCCCCTTTCAGCCATTTTATATCGTATTCATTTTTGCTAAGTAATGTTTTCAAAGACATCAATTCTACACATGCGTACCAAATTTCAAGTATATTGGAGCTACGGTTCAGGAGAAGAAGAGTTTTGTAGGTTTTGGCAAATTTTCACTGTACAGGAAAATCCATTAGGGCAGAAGTTATGGGTCATTGAGGCTTTTTTGTTCCCCATGAGAAATGACGCATGTACACCAGGTTTGAGAATAATTGGACAAATAGCTTGGAAATGCCATGACTTTGAAAATATTTTTTTGGGGCGTGGCCTGTAGCGCCACCTATGGGCGAATGTGGGCCATTCTTGGTTTGGGGGTACCCGTTGGCATGGAGTATCAATGTGCCAATTTAGAAAATTTTTGACCAGTGACTTTTTGAGATATTGGGGCTCAAGGAGAATAATAATAATAATAATAATAATAATAATAATAATAAAACTGTCAATAACAATAGATTCCCTCCTATCGGAGTAATCTAATAATAATAATAATAATAATAATAATAATAATAAAACTGTCAATAACAATAGATTCCCTCCTATCGGAGGAATCTAATAATAATAATAATAATAATAATAATAATAATAATAAATATAGCTGCAAGCAGCAATGCGATTCCTCCTCAAAATGGCAAATCATTTAAAATTGTTCAGTAGAGGGTTGGGGTTAAACTCTCCCAATGAAGAAATTCAAAAAACGTGTCTTTCTGTCTGAATCCTAAACTAAACATTTTCAGTGTACAGGAAAATCCATGATGCTGGGATCTTATGGATCCTGGAGGCTTTTTTGTTTACAATGAGAAATGAGTTATGCACATTAAGTTTCAGAAGAACTGAAAAAAATGGGGTGGAAATGCCATCACTTTGAATGTGGGACATTGGGGCATAGCCTGTAGCGCCCCCTAATGGTGAATACGGGCAATTCTTGGTTTGTGAGTTCCTGTTGGCCTGTAGTATCAATGTACCAAATTAGAACATTATTGACCAGAAAATGGGAATTTTGGACATGGCCTATATCGCCCCCTAAGGGTGAATGTCGGCCATTCTTGGTTTGTGGGTTCCCGTTGGCCTGTAGTATCAATGTACCAAATTTGAAAATGTTTGACCAAAAAATAGGACTTTAAGGCATAGCCTGTAGCGCCCCCTAATGACGAATATGGGCAATTCTTGGTTTGTGGGTTCCTGTTGGCGTGCAGTATCAATGTACCACATTACAACATTTTTGACCAGAAAATGGGAATTTTTGACATGGCCTATAGCGCCCCCTAAGGGTGAATGTGGGCCAATCTTGGTTTGTGAGTTCCTGTTGGCCTGTAGTATCAATGTACCAAATTTGAAAGTTTTTGACAAAAAAAAAATAGCAATTTGGGAATGGCCTTTAGCGCCCCCTAAGGGCGAATGTGAGACATTCTTGGTTTGTGGATTTCTGTTGGCCTGTAGTGTCAATATACCAAATTAGAACATTTTTGACCATAAAATGGGAATTTTGGGCATAGCCTGTAGCGCCCCCTAATGGCGAATATGGGCAATTCTTTGTTTGTGGGTTCCTGTTGGCCTGTAGTATAAATGTACCAAATTAGAACATTTTTGACCAGCAAATGGGAATTTAGGGCGTGGCCTGTAGCGCCCCCTAAGGGCGAATGTGGGCCATTCTTGGTTTGTGGATTCCTGTTGGTCTGTAGTATCAATATACAAAATTAGAACATTTTTGACCAGAAAATGCGAATTTTGGGCTTGGCCTGTAGCGCCCCCTAAGGGAGAATGTGGGATATTCTTTACGCAGTACTTCAGCGTGATGTCATCTTGAAGTATATATATATATATATATATAGGTCTGTTTCTAACCCACACCTATAATATCACTTCTGAAGGCATGTATTAAACCACTGGAGTGGTATGGATTACTTTTATGCTGCATTTATGTGATTTTTGTAGCTTCTGAGTTCTGATCACCATTCAAGTCATTGAAAGGTCCAACAGGGTTGAGATAATCTTCTAAAAAGCTTAATTTGTGTTCACCAGAAGAAAGGAAATAATACACATCTGGGATGGAATGAGGGTGAGTATACGATGAGAGAAATTTATTTTTGGGGTAAAAACCATTTGTAGGCCTACTTTTTATTTACTTGGAAAATTGTTACTGTCTCTTTAAGAGGATTTTAAACGCATTTCATTCAAGGCACAGTCTGTGCGGCTTGTTTCATTGAGTTTAATCTTTTGAGAACTGTGAAGTCTCATTATTTTCGTGCTGTTACATCTGTATTCATTTCAGAGATTAATTGATTGAGATTGTGAAACTACATACAACCGACAAACCTCCATGAAGATGCGAGTAAAAATGAGATCGCCTCGCGCTGTCAGACACAACGCTGATAATCATTCTCGGAAGTGTTGATACTAGATTTAGATTCGCGATTTCTTCATCAACTGTTTATGTTCACTTGAGACAAAACAGACTCCACAATATATCATGTAATTTGACATTTTGTTGTAAGAAATTGTCCGTTCAAACGCAAGAAGAAGCGAATGCGATCTCTCATCGGGCGGGGCTCGTGAGTTAGACGTGACGCTGCTCGCTGTTTCACACATATATTTATTTGAGTTGTTTTGCCATTTGTTGAGTTGAATGGTGTAAAATCGCTTGAAAGTTCAAACAGGAAAGTGTTAAAAACACATACAACAGACAAACATTGCTCGCATTGAAGACGCGAGTAAAAATTAGATCGCGTCACTATCGCGTGCTGTCAGAGAACACGCAGATGAAACATCATTCTCGGAAGTATTGATACTTTAGGATCGATCCGTCCATCCCTTCTTTCTTTAGACATATGTTTCATGTTTGTGTGATAAGTGTTAGCGGAGTTTCACTTGATTTTTCTGACGTGTATCAGACAGATTATCGCAAAGACAGATTCGGTTTACCCTGTTTATTTTCGTTATTTTACAAAAGCTCAAGGTTTTGTTGTTATTGTAAGTGTACACAAATAAAAGTAGACCTTTTACAGTTTGTAATGATCTCTTCCATGTATCTGAATGGGCAAAAATGACGCAGTATTTTGTTTAAGTTTTTTCCGCTGTTTAGAACAATGCATCTGAAAGGACATTACAGCGCCATTGTTGACCCCCGTAATAATGCCAGAATTCAATAATGATTCCCGATTTCAAACTCCTCGCAAAGATTTATTTGAGTTGTATGCCATTTGTTGAGTTGAATAGTGTAAAATCGCTTGAATATTCAAACTGGGAAGTAGTAAAACACATCTCACTGACCTTATTTGTGCAGTAACTCTCATCGGGGCTCGTGCGTTAGACGCGACGCATCTCGCGGTTTCACACAAAACTGCTCACAAACATTTATTTGAGTTGAATAGTGTAAAATCGCTTGAATATTCAAACTGGGAAGCAGTAAAATACATCTCACTGACCTTGTGCAGTAACTCTCATCGGGGCTCGTGCGTTAGACGCGACGATTATCGCTGTTTCACACAAACTGCTCGAAAACATTTATATGAGTTGTTTTACCATTTGTTGAGATGAATAGTATAAAATCGCGTGAATGTTCCAAATGTCAAGCATTAAACACACACAATTGACATACCTTTGTGCAAACGCAGGCAAAATTCTTCTGGCTGAGAAAGTCGGGAGCTCCACCCACTAGTAGACAGAATTGCTCCATTAGAGAGATTTCTCCAGTAAAAGTGCATTTGGTAGACAGAGTTACACCAGCAGAGGGAGCCTCTTTGCTCAGCCAATGTAAGTGAATGGGATTTTACTTGTAGACCGTATTGATCCAGTAGAGGGGGCATTTTTGCTCAGCCATTGTAAATCAATGGGATTTTTTACATTTTTGATCGTCATTTATATAAAAAGCTTAAGTCGCATCAGGTAAAAAAAGACATAGCAGCAAACTTCAGAACAGTCCCCAGGTCTGTGGCAAGTTGGGTACTTATAGCATTAAAGCTCTTAGAGGTGAGGTTGTTGAAATTTTAGTAAGTAAAATAGTATTATTAATAATAATAATAATAAATGTATGTAACATAACAATATGTTGGCTTTCTCAAGCCAACATAGTTATGTCATCTTGAAGCATGTTAGGTTTGAAAAACCATCAATCAAATTTACATTTGGTTTATTGACACTAATATATTGAGGCAATGTGGTCATTTACATAAACACGCACCTTTCAGCCATTTTGTATTGTATTCATTTTTGCTAAGTAACAAATTGAAAGACATCAATTCTACACATGGGTACCAAATGTCAAGTCAATTGGATCTACGGTTCAAGAGAAGAAGACTTTTGTAGGTTTTGGCAAATTTTCACTGTACAGGACAATCCATTAGGGCAGAAGTTATGGGTCCTTGAGGCTTTTTTGTTCCCAATGAGAAATGAGGCAAGTATACCAAGTTTTAGAATATTTGGAAAATTGGGGTGAAAGTGCCATCATTTTGAAAATGTGACATTTGGGCGTGGCCTGTAGCGAACCGCTAAGGGCGAATGTCGGCAATTCTTTGCACAGTACTTCAAAGGGATGTTATCTTGAAGCATGTCAGGTTTAAAATCCCTCAGTCAAAATTACATTTGATTTATTGACTTATATATTGATTAAATGTGGACATTTACATAAACACGCCCCTTTCAGCCATTTTTAATCGTACCTTATGGGTCCTTGAGGCTTTTTTGTTCCCAATGAAAAATGAGGCAAGTATACCAAGTTTTAGAATATTTCGAAAATTGTGGTGAAAATGCCATCATTTTGAAAATGTGACATTTGGGCGTGGCCTGTAGCGAACCGCTAAGGGCGAATGTGGGCAATTCTTTGCACAGTACTTCAAAGGGATGTTATCTTGAAGAATGTTAGGTTTGAAAAACCCTGGGTCAAAATTACATTTGATATATTGACATATATATTGATTAAATGTGGACATTTACATAAACACGCCCCTTTCAGCCATTTTATATCGTATTCATTTTTGCTAAGTAACGTTTTCAAAAAGGCATCAATTCTACACATGCGTACCAAATTTCAAGTATATTGGAGCTACGGTTCAGGAGAAGAAGAGTTTTGTAGGTTTTGGCAAATTTTCACTGTACAGGAAAATCCATTAGGGCAGAAGTTATGGGTCCTTGAGGCTTTTTTGTTCCCCATGAGAAATGAGGCATGTACACCAGGTTTGAGAATAATTGGACAAATGGCTTGGAAATGCCATGACTTTGAAAATATTTTTTTGGGGCGTGGCCTGTAGCACCACCTATGGGCGAATGTGGGCCATTCTTGGTTTGGGGGTACCCGTTGGCATGGAGTATCAATGTGCCAATTTAGAAAATTTTTGACCAGTGACTTTTTGAGATATTGGGGCTCAAGGAGAAGAATAATAATAATAATAATAATAAATATAGCTGCAAGCAGCAATGCGATTCCTCCTCAAAATGGCAAATCATTTAAAATTGTTCAGTAGAGGGTTGGGGTTAAACTCTCCCAATGAAGAAATTCAAAAAACGTGTCTTTCTGTCTGAATCCTAAACTAAACATTTTCAGTGTACAGGAAAGTCCATGATGCCGGGATCTTATGGATCCTGGAGGCTTTTTTGTTTACAATGAGAAATGAGTTATGTACATTAAGTTTCAGAAGAACTGAAAAAATGGGGTGGAAATGCCATCACTTTCAATGTGGGACATTGGGGCATAGCCTGTAGCGCCCCCTAATGGTGAATACGGGCAATTCTTGGTTTGTGAGTTCCTGTTGGCCTGTAGTATCAATGTACCAAATTAGAACATTATTGACCAGAAAATGGGAATTTTGGACATGGCCTATATCGCCCCCTAAGGGTGAATGTCGGCCATTCTTGGTTTGTGGGTTCCCGTTGGCCTGTAGTATCAATGTACCAAATTTGAAAATGTTTGACCAAAAAAATAGGACTTTAAGGCATAGCCTGTAGCGCCCCCTAATGATGAATATGGGCAATTCTTGGTTTGTGGGTTCCTGTTGGCGTGCAGTATCAATGTACCACATTAGAACATTTTTGACCAGAAAATGGGAATTTTTGACATGGCCTATAGCGCCCCCTAAGGGTGAATGTGGGCCAATCTTGGTTTGTGAGTTCCTGTTGGCCTGTAGTATCAATGTACCAAATTTGAAAGTTTTTGACAAAAAAAAAATTGCAATTTGGGAATGGCCTTTAGCGCCCCCTAAGGGCGAATATGAGACATTCTTGGTTTGTGGATTTCTGTTGGCCTGTAGTGTCAATATACCAAATTAGAACATTTTTGACCATAAAATGGGAAATTTGGGCATAGCCTGTAGCGCCCCCTAATGGCGAATATGGGCAATTATTTGTTTGTGGGTTCCTGTTGGCCTGTAGTATCAATGTACCAAATTAGAACATTTTTGACCAGCAAATGGGAATTAAGGGCGTGGCCTGTAGCGCCCCCTAAGGGTGAATGTGGGCCATTCTTGGTTTGTGGATTCCTGGTGGACTGTAGTATCAATATACAAAATTAGAACATTTTTGACCAGAAAATGGGAATTTTGGGCTTGGCCTGTAGCGCCCCCTAAGGGAGAATGTGGGATATTCTTTACGCAGTACTTCAGAGTGATGTCATCTTGAAGTATATATATATATATATATATATATATATATATATATATATATATATATATATAGGTCTGTTTCTAACCCACACCTATAATATCACTTCTGAAGGCATGGATTAAACCACTGGAGTGGTATGGATTACTTTTATGCTGCATTTATGTGATTTTTGTAGCTTCTGAGTTCTGATCACCATTCAAGTCATTGAAAGGTCCAACAGGGTTGAGATAATCTTCTAAAAAGCTTAATTTGTGTTCACCAGAAGAAAGGAAATATTACACATCTGGGATGGAATGAGGGTGAGTATACGATGAGAGAAATTTATTTTTGGGGTAAAAACCATTTGTAGGCTACTTTTTATTTACTTGGAAAATTGTTACTGTCTCTTTAAGAGGATTTTAAACGCATTTCATTCAAGGCACAGTCTGTGCGGCTTGTTTCATTGAGTTTAATCTTTTGAGAACTGTGAAGTCTCATTATTTTCGTGCTGTTACATCTGTATTCATTTCAGAGATTAATTGATTGAGATTGTGAAACTACATACAACCGACAAACCTCCATGAAGATGCGAGTAAAAATGAGATGCCTCGCGCTGTCAGGCACAACGCTGATAATCATTCTCGGAAGTGTTGATACTAGATTTAGATTCGCGATTTCTTCATCAACTGTTTATGTTCACTTGAGACAAAACAGACAATATATCATGTATGGTTGTATGAAAGTGTCCGTTCAAACGCAAGAAGAAGCGAATGCGATCTCTCATCGGGGCTCGTGAGTTAGACGTGATGCTGCTCCCTGTTTCACACAAATATTTATTTGAGTTGTTTTGCCATTTGTTGAGTTGAATGGTGTAAAATCGCTTGAAAGTTCAAACAGGAAAGTGTTAAAAACACATACAACAGACAAACATTGCTCGCATTGAAGACGCGAGTAAAAATGAGATCGCCTCACTATCGCGTGCTGTCAGAGAACACGCAGATGAAACATCATTCTCGGAAGTATTGATACTTTAGGATCGATCCGTCCATCCCTTCTTTCTTTAGACATATGTTTCATGTTTGTGTGATAAGTGTTCGCGGAGTTTCACTTGATTTTTCTGACGTGTATCAGACAGATTATCGCAAAGACAGATTCGATTTACCCTGTTTATTTTCGTTATTTTACAAAAGCTCAAGGTTTTGTTGTATTGTAAGTGTACACAAATAAAAGTAGACCTTTTACAGTTTGTAATGATCTCTTCCATGTATCTGAATGGGCAAAAATGACGCAGTATTTTGTTTAAGTTTTTTCCGCTGTTTAGAACAATGCATCTGAAAGGACATTACAGCGCCATTGTTGACCCCCGTAATAATGCCAGAATTCAATAATGATTCCCGATTTATTTGAGTTGTATGCCATTTGTTGAGTTGAATAGTGTAAAATCGCTTGAATATTCAAACTGGGAAGTAGTAAAACACATCTCACTGACCTTATTTGTGCAGTAACTCTCATCGGGGCTCGTGCGTTAGACGCGACGCATCTCGCGGTTTCACACAAAACTGATCACAAACATTTATTTGAGTTGTTTTGCCATTTGTTGAGTTGAATAGTGTAAAATCGCTTGAATATTCAAACTGGGAAGCAGTAAAATACATCTCACTGACCTTGTGCAGTAACTCTCATCGGGGCTCGTGCGTTAGACGCGACGATTATCGCTGTTTCACACAAACTGCTCGAAAACATTTATATGAGTTGTTTTACCATTTGTTGAGATGAATAGTATAAAATCGCGTGAATGTTCCAAATGTCAAGCATTAAACACACACAATTGACATACCTTTGTGCAAACGCAGGCAAAATTCTTCTGGCTGAGAAAGTCGGGAGCTCCACCCACTAGTAGCCAGAATTGCTCCATTAGAGAGATTTCTCCAGTAAAAGTGCATTTGGTAGACAGAGTTACACCAGCAGAGGGAGCCTCTTTGCTCAGCCAATGTAAGTGAATGGGATTTTACTTGTAGACCGTATTGATCCAGTAGAGGGGGCATTTTTGCTCAGCCATTGTAAATCAATGGGATTTTTTACATTTTTGATCGTCATTTATATAAAAAGCTTAAGTCGCATCAGGTAAAAAAAGACATAGCAGCAAACTTCAGAACAGTCCCCAGGTCTGTGGCAAGTTGGGTACTTATAGCATTAAAGCTCTTAGAGGTGAGGTTGTTGAAATTTTAGTAAGTAAAATAGTATTATTAATAATAATAATAATAAATGTATGTAACATAACAATATGTTGGCTTTCTCAAGCCAACATAGTTATGTCATCTTGAAGCATGTTAGGTTTGAAAAACCATCAATCAAATTTACATTTGGTTTATTGACACTAATATATTGAGGCAATGTGGTCATTTACATAAACACGCACCTTTCAGCCATTTTGTATTGTATTCATTTTTGCTAAGTAACAAATTGAAAGACATCAATTCTACACATGGGTACCAAATGTCAAGTCAATTGGATCTACGGTTCAAGAGAAGAAGACTTTTGTAGGTTTTGGCAAATTTTCACTGTACAGGACAATCCATTAGGGCAGAAGTTATGGGTCCTTGAGGCTTTTTTGTTCCAAATGAGAAATGAGGCAAGTATACCAAGTTTTAGAATATTTGGAAAATTGGGGTGAAAGTGCCATCATTTTGAAAATGTGACATTTGGGCGTGGCCTGTAGCGAACCGCTAAGGGGGAATGTCGGCAATTCTTTGCACAGTACTTCAAAGGGATGTTATCTTGAAGCATGTCAGGTTTAAAATCCCTCAGTCAAAATTACATTTGATTTATTGACTTATATATTGATTAAATGTGGACATTTACATAAACACGCCCCTTTCAGCCATTTTTAATCGTACCTTATGGGTCCTAGAGGCTTTTTTGTTCCCAATGAGAAATGAGGCAAGTATACCAAGTTTTAGAATATTTCGAAAATTGTTGTGAAAATGCCATCATTTTGAAAATGTGACATTTGGGCGTGGCCTGTAGCGAACCGCTAAGGGCGAATGTGGGCAATTCTTTGCACAGTACTTCAAAGGGATGTTATCTTGAAGAATGTTAGGTTTGAAAAACCCTGGGTCAAAATTACATTTGATATATTGACATATATATTGATTAAATGTGGACATTTACATAAACACGCCCCTTTCAGCCATTTTATATCGTATTCATTTTTGCTAAGTAACGTTTTCAAAGACATCAATTCTACACATGCGTACCAAATTTCAAGTATATTGGAGCTACGGTTCAGGAGAAGAAGAGTTTTGTAGGTTTTGGCAAATTTTCACTGTACAGGAAAATCCATTAGGGCAGAAGTTATGGGTCCTTGAGGCTTTTTTGTTCCCCATGAGAAATGAGGCATGTACACCAGGTTTGAGAATAATTGGACAAATGGCTTGGAAATGCCATGACTTTGAAAAATTTTTTTGGGGCGTGGCCTGTAGCGCCACCTATGGGCGAATGTGGGCCATTCTTGGTTTGGGGGTACCCGTTGGCATGGAGTATCAATGTGCCAATTTAGAAAATTTTTGACCAGTGACTTTTTGAGATATTGGGGCTCAAGGAGAATAATAATAATAATAATAATAATAATAATAATAATAAAACTGTCAATAACAATAGATTCCCTCCTATCGGAGGAATCTAATAATAATAATAATAAAACTGTCAATAACAATAGATTCCCTCCTATCGGAGGAATCTAATAATAATAATAATAAAACTGTCAATAACAATAGATTCCCTCCTATCGGAGGAATCTAATAATAATAATAATAATAATAATAATAATAATAATAATAAAACTGTCAATAACAATAGATTCCCTCCTATCGGAGGAATCTAATAATAAAACTGTCAATAACAATAGATTCCCTCCTATCGGAGGAATCTAATAATAATAATAATAATAATAATAATAAAACTGTCAATAACAATAGATTCCCTCCTATCGGATGAATCTAATAATAATAATAATAATAATAATAAAACTGTCAATAACAATAGATTCCCTCCTATCGGAGGAATCTAATAATAATAAAACTGTCAATTACAATAGATTCCCTCCTATCGGAGGAATCTAATAATAATAATAATAATAAAACTGTCAATAACAATAGATTCCCTCCTATCGGAGGAATCTAATAATACTGTCAATAACAATAGATTCCCTCCTATCGGAGGAATCTAATAATAATAATAATAATAATAATAATACTGTCAATAACAATAGATTCCCTCCTATCGGAGGAATCTAATAATAATACTGTCAATAGCAATAGATTCCCTCCTATCGGAGGAATCTAATAATAATACTGTCAATAACAATAGATTCCCTCCTATCGGAGGAATCTAATAATAATAATAAAACTGTCAATAACAATAGATTCCCTCCTATCGGAGGAATCTAATAATAATAATAATAATAATAATAATAATAATAATAAAACTGTCAATAACAATAGATTCCCTCCTATCGGAGGAATCTAATAATAATAATAATAATAATAATAATAATAATAAAACTGTCAATAACAATAGATTCCCTCCTATCGGAGGAATCTAATAATAATAATAAAACTGTCAATAACAATAGATTCCCTCCTATCGGAGGAATCTAATAATAATAATACTGTCAATTACAATAGATTCCCTCCTATCGGAGGAATCTAATAATAATAAAACTGTCAATTACAATAGATTCCCTCCTATCGGAGGAATCTAATAATAATAAAACTGTCAATAACAATAGATTCCCTCCTATCGGAGGAATCTAATAATAATAATAATAATAATACTGTCAATAACAATAGATTCCCTCCTATCGGAGGAATCTAATAATAATAATAAAACTGTCAATAACAATAGATTCCCTCCTACCGGAGGAATCTAATAATAATAATAATAATAATAATAATAATAATAATGATACTGTCAATTACAATAGATTCCCTCCTATCGAAGGAATCTAATGAGAGAAAATTAGGATTCCTCAGTTGTTTTTACAATCTTGTTCACCTTTAAGCAGTAAGGCAGAGTCACACTCAAGTAATGTCAACTCCCCACTTTGATTGATTGGCTAGATTAGAGCTGTCAGTCTAGAACTCGTGGACCAATGGGGACACTAAAACCTGCCCTGTTTTGCATTCAAATTTACCTGCAAAATTTGGAAGTGTAAATGAATATTTTGAAATTTTTTTTAAATAAGAACAGAGTAATATAATTAGGAAAACATTATTTGCATTTCTGATGATTTTGCCTTCAATTTTGTTGTTTTTTGCAATATGTTTTTAATTGTTTTATTCACATTTATTTTTTGATCTGTGACCGCAATACATTAGGTGGGAAATTGATGCTATATATATATATACACACACACACACACACACATCCGTAACAACATAGAACAAATGTGACAAATGATGGCAATCAATGAGGTCTATCCAATGGTGACACTAGAAGATTGGTTATATTAGTCAAAATTGCACATTTAACTCCAGTTATGGGGTAGCATAGCTTTTCCCTTCTGATGCACAGGATTGCTGCTGTAGCCAAATGCAATGGCTACTTTGCATGCTCCGCTTGATTGTTCTGGATTTACAACTAAAAATTTTTTTTTAACATTTTTAGAAATTCTCTCAAAATATTGACTTTTGTGCTGGATTTCATATTTTATTTGACCAGGCGTAAACAGGCTTCCATAGAAGTGCATAATTTTATAGTTTTTACTTTAGGGAAGAAGAAATTGTATAATTTCTTTAGGAAAAAAAGTATACCTGTAAAGTTTCTGGTCAAAAATGACCACGAACAGCAAAGTGGCTTTACTTGATCAGAATAGGAGAGTTAAGGCTCGTTAAGGCTACTTAGTTTTTCTGAGTTCTAGATCGCCTCACACAGTCAAGTGCTAACGGCCAAAGTATACTTCGGTTGTCCACGTTGCTGCTCGCTCCAGGGACAGTATGCGTTATGCAAATTTAGTCATCAGCAGTTGTTCGGCACATGCAGGCCACATTTTCAACAGGCAGACAGTCCTAGTCTGTGCAGATCGACTATGCATGCACCTGCTGTTGACTGTAGAAAAAGAATATAGAAAAGTTGTAGCGTGCATGCCTCGAACACTTTTGCATTTGTTCGTGGTCAGAAGAGTATACTTTGAAGTTTGAAAGGCAACGCAGTCTACTGGGTGCCATCGAATTTGTAATGTACTAAAATAAAGTATACCCAGGACTTAAGCCCATCAAAGTATGGTATTTTGACCACAAGCAAATACGAATGCGTTTGACAATGACTGTTCCATGTTAAGAAAATCTGGGACACACGTGGACAGTCAGTGCAGATGAAGAAATTTGCGTCAAGCATAATGTGCATGTTCCAATCAGCAGTGCAGACATCCAATGCATACTTATTTTTTTCACTTTCCTGATCATATTGTGCCCCGTTACCTTTCAAAGTATGGTCTTTTGGGCCAGTTTACTGTCTATACCTAAATTGACAATGGGCCATTAAAGTATTTGTAATGGAGGTTGGATGTTAGAGGTGTCGCAAGGAGGGAAAATAAATATAAATCACGCGAGAAGGACACATGAGACAAACAGGGGTTAGCATTTCAACCTCTATTTAATAAAATGTCCAAAAAATAAGAGTTACCTCCTCCACATACATGAAGGCGAGTGGGGAAGCATATAACAACCAACTCAGTCACACAAAATAAAAGGAAAACAAAAAGAAATACAAGTTGAGAGCAACCATCTCCTCAAATCCTCCATTTTACACACCTTCTCTTACGCTCTCTCTGTTGAAATGTATCACACCCTATAATTACCGTAATCCCTGTAAGTGACCGTTACATATTGCTACAAAAATACAAATTTGCAACACATAAATAAGATCAACTCGGAACACAAATACAAATATTTATGTATTAAAGCCAGTCAAACACTGGGACACTGGCACAAAGCCAGTTTCCACTTTCCACTACTACCCTGGTAAGTTTGAGTTTAGCTTAAGCAAACTCTGTTTTTTTTTTGGTCTCAAGACGACAGGTCAGTTTTTACCAGTGTTCATCACTGGGTTACATAAATCACTCTGTCTCTCAGAAGTAAATCACACTGAATATCTCAAAGCTTCACACATTGTCTGTTTGTGGCAATGTCACTCAATCATGTGCACAGTGTTATCCTCGAACTCAGGATCAAACTCAGAGTTGACGGAGAACATTTGTATTGATCGTCTTGATCGCTGAACCCGATTTGGCTCCATTTGGTTTAGTCAACCTAATACTCACTCCGTAAATCTGGGTATGATCAACTAGCTTCGTGGAACAGGTCTCATATGTTATTTAGAGAAAAACAAAAACAACTATGCCACAAATGTTTACACCAGAAAAAAAATCTGGGGGGGGGGGGGAAGCTACTGAGTGAATAAATGTTTATTTAATCACTGTAAAATAAAAATTCACCTTATTAAGCAAAGTCAGAAGGTGAAAGAAAATATGGGTCGTCAATGGACACAAACATAATTTCATGATTTTGGAGTTGGGTGTGTATGCCACAAATAATTATATTCAGCCGCTGGTCTTTCCCGCCTCTCTCGTGCTGTTGCTGTGAACAGACTTCATCACAGCACTGTAAGCGCGCGCACTGTTCCTCAAGACATTCACTAAAAAGCTCAAGGTTAAAATTACATGCAATCTGGATGCATGTAGTCCCTGTCGTCAAAAAAGTCAGCCGGTGTGGATACTTTTGTCTTCTCTCTTCGGGCTCATAAATTCGAAGGTGAGTTTGTGTTTTATTAAAGTTCAGTAGTGAATTGAATGGAAATTTGAAACAAATGCAAGAGGAATATACTTTCCAATTAGGCGGAGACAGTGACTGTTTGTTTTGTACAGTATTTACGCACTGCGTTAATTATATATTCTATAGGTAGAGGAGAAATTCACGTTCTAACCTCTTAGGTTAAGAGTATTATTTACGGACTAAATTACTAATATACATACATCTGTATGTGTATGCATGCATGCATACACACACACACACACACACACACACAATTTCTTAACACTTTACATTATTAGGCTACTCACTGCTGTATATTAAATATAGCAATAACACAAGTCTTTTTTTTACGGTAGCCCTATTCACTCACTATTCCTAATTAAATGCACCACTAACGACTAAATCTGTCACATATATTATTTACTCACTGCATGGTTGTCTTGCCTGTTCAGTGTATTTATCAGTCACTTCTTAATGGCAATAACACAAGCCATTCTCTTTTTTACCATTACTTTCAACATTCAGGCCAATTTTCAGACTTCATAGTTTTTGGACTTCAGTCTACAATACAATTTAAAAAAAAGAGACTAGATTTACAGTAATGTGTAAAGTGTCACATTTTAAATTATTTTAATTTATTGCTAGTGTAATTTCATCATGTACCCAGAACTCAAATCAAACAGCTTTAAGTTTTTTTTAATGGATTCATGTCCACTCTGTAATAGGATGACAATTAATGTAATTTTAAAATGTCAATATATGTTAACAGAAATAAAATGACTGGTGTACAAATATGTTTTTTGCTAGATATCATATACAGACAATGTAGATCTCAGGTAAAGGGGTTTACATGAAATGTGAAATCAGGATAATTGGCAAAAATCTATGACCACATTTACATGCACCAGGTTTTGTGCAGAAAACAACATTCTGAAATGTCATGTAAACGAGAATAACACCATACAAGGAGCCACATCAAATAAGTCAATGTTGGAAATAATTAAACATTTCTTACTGTAACTACAGTGGGAAAAGGGAAAAACCACAGCGACAAATCAATTCGCCCAAATCAAAGAGGCGGCACATAGCTAATAAGCCTCGTTTGTGTGGAGGGGTGGGCGGTGTGCATTTAGCCTCGTCACCGCTGCCATATAAACTCTCTATGGGGAGCCGGCTTTTATCCATGTGTGCACACACTGGCATACTCACAGGTCCAGGAGTAGGGAGGGTATCAGCAGAGTTAATGCTTTGGACCCGCTCCCTGAACTCCATCACGAGTTAAATTGAGAGTTAGTGTTTCCGGGGAGGACTGCACATATTGCAGGTGATGGCTTGAAGCGACACCCACCGTGTCTGTCCTTTTCTCTCCCCGCCACATCACATACACTATAAAATATACCCATTTATACACTCCAATTTAAAATATCAACTACTGTCCCTCACATTCGCATATACAGTCAGGTCCATAAATATTGGGACATCGACACAATTCGAATCTTTTTGGCTCTATACACCACCACAATGGAGTTGAAATGAAACGAACAAGATGTGCTTTAACTGCAGACTTTCAGCTTTAATGTGAGGGTATTTACATCCAAATCAGGTGAACGGTGTAGGAATTACAACAGTTTGTAAATGTGCCTCCCACTTTTTAAGGGACCAAAAGTAATAGGACAGATTAACAATCATAAATCAAACTTTCACCTTTTAATACTTGGTTGCAAATCCTTTGCAGTCAATTACAGCTTGAAGTCTGGAACGCATAGACATCACCAGACGCTGGGTTTCATCCCTGGTGATGCTCTGCCAGGCCTCTACTGCAACTGTCTTCAGTTCCTGCTTGTTCTTGGGGCATTTTCCCTTCAGTTTTGTCCTCAGTAAGTGAAATGCATGCTCAATCAGATTCAGGTCAGGTGATTGACCTGGCCATTGCATAACATTCCACTTCTTTCCCTTAAAAAACTCTTTGGTTACTTTCGCAGTATGCTTCGGGTCATTGTCCATCTGCACTGTGAAGCGCCATCCAATGAGTTCTGAAGCATTTGGCTGAATATGAGCAGATAATATTGCCCGAAACACTTCAGAATTCATCCTGCTGCTTTTGTCAGCAGTCACATCATCAATAAATACAAGAGAACCAGTTCCATTGGCAGCCATACATGCCCACGCCATGACACTACCACCACCATGCTTCACTGATGAGGTGGTATGCTTTGGATCATGAGCAGTTCCTTTCCTTCTCCATACTCTTCTCATCGCTCTGGTACAAGTTGATCTTTGTCTCATCTGTCCATAGGATGTTGTTCCAGAACTGTGAAGGCTTTTTTAGATGTTGTTTGGCAAACTCTAATCTGGCCTTCCTGTTTTTGAGGCTCAACAATGGTTTACATCTTGTGGTGAACCCTCTGTATTCACTCTGGTGAAGTCTTCTCTTGATTGTTGACTTTGACACACATACACCTACCTCCTCGAGAGTGTTCTTGATCTGGCCAACTGTTGTGAAGGTTGTTTTCTTCACCAGGGAATGTATTCTTCGGTCATCCACCACAGTTGTTTTCTGTGGTCTTCCAGGTCTTTTGGTGTTGCTGAGCTCACCGGTGCGTTCTTTCTTTTTAAGAATGTTCCAAACAGTTGATTTGGCCACTCTAATGTTTTTGCTATCTCTCTTATGAGTTTTTGATTTTTCAGCCTAAAAGCTCTTTGGATCTCATATTGAGAGTTGACAGCAACAGATTCCAAATGCAAATAGCACACTTGAAATGAACTCTGGACCTTTTATCTGCTCCTTGTAAATGCGATAATGAGGGAATAACACACACCTGGCCATGGAACAGCTGAGCAGCCAATTGTCCCATTACTTTTGGTCCCTTAAAAAGTGGGAGGCACATATACAAACTGTTGTAATTCCTACACCGTTCACCTGATTTGGATGTAAATACCCTCAAATTAAAGCTGAAAGTCTTCATTTCATTTCAACTCCATTGTGGTGGTGTATAGAGCCAAAAAGATTAGAATTGTGTCGATGTCCCAATATTTATGGACCTGACTGTATGCGCTCAAGTACATTGGGGGAATCCCAGTGTTTGACATAAAAGGGGAAACCTCACTATTGCAGTGCAATTCCGCTGCAGGACGTGATGGAAAGTTAAAGAACCAAACAGAGCAACAACTCTGGAATTTACACAAGCGTTGCAGGGAAATTACTTTCTGACCAAGCCGCTTATATATAAACGGGAGTAAAGAGAAATCTGCAAACACAGTGCATGTAAACAGAAACAATGCTTTTAAACTTTAAGCAGCTTTCAAACAATAAACTGCTTTCTGGTGCCCATGTAAATGAGCTTGATGTGTAAGATCTGCTCTGCTTAAACTGTTTGACCGTACCTTGATAAAGGGAACCCATTGAAAGTGTTTATGACTTGTGCGCAATCAGTGTAAGATTGTGCATGTAAACACAATGAAAATTAGTCTTCGCAAAAACATTTCTAGGGGTCAACAAACAGTGAAAATTTTACATGACCTCAGACATAAGACTACAATAAATTGAATGGACATTACACATCTATCCCTTACAGCCTTGTTTTCATTCACAACAAATTATGGCACACCCCGAATAAAATATTCCAGGGTCTTTGATAGAAGCCTCTTAACTCCTAAACGTTTCCTTTCACCCCAGGTCGAGAACCAAAATGACAAGTCCTTGGTCTCTCCTGTTTGGTCTGACATTGGCTGTGCTTTCATCACTGGTCTACAGTAGTGCTTCTAGCACAAAGAATGAAGACTGCTACTTGTCGCAGATGGTGTTCCCAATGATTCTGGACCAAAGCACTGTGAGGCTTCAAAGTCCAGAATTCATTGCTGATGCTGATGAGCCAAGAGTAATGTGTGGGATCGAGTGCCAAAAAAACCTGCCAGAAATGAGGCCTGCTGAGCTGGATCATCTACTGTCTTATGAAACAAACTATGAGAATGGAACCCGTATGTTCACCAAAATCAAACTGGAAGGGGTTACTGAATTGAGAAACATATCTCCAATCTAGGCCAACGCAGACGCAAATAACATCAGGTCTACAGCATGGACGGGCGCTTTGTGATCACAGATAAACACTTTACTACCAATTACCCGTTTTCGGCCTCAGTGAAGCTCTCCAACGGATACTCAGGGATCCTGGTTTCTCCAAGACACGTACTGACTGCTGCACACTTTGTCCATAATGGCCAAAGCTACCTGAAAGGAACCAGGAAGCTCAGAGTGGGTATCCTGGAACTCCGCACCAGGCGTAGGGGAGGGCGCCAACGAGGAGGCAGGAGGAAAGGAGAAAAGGGAAAAGAAAGTGAAGTGGGAAATGAAGATACAGCCAATGAAGAAGAACTAGTTCAAAGAGAAAGGGAACACAAGAGGAAAAGGAAGAACCATTTCAGGCGTGGTTCCGATTCCTATCAGTCTAGATTAACAGGTACAGAGTCAAGACAGCAAATGTTCCAGTGGGCACGTGTCAAACTAATACAAGTGCCAAATGGCTGGATGAGGAGAGTTGGCAAGGAGGTCTCGGTTGACTTTGATTACGCCCTACTAGAGCTCAAACGACCCCATAAGATCAAGTACATGGAATTAGGAGTGGTTCCCTGCAGGGAGAATCCACTTCTCAGGTTTTGATAATGACCAGTCAGGGAAAGCGGTCTACCGATTCTGTTCAGTTTTAGAAGAATCAAATGACCTAATGTACCAGTACTGTGATGCGCAAAAGGGGTCCAGTGGAGCTGGTGTGTACGTAAGGCTAAGAGAGTCAGACAGGAATATGGCAGTAAAAGGGAAGTGGAAAAGGAAGACAATCTGTGTGTTCACTGGACATCAGTGGGTGGATGTTGATGGAACACAGGAGGACTATAATGTGGCAGTCAGAATAACACCAGCAAAGTATGCCCAGATATGCCTCTGGATCCATGTTAATGCCAGCCAGTGTAGACTGGCCTAAGTCGTCACTTAAGACACATTCTCTGGTGAATGCAACCACATATATCATACCTAACTTGATGTTATCTGGTCCTTAAGACTGCTGGGATGGTCTTTGGATAGAGGCACGAGTGAACACTAGGCATGTTTGTTGACAAAAGTTCATGCAGTTCACTGGTTGACACTCCACACACAACTGAATGTCTTTATTTGAAAGATGAAGTTGGATGCTGTAGCATTCATTTCTTGAGGCTGAGGTTGTTGGCTTTGTAAATATCATGTTCAGGCCATGTTTATGTTCCAAAGCAACTCACCAGCTGAGGCCAAAGTAATTCAGTTAAACACTGAAATGAAGCAAAACAGCTTGACTTGAGCAAAGTTCTTAATTTCCTGTACAGATGTTAAGGGGGTTTACATTGTACATTTCTATTATCAGTAAATTTAGGTCTTCATCAATGGGTTCTCCAGCAGATACAAATTCATTGGAAATTTGTTCACCTATTCAAGTAATTATACATTTAACTATATTTGTATTTATTTAAATATTGAATGCATTTGTCTAATAAAGCTAATTGAGTCAAAATAATTGTAAATGTATTACAAGTTACATTTAGCATTTTTTTTAGTGCAAAACTGCTACAAAACACACTTAGGCACCATTTACACCTGGTTTTAACATGCTTGACCGATATGTTTGAAATGGGACAACGTTCAAGACAGGTGTAAATGAGATCCAAAACGTTTTGAGATGTCCAATTCCACCACATTCGGAGGTTGTCGAAAGTGGTTGAAAACCACATTGGCCTTGTAGTGAAAATGATCATTAATTAACGCCAGTTACGTGTGGCTTTAAAAGGAAATAACCATCCAATGGGAAAATGAATACATGTTCAGGCACAACACTTAACAGAACTTCAGTATGCCTGATATCAACATGCAGCAAACCGTAAGCACACACACATCTGAATCTCAGTTAATAAAAGTACTTCAGTAAAATAACCAAATTCCACTCCAAACATCACATGCACCAGTTTTTAGCACCCTAATCTACTTTTTGCACTTTATAATCTTTCAGTGATATCAGTCTTCAAATCGGCAATAAAACTCAATACTGAATTCATAAATTGCGATTCTTTATCTCAATATGCTAAAACGTGCAATTTTCCCATTTTGTATAGCTAATGCACATGCGCATTAACGAGTTGATTGACAGGTGATGTCTTTCTAAAAGATGCGTGGCTCCTTTACCTGTAAGGCGGGACATCCTTTGACTGTAAGGTGCTAGAGCTTTTTGGTTGAATTCCAATTTCTCCCATTAATTTTAATAGCAGTGGCCCTTCTCTGCTGAATAGTCTCTGGTAATATACTGACGTGGTGATTTATGCATGTCATGAAATCAGAGAGCCTCCCCTCAAAATCCAAACACACGTGGTCAAGAGACTCATTACATCCAGGTGTATTTGGTGTCTTGCTTGTCCACTTTTTATCAGATTGCCTAAAACACAGCCTAATATTAGGTAGAAAATATATTTCCATCTTAGAATAAAGTATTTTAAGAAGCCAAGAAATAAAGTAAAATGTAAATCTTTGAGTACACAAATCAATGGTTACACAAAATTCAGGTTTGTTTATTTTTTTAAATAGAGGAAAAAGGAACATTTGTTACATTACACATGACAAGAGCCATGTCACCATATTAGCAAAAAATAAGTAACATAAACAAAGTGCATGGTCTACACTAACAGCTCATCTATTGGATTTAAATACAAATACAAAAGCAGAGTGACAGCAGAACCAGCCAATTAAAGACTCAAAGCAGTTGGACTTTATTCCTCCAGAGAGCCTGATTGGACAGCATCCTGGTAGGAAGGTCCGCCCTCTTTCTGGTCAGGGAAGAGCTTGATAAGGTCATCAATACGAAGGATGGTGATGGCTGCCTCTGTGGCAAACTTCAGACTCTTTGTTTTAACCATTGTGGGCTCATAAACACCCGCTTGTTTGTTGTCTCTTGGCTTTCCATTTACCAGGTCTAACCCGATCCTTAGTACAGACACACCAAAAAAAAAAAAAGGTTTAACATGGAGCTGTCCAGTTTTGCAATTGTTTTCAACCTAATCCATAATGGGCTGCATTGGTTCCATATCATTGTCTGATCAACTCCCATTCCACTATAAAACTGTTTCAAAGTACATTTTAGGAAATTCAAGTGAACCAACACCATATTTATTTTGCATTTAAACACCACAATCTATATTTGATTGTACACTAGTCAGATGTCTGACAGTCTACACTCATATTTCTAAGACTTGAGTTATAAAGTTTCCCTTTATGATGAGACACTCACCATTTGAGGTTCTTGCGTTCGGGGTTGACTTGAGCTTCATTGTGAAAAGCTCTGAGTTTTGCCACCAGGTCAGTTGAGTCTTGTGCAGCGTTGACTGCCAGAGTTTTAGGAATGATGAGTAGAGAGCGAGCGAATTCAGCAATAGCCAGCTGCTCACGAGAGCCCTTCAACATATACACAAGCAATATTAATTGATGTGCGCACAATTTCACAACAAACCAATGTCAATTATATTTCGTAAGAACCTCTAGCTGTACTTCAAAGACTAGTAATTGATGGAAATTACAAATTCAATTTGTCTTTTAACACAGAGCAACAATGGATATATATATATATATATATATATATCTCATTTATTATACAAACTTCGACAGCTGTGAATGGGATTAAATGGGAGACAACAGGAAATATTCTAATTTCCTCAAAGATCAAAAGAACAAGAAAAAACAAATAAAAAAATAAAAATCACTCCAGAAGAGGAAAAAAAAAATAGAGTGGTGGATTAAGAGTCAGATGGGAGATGACAAATTTACTGTCACTATCAGCAGCTGTAATAGAAAGCTCCTTGCAGCTGTGGTAATTCATTTAAAAACGAATTCCAGGGTAATATAACAAAGCATAATGTTATAAATTTACACGCAATATTTAAAAAAAGTTGACAATTGCGAGAATTATTCTGATAACTAAGGCAAAAACACAGTCTGTGAAAAAGATATGTTATAACAGAAGTATAAAGGAGAGCATTTGAACCCTTTTAACAACTTAAATATTTAAAAGATGGTTTTGTGTATCGCCAATGAAAGATATGATTTTTGATCCATATCGCCCATGAAACATTGAGCATGGTGTAATCGAATCAGAAAATAGTACAATATAAAAAGTATCGACTATGTCACATATAAGCAGGCCCAGATTGAATCTGCAAACTTTTTTTGCAGGGAAATTTGGAATTCTGCAGAAAGATTTGAACATTATAAAAAGTGTTAAATGAAGCAGAGTACAATAACCATATTGGTAGCTGAAAGCATCAAATTAGACAAAACGTTTATTAAACATGAAGGGGTGGGGAATAGGGTTGCAAAGGTATGAGATTTTCATGGTATGATAACAGTCTCAGAAAATATCATGGTTTCACGGTATTACACAATTAGTATTATCAGTGAAAACAGAAGGGTTATTTTATTTATTTGAGCAAACTTTATAATTGAAACCATTTATTTTATTGAAGTGTAAAAAAAAAGTCTCCCTTTTGAAAATAAAATAGAAAAATAAGAAAACTAACAGAATTATAATAAACCGAATTATAAACATGATAAAAATAGCATGCAACTATAACATGTTAGTTTCCATGTTAAATTAACTACTAAATGAAAAATAAAATCAGCTGTGTGAGCTTTTGAAGTAATGCCCTATATTATTAACAGTTAACATATACTGCTCCTGTCTGTACCTTTAACTCAGTAGTTCCCAACTGGTTTTTACGCAGATTTTACATTGGAAATCAAGTGTCGACCTGCCATAGATTAAACATAACCTGTATTTAATGTATCCTGGGTTGCATTTCCTTTTATGTTGCATAGTTTTGTTCATGGTTTTCCAGTACAAGGACATGCATCAAGTGACATTTTTGTTGTTGATGTCAAAATCTACAGGAAGTTGTCCCCCCCCCCCCCTTTAAAAATTTAACATTTACTTATATGCCCATTATAATCCCATTTGTTAACTAATATTACATATTTATACACATATTACACAGAAGGAAAGGCTCCTCATTACCATGGTTATGTCAGTGTGCTAGTCTTAAATAAAAGTAATATAATAATAAATTACAGCATTTATGAAAAATAAATACTAGCTGAAACACATCTTGAAACTTGAACTACAACTGCCACTGTTGATATAAAATGAGGTCTAATAGATTATACCTTTAGATTATTTAATATGAAAATAACATTGTCAAAATATAACAGTTACTTTTACTTATGTAAAATCCTGAAACAAATTTGTAAACGTGATGGTGTAATTTATTTATTTTGGCGCAGAGCACAGTTGCTCTTTTCCTCAGTGCTGTTTGGCATGTCAGGGCTGCGCTACTGTTTGAGAGGTTTGAATTGACAATCTCTAGTGAGACTTTTCTAGTTTAAAGTGTTACAGAGTTTAAATTGGTCACATCAGTTGATGTCTGCGCTCTGCAATATCGAGGGAAGCCCAGTTGTTGCACGCACGCGACAGAGAGAAGAGCAGATCATGATCGTGAGATCGTTACACTCGTGCGAAAGTGCAGATGAGAAGTCTTAACGGTTTGCGAGATTATCATTAAATCTGCCCCGGCAGTCCTAAATAGTCTATCACTTGGGCGGCAGCCGAAATATCTTCAATGGGAGAACCATGCATTGTTCTTTCCCTGCTGTCCACGATCCAGTCTGAATAAACCAGTTGAGAAACACTGCTTTAACTCACACACACACACACACACACACACACACACACGTCAGACCCCCTCGCCTCACTTCTCTCTGACATTATCTCTGCTGCATGTTTGTGTGTGTGACGCAAATTGAGTCTGACAGACAGTCGAGAAGGAAAGGAGATGCGCATGCGAGATTCTCCATCCAGTTGTATTTTTTTTCTCTCAATACCGTAGATAAGCAAATGCACATGGTAAGATAACAGTCCATTTTCAAACCGTGGTATACCATGAAACCGGTATACTGCTGCAACCCTAGTGGGGAATGTACAGAACTTTTGTACAAGACAAATGTTTTATTTCTGCAGAAATCTGCACAGCTTCCTGCATGCACAGTTTTTAGCAAAATAATTGCACATTAGCTGGTTTTTCATCCACATTATTATGCAAATTTTGCCACATCGACAAAATTGGAAACACCATGATTACAATCTCCAAAAATGTATATGCTTGCTTGAGGTGGATACATTTAATATTCAACACGTGCATAAACTACAAATGGAAACATTATTTACCAAATATTGTTGTATCGAATTTATACAAAAGGTATATAGAATCGCATCAAAGTCATGTGACTGCCTCAACAAGCCATGTGAACAGTCACTCAGAATATCATATAGCATTAGAAATGTTGCTGTGGTTATTCTGAATCTGAACTGTGTAACATGCTTTCACTCCCAGAAATAAGGCATCTGTCAGCGGAAGACATAAGCAAACACGAGGTTTGTCAGAGCGTTTTGGTCCATGCGCTCTGAAACTTAAGCTACCTAATACACTTAACAAAAGATCCACAGTGGCTTCAACTTTCATTTATAATTTGTGCCAAATTCCCAAGTGGTGACAATTTTGTTCTCTTAATTCTCACCGGAAAATATTGCATTATTTGCGATATTCAGATTTGAGAATACATTAAATTTGTAATTTGGCTGAAAACTATATACAAGTTGGTTGTGCTTTTTTGCCACAATTTCCCTGTTCATGGTAACTGTGACTTCCCTGATTGGTTGTCTCTTCAGGAGAATATGATTTATTTATTTTTTTTGGTTGAAATCACTGACTAATGGCTTGTACAGAAGCATATACCACTGCTTAACCTTGAAGTTCATGGTAGGTCTGTCTTGAGAGGCTTTTATGCTATTGTTATAAAACAATTCCTCTATGGTGAAAATCAATGGGATTTTTACTTCTGAAAACAAACTGTTGTGGCCCATTCCGGATGATCTAAAAGAAGACCACAGTGAAAGTCTAGTGAGGGTTAACAAGAGACCTACTTGAATCTTAAAGTTAAATCAGGCATATTTGTTCTGCGCAGTATGGATGCAGCATTCAGCAGAGCCATTTATCAGCCCCATTACACCTCTCCGAACTTACTGTCTCCCACGCGTATAACCACCCACCCACACACACACACACACACACACACACACTATAAACCACTCTAGTTAAAATTAGATACATGCAAACTATTCAAGTACATTTTTTTTAAACAAATCCTAGAGAAACCAATAAGGATCAAAATCCCCAAAAGTCCTCACCATGCTGGTTGCATAGTTCTCCAGATAAATGGACAGTGCGGCCTCTACAGCTCCACCTCCTGGTACAACTGATTTGGACTCCAGCACCCTCTTCACCACACACAGAGCATCATGCAAGGAGCGCTCCATCTCATCACACATGAAATCATTTGCACCACGCAAGATGATAGAGGCAGATGTACGCACTTTTGTGCTGAAAGACAGAGATTCGAAAAATTGGTTCCATACAATTAGAAAGAATCAAACACATCCAATGTAGTATAAATGCACATGGACAAGACATTCAACAGGGGTCTATGCTTGTTAGTTAGAATGCTTCAACAGAAGTGAATCTCAAAATTAAAGAGTAAAATAATGCAGGCGTTTCCCAAAATGCTTGTACTCGCCTCAATGAATAAGCATGTTTACACGTCTGATCTTACACCAAGGTAGGTTTGTGCCCATTACCCAAAATTCACAGTGCATGTAAAACGCCTTAACCAGTACAATGCCTTACCAAAGCCAAAAACACACACACACACACACACACACACACACACACACACACACGCGCACGCATGCGCCGTTTTAATGTTTTAACGTGAAGAGAATAATCGGATCATTTCAAATGTCATGTAAACATGGTTTGTGTCGTCAGATTTTTCTTGCTAATTTTTGGTAGTTATCAGCGCATTACTGTGCATATAAACACTATGCAAAAATAACCCAGACAGTCAGGGTTTCATTGGATGCAAGGAGATCCATATAAATTAGGGCTGGTTATTGATACGGATTTCCCAATTCAATTAGATTTTGTTTCACAAGCTCGTTTCGGATTTCGAGTCGATTCAATAGAATCTTGTGTGTATATTTCAGTTATAATGTCCCTTTTGCTTGCATATAAAATAATCTCCAAGCTAATGCTGTTAATTATACAGGGGACCTTTTAACAATGTATATTAGGAAGATATTTTACTAATTATATTGCATTAATTTGTCACATTTTGGCTTATTAATTTTATTCAATCAATAATATATTATATTTCATACATTGTTACATTTTGTTAAATTGCAAACTTTGTAGTATTTACATTGATTTGTTGAATGTGCTAAAACCGTTACAGTCTCTACATAAAAAAAAAAAAAATCTTCTGTAAACAGTGCCTTTAAATGGCTTTATCTGTGTGATGCATGATTAGAATTAAATGTTTTTTGGTAACACCATTTTAAAAGGTCCACAATAATGCACTAGTTACTCATAAGGCAGTAATTAAATCACAATTACAACTAAATGTTGCATGACCAGACTATAATGTACTAGTTAAGCATAAACCTAACAGTAATTAATAATTAAAGGAATGCTTAGACGATTTATTGCCTTTTATATTAGCATTAACTAGGTGGTATTCAAGTACAGTGCATCCGGAAAGTATTCACAGCGCTTCACTTTTTGTTATGCAACAGCCTTATTCCAAAATGTATTAAATTCATTATTTTCCTCAAGATTCTACAAACAATACCCCATAATGTCAACGTGAAAAGTTTGTTTGAAATCTGCAATTTTTTTTTTTTTTCAACAGGAGTGGCTACGCCCAAAAATAGGTGTGCCAAGCTTGTAGCATCACACAAAGACTTGAGGCTGTAATTGGTGCCAAAGGTGCTTCAACAAAATATTGAGCAAAGGCTAATACTTACTGAATACTTATGTACACGTGTTGTTTTTTTTTTTTTTTAATAAATTTGCAAAGATTTCAAACAAACTTTTCACATTGTCATTATGGGGTATTGAGGAAAATAATGAATTTAATCCATTTTGGAATAAGGCTGTAACATAACAAAATGTGGAAAAAGTGAAGCGCCGTGAATACTTTCCGGATGCACTGTATACTGTAGGTGCCAGACTGTTACTGTCTGTACCTTTTCTCACACACACTTATGTCACAGAACTGCAGCTAACTGGATGTAAATTCTAGAGACTGTTGTGCGTGAAAATCCCAGGAGATCAACGGTTACAGAAATCCTCAAACCAGCCCATCTGGCACCAACAATCATGCCATGGTTGAAATAATTTTTTTCCTGATGGTTGATTCCTAACTGAAGATACTGACCTGTAACTGCATGATTTTATGCATTGCACTGTTGCCACATGATTGGCTGATTAAATAATTGCATGAATTAGTAGGTGTATAGGTGTTCCTAATGAAGTGTTTAGGTAGTGTACTTCTACATTTTAATTTCACTGCAGAAATTACATTAAGGAAAACTCATTTTACACCATACATTTACTGTGTTTCGGATGTGGAAGCATGATCTGTGTCCCCGCATTGTTGATGTCTGGTTAACATTAAATAGATATAGTCCTTCGTTTTGGTCTGGGATGCATAAGCATTTACAGATGCAATGTGGTCAAATGCATTTCGACCATCTCCAAATCTAGTTTGAGTGATCCGATTACAAACCACATTTTTGGACCCTTTTTACACTTGCATTTAGTGCTGATCACTTGAAATCTGATGACTCAAGACATATATATCCCCAGTGTAAAAGGGACAAATGCATTTGACTGACCATCTTAAATAGATTTTTATTAACATTTGAGTCATGATCTTACTTCTTGATGAGGATGAGCTCATCATCACACACTCTCTCCTGCACCACCTCCTCTGCCTGTCCCAGCATAGCTGGCTCAAAGGTCTCCTCTCCTTCCAGATTAGACAGAGATGAGCAAACCGTGGCTGTAGGGGGACAAATGGAACATCATATTTCAAAATCAACACACCAAAACTATATTAAAATTTCACAAGCCCCAACTTGACTCGGACATCTTTAGCACAAGGCGACAAATCAGAAAATGCACTGCACTTTTCAGGTATAAAAAGCTAACCATAACCCTGTGAATAAAACTGACCTCCAGTTGTTTTGGCAATCCGTTTGAGGTCCCTCTTCAGCACTCTCCTTACAGCCATGGCTCCTACGTCTACAAAGTACTTCAGACACATGTCATCAATGCCTCCTGTGGTTAGGATCACATTTGCCCCAGATGCCAGAATTTTCTGAATGCGCTCCTTAGTGATGTCGGATTCTCTGAGGAACAAAAGGCAAGAGCCATTTTTAAAATTTGGGCACTGCTGTGATAAACTCACATCAAGCTGAATGATCATAATCTTGACTGTTAATCCAGACAGATGTTGTACAGTCCAAAGTAAAAACAGACACGAGTAAGAGTGTGGGTATAAGTTGCTTTGGGCAGAGAGTTCTATATCCCACGCGTATAACTGCACACACTACTGATAGTGTGGCAGCAATTTAAATGGGAATGCTTACTTCATCTGAATGTCTTTTGGGTGTAAGAATGAGAGCTCACCTCTGTCTGATCTGGTCAAGTTTCTCTGGATCACTGATGACAACTTGGACGCCCAGCTTCATCTTTGTTTTCTGCAGACTGAAGTCCAGGCACGCAATCTTGGCATTGGACACGCGCTTCACCATTCCTGAACATACAAGAAAACATTTTACCACACTTTAACACATCAACAAATACTGGCAACATATAAAATATAACAAGATATACCACACACACAAATGATCCACACACACACACACACACACACACACACACCTTTTGTTGGCAATAAACAACACTGCCATGATTTTTAATGGCAAAGTTATGATCCATGTTTAGCGAGAATGAGAGCAGAGACAAACTGTTACGGTTGACAAATTGTATTAATTTCCATGAGTCAAGTGTTAGGTTTTACACATTTGTACATTTCATACACATGTACGCACACTAGTCTACTTTTGTTTATAACAGCTTTTTGGTCAAAATGGAATACATTCTAAAGATTGTTGTGTGTGAAAATCCCAGTAGATCAGCAGTTACACAAATACTCAAAATCAGCAGTCTGGCATGAATCATTCATGCAATTATCTAATCAGCCAATCATGTGGCAGCGGTGCATAAGAGCATGCAGATATGGGTCAGGAGCTTTCATTAATGTTTCACCATCAAACATCATAATGGAGAAAAAATAATTCGATCTCAGTGATTTGGACCGTGGCATGATTTTTTGTGCCAGATAGGCTGGTTTGAGCATTTCTGTAACTGCTGATCTCCTGGGATTTTCACAAACGGTCTCTAAAATGTACTCCTCTTGGTGCCAAAAACAAAAACATCAAGCGAGCGGCAGTTCTGTGGATGGAAATGCAGAGAGGGTCAACAGAGAATGACCAGACCAGTTCGAACTGACAACGTCTATGGTAATTCAGATAATAGCTCAGAATGCTTTGCTGATATGTGGGTTGGTGTCGTTTTGTTGGCACGAGGGGGTAACGCTGTATAAACCCTGTAAGGGTTATCATACTAAAATCAGGTAACACGTACAGTGTAATGTTTATACTCTTGAAACAGCAATTACAGTGAACCCTTTGGGATTAGCTGGTTCTCTACATTAATTGGTCATAAATTGTGATCTTCAAAGACACAAATAAGGACAAACACAATGTGCTTAAGCTAACACAAACAACTATAAATCTTTCATGTCTTTATTAAACATCCAATTAAACATTCACAGTGCTGTGTAAGTATTAAGTGAACCCTTGGATTTAATAACCGGTCAATCCTCCTTTGGCAGCAATAACCTCAACCAAGCGTTTCCAGTAGTTGTGGATGAGACCTTGTGGCAGCGGGGGTGTGGTCAAGCGCCCGTCCGGAGAGGGAAAGCGGTAAGGGCGCTTGCACCTGAGCTAAATTATGTCTAACACCTGTCTCTAATTGAGTATGGGGAGAGCGGCATAAAAGAGCCTGAGTGCCTCCAGTTCGAGGGAGAGTCGCCAGTCCAGTATTGGCAAATTAGAGAGACACTACTTATCTGTTCATTGTGAAAGAGTTTATGTTTTACAAGTCCACGTCTATGTTCTACCCCCGTGTATTGTTTATCCTGGAATTAAAATAAGCCTTACCTGAGTGTTGAACCCTGTTCCCGTGTCCTCCTTCCTGTCCTGTGAATCTTTGAACTGTTTACGCTGGTTCCGAAACCCGGGAAAAGAAAATTGGACCCTCTACATCCAATCATGGAGAAAGGTCATCCCGTAGAGTCCTCCCAGCTGGCCGAAGTCCTCCAGTCCCTCGCTACCTTACATCAAAACCACCAACAGTCCCTGCTTGAGCTCAGACAAGACCAAGATAGGCGGTTCTGCAAGATCGTGCGGGCCCAAGCAGAGGATCGACAGGCCATCCGGAGCCTCCTCAGCCAGGAGGCCGCCATAGCCGCGACCGGACACCCGTGCCACGTTGCCCCCGCCCACGTTACAGAAGATGGGGGCGGCTGACGATGCAGAAACGTCCTTGGATTTGTTCGAACGAACCGCTGAAATTTGGGGCTGGCCGCAGAGTCAGTGGGCAGCCCGCCTTGTTCCTCTTCTGTCCGGGGAAGCCCAACTCGCGGCTCAACAACTGCCGGCAACAAACCTCCTGGCCTACGCTGATTTGAGGAAAGCCATTTTGCAACGGGTTGGTCGGAGCCCCGAAGAAAACTGCCAACTCTTCCGGGATATGAAGCTGGAAAAGTCTGACCGCACTTTCGCCTTAGCCCAGCGGCTCCGTGATGCCTGCCGTAGGTGGCTGCTAGTGGGGGACCGTGACTTCGAGGGACTTGATCAGGTGGTGCTGGAGCAGTTTGTCCAACGCTTACCCAAGAAAGTGGCGGAGTGGGCCCAGTGCCACCGCCCGGCGTCGCTGGAGGCAGCCGTCCAGCTAGCAGAGGACCACATGTCGGCGATCCCAAGCGCAGATGAGTGCTCTCCCTCCCCCCCCCCCCCCCTTCTCCCTGTGTTTTCTTCTGCTCTCTCCCATCCCCCTCAACCCTCTTGCTCTGTCTTCTCTCCAGGTCCCGTTCCTGCCCCTCGCAGGCGAGGAGCCTGGCTGAGATCAACACAGCAGTCATCAGCCTCATCTCGTCCCTCCCCCACAACCGCTCTCCCCCCTCAGGTGGGGGCGTCTGCCGAAGCAGGTACGGTTGTGGTGCCTGGGCCGGCATGTCGGAGGTCTGGGGAAACTCAACAAGGTGAAGATGATTGATGGTCAGCGTCTTCAGCCGGACATCGCTCTCGCATACCCCTATTTTGCGATGATAAAAGGACCGTCTTCTCTCCGTTTGAGCTACTGTATGGGCGACGCCCACGTGGTGTCTTGGATGTTATACGAGAAGGCTGGGAGGAGGGATCTTCAAGTAGTAAAAATTAAATTCAGTACGTTCTTGATCTTCGAGCAAAACTCCACACACTGGGTAAACTAACACAGGAGAATTTGCTCCAGGCTCAAGCACGCCAATGCCGGCTGTATGACAGGGGTACTCAGCGAAGGGAATTTGCACCGGGAGACAAAGTTCTTGTATTGCTCCCCACATCGAGCTCCAAATTACTCGCCAAGTGGCAAGGGCCCTTTGAGGTCACACGACGAGTGGGGGATCTCGATTATGAGGTTAAGCGAACCGATGGGGGGGATGCGCGTCAAATATACCACCTCAATCTCCTTAAATTATGGAGGGAGGCGGTCCCTGAGTCATTGGCTACAGTGGTCCCAGAGAGGGCGGAGCTCGGACCGGAGGTGAACCCAAAGCCCGATCACAATGCCCCGGTCATTTGTGGAGACCACCTCTCCCCATGCCAATGTTCAGAGGTTGCCAAGTTGCAAAAAGAGTTTGCAGACGTGTTTTCTCCTCTACCGGGTCGCACGAACATCATCGAACACCACATCGAGACCAAGCCGGGGGTGGTGGTTCGTAGCCGCCCTTATCGCCTCCCCAAGCATAAAAAGAAAATTGTTCGGGACGAATTGGATGCGATGCTCGATATGGGAGTAATAGAGGAGTCCCACAGCGACTGGTCTAGCCCGGTCGTTCTTGTTCCCAAGAGTGACGGGTCTGTCCGGTTCTGTGTGGACTATCGAAAAGTCAACATGGTGTCTAAATTTGACGCGTACCCAATGCCTCGGGTTGATGAACTGCTCGATCGGTTAGGTACTGCTCGCTTTTATTCGACCCTGGATTTAACAAAGGGTTATTGGCAGATCCCCTTGACACCAATTTCCCGAGAAAAAACAGCCTTCACCACGCCGTTCAGATTACACCAATTTGTGACGCTTCCGTTCGGTTTGTTCGGGGCCCCAGCCACGTTCCAGCGTCTAATGGACCGTGTCCTCTGCCCGCACTCTACCTACGCCGCTGCCTATTTAGATGATATTATTATCTATAGTAATGACTGGCAGCGGCATATACAACATTTGAGGGCGGTCCTGAAGTCGCTGCGGCGGGCAGGGCTCACGGTAAACCCAAAGAAGTGCGCGATTGGGCGTGTGGAGGTACGGTATCTGGGGTTCCACTTGGGTCATGGCCAGGTGCATCCCCAAATTGATAAGACCGCGGCGATTGCGACTTACCCTAGACCTAAGACCAAAAAGGGGGTGAGGCAGTTCCTGGGGCTGGCTGGCTATTATAGAAGATTTGTCCCTAATTATTCGGATGTCACCAGCCCGCTGACTGACCTCACTAAAAAGGGGGCTCCAGATCCGGTCCAATGGTCCGAGCAGTGCCAACAGGCATTTACACAAGTTAAAGCTGCACTCTGTGGAGGGCCGCACTTGTATTCGCCTAACTTCTCTCTCCCTTTCTTATTACAGACAGACGCTTCAGACAGGGGGCTGGGGGCCGTACTCTCGCAGGTGGTGGAGGGGGAGGAGCGCCCGGTGCTGTACATCAGTAGGAAGCTCTCCTTGAGGGAAATGAAGTACAGCACTGTAGAGAAGGAGTGTCTGGCCATCAAGTGGGCGGTCCTCACACTCCGCTACTACCTGCTGGGGCGGGCCTTCACTCTCTGCTCGGATCATGCCCCACTGCAGTGGCTCCACCGCATGAAGGATACTAACGCCCGGATCACCCGTTGGCATCTGGCTCTCCAGCCTTTTAAGTTCGAGGTGGTCCACAGACCGGGGGTGCAGATGGCTGTCGCCGACTTCCTTTCCAGAAATGGGGGGGGGGGGGGGGGGGGAGTGGTAGGCAGGCCGGATGGCGCCCCGGCCTGAGTCGGGCGGTGGGGGTATGTGGCAGCGGGGGCGTGGTCAAGTGCCCGTCCGGGGAGGGAAAGCGGTAAGGGCGCTTGCACCCGAGCTAAATTATGTCTAACACCTGTCTCTAATTTCAGTGAGCACGTGGAGAGCGGCATAAAAGAGCCACAGCACTACCAGTGAGACAGTGAGAATGCCAGTCCAGTGTTGGCCTATGAGAGAGAGCCTTTTTGAATAGCTATTGTTTTTACACTGTTTCCCCAATTATTAAAGTCTTACCTTTTGAGTTACGCCCCTGCCTCTGTGTCCTCCCTCCATGTCAGTCGTGTGAACCGCGTTACACTCATTCATATTTGGGCATTTTAAAACACTTATTTTTTGCATTTTAATACTGTGACCTCTATGGAGGACGAGTTCATTTGCATGGGCTTTTATAGTACAGTGCTGATATCTTATAAAATTACTAAGAAATAATATAAATATATACAAAACAAAGGGTCTAAACATACACAAGTCTTTCATATCCATCTTTTAAAGCCTTTTTAAATGAAATAATTAATTGTTTATGGCAAATTACAACATTTTGATGGGGGACATGTTTTGTCCCTTATCTCAAGAATCAGTGAAATACTTGGTCAGGGCTCCTTTTGCACAAATGAATGAAAATAATTATTGCTCTTATTGTAAATTTTATTTTTTATTGTAAATTTTGCATTTCATTTAGAAATCAAGGTCCCAGAATCTGGAGGAAGAGTGGAGAGGCAGAATGATTTTCTCAAGTCGACAGTATGTGCAGCCAGCTACCAGGAGATTTTAGAACACTTCATGCATCCATCTGCTGACAAGCTTTATGGAGATGCTAATTTACATTTCCAGAAGGACTTGGCACCTGCCCACAGTGCCAAAACTACTAGTAACTGGTTTGCAGACCATGGTATTAGTCAATTCAATTGTTTTTTATTGTCGTTTCAACCATATACAGTTAGTACAGTACACAGTGAAACAAGACAATGTTCCTCCAGGACCATGGTGCTACATAAAACATAGGACAAACACAGAACCACATGAGACTACACAGACTAAATAAAAATACCTATATAAAGTGCACGTGCAAAAACGTGTGCAAAAGTACGGGACAGTACAATACATTTCTAACAATGAACATTACAATAGGCACAGTGATAGACAGTGCAGCGCCGACCAGTATACAGTAGTGCAAAAAGATGACGGTTACTAAAAATGCCAAATGTAAACATAACATACTATGATATAGTGTTCTATGCACATAGCAGTTATTGAGGTAGCAGACAGTTATAAAGTGGCAGTTATTAAAGTGCAACTCAGGACACATGTGTGTGTGTGTGTGTGTGTGTCAAACCAGTATACCAGTAGAGTATTGAGGAGTCTGATGGCTTGGGGGAAGAAGCTGTTACACAGTCTGGTCGTTAGGGCCCGAATGCTTCGGTACCTCTTGCCAGACGGCAGGAGGGTAAAGAGTTTGTGTGAGGTCGTCCACAATGCTGTTGGCTTTGCGGATGCAGTGTTTTTCGTAAATGTCTAAGATGGAGGGAAGAGAGACCCCGATGATCTTCTCAGCTGTTCTCACTATCCTCTGCAGGGCTTTGCGTCCCAAACCAGGCAGTGATGCAGCTGCTCAGGATGCTCTCAATAGTCCCTCTATAGAACGTAGTGAGGATGGGGGGTGGGAGATGTGCTTTCCTCAGCCTTCGAAGAAAGTAGAGACACTGCTGGGCTTTCTTGGTGATAGAGCTGGTATTGAGGGACCAGGTGAGGTTCTCCGCCAGGTGAACACCAAGGAATTTGGTGCTCTTGACGATCTCCACAGAGGAGCCGTCGATGTTCAGCGGGGAGTGTTCACCTTGTGCTCTCCTAAAGTCAACAACCATCTCTTTTGTTTTGTCGACATTCAGGGACAGGTGCACCTCCTCTCTGTATGCTGACTCGTCGTTCTTGCTGATGAGACCCACCACGGTCATGTCATCGACAAACTTGATGATGTCATTCGAGATGTGCATTGCTGCACAGTCGTGAGTCAGCAGAGTGAAAAGCAGTGGACTGAGCACACAGCCCTGGGGGGCCCCAGTGCTCAGTGTGGTGGTGGTGGAGATGCTGTTCCCGATCCGGACTGACTGTGGTCTCCCAGTCAGGAAGTCCAGGATCCAGTTGCAGAGGGAGGTGTCCAGGCCCAGCAGGTTCAGCTTTCCAATCAGCATTCGAACATATGAGTCCTTTTTGTCTAGGTGGCTGAGGACCAGATGGAGGGTTGTGGCGATGGCGTCGTCTGTTGAACGGTTTGGACGATACGCAAATTGCAGTGGGTCTAGTGAGGGGGCAGCTGGGTCTTAATGTGCCTCATGAAGAGCCTCTCGAAGCACTTCATGATGATTGGTGTGAGTGCAACGGGACGGTTGTCATTGAGGCAGGACACTGAAGACTTCTTTGGACGTTGGAACCTTGAATTACTGTGATTGATTGGCCAGCCAACTTGCCTGTCCTGAACCTGCCTGTCCTATTGTCAAGAGGTAAATGAGACACCAGACCCAACAATACAGACGAGCTGAAGGCCGCTATCAAAGCAACCTGGGCTTCCATAACACCTCAGCAGTGCCACAGGCTGATTGCCTCCATGCCACGCCACATTGATGCAGTAAAAGAGCCCCGACCAAGTATTGGGTGCATAAATAACAGACTTTTCAGAAAGTCAACATTTCTGTATTATAAAATTCTTCACTCTAATATTTTGAGATACTGGATTTTTTTTATTTCCATGAGCTGTAAGCCGTAATCATCAAGATTACAAAAAAAAAAAAAAAAAAGCTTGAAATATTTCACTTTGTGTAATGAATCTAGAATATATGAACTTTCCATTTTTTGAATTAAACTACAGAAAAAAAAATAACAAAATAAATAACTTCCACGATATTCAAATTTTTTGGGATGCACCTGTACATAGTGCTGTGTTTTTCCCAATCAACCAGGGTCAAGATGGTCTTTGGAAAACATCAGGCGCACAGAAATGATTTCGTTTAGAGGCAGCAGCTTCCTTTGGTTGTGTCCTGCCATAGACACCATAACTTTTTAATGTTTTCTGTATCACGTAGACTCATGAAGAGATGTTAACAAGTTCCAATGATTCCTCCTTCAAGTCTTTAGCTGTCACTCTAGGGTACTTTTTTTTTTACCTCACTGAGCTTTCTGTGGTGTGCCTTTGAGGCAACTTGGCTGGACGGCCACTTCTAGGGATAGTCAGAGTACTAAATAGTCTCCATTTATAGACAATTTTTCTGTGGACTGATGAATATCTAAGCTCTTCGAGATAACTTTGTAACCCCTTCCAGCTTTATGCAAAGTAACAATTCTTGATCATAGGTTTCCGAGATCTCTTTTCCGAGGCATGGTCCATGTAAGCAGATGCTTCTTGCGAATAGCAAACTTAATGTTTGAGTGCTTTTTAGAATTTAGCTCTAACACACACCTCCAATCTGGTTTCATTAAAGGGACAATTCACTCAAATTTTAATTATCTCATTACTTTCTTCCCCAGAACACATTTGAAGAAAAATATCTTAGCTCAGTAGGTTCTTAAAATGCAAGTGAATGAAGATTTTTTTTAAGTACTTTTTCTGCCATTTTTTTTTTTTTTTTTTTTTTAAATCATGCTTCCAGTGAGCAGCGGTATGCATGTGAAGTAACATGCACATCGGCATTAGAAACACACGAGAACTGATGCACGTGAGTCACAGCTGGAAGAGCAGCACTGTTTACAAGTGAGGAATGATGTACAGTAGCTTTAGATATGTATTGATTTGCTTCTTTACTCACAATGATGCATTTGTGTGCTCATCCTGGATGTGTCAACCGAGGGGAGAGCATGAGATAACATCTGTATAATGGCAATGCGAATTCATCACACAGGAGACCGCTTGGTCTCCATCCTCCTGTGAAGCATTGGATTACAGTTAAAAAGTACATAAATATTTATCTTTTTTCGCACCAAAAGTCATTGACACTTTTGAAGACATTATTTAACGGCCGAGTCATATCAATGACGTTTATTCTGACCGTCTGTGATTTTTGGAGCTTCAAAAAGAGAAATCAATTCACTTGCATTTTAAGGACCAACTGACCAATATATATTTTCCATTTTCCTTCAAATGTGTTCTAGTCAAGAAAGTATACACACCTGGGATATCATGAGGGTGAGTAAATGAGAAAACTTTCATTCTATCCTTTATTTGGATGCCAGGTTTGCAAACTCTGGCCTCTAATTGGCTTTTATTGACATCATTAGCCTAGGGGTTCACATATTTCTTCAAACCTACACTATTGAATACATCATTCAAACATTCATATGTACAAGAACAATACAATAATTGGCATGTTATTAATCAAAACAGACCATGTTTGTTCATTATAATAACTTAGATGAAGACAAACTTATCCACAAATGGATTTTTTTTGCCAGTGAATTTTAACATTTATGGATTTGCCCCATTCAATTCTGTTTTAAGTGCTTCACTGTAACCCAAATTTATTTAGTCAAAAATATTTTCTGTGGTAAACAACATTATGCTACAAATGCGGTCAATGGAGCCTAACCTGTTTTGAACCCTGAACATTTCTTTAAGAACAAATTATAAATGCTGAGGTTTCAATATTGCCAAAATACTCACACTAAAATTGCTATATTTCCCAGCCTTCAAATATACTTCCCAAATGGACAAACCTTGCGATCCGACAGTGCAGTTGAGTGCATATCCATTGACGAGGAAACTCTCTTTTTGGCTGCGTCCATGAGCCTTCAGTACATTCACAGAGTTGATAGGATAGCGAGCCACACCTTTCCCATCAACAAACTTCACAGCCAGGGCAGCATCCACCACAATGTTAGCAAAGAAGTCTGCATCACTGCACAAAAAAAGGTCAAGGACCAACATCCTTTTTTCCAAATGATTAAACTTATGCAGTTTCAAAGACTGAAAAGATTGGGCAGTTTATACTTTTAACGACCAACTGAACTTGATTATCATCCCAAATTTATTTTAGAAAATATACATTTGCATTATGAAGCTAAAGCAGCAGTAAATGCGATCAGAGGTAAAGATGGTTAAAGTATTTAAACGTTTTAAAATGTAAAAGCACTTTCTGAAAGTGAACTCTGCTTTGGACAAATAGTTCCGATTTAGTTCTGAACAGTTTATAGTCTTGGAAAAAAAAGTGCAGAACATTCCGAGAACGTGATTTCATCTACAGAACGGGGTAAAGCTAATTTAAGTTTGTGAAAAGAAAAAAAAGGCATGCACGCATATACATAAATATGTCAAAATATTTCTCATTTGGCAATAATTTTTTTTAAATAATTTTTCTTTGGCAATGAATTTGTTCAATTTAAATGCTTTTTTCGTTTGGTAATTTAATACAGGGGATTTTGCTGGCATTTTTTCAAAAGTAAAACTAAACAATTTAACAGAATTGGGCTGAAAGTGCTCCAAAAAATTAAATAAAAATGGATGGATACTGCGATTAAATTAATCACAAGCAGTGGCCATTCATTTGTTCAATATGCACGAGAAATTTGTATTGGCACTCCAGGAAGTGTCACGTTTGCAGATTGTCTCTATATGCTGTAAAGATCAATCCATAATCACGTAGAATAAATTGGCTTTCAATACTGTTGTTATGATTAACAGGCTAACAATTGGGGCAAACCCTGTCATGTGACCTTAAATTTTTGCGTTAATGCCAATTTTATCGACAAAGTGTTTCCAAACCATTTTTTAGCGACATTTGATGTAGACAGAGTATATACGCTCGAGTTAAAAAGAAAAATATTATGTCGACATTTGTGACATTTTAGCGATTATGTGCGTTTCCATCAGCTTTATTTTGATGCGCTAAAAATTCTTAGATGGAAACGTAGTTATGGTAATATTGTGGTTTTTAAACACTAGCACTGAGCTAGTATCATGGTATTTGTTGAAGCACAGTGGAGTACCCAGTAAATACTATTGTAAACGACAGTACAATGCACCCAAAGTAAATGTGGACAGAAACAACATCATCATTGCATTTCACCGAAGAAAGAAAGTGATCTGGGTTTGGAACAGAAGGGTGATTAAATGCAGTATTTTCATTTGAGTATCTGTATACAGATATTTAAATGGATAGTTCAAAGTAATTTCCAGTCAAAAGAAAAACTATAACTTGGGAGACGATTAAAAAAACAAAACAAAAAAAAAACAAAAAAAAAAAAACACCTTTGATTCCCAAATAAAAATGTCTTAAAATGATCCCAGCCTTAAGACACCCATCCAGAGAGTTTGATTCCATGAACACACAACTGTGATAAACAGCCAATAACAGAGGATACCATCCAATGATCTTTGAGGACATTGACGTCTTGGCTGCATTGATGAGACACTCTCTCCCCAGGTCATCTGTGGCAATGGTCAGATTCTCATTGATGTACCTCACAGCCTCCCTGTGAAACAGCAGAAGAGTCAGTTAGTTTATTTTTTTTATGTCTAGATGAATCAAAGGGCTTTTTGTTGCCCACAGAAAGTGACTCTTACTTGCAGGCCAGTCTGTATCCGCTGATGATGCAGGTGGGGTGGATCTTCTGATGGACCAGCTCATCAGCGCTTTTCAAAAGTTCAGCCGCAATGATTACCTACACACTCACACAGTTTTTACAACACAATTTTGTTTAAAACATTATTTATATACATTTTCTAGTGTACTGTCAGACATGTGGAAGCTGCAGGGGAAGACTTGCAATTCCCGTAATTTATGACAGCTGTTTTCTCCATCCTGTTAGCATAGCCACACATACTGATAGAGGACAGATGAAAGGCACTAAAACAGGACATTTAGGTGATTTAAAGGGAATCATTTGGCAGATAGTTTTATCCAAAGCAACTTCCAATACACTGCAGTGTTTCTTGCACTGTTGCCGCTGAATCTACTGAGCAAACCAAACTGCATTGTACTAAGCATGTTAACTTTTAATGCATGCCACAACTGCTATGAGATACTACTGGACTGTTTCTCTTCAGGAGTTTAGACCCATAAAGATGCCTTTACATTCCTTCAGACTCAAGTTACGCAAATTAAGGCATCTCCTGGGACCCACTTGGGGGCCTCAGCACATTTCCAAGGGGGTCTCAAGATGACAATTCATTTAATATATTAAAATAATGATGGATGCCCACAAATTATAAACTGACTCTTTCTGAAACTTTCAGAATCAAATTATCCACAATTAATTATTTCAAATCAGACACATATAGTTCCAGGCAAGGGGGCCTTCAAATATTGTCTTGATGTCAAAAAGGTTAAGAACCACTGGTATACACCACATTTTGAACTTCAGCAGCAATTACATCTACCACTCCTTCATGAAAGTAACGGTTCAGTTGAGAGTGTCACCACCTTGTGGACACCAATTAGTGCAAATAATAATAAATAAATAAAAAAAAAAAATGTTGGGTGCCAACATTTTTAAGCTTCAAAATCCACATAAGGGCAAAATAAAAAGTACTTGAGACGACTCGGGTGGTTAAATTAATAATTTTTCGAAGCATTATAGGCATGGGTGAGAAACAGATCAATATTCAAGTGTCTTATTATTTACTCTAAATTCTCCTGCTCAGTTAATCTTTCAGTGCCTCTTTCACACTTTCACATTCTTCATGCATTTTGCCCCCAAGAATGACTTAATATTCATTTGTTTCTCACCCACAACAATCTTATTGTGTCTGAACTCGTTAATTTAACCACTGGAGACATATGGATTTCTTTTATGCTCCCTTTGTGTGCTTTTTGGAGCTTTACAATTTTGGCACCCATTCACTTGCATTGCGAGGACCTGCAGAGCCGAGATTTTCTAAAATCAAAATTTCTGTTCTGCAGAAGTCAAACATCTGGGATGGCATGAGGGTGAGTAAACTGCATACAAATGCAAAATTGCATCACAAAGATTAAAAAATTAGATTCACTATAAAAATTTCCATGACATAAGATTTTATTACTTTCAGTGACCTTTCCAGTAGGGCTGACCCAATTTGGGAAAAATGTCATATATAATAAACAAATGTTATCATGAGTCAGCTTGCTTGGTTATCAAGGAAAATGCACAAATAGATTACTGATAATGCTGAAATGTGTATTCAAATTAAAATATTTTCATAAAATTAAATATCTTTGCATTACTGCAAACTTATTGTCTCAATATTACACCCAAATAAAATAGAATAAATAAGAACACATGAATTTTCATGCAGATAATATTGTCCAAACCAACAGGGACATTTAAGCGGGATGAAACATACACAACAACAGTTTTATTGGTTTGAGTGAACCACACTTTTATATCCAGTTTCCTTTTCAAAAGAGTTTATAGAAAGTACATGTTACAGCCTGCTTAAATGTCCCTGTTGGTTTGGACAATCTTATTTTCGTGAAAATTCACATGTTCTTATTACACACACACACACACACACACACACACTATTGTTGTAAATTTATTATGATATTTTTCATATAAGATTGATTTTATGATGAACTCATCAATGTTGCAAGCTGCAGACTGCGGGGGTGAGAGATGAGCATCTCTGTGTTAAGAGTGCGCATCAGTGGGCGGAACATTAAATCTCTCCTGGTCTCAACTCCCGCTCAGATTGGGTCTCTTCTATGACTGGTTGAAGTGGCTCTGACCGCACAGTGAATGACAGCTTGAGTTTGTTTACATGTCACGCTCCCATAATATATGAACTTTATTTTATCCTTAAAGACAAAGACATCGCCAAGCTGTGATTGTGTTTCTGTGTTATTTTTCCTTTAATCTTCACCTGATTTCCTTGCTGAACACCAGAAACTCACATGACATGACCACATGTTCCTCTCCCTAAACGGAGACTGACTGGTCTCATTTTATTAGCGGTGTAGAATATGGGCAAACAGCTCTCAGAGAGAATAGGCTGTCACATCCACACATGCACTTATTTAATAAAATCGCAGCATTTGCATCATAAAAAAAAAAAAAAACAATTACAAAAATGTATTCCCTGATATTTCCAGGTTTTTCCATGACCTTGGGAGCCCTGTGAAGAAACATCTCAAAGATGATTCAACTGAGCTAAATTTTAAGTGTCATAGTAAAGGGTCTGAAAACATATGTCAATGTGATATCAGCTGTGTGTTTGTTTTTAGTTTGCAAAGTTATGAAAAATCTGGTTTTTGCTTTGTCATAATGGGGTATGGAGAAAGATTGATGTGAAAAAAAAAAAATTATAATTGAAATCATTTTAGCAAAAGGCTGCAACATAATCATGTGATTTACAGTCAACAGAAAATCATCATACTTTATTTTTTTTTTGGTCTTACAGCCTGAAATCAAAACCAAACAATAATAAAAAAAAATAAATTAAAAAAATCCAGCATTACAAAATTTGCCTTACAAACAGTTTAAAAATTATGCAGTATAAAGGATGAAAAAAATAGGATGACAGGGTTTGAAAAAAAGATCACGCACATGGATTTAAAAGAGCCACCTTTTGCTTTAAATGACAGCTTTCAGTCGATTTGAATACATCTCTACAAGCTTTGTGCACTAACATTGGGGAATATTTGCCCATTCTTCATGACAGAATTATTCGACTTCAGTCAAATTACGAGGTGAGAGGTGATGGACTGCTCTCTTCCAAGTCCATCCACAGGTTTTCTATTGGATTTAGATCAGCGCTCTGACTTTGCCACTAAGGGACTTTAATCTTCCTATACTTAAAAGGCACTACATGCAATATTTGAACTGTTTTAAATCATAAAATGACCATAAAATGTCATTAGAGCATGAGGAAACATGCCAAGTTGAAATAATAGCTTCACCGATGCTACAGCCAGTATATTCTACTATGAAGATTCCGTTCAGGCCAGATTTTCTGTTTATGATTTGGCCAATGTGATCCCGCCCACTGCCCAATAGCATTGACACTGCCAGGTTGCCAGATTTGAACAAGTTTGCAGGCAAACAACACTTGACGCTGCAGCCATGGAAGCCAGCAAACCAACTGGATCAGAGATAACGGATTCCACCTGACCTAAAAAGCATTGCCATCCATCTAAACCCACCATGACAAGAGGCGTAGTAAAACGAGGAAAAATAGTCTGGGGTGGGACAGACAACTCTCCAATATTTTTAATTTGGATTGCAGTACCAATTTCAAACATTTGTTATCAATCTTACATAGCAGCACCTTTAACCTTCGGGACATTTTTGTTTATGTTAATGCCAACAGCATAAATTGTGTCAAAGGAGTGTACTTTTGGGGGAATTTTTATATTTCAACCTCAGTTCCTATAATGCACCATGTACACAAAATAGTTACACGCAGGACCTTTAAAACTGCAAAATTTTATCCCAGTGCCATTAAAGCATACAATCACAAATTCTATTATATTATACTTTCATTCAAGAGCCACTAAAACTGTGTGGGAGTGTTGGTATGGATGTAAAGTGTGTTTTTGTGTGAATTGAGAAATTTGTGTGTTTACATAATGCCACTGTTGTTGTTTTATTTTATTTATTTTTACACAAACTGGCATTTAAAGGGTTAACATCCTGAAAATGAATGAATATTTGGTATTCATGATCAGGACTGATGTTGGTTAAAAAAATAAATTACTAATTGAAAGTGGAAAATAATATTAATATAGAATATTATGACAGTTTATTGATATGAACTTTTTTGTACTTGAAGGACCTCTGAGAAAACTTTGACACAAGAGTTATGACGCTTCATTGTCATTCACCTGTCCATCTTCAGTTGTCAAGCAGAGGGCCACAGATTGTCCTCAAGAATTTGGGTTTACATGGCAGTATTCATTTTCCCTTCAATCCTGACCAATTGCAAAAATTTAAAATTTCTCTCATCTGACCATAAAACTTTTTGCCACATGGAATCAAAATCCTCCAACGAGACTTAGTATGCCATTTTATTTTTAGAGAAGGCTTCTTTCTTGCCACCCTGCCACACAGGCCAGCTTTATAGAAAGCTTGGGAGATTGTAGTCACATGTATGGACCAACCAATCTCAACCGTAAGGACTTGTAAATTATTCAAAGTTGCCTTTGGCCACTTGATATCTTCCCTGATCAATACCCTTCCGGCACGGTCATCTAGTTGAGGGACAGCCCGATCTAGGCAAGGTTTTGGTGGTGCCATGCACTCTTAATAATGCTCTGAATTGTGCTCAGAGGGATAGTTAAAACCTTTTTGTACCCTTCTCCTAACCTGTGCATTTCCACAATTTTTGCCCAGAGCCCTTTTGAAAGCACCTTTCCAACCATGGTGAATTCATTATCATCCACAACTACTAATGGAATTCTCATGGAACAGCTGGTTTTATTCTGAAGTAATCAAAACCACTACAATTGATGCCAAGTGGGGTCCAATTAGCCAGGTATGTGATCTGAAAGGTGATTGGTTGCTCCCGAGCAAGTTTGCAATGCTTTCTCTTAGGGGGCTGATCACTTATCTAAGCCAGGTATTGTACTAATAAACTTCACTTTAATGTTGAAGGTAAATATGTAAAAACAGCTGGAAAAAGTTCAGACTGAATGCATATTGAAGATAAATGAAGATTTTTTACAAGGTATGATGACTTTATATATGGTACTCCAAGGAACTTCAAGATTACTTATGCACTACTTTAGCACGTGTTAAAAAAATAAAATAAAAAAAAAACACAAAACCATGACATTTGATGTGAGGAACATCAAATGATGCAGCAACAAATTAAACATCTCACCACTGAGGTTGTGCCGTCTCCAACCTCCTTGTCCTGTAGCTCTGCCAGCTCACAGAGGACTTTAGCAGCCGGGTGCTCCACCTCCAGCAACTTCAGTATGGTGGCACCATCATTGGTGATGGTCACGTCCTGAAAGCCATTTAAACATTAGAACACAGCAACAGAAAAGACAACCTAGTAATATATAAAACACAAACATTATAAATTGCTCCTATCTGACAGATCAAATGAATATCAAAGGTTACTTTGACAGGAGTAAAAGGTCTGCACTTACTCCGATGTCATCCACCAACATCTTGTCGAGTCCGACCGGCCCAAGAGAGCTCTTCACAATGTTAGCAATGGATGCAGCGGCCATGACTGCGTATGAACAGATGAACCATATCAGCGTATGAATAGGGATGCAACTACAAATTACATGGTCAAGGAGACATATGTGAGGTTTGAAGATTTTTTTTTAAACGTTGGCAAACAGTTGTTTTGATTGCAGATAGATTTTCACATCAATTAAAATGTAAACAATTTTTTGAAAACAGCAAGCATATGCACTTAATTTTCACATTGTTTGAAGGGGAATAACAAGTGCCTTCAGTAAAATACAGGAAATGAAATGTGGCTATATATATATATATATATATATATATATATATATATATATATATATATATATAAAAAAAAACGAACTAAAAAAAAAAAAAAAAATTTCAACCCCACATATGATTGATTGCTTAATTGCATAAGTAAACATTATTGTACATCGTGCCTACGGATCATTATTAAATGTATTCGGACACTGTTAAAATGTACTTTCTGTTTTCTTTATTTAATGTGTGCAATTTTTGACCAACATCACTGCATTGTGTCCCAAGATTGTACAACAAGCAGAACTACACACATTACAACATACTTATCTGCAATATACGCAATCATTGATGGATCGCCAACCGGCTCAACTTTGCTTTAAACTGAACCTGTTCCAACAGCTTGAAAGCAACGGTGCATAACTTAATTGGTGATTTAGAAAACAATATGTGCGTCACACAAGTTATCCGATTGCGTTTAGCCGCCGGACGCATGATCTAATGCCGTTTCTAGCTCCACAAGCATTCTCTTTAAATATAGACTTATTCGGACTCACCGTTTTGAGCCCGAACGGACTCGCCGGTCGATCTCTGGCCGAATACGGTTAACGGACCCTCTGTCATGGACATGTTGAACCGGAGTGAAGAATGGGCTAGCACGCGGTGGGTTATGGGAGTGAGCGTGGGCGGAGCCGCGGTGGAAAGTTCCAGATGGATCTTGATAACAATACTTCACTTCACACACGTTATGTGCATAAAACATTCAACAACTCTTTAAAGAGACGACTCTACAAATGTATGTCTATAAAAATCTCTAAAAGAGATGCGTAGATACGATTTAAACTAGAAAAACTACAATTCCCAGTTTGCATCCGGTCATTTATTCGATGTTTTTTTTCAGAAGCGCTTAAGACTGTTAAGACTGGGCGACATCTAGTGGACTAAAGAGGAACGTGAACATATAGACATTATTCACGCTAACGGCATCTTTGATTTTTAATGGGAATGAAAATGAGGCTGTGAGGATGTAAAGTCTCTTCAATGGCATGAACGGATTAAAGCTGTTTAAAGCTCCTAGATCACCTCTGATTTTCCACAACTCGTGTTGTCTGGAGTATTTTGTCTACTGAATGTTCTTGGAATTATGTTTTTTTAAATGTTTTGTCTACTGAACAATCCAAAAACACTTTAAATTACAGTGCAGCCAATTGAATATACTGTATGTCTATCACTCAGATCTCCAGGTCTATCTGAACCAGTGAACTCATAACCAAAAGGGCACTTTTATTCCCAAAGCTTGCGTGAAAGGCAAAGTAAAATACTAACTGTCCTGCTTGGATGACATAATTAAATGCCATAAACAAGGCTGAGCCATAGCATCATCAAAATAAAGATTTACAAATGGACTGACCCCACAAGTCATAGAATCTCAATTCATCTTATTTAAGTTTTTCCCTCATATTCTCACATAATGTGAATATAATGGCTCTCATCTCAGTAAACAATTCTTCATGTCTCCCTTGACTTGCAACCTCTGATTCAAGCAAGAACTGGAACACAGCCAACAGAGAATGAGACAAAGAGACCCAAGAGCAGAGGAACAGTTCATAGGATTTATTAACAATAAATGATAACTTTAACTGTGCTGGTGAAGATGAGATCGCAGCACCAGATGCAATTCGAGGGAAGGAGTTTTGGGAATTAGTGCATGCCGTAACCGCAAAATGGGCAGATCCATGAAGAATGTGTTTGTAGACGAGTGTGTGCATTGTGGAAGTCAGGAGCAGATTCGAAGGAATTCTCCAGAGAAGCATAGCGAGGAGCAGAGAACAACGGCCAGCAGATTAGCAATAACAAGCAGTGTAATGTGCTCTTACTCATTGCCTACTTGTGCCACTTTGCAGACATTGGCTGGAAATTGTGGTCCCTCCACACTATGTACATCAGACCTACAAATGTGAAGCCCCTCTGAGGTTCCTACACTTCACATAATGATTAGAACCTGAAAGCTCATACAGTTAATTTAGAGATGTTTGAAGCCCATGCTACCCCTTCCTGTGCTCTGGATATTGTCTTTGATTTTGTATTTTTTATATACATAAAAACCTGTCCAAATTGCTCAGATAGCTTTACAGCCACGTCTGGCCACACCTGTTTCTTTGATCTGCTGTCTCTCCTAATTCCAGTATTGAGCTCAGTTAGGTTAGAAAGAGTTCCAGACCTGTCTAACCTAAAATGCTCTCTTATAGGTACAGAGTTTCTCCCTGGAGAATCCATCTTTAACTTGCAGCACAATTCTTGAACCTGGGCAAGTCTCTTGTCCTTCACTCTCCCTGTCTATTCCACTACCCTCACTGCCATCATCAATGCCTGAATGAAGAAATTATGATGTGATAGAATTTAATGATTAACAAGAACAGATAAAAAACAAAATTATAATGCATTGTCCAACAAACCTCATGGGAAAATTTGCACCCTGATTATAAGGGCTGATTGGAGATGAGGTGATGGGGGGCCGTGACTTCACAAATAGGGACCAAAAGGCGAGGATGTCATGGCAGTGTTTACATACAATCAATGCCATCTGACTAACAAGGAAGTCACCAACACACAACACATTGCTCATGTCCGCAACTATGTTGAACGAGCAACAAGAAATCTGAAGGTGTACAAGATTCTCTCACAAACTTTACCTATTAATCTGGTCCCAAAATCTGATCAAATATTAAAGATTTGTGCAGCTCTCGTAAATCTAAGAGAAGAGCTTATTTTAATCAAATAAATAACCAGCATCTAATACATTTAACATTACACAACCACATGTGCTGACAGTTTAATCTAAGTTCAAAAAGTACAAATTATGTAGCTGTTGTGCTTCAGCTTATTCTCTGTCAAGCGGAATGTCCATTTCTAGGAGATCAGATGGAGTCTAGTCAGACTATTACAGAAAGATCCTAACTTTGGAATCCTATTATATGTGCTTGGTAACCGTAGCAATTTCAGTTAGGATCTCATTTAGGAAAAAAAGATGTTACAGTATAACATTTTCTATGTGAATTATCTTATATTATCTACAGGAAAAGAATATGACAGAAGCATCCTAACTAGCCAAAAATCTTAAATCGTCCTAACTTTTGGATAACCCTACTGGTGTCCTAACTTAAAACCAGGTGGATGGCTGCGGCGAGGACTCAATGAACCTTCCCGATTTTCAGCACCAATCTAACAGGGTTTGTAGCTCTTGAACAAAGGAGGAAGCGGGAGATGGTGAAATCCAAACAAAAGACTTTTAATTCAACAAAACACAACATAAAATGTATTTTCAGCATAACCAAAACATAAACGCACACACACAAACACTACTGCGTGCCTCTCTCTCGTGTGCGAAACTGTGTGTGTGTGCGTCTTTTTTTGATTTTCATTTTATGTTTTATTTGTGTTTAGTTTGTTATTAAAGTTTAATGTTGACTGTTCAGCTGGTTCCTGCCTTATGCTTGCCCATCTTTAGAACCTCGTTACATTGGTGCCGATACCCACGAAGGAGGAGTGATGCACTGTCATAGAGGAGATGGAGGAGTTGCTGCCATCCGCCAGAGGAACCACTGCCATCCGCCAGGAAGCGGAGGAGCTGTTGCTGTCTGCCAGGGGACGAAGGACTCGTGGCCATCTGCCAGGAGGCAGAAGAACCACTGCCGGGAGAGATGCATGAAGCTGTTTAAAGTTTAACATTGACTATTCAGCTGGTGCCCACCTCCTCCTTGCCCATTTTAAGACCATTGTTGAAATACAATAGCATATTTACAGTGCTTCCGTAAAGTATTCACAGCGCTTAATTTTTTCCACATTTTGTTATGTTACAGCCTTATTCCAAAATGGATAAAATTAATGACAATGTGGAAGAAGTTTGTTTGAAATCTTTGCAAATTTATTAAAAAAAAAAATAAAAAAAATCACATGTACATAAGTATTCACAGTATTTCTTTGCTCAATATTTTGTTGAAGCATCTTTGGCACCTTACAGCCTCAATTCTTTTTGAGTATGATGCTACAAGCTTGGCAATGTTTTTGCAATTTTTGGGCAGTTTCTCCCATTCTTCTTTGCAGGACCTCTCAAGTTCTATCAGGTTGGATGGAGAGCGTCAGTGCACAGACAATTTCAGATCTCTTCAGAGATGTTCAATCGGGTTCAAGTCTGGGCTCTGGCTGGGCCACTCAAGGACATTCACAGAGTTGCCACTCCTTTGTTATCTTGGTTGTTATCCTGTTGGAAGATGAACCTTCACCCCAGTCTGAGAGCACTCTGCAGCAGGTTTTCATCAAGGATGTCTCTGTATATTGCTGCATTCATCTTTTCCTCAATCCTGACTAGTCTCCCAGTTACTGCTGCTGAAAAACATCCCCACAGCATGATGCTGCCACCACCATGCTTCACTGTAGGTATGGTATTGGCCAGGTGATGAGGTTTCCTCCAGACATGATGCTTGCCATTCAGGCCGAAGAGTTCAATATTTGTTTCATCAGACCAGAGAATTTTGTTTCTCATGGTCTGAGAGTCCTTCAGGTGCCTTTTGGCAAACTCCAGGTGGGCTGTCATGTGCCTTTTACTGAGGAGTGGCTTCCGTCTGGCCACTCTACCATACAGGCCTGATTTGTGGAGTGCTGCAGAGATGGTTGTTCTTCTAGAAGGTTCTCCTCTCTCCACAGAGAAATGCTGGAGTGACCATTGTGTTCTTGGTCACCTCCCTGACTAATGCCCTTCCCTCCCGATCGCTCAGTTTGGCTGGATGGCCAGCTCTAGGAACAGTCCTGGTGGTTCCAAACTTCTTCCATTTAGGGATAATGGAGGTCACTGTGCTCATTGGGACCTTCAATGCTGCAGAAAATTTTCTGTACCCTTCCCCAGATCTGTGCCTCGATACAATCCTGTCTCGGAGGTCTACAGACAATTGCTTGAACTTCATGGCTTGGTTTGTGCTCTGACATGCACTGTTAACTGCTGGACCTTATATAGACAGGTGTGTGCCTTTCCAAATCATGTCCAATCAACTGAATTTACCACAGGTGGACTCCAATCAAATTGTAGATACATCACAAGGATGATCAGTGATAACAGGATGCACCTGAGCTCAATTTTGAGTGTCATGTTAAAGGCTGTGAATACTTATGTACATATGATATTTTCGTTTTTTATTTTTTAATAAATTTGCAAATATTTCAAACAAACTTCTTTCATGTTGTCATTATGGGGTATTGTTTGGAGAATTTTGAGGAAAATAATGAATTTAATCAATTTTGGAATAAGGCTGTAACATAACAAAATGTGGAAAAAGTGAAGCGCTGTGAATACTTTCTGGATGCACTGTATATACTTTGTTAATTACATTGTTTGTGATGCAAGGCATTGAGCAATTTGAAAAGCTTGTGTAATGGTGGCCAGCTGGTATGTGATAGCACTGCGGTATGTGTAAACCTCACTTCCCTGGCCTCAAGTGGTGCACTAGCGACTGAAGCGAGAGGCTGTAGACTTTAGCCTCCTCATTAGCATGTCCACCTCCCATGACGGAGATGCCGATTTGAATTCCTTCCTAGTAATCAAAATATTGTTTTAATGGAACTGTATTCTAAATTACCAATTATTTAAATTCTAACTGTAGTGGAATACATAAATTACTTATATTTGTATCCCATACTTAAATATGTAATCCCATTACATGTATTCAGTTACTCACTAACCCTGGCTGTTAATTATCATAATAATAGCTATAAAAAGAGTAGGGGGAGGATCTGTACTATCTAGGGAGTCTTATATTATTTACTCTTATTTTGTAGTGATGTATTTCCTGTTTATGTCAATATGTTGCCCACGCGTGTCTTGTTAATAATTTAAGGAGGGTCTCAATCTGCTCCCTAGGTCAGTAGAAAGGACACTGATCAGGGAGTCAGATATTTTTAGGACTGTCAATCGTGAAGTCATTCCAGTGCACTGAAATATTAACTCACTAAAAAATCCCACAATGCTCCACAAAAACCAGGGAGCATTGTTGCTCACTTTGTTCCCTTACCTGAAATGTCATCATGTCTTCTGAAGTCTCTCAAGTGGTTAGAAAACGAGCACAAGTGTAAACCTATGAAGTCCTTATTTTTTCTTTTAAATATGTTGTTTATAATGTCTTTCATTCATAAATACCATGAAAGTGAAAAATCTTTAAAATATTTGAGATGTTAAAAGGATTAAAATACACTCCTATTTGAATTTCTTTATTTATGCCATTTATCTTTTATAATAACACTGTATATTATATATCTTCATGATAATGAATGACAATGTCATTTATACAGTGATGGTGCTGATTAATAACAGTGAGCGCGTTATTGTGTCACAGGTGTCTGAGTCATAAGTGTCCTAATGTTCAGTGGATCAGTACCCTTGCATGTGCCCGAATTCATGTTCATGATATACTGATTCATGACAAAGGGAGCTTATGAGACGCCTTTTGTTTAATATGTATTTAAGCCCCCTGTTCTTGTCCATTTATGGCTGTAGCATTGAGTGTGTTTGTTAATTTAGTTTCTCTAAAGTGGTTTAAGTTTATTTTAGTGATGGGAAATTGAAGCTTTATGAAGCAATGAGGCTTTCAATACAAATGTACTGAAAAGGGTCAATTCCTCGAAGCTTCTGCACGTGGTTCAAATTACTGCCATCTGGTGGTCAAAAAAATGGATGTACTTGATGCATCCTGCAAAATATGCCGGACTAAAACGAGGCTGCCCTCCAAGGGCCCTCACAGTTGAAACAGTCTTCAATGGTGCTTGATGACGTTACAGCCCATATATCCAGCCTAACTAGGCTGCAGCCTTCCGATTGAGAAGCACAGAATGTTCTGAAGAAATACAATTCATAATCAATGCTATTATGTTGTTTTCATGTTTTTCACAAAAGTGTAATAACCAAGTGAAGGCTGAAGCGTCATAGGCTTCATATAAGAGATAAGAAATTACTAATAAGTTATGTTAAAAATAATAACAATGTATGTGAATAAGTTGTAAACTGATTATTAATGTGTAGACTAGAAATGTGGGCTGGGCAGTAATATTTTATTAACAGGGGAGTGAAATCTGCTTATGTGACTGTATTGGGTTCAAACTTGTACAGGGATTTGCAATTTTTTAAACCAGATCTAAATACTTCATAACAATACTAGCCATTAGCAAGTGGCTTATAATTAAATGAAATATGAAGAGATCTCACTCAGCATTTGACTGCTATTTTTGCAAAAAGATTATTTCACTTTTTAAGGACACACTAGGCAAAACATTAGTGTTCTATTTTAACTCACCCTTACATAACGTAATATTCTGTCCACATTAAACAATCCAACATCAAATCTAAAGCAGCATTTGGAGGTGCTTGCGTGTTTTCTGAACTTAACATTGAATATCTAACCAACTTAGTGTCCAACTCTTATCAGTATCACGGTATAAAATTATTCTTATTTTGACATCATGTAAAATACATTTGTAATCCACGCTTTTGAATTTGTGCAAAAATCACCACTCAAACGATCAGACCAAAGGCATGTTCTGATTGTTTGAGTGGTGATTTTTGCACAAATTCAAAAGTGTGGATTGCAAATCATGACTGATAATGCAAGTAACTATAATACTGATGTATAGCTCTGAAATACTATGTCTACATCATATACAGTTGCTGCTTTTACACTATAGGACCAGTGCGAGCCAGGGCCATAAACTGGTCAGCTGAGTTCAATAGCCTTGGACCACGAGCAGTGAGATCAAAATCACTCTGCATTCCCACCATTGGGCCAAAACCCCCACAGTGTTGTCCTAAAACATTTAATATGCCACCCTGGTGAATATGTCACCCCGCCCATTTCACTAACCATAACAAACAACAATGTTGTTTATCTACAATATCAAGCTTGTGTTGGATTGAAACATTAGCTAGCTAGCAAGATAATCTAACATTGAAAACTCACAGATTTTAACTGCCATGGTGTCCTGAGTGGTCTCTCCACTAACAGCAGGAGGATGTCCCAGCACACTGTTCATGATCTCGAACCATGGAAAGTTTATCCTTTGGGCACCGCTTTGTCTATTTTGTGTTTATCAGTTGGGTTGCTAGGAAACAGTCAAACCCCTGTTATGCTAATGGGAGTGTTGCAGTTTTGGTTGTTTAAATGTCATTTTCCAAGCATCTGGCAATAGAAGTCCTTTATAGTCAGAGTTCGGGGAATTCAAGTAGGAATACCCCACATCTGTCTTGAATAATAAAATGATGCCCGAGTGTCTTGCTAAACTTTGCATTTGACTTGACCATGCCTTAATTCCCATTTGGCCTTCTTTGGCCCTAGTGTAATCGTCATTGGCTGTTGGCCCTGAATAAGCCCAGAGGAGGCATGATTATGCCCCAGAAGTGACAGTCAGAGGCGGACATAAGGGACAGGCAAGTCAGGCAATTGCCTGGGGCCCGCATAGGCCGCAATAATAGTAGTTCACTGCAACAACACATGAAACTGTTACAAGTCTTCCCAGTCTAGGGTTGGGAGAGGGTAACAGGATTAAATAATAAAAAACGCAAACGTGGTGGGTTCCCTTCAGTCATCTGCCCCAGAAATGTGAGCCATAGTTGATGCCAACGTAAAAAGGTTTATTGTAATTAGACAAAGAAAATGGGGGTATTCAATCTTCAGGAGGTCACCAAAACAACAAACAAAAGAGACTTACTATTGGAAGGAGAACTAAATGACCTACACGGGTAAAAGAAAATAAATGAACATATGCTTCCCTCCACTCCCTGACTAACCAAAAACAGGGATTAACCTATTGTAAAATAAAAAGGTGACTCGATCTCCCTACTGCTCCCCACAACAAGTAAAAGAATATATATATATATATATATATGATTTAAGATACAATACCTTTTAATTACCGAAACAAAGTTACAAAGAAAAGTTGAAAGAAAAATCACTACCAGATAGCAAAGCTATATGCTATTTCTAACACCCAAGCGCACACACAAAAGGTGAACTACAAACACCAGGTCAACGCACCAGTTTTCACATTCAGTTATTGCAACAACACAGGTCTGGTGCAGGGGAGAAGTGAACCTCCTCAAGCAGTGTTCACTCTGCTCTCTTATAGAGTGGCTGTTTAACACTCCTTACGAGCCTCAGGTGTGGCTAATTAACTAAGAGCACATAACAAAAACAACAATATTTAACAAGTAAAATATATATCAAAAACACTTTACATAATACGTCCGCAGGACGTAACACCTCCACCACCAAGAATACAAACTTGAGTTTGTAATCAATGTACACCTTTTCCATTTTCCTTATTTATGTATGGGACAAGGTTCAAAGAAAACAGCATCCCTTTTAAACCCTAGAGAGAGCATCGGCCATAACATTTTCAGTGCCTTTCTTGTGTCGAATGTCCAGATCATACTCTTGGACAGTGAGTGACCACCGTAATAGGCGCTGATTGGAACCTGACATACGAGAAAGGAATACCAAAGGGTTATGATCCCTGTACACAATAATAGGATTAGAGCTACACCCCAAGTATACATCAAAATGCTGAAGAGTCAGCAACAACGATAGAGCTTCCTTCTCGATTACACTATAGTTTTGCTGGGTCTTGGAGAACTTTTTAGAAAAGTAGGAGACAGGATGTTCAATATGGCACTCATCCTCTTGTAGCAAAACAGCACCAGCTCCTTTAGCACTTGCATCCACTTGCAGACTGAAAGGCATTTTGAAGTTTGGAGCTGACAGAACAGGAGCATGACAGAGGAGATCTTTGGCAGCATCAAAGGCAAGTTGACAGTCACTGTTCCATAAGAATCTTTGGTTTGTACTAAGGAGGTCTGTAAGAGGAGAGGCTAGGGCAGAGAAGTTGGGACAAAAACCTCGATAATATCCACTCATTCCTAGGAAGCGTCTCAACTCTCGTTTATTACAAGGTACAGGGAATTCAAGAATGGCTGCAATTTTAGCATCAACAGGTTTAACCACTCCCTGACCTACTTGTTTACCCAAGTATGTAACAACTCCTTTTGCAAACTCACATTTGGCAAGATTTAGAGTCAAGGAAGCAGCAGTTAGACGTTTGAACACCACCTTGAGTGTTTTCACATGATCTGTCCAGTTATCTGAATATACCACAATATCATCCAGATATACCTCACAGTTAGTTACATCTGACAGTACTTGATGCATCATACGCTGGAATGTAGCGGGTGCGTTTCGCATCCCAAAAGCTAGAACCTGATACTGTAGGAAGCTGTCAGGCGTGACAAACGCTGAAATCTCAGAAGCACGTTGGCTGAGTGGCACTTGCCAATAACCTTTTAGCAGATCTAGTTTTGTGACAAACTTTGCCAATCCAACTCTATCTACACAGTCTTCCATCCTTGGAAGGGGGAAAGAGTCAGGTTTTGTTACGTTGTTGACCCTCCGAAAATCAGTGCAAAAGCGAAAGGTGTTGTCAGGTTTTGGGACAAGTAAACAGGGGGAGCTCCAAGGACTCTGGCTGGGCACAGCCAGCCCATAGCACAGCATATACTCAACCTCTGTCTGCATGATCTCACATTTTCTTGGATTTACTCTGTAAGGATGTTGTTTTATAGGAACAGCATCACCAACATCAATGTCATGAATACACACAGTAGTCCTACCTGGCACATCACTAAACAAGGTAGGGAACGCACAAAGTAATTCAACTAAGCCACAAGATTGCTCATTAGTCAGATGAGAAAGAAAGTGTGGGAGATCTTTCATTATAGCAGAATTATTTAACCGCGTAGAGGAAATTGGTACATCTCTACACATTAAACCATCTTCCTCCAAGGAGTAATTCGCTATTACACCTACTGTGGCAACAGAGGACGCCAGTGGATGAACCAAAGTTTGATCTACTGTCAATTCAGAATGAGCCCTGTTTATATAGGGCTTAAGCCTGTTTACATGACAAACACGGCTTTTACATTTGCGGTCTGGGGTCGCAATCAGAAAGTTTGACTCATTTAACTTCCTTTCATCCAGGTATGGACCAGAGAACTTTGCATGTAAAATTGAACCAGGCATTGGAAGCAGAACCATGACAGGATCACCAGGACTAAAATCTCTTTTCACAGACTTTTTTTCAAAATAAGCCTTCATCTTAGCCTGCGCTGTAGACAGATGAAGCTTTGCCAGAGTTTGGGCATTGTGGAGTTTCTCACGAATAGAAGTGACGTAGTCATCAACAGGCAAAGCTTTGGAACTCGGAATCAGCAGCTGTTCACTTAACAGTTTTAGAGGGCCACAGACTGTATGGCCAAACACCAGCTCAGCAGGGCTAAAGCCAAGGGACTCCTGCACAGATTCTCTTACTGCAAACATTAGAAAAGGAAGACCCTCAACCCAGTATTTTCCAGTTTCCACACAAAATCGTCGTAACATTGTTTTGATGGAACCACTCTAGTGCACCTTGGGACTCTGTAGGTGATATGCTGTAGAAGTTTGGTGGTATATACCAAGGGTTTCTAACGCTTGTTTAAAAACCCTAGAAGTGAAGTTGGACCCTTGGTCACTCTGAATTACTTTTGACAATCCAAAAGTAGAACAAAACTTGAGTAGTTCTTTGATTACAACCTTAGCTTTCAATGTGCGTAACGGAACAGCCTCTGGGAAGCGAGTCGCAGCACACATAATGGTCAGAATGTATTGGTGTCCTGACCTAGCTTTGGGTAAAGGTCCAACACAGTCAACAATTAAGCGATCAAACGGGTCACTAACAACTGGAATAGGATAGAGAGGTGCAGGAGGAATCTTCTGGTTGGGCTTTCCTGCCAGCTGACAAGTATGACACGACTTACAAAATCTGGAAACTGCTGACTTAAGACCAGGCCAAAAAAAAAACCTAGTAATGCGATGGTAAGTTTTTGTTATACCGACATGTCCAGCCAAAGCATTTTCATGGGCAAGTTTTAAGACCTGTTGCCGATAACCAATAGGCAATACAATCTGCTGCACTTCCTGCCAGCCTAAGTCTTCTTGCTGGGGTTTCCACCGACGCATTAACAATCCACGTTCCCAGAAGAAAATCACACCCGAATTAGGCACATGGGTAGCACCATCTGCAGCCGCTATACACTTGGATAGGGAAGGGTTTGCTTTTTGTGCTGTAGCTAAGTATTCTCTATCTGCCTTTAGAGGGGTTTCAGAGGTTGAGTTTTCATAGACAGTTACGTCACGGTCAGGGTCTTGAGTAATAGACAGGACACACTCCACAGAGTCAGGCTCATTAATCAAAAAGGAGTTTGAGATATCCACCACTTCCTCAAATTTCTTTGACTGGGCACGAGTTACTGCACAGGCAGGAAAAACAGACGGGAAATTCTCGGTCAGATCAGATTTTTGTATAGCAGTTGGTTTATACGATACAACTGGTCTAGGAAAGACTATGCCACCCGCAAGGTCATTCCCCAGAATCAGATCAACGCCCTCAACTGGCAACTGTGGACGCACTCCTAAACTGACCACACCACTGACAATGCTTGACCTTAGATACGCGGTATGAAGTGGCACATTCACACAGTGCATTTCTATCACACGAATCAGCACAACATTACCCGTAAAAGAGTCAGCAGAGAAAGGCAATATACCCTCAGATATAAAGGATTGAGCAGCACCCGTGTCTCGTAATATTGTTACAGGTTTAAAACCAGAATCAGGAGATAGGGAGACTGTGCCTTCGAATAAGAAAGGATGATAACTCTCTCCACTAAGAGAGCTGTCATTACACATGGTGTGCACAAGTGCTACGTTTTTGGGTTTGGAAACCGCGCTCTTTTGTTTCCAAGCCTTACAGTCCGCAATCAAATGGTTTGGATCAAGACAGAAAAAACAAACTCGCTTCTAAAATGACATTTTTGAAAACCCCCCTAGAGGGGCCTCCCTCCACAGCTACTAATTTAAGTAAGAGCAGAATATAAAATGTTGTGACATTCACAACATTTTCATGAGATCGTGCTGCACGTTTTGAATGTTCAAAATTCTGTGATACCCCCTAGAGGGGCCCTCATCCCTTTAGTTACTTATTCAAGTAAGAGCGGGATACAGGATTCATGAAGAGGACATCTGATGTACCAATCTGGAAGTCAGAAGAGGAAAAAGAAAGTGGAGAAGAATTATTATATTGCTGACTGGTACAAATTCTGTAATGTTTACTGAATTATCCCTTCTCATTTAAAGATTGCCAACGGCCGTGGATTCGCGATCGGTATTGTTTACATTCACTTCACGTTATTCTACATACAATTCTTATTTAATTGCAACTATATTTCATTACAAAGATGAAATCTATAGTTGATATTTCACCACTGTTTTATTATATCAATTTTACAGTAAGAGTAATTCCTTAAGTTATATAAGGAGTGCACATCTGACATGCAAAATCAAAATGAGAGTTACGGACATAAATATGTAATAAAGACACATGCCCATTAAAGCAAGTAAGCTATCTGAATGTCTGAAAGTAGGTACTTCCATCACATTAACACCTCATAAAGAGAAAGAGGCCACACCACTCCCTACAACAACAACAGAAGGCAGTCAGATCTCTTTTATTTATTTATTTTTATTGCAATTTTTGTCAATTACAGGGATAGTTCAGAACATTTAAAAAAAAAAAAAAAAAGAAACAAGACATAAATGAAGGAAGCACATATAACATACAGGTTGTACATATGGAACCTCCACCATCCATCCATCCATCCATCCATCGTCAACCGCTTATCCTGTGTACAGGGTCGTGGGGGAACCTCCACCTAAATCCCTTATTTGTATTACTTAACATGGAAATCTGCTCAAAGTACATATCAAACTGTAAAAGAAGGATAAATCACAGGGTACATAATCAATATATACCAGTCAGAGAAATCTTTAAGGAAATGCTTGTAGATACATAAATGCCCACAGGTTCTCACGCACACATATCCATTCAAACATAATACATAAGTATGGGAAAAAAACACCCAACTACTACTCCTTCCCCTTTTGAATTCCCAAGGATAACATATGTTCTGCCTCTACACCCAAACACTTAAGAAAGGGGCCCCAGATCCTGTAGAATTTAAAGGATTTATCTCTTAATGTCGTGGAATAGAATTCATTAGGGTTAACTCCCTTAGCAATGCTTATCCACTGAGCCACCAAAGGGGTTGTGTCTACTATCCATTGCAACAAAATACACTTGCCAATTCTAAGAAAACACCTGACTAGAACTGTTGGACCATGAAATACCTCCAAAAGCAATGCATAAGGGTTCCCTCAGTAACCTTGCATTTATTACAGAGGCTGGATAGATTGGAAATTATTTTGTGACTGTGTGCCTGGGTAATGTGTAATCTATGCGATATTTTAAACTGCATTTCCCAGGATGCATTGTCTGCTAAATAAGAGGGTGCTTCACTTGCCGCTCTCCAATCTTCTTCACATATTTCATCCCCAAGATCAATTTCCCATAATCCCTTGACTTTATCTGAATTATCCTTGTTTGAATTTATAAGTATATTGTAAAAATGACTAAGTGCTGATCGAGAAGATTCAACTGTACCTCTAATTCCAAGGCCACCTGGACGGTCCCTTAACATTTTTGACACAAATATATGTATTTGATGATAAGTAAAAAAAAGTATTTCTTATCAATATTAACAACAATTGAAACAATCTGATCAAAGGTCATCATTTTATCATTTTCCATTACATCACATATAACACATCACTTGTTTTTTCCAGATTGATAGTCCCTCATTCAACCCAGGGGGAAAGTCAGGATTATTGTGTATAGGTGTTAATGGTGAAAGATGTGTAGCAAAGCCCTCTGTTTTACGGGTAAGCCTCCACACCCAAGCCATATTATTAAGAATTATGTTGCCTTCGGTTAAAACTGACAGTTTGTGGGATGACATGTATAATACATTACGAACAGGGATAGATCCGATACCTGCCACTTCTGCACTGACCCAGATCGAGTTAAGATCATCCAGGTGCCATTCAAGTATGAAATTTAATTGAGCAGATATTTGATATAATTCAAATGAGGGAGCTGCCAGCCCTCCAAGTCTACTAGGGAGTGATAGAAAACTATATCTAAGACTGGGTCTTTTTATCTGCCAAAAGAAGGTTATTATTGAACTGGGTAATTGTCTTAAGGCTCCACCAGGAAGCAAAATAGGAAGCATCTGGAAGAAATATAGCAGACAGGGTACAATGTTCATCTTGACAAGGTGAATACGATCAAGCAGTGATAACGGCAAGCTGCACCATCTATCCAGGTCATTAATAATAGATCTGATAATCGGACTGAAATTTAAATTATAGAGGTTGTCCAAATTAGGATAGATCTTTATACCTAGATATGTGAACGCAGAAGGAGACCACTTAAACAGCTGAAGAGTGTGCATCATAGAGAGGCATTTTTTTTTTTTAATTTATTTCGAGCAACATAATATCACAAAACTATGCAATAAGACAACATATTTGTTTAAACAAAACTAGGCAATAAAACAACATATTTTTTACGCAATAAGACAATTTAAATACACCAAACTTAAACAACATAAATCCATCTATTGCTCGAAACGGAGTGGGCAGAAGTCAAACTTATTTAAACCCACCCCGGTTAGTTACAGTTAACAGGAAAAGAAAAAGAAAAAAGAGAAAACAAAGGTAGCTGCTTCCTTACTTATACCAACTATGGTAATCATAATACATAGTTAAGAATACATATATACAATCACAATAATACCAACAATGGTAATCAGTATACCTACAAGGTAAGATGACACCGCCTATGTATACATGGATTTATCAATGCAATTATTGTGATACGAGCAATGGTAATTAATCAGAATACCAACAGAGTAAGATCACACATCCTATAACTACATGAATACCACACTGCTAGATAAAACACCTTTCTCCTTGTACTCTGACATAACCTTCTGTTTGTAAAGAGCTTTAAATTGATTAAGGCTTTTACATAGTTTGTATTCAGGGCCTAGATTATTCCACAGTTTGACCCCACATACAGACACACAAAAAGTCCTCCTAGTAGTTTTGACCTTTGGTATTAAAAAATTTCCAAAACTCCTCAAACTGTACAATTGCTCACTCTGTTTATATAACTTTTAAATGTTAGCCGGTAACAAGTTATGAAATGCTTTAAATAAGAGTTGTGCCGTTTTGAATTTAACTAGGTCCTGTAATTTAAATAGTTTTGATTTGAGAAAAAGTGGATTTGTGTGTCTCATATATTCTACCTTATGTATGGAGCGAATAACCCTTTTTTGTAAGGTGAATAGTGACTGTAAAGAAGTATTATAATTATTTCCCCATACTTCAACACAATAGGTTAAGTACGGTAAGATCAGTGAACAATACAAGGTACGGAGTGTATTCTCATCAAGGATATGTTTGGCTTTATTTATTATTGCAAGGCTTTTGGAGACTTTGGTTTTTATGTGTCTAATGTGAGTCTTCCAGATTAGTTTATTATCTATTGTTACTCCAAAAAATTTTATTTCAGCAACATTTTCAATTTGTATTCCATCAATCTCAATCGCTGTATCTATTTTTTTCTTATAATTACCAAAAAATATAGCTTTTGTTTTAAGTTTAATGATAATTTATTACTATCCATCCATTTTTTAATATTCCGTAATTCAGTATTTACAACATTAATAGTCTTCTCATAGTTGTCATCACAATAGAAAATGTTAGAATCATCTGCAAACAAAACACACTTAGATATTTTAGAAACATTAAATATGTCATTGATGTACAAGTTGAATAAGCTAGGGCCCAACTCTGACCCCTGAGGGACACCACAAGAAACTGAACAACGATCAGATAAGAACTCACCCATCTGCACATATTGCATTCTGTCACTCAAATAACTTTTTACCCATTTTCCAGCCACCCCACGTATCCCGTACCTATCTAATTTCTTGAGTAGTATTGCATGATTGATGGTGTCGAAGGCTTTTTTCAAATCAATAAATATTCCAATGGAAATTTTTTTATTATCCATTGCATGTTAATTCTTCTATTACATCAATTATGGCCATGGATGTAGATCTTTTGTTTCTGAATCCATATTGACCTTCATTAATCAATTTATATTTTTCAACAAAGTTCTCTAATCGAGTATTGAATATTTTTTCTAATATTTTTGAAAATTGAGGTAGCAATGAAATTGGTCTATAATTAGTAAAGTTATGATTATTTCCATTTTTGAATTTTGCATTGCCCCTAACTTTGCAGCGTTAATCTTTGCAAAGCACCAAAATCAGAGATACAATCTATTAATGAATCTAGATAGATTAGGACATTATCTGCATAGAGTGAGATTTTTATTAACCTTTTTTGCTAAGGGAATCCCTTTAATGCCATAATCTTCTCTGATGGCAATCGCTAATGGCTCAATAGCCAGTACAAATAATAATGGTGACAGCGGGCACCAATGTCTAGTGCCATGGGATAAAATTAATTTAGAAGACGACACCATTTGTAAATATAGCTGCAAGCAGCCATAACCGGGGCCAAGCGCAAAGATGATGACAAGACATGCCAACATGGCTGGAATGGTCAGACCAACTGCAGCAAGTAGCACTTAAAGACATGTAAAGATGAATTTAGGCAAATTGATGAAAAATCATAAACATTAACTAAAAATATGATTTAATTGATTATCACTTCCGACAAATTGGTGGTGCAGTTGATGCAGTTTATGATTTTTGGACAAACCGTTCATAAGTTATAAACAAAAATAGCCATTTTTATTTATCTCCGGACCAGTAGGTGGCGCTGCGCCGAAACGCAGCCTGTAGCCTCAGGTCATGCTTGTGATGACATGTACCAAGTTTGGTCTGAATACAATTAAGCTTTGCGGAGATACAGCCTTACGTTTGTTTTTGCAAGCACTACGTAAAATTTGATTGTGCGTTTACCAAAAATGGTTTGACGAATCAACTTGAATTCCATAACTTTTTGTGGGCACTGCTTGAAGATGATCTGGTGCAATTTTGGTGAAAATCGGACAAACCGTCTAGGACGAGTTCGCAAAAGTAGGTTTTTTGGACAATTCAAAATGGCGGAAAAATTTTAATGACGGAAAATGACGTCATATAGTGCAATCGAATCGTCATGAGCTCAGGAATCAGAGGAAAAAAGAATTTTGTTGATAGGCCTTACGGTTCAAAAGTTATTAGCATAATATTTTTGAAACTTTGGACAGGTGGTGGCGCTACAGGGAACGAGTTAGAGACACCAAAATTGGTGTATTTGATGTTGGGACTGTCCTCTATCAGAATATCGAACAGTTACAAGTTTCCCGCATACGCTTCTATGGGCTGCCATAGACGCACAGTCGGAAGAAGAAAAAGAATAATAACTAGGTGGCGCTGTTTTGAAACCTGGCAAGTCTGGTATTGTTGGACTCTGCAAGTATTCAGGAATCTAATAATATGACTCCCGTGAAAATAAGTCAACCCCAGCCAGAGTTATAAGCATTTGAAAATTTAATTTTACCACTAGGTGGCGCTGTTTCGAAACTTCTCTGGCTCCTTCAGGGCATCGTACTGATGACCCATACCGAGATTTGTAACAATTCATTCATGCGTTCAAAAAATACAGCATTTTAGCACATAATTCAAAATGGCTGACAGCCAAAATGGCCGATCTGAGAAAATTGGATATCAGTCGACTCGGCATGATGCCCTGAATGTAACAAGACCATTTTTATGATTTTTGGACAAACCGTTCAGAAGTTATAATCAAAAAATAGCCATTTTTTGTATCTCCGGATCAGTAGGTGGCACTGTGCCGAAACGCAGCATGTAGCCTCAGGTCATGCTTGTGATGACATGTACCAAGTTTGGTCTGAATACAATTAAGTGTTGCGGAGATACAGCCTTATGTTTGTTTTTGCAAGAGCTACGTAAAATTTGTTTGTGCGTTTATCAAAAACAGTTTGACGAATCAACTTGAATTCCATAACTTTTTGTCAGCACTGCTTGAAGATGATCTGGTGCAATTTTGGTGAAAATCGGACAAACCGTCTAGGACGAGTTCGCAAAAGTAGGTTTTTTGGACAATTCAAAATGGCGGAAAAAAATTTATGACGGAAAATGACGTCATATGGTGCAATTGAATCGTCATGAGCTCAGGAATCAGAGGAAAAAAGAATTTTGTTGATAGGCCTTACGGTTCAAAAGTTATTAGCATAATATTTTTGAAACTTTGGACAGGTGGTGGCGCTAGAGGGAATGAGTTAGAGACACCAAAATTGGTGTATTTGATGTTGGGACTGTCCTCTATCAGAATGTCAAACCGTTACAACTTTCCCACATACGCTTCTATGGGCTGGCATAGACGCCCAGTCGGAAGAAGAAGAAGAATAAATATAGCTGCAAGCAGCCATTACCGGGGCCAAGCGCAAAGATGATGACAAGACATGCCAACATGGCTGGAATGGTCAGACCAACTGCAGCAAGTAGCAATTAAAGACATGTAAAGATTAATTTAGGCAAATGGATGAAAAATCATATACATTAACTAAAAATATGATTTAATTGATTATCACTTTCGACAAATAGGTGGTGCAGTTATGAAATGTATGTGGTGTGGTCAGAGTGAGGTGACAATGAGACATATAAAGTTTGGTGTCAAAATGTCAAGGCATTGCAGAGATAAAGCCTGAATGGTAATTTTGGCAGCATGCGTAGGCTTTGATCTGGCAGTTTACAAAAACAGTTTTGTCTATCGTCACAAAATCCATAAATTGTAGTTGGCATGGTCTGGAGATGATACGATTTGATTTTGGTGAAAACCATAACCCTAACGGTCTAGGAGGAGTTTGAAAATGTAGGCATTGAATGAAAATCAAGATGGCGGACAGGAAGTTTGGCTGATTATGGGAAAAATGTTATCTATGTTTTTGGCAAAACCCAAAGAATCAATTGAGAACAGTGTGATTACAATAGGTAAATTTATACAAATGTTATTAGCATTTTGGGAAATTTAGTTATAACTTTTGACCAAAAGGTGGCGCTGTCTCAAAATATTTTGAGTACCTTCAGGACATGCTGCTGATGGCACATTCTGAGTTTTGTAATGTCACACCAATGCATTCGTTAAGTATAGCATTTTTATCACAATACTGTATTTAAGTCAATGGTAATTTCATGTTTTGTTCTTTTATAGCGCCAACAAGTGGCACAATACCACAATTTCCATATGTGTCCTCTGAGTGAGCCCATACATGTGTGTGTCAATTTTGGTGAAAATATCTCAATTTGCTTCGGAGTTATAGACATTTATGTGAAAAAACAGGTCAAAAATAACTGACACGTGACTTTGATTGGATTTTACTACCCCTTACTATCAATATTTTGAGATTTGGGCATTGGCATGTTGCCAGCGACCTGTTTCCAAACTTCTGACGGTGGTTTCGTCTCGATCGGACTAGCGGTTTCGAAGATATCCGCAAATGTTTTTTAAGCGCTAAATTACAACGCTGCACAAACCATATGCAAAAACCTGGCAAGTCTGGAATCGTTGGACTCGGCAAGGATTCAGGAATCTAATAATATGACTCCCGTGAAAATAAGTCAACCCCAGCCAGAGTTATAAGCATTTGAAAATGTAATTTTACCACTAGGAGGCGCTGTTTCGAAACTTCTCTGGCTCCTCCAGGGCATCTTACTGATGACCCATACTGAGTTTTGTAACAATTCATTCATGCGTTCAAAAAATACAGCATTTTAGCACATAATTCAAAATGGCTGACAGCCAAAATGGCCGATCTGAGAAAATTGGATATCAGTCGACTCGGCATGATGCCCTGAATGTAACAAGACCACTTTTATGATTTTTGGACAAACCGTTCAGAAGTTATAATCAAAAAATAGCCATTTTTTTGTATCTCCGGATCAGTAGGTGGCGCTGTGCCGAAACGCAGCATGTAGCCTCAGGTCATGCTTGTGATGACATGTACCAAGTTTGGTCTGAATACAATTAAGTGTTGCGGAGATACAGCCTTATGTTTGTTTTTGCAAGAGCTACGTAAAATTTGTTTGTGCGTTTATCAAAAACAGTTTGACGAATCAACTTGAATTCCATAACTTTTTGTCAGCACTGCTTGAAGATGATCTGGTGCAATTTTGGTGAAAATCGGACAAACCGTCTAGGACGAGTTCGCAAAAGTAGGTTTTTTGGACAATTCAAAATGGCGGAAAAATTTTAATGACGGAAAATGACGTCATATAGTGCAATCGAATCGTCATGAGCTCAGGAATCAGAGGAAAAAAGAATTTTGTTGATAGGCCTTACGGTTCAAAAGTTATTAGCATAATATTTTTGAAACTTTGGACAGGTGGTGGCGCTACAGGGAACGAGTTAGAGACACCAAAATTGGTGTATTTGATGTTGGGACTGTCCTCTATCAGAATATCGAACAGTTACAAGTTTCCCGCATACGCTTCTATGGGCTGCCATAGACGCACAGTCGGAAGAAGAAAAAGAATAATAACTAGGTGGCGCTGTTTTGAAACCTGGCAAGTCTGGTATTGTTGGACTCTGCAAGTATTCAGGAATCTAATAATATGACTCCCGTGAAAATAAGTCAACCCCAGCCAGAGTTATAAGCATTTGAAAATTTAATTTTACCACTAGGTGGCGCTGTTTCGAAACTTCTCTGGCTCCTTCAGGGCATCGTACTGATGACCCATACCGAGATTTGTAACAATTCATTCATGCGTTCAAAAAATACAGCATTTTAGCACATAATTCAAAATGGCTGACAGCCAAAATGGCCGATCTGAGAAAATTGGATATCAGTCGACTCGGCATGATGCCCTGAATGTAACAAGACCATTTTTATGATTTTTGGACAAACCGTTCAGAAGTTATAATCAAAAAATAGCCATTTTTTGTATCTCCGGATCAGTAGGTGGCACTGTGCCGAAACGCAGCATGTAGCCTCAGGTCATGCTTGTGATGACATGTACCAAGTTTGGTCTGAATACAATTAAGTGTTGCGGAGATACAGCCTTATGTTTGTTTTTGCAAGAGCTACGTAAAATTTGTTTGTGCGTTTATCAAAAACAGTTTGACGAATCAACTTGAATTCCATAACTTTTTGTCAGCACTGCTTGAAGATGATCTGGTGCAATTTTGGTGAAAATCGGACAAACCGTCTAGGACGAGTTCGCAAAAGTAGGTTTTTTGGACAATTCAAAATGGCGGAAAAAAATTTATGACGGAAAATGACGTCATATGGTGCAATTGAATCGTCATGAGCTCAGGAATCAGAGGAAAAAAGAATTTTGTTGATAGGCCTTACGGTTCAAAAGTTATTAGCATAATATTTTTGAAACTTTGGACAGGTGGTGGCGCTAGAGGGAATGAGTTAGAGACACCAAAATTGGTGTATTTGATGTTGGGACTGTCCTCTATCAGAATGTCAAACCGTTACAACTTTCCCACATACGCTTCTATGGGCTGGCATAGACGCCCAGTCGGAAGAAGAAGAAGAATAAATATAGCTGCAAGCAGCCATTACCGGGGCCAAGCGCAAAGATGATGACAAGACATGCCAACATGGCTGGAATGGTCAGACCAACTGCAGCAAGTAGCAATTAAAGACATGTAAAGATTAATTTAGGCAAATGGATGAAAAATCATATACATTAACTAAAAATATGATTTAATTGATTATCACTTTCGACAAATAGGTGGTGCAGTTATGAAATGTATGTGGTGTGGTCAGAGTGAGGTGACAATGAGACATATAAAGTTTGGTGTCAAAATGTCAAGGCATTGCAGAGATAAAGCCTGAATGGTAATTTTGGCAGCATGCGTAGGCTTTGATCTGGCAGTTTACAAAAACAGTTTTGTCTATCGTCACAAAATCCATAAATTGTAGTTGGCATGGTCTGGAGATGATACGATTTGATTTTGGTGAAAACCATAACCCTAACGGTCTAGGAGGAGTTTGAAAATGTAGGCATTGAATGAAAATCAAGATGGCGGACAGGAAGTTTGGCTGATTATGGGAAAAATGTTATCTATGTTTTTGGCAAAACCCAAAGAATCAATTGAGAACAGTGTGATTACAATAGGTAAATTTATACAAATGTTATTAGCATTTTGGGAAATTTAGTTATAACTTTTGACCAAAAGGTGGCGCTGTCTCAAAATATTTTGAGTACCTTCAGGACATGCTGCTGATGGCACATTCTGAGTTTTGTAATGTCACACCAATGCATTCGTTAAGTATAGCATTTTTATCACAATACTGTATTTAAGTCAATGGTAATTTCATGTTTTGTTCTTTTATAGCGCCAACAAGTGGCACAATACCACAATTTCCATATGTGTCCTCTGAGTGAGCCCATACATGTGTGTGTCAATTTTGGTGAAAATATCTCAATTTGCTTCGGAGTTATAGACATTTATGTGAAAAAACAGGTCAAAAATAACTGACACGTGACTTTGATTGGATTTTACTACCCCTTACTATCAATATTTTGAGATTTGGGCATTGGCATGTTGCCAGCGACCTGTTTCCAAACTTCTGACGGTGGTTTCGTCTCGATCGGACTAGCGGTTTCGAAGATATCCGCAAATGTTTTTTAAGCGCTAAATTACAACGCTGCACAAACCATATGCAAAAACCTGGCAAGTCTGGAATCGTTGGACTCGGCAAGGATTCAGGAATCTAATAATATGACTCCCGTGAAAATAAGTCAACCCCAGCCAGAGTTATAAGCATTTGAAAATGTAATTTTACCACTAGGAGGCGCTGTTTCGAAACTTCTCTGGCTCCTCCAGGGCATCTTACTGATGACCCATACTGAGTTTTGTAACAATTCATTCATGCGTTCAAAAAATACAGCATTTTAGCACATAATTCAAAATGGCTGACAGCCAAAATGGCCGATCTGAGAAAATTGGATATCAGTCGACTCGGCATGATGCCCTGAATGTAACAAGACCACTTTTATGATTTTTGGACAAACCGTTCAGAAGTTATAATCAAAAAATAGCCATTTTTTTGTATCTCCGGATCAGTAGGTGGCGCTGTGCCGAAACGCAGCATGTAGCCTCAGGTCATGCTTGTGATGACATGTACCAAGTTTGGTCTGAATACAATTAAGTGTTGCGGAGATACAGCCTTATGTTTGTTTTTGCAAGAGCTACGTAAAATTTGTTTGTGCGTTTATCAAAAACAGTTTGACGAATCAACTTGAATTCCATAACTTTTTGTCAGCACTGCTTGAAGATGATCTGGTGCAATTTTGGTGAAAATCGGACAAACCGTCTAGGACGAGTTCGCAAAAGTAGGTTTTTTGGACAATTCAAAATGGCGGAAAGAAATTTATGACGGAAAATGACGTCATATGGTGCAATCGAATCGTCATGAGCTCAGGAATCAGAGGAAAAAAGAATTTTGTTGATAGGCCTTACGGTTCAAAAGTTATTAGCATAATATTTTTGAAACTTTGGACAGGTGGTGGCGCTAGAGGGAATGAGTTAGAGACACCAAAATTGGTGTATTTGATGTTGGGACTGTCCTCTATCAGAATGTCAAACCGTTACAACTTTCCCACATACGCTTCTATGGGCTGGCATAGACGCCCAGTCGGAAGAAGAAGAAGAATAAATATAGCTGCAAGCAGCCATTACCGGGGCCAAGCGCAAAGATGATGACAAGACATGCCAACATGGCTGGAATGGTCAGACCAACTGCAGCAAGTAGCAATTAAAGAGATGTAAAGATGAATTTAGGCAAATGGATGAAAAATTATATACATTAACTAAAAATATGATTTAATTGATTATCACTTTCGACAAATAGGTGGTGCAGTTATGAAATGTATGTGGTGTGGTCAGAGTGAGGTGACAATGAGACATAAAAAGTTTGGTGTCAAAATGTCAAGGCATTGCAGAGATAAAGCCTGAATGGTAATTTTGGCAGCGTGCGTAGGCTTTGATCTGGCAGTTTACAAAAACAGTTTTGTCTATCGTCACAAAATCCATAAATTGTAGTTGGCATGGTCTGGAGATGATACGATTTGATTTTGGTGAAAACCATAACCCTAACGGTCTAGGAGGAGTTTGAAAATGTAGGCATTGAATGAAAATCAAGATGGCGGACAGGAAGTTTGGCTGATTATGGGAAAAATGTTATCTATGTTTTTGGCAAAACCCAAAGAATCAATTGAGAACAGTGTGATTACAATAGGTAAATTTATACAAATGTTATTAGCATTTTGGGAAATTTAGTTATAACTTTTGACCAAAAGGTGGCGCTGTCTCAAAATATTTTGAGTACCTTCAGGACATGCTGCTGATGGCACATTCTGAGTTTTGTAATGTCACACCAATGCATTCGTTAAGTATAGCATTTTTATCACAATACTGTATTTAAGTCAATGGTAATTTCATGTTTTGTTCTTTTATAGCGCCAACAAGTGGCACAATACCACAATTTCCATATGTGTCCTCTGAGTGAGCCCATACATGTGTGTGTCAATTTTGGTGAAAATATCTCAATTTGCTTCGGAGTTATAGACATTTATGTGAAAAAACAGGTCAAAAATAACTGACACGTGACTTTGATTGGATTTTACTACCCCTTACTATCAATATTTTGAGATTTGGGCATTTGAGATTTGGGCAAGCACCTTCGGTGCTTGGCCCCTAAATAAAGCTGCAAGCAGCGATGACGGGCCCAAGCCGGTGGCACTGCAACCCCGGTGCCTTTAGTTACCGGGCTCATTTCCACTTGGTGCCTTTCGGAAAACAAAGGATGATGGACACAGCAACAATTCAATTAATGTAAACATGGACCCTAAACATACAATGTGTAATAGATATATGCCACCATTCCAGTTTGACTACAATTTACTGTCATTTAATCCACTGCCATGACAACACTATTAAAGTGACACACTTCCACCAGTTGGTGGCACTACAGTTTAGGATGAGCTCCCACCCCAGATGGTTTGTAAAACTGCATATCTCAGCAACTACAGTACCAGTAAAAACAGCATGAAAAAGTCAATTTCTCACATCATATTGGAGGTTGACCGCACAGCCTGACGCAAGCTACCTAGGTCAATACCGAATGGACGGCTAGACTTAAATGGGAGAGGTGTTGGTGCCTGTGAGTCGATGTCAGATTAGAGGGATAAGAAACAGAGTCAGGGAAGCGTTTACACTTTCTAGCTGATTTGGGCGAGAATGGCCAGCCATACCAAAAAATATAGAGTAACAGTGTTCGTGTTACAGTCATATGAGAAATAGAAACAAACAATACATACACATTCATATATACCCACTTAAAACAGTAGAATCTGCGCGTGTCAACATCATAGCTCTCTTTCGTGCATTTAGCAGCTGATGGTTGAGTTTAGTGTGAGCGTGTGCAGGGAAGCGCATTTCACTGAATTTACGATGTTACACGTATAAACCTTCATCAACCCGTTAATCCGAAACGCAAATGCCGTTATTTTGCGTCTCTCGCTCCTGCTTGTGATTGACAAAGCTGTCAAACGGGACAATTTGCAAGCGTGCAAGCTTGGATCGGTCTTTTCACGTTTTAATAATTTGCAGTGTTCGACATCTACGTTCAAAGCGAGCGGTGCAATATGCAATTCATCCAAAATAATTACAAAGTTCTTTTCGCTCTTGTTCTACATATTTTTTTCAAGCGTCAGGTGATGTTTCTTCAGTATTAATTTTCCTGCGCCACCACGAACGGAGTTGGAACATAAACAAGCATCCGGCATTCAGACGGGTTAAAAAAAAAACTGCTTAAAAAAACGTCTGAACAGCGTCTGCTCTCGGTCTCACATTAATTCAGGTGGATTTTTCACAAGCGACAACATTGGCAAACAAAAGTGCTAGCTAATGTTTATTTAGCAAGTTACACCGAAATTGATTAAAAATAGAGGCTAGCTGCCTGTCCGATGAACAAATAGAGTCACGTCATTTTTTTTCCAGAAATAACTAGCAATACTCCTACAAATAAATGCTTCGTAACTAAAAAGTTTTGACTTTCAATAGAAAATATAGACAACACATGTTAAATGACGTTCTTACCTTGCAAAAATCGCCTCAGTATTTAATTTGAAGCAGTAAATCCAACACTGGAGTAAATCTCTCGTGATATCACCTTCCCATTGAAATGAAGGAAGACGGTGATGACGATAGAGTTATCATTCTTGCCCAGGAACCCCTTAACCAATCACATGTGCCTTTAGCTTGTGTTGTCATGAGTATCTGGGCAGATTTCAGAAATAAAATCCCCTTAACCAATCACATGTGCCTTTAGCTTTTTTTGTCATGAGTATCTGGGCAGATTTCAGAACTAAAATCGGTGATTGGACGACGATGACACTGAGACAGGAACCATGGGAATAATTGTTCCCAAATTTGAACGCTCTGGCTGTAAATGGTTAAAGGTTGTTAAAAATTGCATCCGCCACTCAGTTGATGTATATATTGAGTGGGGACACATTGTTTGCCTTTTTTCTGGGATTGGAGTGCAAAAGAGCTCAAGCAACTGTTGAACTCAGTCCCTGCCCATTCTGGACTCAGACCTGTTGTAAATCATTGAAGAATGAGGCTTGGATGCACTCTATTGGACATTTCTTGTAATTGCCACTCAGAGAATGAACAGACAGTGGATTAAACATGGGTTTTCTTGTCCTTTTCCATTTCAGTTGATATTTTGACTGTATTTTATTGATCTAAAATGTACTAAATATTTAAGATATCAAGGATACCTTCGGAATTGAAAATGTGCAATGCCTTGACATTAGTCTGTATTTTTCGAGCATGTTCAGGGCGGTGCTGAAGGCGCTGGCGAAGTCTTGTCACTCTGCCAGCTAGATTCATGATTGTTTCAACAAGGTCCGGTACCCGAACTGGGTGAGGCGGGGCTTTAGTTCTTTGTTGTATTCACCTGCTACAGCGTGTGTAACATTTTTCTGTCAACTCTGCATACAGGTGAAACTCGAAAAATTAGAATATCGTGCAAAAGTTAATGTAAACCATACTATGTTGAACACAAGAGGGCAGTATAGCCCTATGTATTACTTCACAAGACCCATCGTCCCCCCTCCCCTCCTCACACACAGAAACTCAGAAAGTGACTAGCAAAATTCTGAGATATTCTCCACATTCAAACCAAAATATCTGACTTTCTGTTGGTCGGAGCTAATGACTGTAAATTAGAAAGTTGTCCGGCTTGAGGAGAACTATATCAATACCAATTTTTGTACCTGTAGATGAAACTAACCCCCCACTTTTTTGTCAAAAGGTGGCGCTACTGAGCCCCTCACCACACCCATTTCTGAAACTTTGCACGTCTACTGGCTAATAAATGTGACGTGTCTGTCGAGTTTCATGCAATTTCAATTATGTTAAGAGTCTCAAAAGCATCAATAAAGAATAGTAAAGTTTGAAGCGTTGCCACGGCAACAGTATCTAAGATATCAATAATCCTTTCACAGGTCTAAATCTGCCGTGTGTTTACATTATACATGTAAAGTTTGAAGCAAATCGGGTAAAAACAAGAGGGTGATTTCAAAGCATTTTGAAAGTGACACACTTCCTGCTGCCAGTTGGTGGCGCTATAACTTTGACTCACAACAGTCACATCCATGTGATCGGCCTCTTACAACGAACACACTGCTGAAGTTTCATCAAGATCTGTTAATTTATGCAGAAGTTATAACACACTTCCTGTCTCACTTTTCTCGCCATAAAATTGTTTCCTCGCCACGGCCAAACCGTTCGAGATATCAAAAATCCGCTGGCAATTTTTCATCCTCAATGTCTTGACTTCATGCTGACTGAGATTCGTGGCGATTAAATGATTTCTCTAGGAGGAGTATTTCAAATTCCATTGCATACGTTTTGCAAACATCCCTAAATAGCCGACTTCCTATTGGGCTGAGGTAAAAAGTAAGAGCATGAAGGATATATGAAACGATGAGATCTATATGTGTACCGACTTTCATATTATTACATGCAAGTGTGTTTGATTTATGGACCAAGGTTTCGGACCCCGTTCCAGGGGGCGCTGTTAAGCCCCCCTGCCACGCCCGGGTACCATCTTCAGCCCAGCCCTGATGGCCGCGGGTTCTGACCCGTGTGCAAAGTTTCAAGAGTTTTAGAGCACGTTAAGGTCCCCAAAAGTGCCCGAATAGTCGATAAAATAATAATAATAATAATAATTAAAGCTGCAAGCAGCGATGATGGGCCCAAGCCGGTGGCACCGCAACCCTGGTGCCTTTAGTTACCGGGCTCATTTCCACTTGGTGGCTTTCGGAAAACAAAGGATGATGGACACAGCAACAACTCAAAAATATAGCTGCAAGCAGCAATGGTATTCCTCCTCAAAATGGCAAATCATTTAAAATTGATCAATAGAGGGTTGGGGGTTAAACCCTCCCAATGAAAAAATCCAAAAAACATGTCTTTCTGTCTGAATCCTAAACTAAACATTTTCAGTGTAGAGGAAAATCCATCATGCCGGACCTTATGGATCCTGTAGGGTTTTTTGTTTACAATGAGAAATGAGGTATGTTCACTAGGTTTCAGAAAAACTAAATAAATGGGGTGGAAACACAATCACTTTGAAAAAAATGACATTTGGGCATGGCCTGTAGTGCCCCCTAAGGGCGAATGTGAGCCATTCTTGGTTTGTAGGTTCCTGTTGGCCTATAGTATTAATGTACCAAATTAGAAAGTATTTGACAAAAAAATGCGCAATTTGGGAATGGCCTTTAGCGCCCCCTAAGGGTGAATGTTATTTTGCGTCTCTCGCTCCTGCTTGTGATTGACAAAGCTGTCAAACGGGACAATTTGCAAGCGTGCAAGTTTGGATCGGTCTTTTCACGTTTTAATAATTTGCAGTGTTCGACATCTACGTTCAAATCGAGCGGTGCAATATGCAATTCATCCAAAATAATTACAAAGTTATTTTCGCTCTTGTTCTACATATTTTTTTCAAGCGTCAGCTGATGTTTCTACAGTATTAATTTTCCTGCGCCACCACGAACAGAGTTGGAAATAAAACACGCATCCGGGCATTCAGATGGGTTAAAAAAAACTGCTTAAAAAACATCTGAACAGCGTCTGCTCTCGGTCTCACATTAATTCAGGTGGATTTTTCACAAGCGACAACATTGGCAAACAAAAGTGCTAGCTAATGTTTAATTAGCAAGTTTCACCGAAATGTATTAAAAATAGAGGCTAGCTGCCTGTCCGATGAACAAATAGAGTCACGTCATTTTTTTTCCAGAAATAACTAGCAATACTCCTGCAAATAATTGCTTCGTAACTAAAACGTTTTGACTTTCAATAGAAAATATAGACAACACATGTTCTTACCTTGCAAAAATCGCCTCAGTATTTAATTTGAAGCAGTAAATCCAACACTGGAGTAAATCTCTCGTGATATCACCTTCCCATTGAAATGAAGGAAGACGGTGATGACGATACAGTTATTATTCTTGCCCAGGAACCCTTAACCAATCACATGTGCCTTTAGCTTTTATTGTCATGAGTATCTGGGCAGATTTCAGAAATAAAATCCCCTTAACCATTCACATGTGCCTTTAGCTTGTATTGTCATGAGTATCTGGGCAGATTTCAGAAATGAAATCGGTGATCGGACGACGATGACACTGAGACAGGAACCATGGGAATAATTGTTCCCAAATTTGAACGCTCTGGCTGTAAACGGTTAAAGGTTGTTAAAAATTGCATCCGCCACTCAGCTGATGTATATATTGAGTGGGGACACATTGTTTGCTTTTTTTCTGGGATTCGACTGCAAAAGAGCTCAAGCAACTGTTGAACTCAGTCCCTGCCCATTCTGGACTCAGACCTGTTGTAAATCATTGAAGAATGAGGCTTGGATTCCATCTATTGGACATTTCTTGTAATTGCCACTCAGAAAATTAACAGCCAGTGGATTAGACATGGGTTTTCTTGTCCTTTTCCATTTCAGTTGATATTTTGACTGTATTTTATTGATCTAAAATGTACAAAATATTGAAGATATCAAGGATACCTTCGGAATTGAAAATGTGCAATGCCTTGACATTAGTCTGTATTTTTCGAGCATGTTCAGGGCGGTGCTTAAGGCGCTGGTGAAGTTTTGTCACTCTGCCAGCTAGATGCGTGACTGTTTCAACAAGGTCCGGTACCCAAACTGGGTGAGGCGGGGCTTTAGTTATTTGTTGTATTCACCTGCTACGGCGTGTGTAACATTTTTCTGTCAACTCTGCATACAGGTGAAACTCGAAAAATTAGAATATCGTGAAAAGTTAATGTAACCCATACTATGTTGAACACAAGAGGGCAGTATAGCCCTATGTATTACATCACAAGACCCCCTCCCTTCCTACTCCTCACACACAGAGTCTGAGAGAGTGACTTGCAAAATTCTGACATTTTCTCCACATTCAAACCAAAATATCTGACTTTCTGTTGGTCGGAGCTAATGACTGTAAATTAGAAAGTTGTCCGGCTTGAGGAGAACTATATCAATACCAATTTTTGTACCTGTAGATGAAACTAACCCCCCACTTTTTTGTCAAAAGGTGGCGCTACTGAGCCCCTCACCACATCCATTTCTGAAACTTTGCACATGTCTACTGGCTAATAAATGTGACGTGTCTGTCGAGTTTCATGCAATTTTAAGTATGTTAAGAGTCTCAAAAGCATCAATAAAGAAAAGTAAAGTTTGAAGCGTTGCCACGGCAACAGTATCTAAGATATCAATAAACCTTTCACAGGTCTAAATCTGCCGTGTGTTTACATTATACACGTAAAGTTTGAAGCAAATCGGGTAAAAACAAGAGGGTGATTTCAAAGCATTTTGAAAGTGACACACTTCCTGCTGCCAGTTGGTGGCGCTATAACTTTGACTCACAATAGTCACATCCATGTGATCGGCCTCTTACAATGAACACACTGCTGAAGTTTCATCAAGATCTGTTAATTTATGCAGAAGTTATAACACACTTCCTGTCTCACTTTTCTCGCCATAAATTTGTTTCCTCGCCACGGCCAAACCGTTCGAGATATCAAAAATCCGCTGGCAATTTTTCATCCTCAATGTCTTGACTTCATGCTGACTGAGATTCGTGGCGATTAAATGATTTCTCTAGGAGGAGTATTTACAATTCCATTGCATACGTTTTCCAAACAACCCTAAATAGCCGACTTCCTGTTGGGCTGAGGTAAAAAGTAAGAGCATGAAGTATATATGAAACGATGAGATCTATATGTGTACCGACTTTCATATTATTACATGCAAGTGTGTTTGATTTATGGACCAAGGTTTCGGACCCCGTTCCAGGGGGCGCTGCTGAGCCCCCCTGCCACGCCCGGGTACCATCTTCAGCCCAGCTCTGATGGCCGCGGGTTCTGACCCGTGTGCAAAGTTTCAAGAGTTTTAGAGCACGTTAAGGCCCCCAAAAGTGCCCGAATAGTCGATAAAATAATAATAATAATAATAATAATTAAAGCTGCAAGCAGCGATGACGGGCCCAAGCCGGTGGCACCGCAACCCCGGTGCCTTTAGTTACCGGGCTCATTTCCACTTGGTGGCTTTCGGAAAACAAAGGATGATGGACACAGCAACAACTCAAAAATATAGCTGCAAGCAGCAATGCGATTCCTCCTCAAAATGGCAAATCATTTAAAATTGATCAATAGAGGGTTGGGGTTAAACCCTCCCAATGAAAAAATCCAAAAAACATGTCTTTCTGTCTGAATCCTAAACTAAACATTTTCAGTGTACAGGAAAATCCATCATGCCGGACCTTATGAATCCTGTAGGGTTTTTTGTTTACAATGAGAAATGAGGTATGTTCACCAGGTTTCAGAAAAACTAAATAAATGGGGTGAAAATACAATCACTTTGAAAAAATGACATTTGGGCATAGCCTGTAGCGCCCCCTAAGGGCGAATGTGAGCCATTCTTGGTTTGTAGGTTCCTGTTGGCCTGTAGTATTAATGTACCAAATTAGAAAGTATTTGACAAAAAAATGTGCAATTTGGGAATGGCCTTTAGCGCCCCCTAAGGGCGAATGTGAGACAATCTTTGTTTGTGGGTTCCTGTTGGCCTGTAGTGTCAATATACCAAATTAGAAAATTTTTGACCATAAAATGGGAATTTTGGGCATGGCCTGTAGCGCCCCCTAATGGCGAATATGGGCAATTCTTTGTTTGTGGGTTCCTGTTGGCCTGTAGTATCAATGTACCAAATTAGAACATTTTTGACCAGCAAATGGGAATTTAGGGCGTGGCCTGTGAGCACCCCCTAAGGGCGAATGTGGGCCATTCTTGGTTTGTGGATTCCTGTTCGCCTGTAGTATCAATATACAAAATTAGAACATTTTTGACCAGAAAATGGGAATTTTGGGCATGGCCTGTAGCGCCCCCTAAGGGCGAATGTGGGATATTCTTTACGCAGTACTTCAGAGTGATGTCATCTTGAAGTATATATATATATAGTATATATATATAGTATAAATAGTATATATATGAAGTATATATAGTATATAGTGACATCACTATATATATATATAGACATCATATATATATATATATAGGTCTGTTTCTAACCCACACCCATAATATCACTTCTGAAGGCATGGATTAAACCACTGGAGTGGTATGAATTACTTTTATGCTGCATTTATGGGATTTTTGTAGCTTCTGAGTTCTGATCACCATTCAAGTCATTGAAAGGTCCAACAGGGTTGAGATAATCTTCTAAAAAGCTTAATTTGTGTTCACTAGAAGAAAGAAAATAATACACATCTGGGATGGAATGCGGGCGCGTATACGATGAGAGAAACTTATTTTTGGGGTGAATACCTTCTGTAGGCTACTTTTTATTTACTTGGAAAATTGTTACTGTCTCTTTAAGAGGATTTTAAACGCATTTCATTCAATGCACAGTCTGTGCGGCTTGTTTTATTGAGTTTAATCTTTTGAGAACTGTGAAGTCTCATTATTTTCGTGCTGTTACATCTGTATTCATTTCAGAGATTAAATGATTGAGATTGTGAAACTACATACAACCGACAAACATTGCTCGCACTGAAGATGTGTTCGCGGAGTTTCACTTGATTTTTCTGACGTGTATCAGACCGCTAAGACAGATTCGGCGCACACGGTTTATTTTCGTTATTTTACAAAAGCTCAAGGTTTTGTTGTTATTGTAAGTGTACACAAATAACAGTAGACCTTTTATAGTTTGTAATGATCTCTTCCATGTATCTGAATGGGCAAAAATGACGCAGTATTTTGTTTAAGTTTTTTCCGCTGTTTAGAACAATGCATCTGAAAGGACCTTACAGCGCCATTGTTGACCCCCGTAATAATGCCAGAATTCAATAATGGTTCCCGATTTCAGATTCCTCGCAAACATTTATTTGAGTTGTAATGCCATTTGTTGAGTTGAATAGTGTAAAATCGCTTGAATATTCAAACTGGGAAGCAGTAACTCTCATCGGGGCTCGTGCGTTAGACGCGACGCATCTCGCGGTTTCACACAAAACTGCTCACAAACATTTATTTGAGTTGTTTCGTCATTTTTTTTTCCAGAAATAACTAGCAATACTCCTACAAATAAATGCTTCGTAACTAAAACGTTTTGACTTTCAATAGAAAATATAGACAACACATGTTAAATGACATTCTTACCTTGCAAAAATCGCCTCAGTATTTAATTTGAAGCAGTAAATCCAACACTGGAGTAAATCTCTCGTGATATCACCTTCCCATTGAAATGAAGGAAGACGGTGATAACGCTACAATTATTATTCTTGCCCAGTAACCCCTTAACCAATCACATGTGCCTTTAGCTTGTATTGTCATGAGTATCTTGGCAGAAATAAAATCGGTGATTGGACGACGAAGACACTGAGACAGGAACCATGGGAATAATTGTTCCCAAATTTGAACGCTCTGGCTGTAAATGGTTAAAGGTTGTTAAAAATTGTATTGTATTATATTTAGTTCTTTGTTGTATTCACCTGCTACGGCGTGTGTAACATTTTTCTGTCAACTCTGCATACAGGTGAAACTCGAAAAATTAGAATATCGTGCAAAAGTTAATGTAACCCATACTATGTTGAACACAAGAGGGCAGTATAGCCCTATGTATTACTTCACAAGACCCCCTCCCTTCCTACTCCTCACACAGAGTCTCAGAGAGTGACTTGCATTTCTGACATTTTCTCAACATTCAAACCAAAATATCTGACTTTCTGTTGGTCTGAGCTAATGACTGTAAATGAGAAAGTTCTCCGGCTTGAGGAGAACTATGTCAATACCAATTTTTGTACCTGTACATGAAACTAACCCCCCACTTTTTTGTCAAAAGGTGGCGCTACTGAGCCCCTCACCACACCCATTTCTGAAACTTTGCACATGTCTACTGGCTAATAAATGTGACGTGTCTGTCGAGTTTCATGCAATTTCAAGTATGTTAAGAGTCTCAAAAGCATCAATAAAAAATAGTAAAGTTTGAAGCGTTGCCACGGCAACAGTATCTAAGATATCAATAATCCTTTCACAGGTCTAAATCTGCCGTGTGTTGACATTATACACGTAAAGTTTGAAGCAAATCGGGTAAAAACAAGAGGGTGATTTCAAAGCATTTTGAAAGTGACACACTTCCTGCTGCCAGTTGGTGGCGCTATAACTTTGACTCACAACAGTCACATCCATGTGATCGGCCTCTTACAATGAACACACTGCTGAAGTTTCATCAAGATCTGTTAATTTATGCAGAAGTTATAACACACTTCCTGTCTCACTTTTCTCGCCATAAATTTGTTTCCTCGCCACGGCCAAACCGTTCGAGATATCAAAAATCTGCTGGCAATTTTTCATCCTCAGTGTCTTGACTTCATGCTGACTGAGATTCGTGGCGATTAAATGATTTCTCTAGGAGGAGTATTTCAAATTCCATTGTATACGTTTTCCAAACATCCCTAAATAGCCGACTTCCTGTTGGGCTGAGGTAAAAAGTAAGAGCATGAAGTATATATGAAACGATGAGATCTATATGTGTACCGACTTTCATATTATTACATGCAAGTGTGTTTGATTTATGGACCAAGGTTTCGGACCCCGTTCCAGGGGGCGCTGTTAAGCCCCCCTGCCACGCCCGGGTACCATCTTCAGCCCAGCCCTGATGGCCGCTGGTTCTGACCCGTGTGCAAAGTTTCAAGAGTTTTAGAGCACGTTAAGGCCCCCAAAAGTGCCCGAATAGTCGATAAAATAATAATAATAACTAGAGGAACAGAAACAATACCTGATTTGCTAAAGCTGTGGCCTTCCTTTTACACAGGCCAGAGGTACCACATCATCTTAATATCTTCTTTCTACAAGCATGTTCATTCCAAATAAGTCATAATCCCTTCTCTGCCCCTGCAGGTTCAGGATAAAGTATAAGGAAGAGCTGTGTGGTGTGCTGGAGGTACATTATCCTCAGTACAGTGACAGACACAGACTTCCTTATCTTTGTACACACATAAATAAGATGTTGAGACTGCGGCATGTGGCTCCACTCGCCGTGCCTCACAAAGCCATACGAAACAGCAGGTTAGCATCAACACAGAGCTACCTGAGATATTCAGTTTAACTCGTTAGTGCCCCATGTAAATTTGCATGTAAATTATGTAGTGAAAAGGAGCAGCTTTGACATTTTGATAATAGCTTATTTTGTGTTGTATGGTAAAATATATACACTAACGGCCAAATGGATTTTGATCTTATGGAAAGCAATTGGTACTTTTATTCACCAAAGTGGTATTCAACTGATCACATATATATATACATATATAACTTCTTAAACTACTTCAAAATGTTCTCATAAAATAAATCCTTCTTGTGCAGCAATGACAGCTTTGCAGATCCTTGGCATTCTAGCTGTCAGTTTGTCCAGACACTCAGGTGACATTTCACCCCACACCTCCTGTAGCACTTGCCATAGTCTTGTCTTGTCGGCACTTCTCACACACCTTACAGTCTAGCTGATCCCACAAAAGCTCAATGGGGATCAGATCCATAACACTCTTTTCCAATTATCTGTTGTCCAATGTCTGTGTTTCTTTGCACACTCTAACCTTTTATTTTTGTTTTTCTGTTTCAAAAGTGTCTTTTTCTTTGCAATTCTTCCGTTAAGGCCTGCACCCCTGAGTCTTCTCTTTACTGTTGTACATGAATCTGGTGTTGTGCAGGTAGAATTCAATGAAGCTGTCAGCGGAGGACACGTGAGGCGTCTATTTCTTAAACTAGAGACTCTGATGTCTTTATCCTCTTGTTTAATTGTTCATCTGGCCTTCCACATGTCTTTCTATCCTTGTTAGAGCCAGTTGTCCTTTGTATGAAATCTTCAGTTTTTTTGGCAATTTCAATTTTGTTCAGCAGAAGAAAGAATGAGGGTGAGGAAAAGTTGAGAGAATTTTAATTTTTTGTGTGAATTATTTTGTTTACTAGCTGTCAACATGCTGAGAGTGAAGTAAAAAACAATCCATGTTCTACACTTGCAAATAATAATTTGAACATTAAAGCTGCAAGCAGCGATGACGGGCCCAAGCCGGTGGCACCGCAACCCTGGTGCCTTTAGTTACCGGGCTCATTTCCACTTGGTGGCTTTCGGAAAACAAAGGATGATGGACACAGCAACAACTCAAAAATATAGCTGCAAGCAGCAATGCGATTCCTCCTCAAAATGGCAAATCATTTAAAATTGATCAATAGAGGGTTGGGGTTAAACCCTCCCAATGAAAAAATCCAAAAAACATGTCTTTCTGTCTGAATCCTAAACTAAACATTTTCAGTGTACAGGAAAATCCATCATGCCGGACCTTATGGATCCTGTAGGGTTTTTTGTTTACAATGAGAAATGAGGTATGTTCACCAGGTTTCAGAAAAACTAAATAAATGGGGTGGAAATACAATCACTTTGAAAAATTGACATTTGGGCATGGCCTGTACCGCCCCCTAAGGGCGAATGTGAGCCATTCTTGGTTTGTAGGTTCCTGTTGGCCTGTAGTATTAATGTACCAAATTAGAAAGTATTTGACAAAAAAATGTGCAATTTGGGAATGGCCTTTAGCGCCCCCTAAGGGCGAATGTGAGACATTCTTGGTTTGTGGATTTCTGTTGGCCTGTAGTGTCAATATACCAAATTAGAAAATTTTTGACCATAAAATGGGAATTTTGGGCATAGCCTGTAGCGCCCCCTAATGGCGAATATGGGCAATTCTTTGTTTGTGGGTTCCTGTTGGCCTGTAGTATCAATGTACCAAATTAGAACATTTTTGACCAGCAAATGGGAATTTAGGGCGTGGCCTGTAGCGCCCCATAAGGGCGAATGTGGGCCACTCTTGGTTTGTGAATTCCTGTTGGCCTGTAGTATCAATATACAACATTAGAACATTTTTGACCAGAAAATGGGAATTTTGGGCATGGCCTGTAGCGCCCCCTAAGGGCGAATGTGGGATATTCTTTACGCAGTACTTCAGAGTGATGTCATCTTGAAGTATATATATATAGGTCTATTTCTAACCCACACCTATAATATCACTTCTGAAGGCATGGATTTAACCACTGGAGTGGTATGGATTACTTTTATGCTGCATTTATTTGATTTTTGTAGCTTCTGAGTTCTGATCACCATTCAAGTCATTGAAAGGTCCAACAGGGTTGAGAATCTTCTAAAAAGCTTAATTTGTGTTCACTAGAAGAAAGAAAACAATACACATCTGGGATGCAATGAGGGTGAGTATACGATGAGAGAAATTTATTTTTGGGGTGAAAACCATTTGTAGGCTACTTTTTATTTACTTGGAAAATTGTTACTGTCTCTTTAAGAGGATTTTAAACGCATTTCATTCAAGGCACAGTCTGTGCGGCTTGTTTTAGTGAGTTTAATCTTTTGAGAACTGTGAAGTCTCATTATTTTCGTGCTGTTACATCTGTATTCATTTCAGAGATTACTTGATTGAGATTGTGAAACTACATACAACCGACAAACCTCCATGAAGATGCGAGTAAAAATGAGATGCCTCGCGCTGTCAGACACAACGCTGATAATCATTCTCGGAAGTGTTGATACTAGATTTCGATTCGCGATTTCTTCATCAACTGTTTATGTTCACTTGGGACAAAACAGACAATATATCATGTAATTTGACATTTTGTAGTATGAAATTGTCCGTTCAAACGCAAGAAGAAGCGAATGCGATCTCTCATCGGGGCTCGTGCGTTAGACGCGACGCATCTCGCGGTTTCACACAAAACTGCTCACAAACATTTATTTGAGTTGTTTTGTCATTTTTTTTCCAGAAATAACTAGCAATACTCCTACAAATAAATGCTTCGTAACTAAAACGTTTTGACTTTCTATAGAAAATATAGACAACACACGTTCTTACCTTGCAAAAATCGCCTCAGTATTTAATTTGAAGCAGTAAATCCAACACTGGAGTAAATCTCTCGTGATATCACCTTTCCATTGAAATGAAGGAAGACGGTGATGACGATACAGTTATTATTCTTGCCCAGTAACCCCTTAACCAATCACATGTGCCTTTAGCTTGTATTGTCATGAGTATCTGGGCAGACTTCAGAAATAAAATCGGTGATCGGACGACGATGACACTGAGACAGGAACCATGGGAATAATTGTTCCCAAATTTGAACGCTCTGGCTGTAAATGGTTAAAGGTTGTTAAAAATTGTATCCTCCACTCAGTTGATGTATATAGTGAGTGGGGACACATTGTTTGCCTTTTTTCTGGGATTCGACTGCAAAAGAGCTCAAGCAACTGTTGAACTCAGTCCCTGCCCATTCTGGACTCAGACCTGTTGTAAATCATTGAACAATGAGGCTTGGATGCCATCTATTGGACATTTCTTGTAATTGCCACTCAGAGAATGAACAGACAGTGGATTAAACTTTAGTTTTTTAGGCTTTAGTTCTTTGTTGTATTCACCTGCTACGGCGTGTGTAACATTTTTCTGTCAACTCTGCATACAGGTGAAACTCGAAAAATTAGAATATCGTGCAAAAGTTAATGTAACCCATACTATGTTGAACACAAGAGGGCAGTATAGCCCTATGTATTACTTCACAAGCCCCCCTCCCTTCCTACTCCTCACACACAAAGTCTTAGAGAGTGACTTGCAAAATTCTGACATTTTCTCCACATTCAAACCAAAATATCTGACTTTCTGTTGGTCGGAGCTAATGACTGTAAATTAGAAAGTTGTCCGGCTTGAGGAGAACTATATCAATACCAATTTTTGTACCTGTAGATGAAACTAACCCCCCACTTTTTTGTCAAAAGGTGGCGCTACTGAGCCCCTCACCACACCCATTTCTGAAACTTTGCACATGTCTACTGGCTAATAAATGTGACGTCTCTGTCGAGTTTCATGCAATTTCAAGTATGTTAAGAGTCTCAAAAGCATCAATAAAGAAAAGTAAAGTTTGAAGTGTTGCCACGGCAACAGTATCTAAGATATCAATAATCCTTTCACAGGTCTAAATCTGCCGTGTGTTTACATTATACACGTAAAGTTTGAAGCAAATCGGGTAAAAACAAGAGGGTGATTTCAAAGCATTTTGAAAGTGACACACTTCCTGCTGCCAGTTGGTGGCGCTATAACTTTGACTCACAATAGTCACATCCATGTGATCGGCCTCGTACAACGAACACACTGCTGAAGTTTCATCAAGATCTGTTAATTTATGCAGAAGTTATAACACACTTCCTGTCTCACTTTTCTCGCCATAAATTTGTTTCCTCGCCACGGCCAAACCGTTCGAGATATCAAAAATCCGCTGGCAATTTTTCATCCTCAATGTCTTGACTTCATGCTGACTGAGATTCGTGGCGATTAAATGATTTCTCTAGGAGGAGTATTTCAAATTCCATTGTATACGTTTTCCAAACAACCCTAAATAGCCGACTTCCTGTTGGGCTGAGGTAAAAAGTAAGAGCATGAAGTATATATGAAACGATGAGATCTATATGTGTACCGACTTTCATATTATTACATGCAAGTGTGTTTGATTTATGGACCAAGGTTTCGGACCCCGTTCCAGGGGGCGCTGCTGAGCCCCCCTGCCACGCCCGGGTACCATCTTCAGCCCAGCCCTGATGGCCGCAGGTTCTGACCCGTGTGCAAAGTTTCAAGAGTTTTAGAGCATGTTAAGGCCCCCAAAAGTGCCCGAATAGTCGATAAAATAATAATAATAATAATAATAATTAAAGCTGCAAGCAGCGATGACGGGCCCAAGCCGGTGGCACCGCAACCCTGGTGCCTTTAGTTACCGGGCTCATTTCCACTTGGTGGCTTTCGGAAAACAAAGGATGATGGACACAGCAACAACTCAAAAATATAGCTGCAAGCAGCAATGCGATTCCTCCTCAAAATGGCAAATCATTTAAAATTGATCAATAGAGGGTTGGGGTTAAACCCTCCCAATGAAAAAATCCAAAAAACATGTCTTTCTGTCTGAATCCTAAACTAAACATTTTCAGTGTACAGGAAAATCCATCATGCCGGACCTTATGGATCCTGGAGGGTTTTTTGTTTACAATGAGAAATGAGGTATGTTCACCAGGTTTCAGAAAAACTAAATAAATGGGGTGGAAATACAACCACTTTGAAAAAATGACATTTGGGCAAGGCCTGTAGCGCCCCCTAAGGGCGAATGTGAGCAATTCTTGGTTTGTGGATTTCTGTTGGCCTGTAGTGTCAATATACCAAATTAGAAAATTTTTGACCATAAAATGGGAATTTTGGGCATAGCCTGTAGCGCCCCCTAATGGCGAATATGGGCAATTCTTTGTTTGTGGGTTCCTGTTGGCCTGTAGTATTAATGTACCAAATTAGAAAGTATTTGACAAAAAAATTTGCAATTTGGGAATGGCCTTTAGCGCCCCCTAAGGGCGAATGTGAGACATTCTTGGTTTGTGGATTTCTGTTGGCCTGTAGTGTCAATATACCAAATTAGAACATTTTTGACCATAAAATGTGAATTTTGGGCATAGCCTGTAGCGCCCCCTAATGGCGAATATGGGCAATTCTTTGTTTCTGGGTTCCTGTTGGCCTGTAGTATCAATGTACCAAATTAGAACATTTTTGACCAGCAAATGGGAATTTAGGGCGTGGCCTGTAGCGCCCCCTAAGGGCGAATGTGGGCCATTCTTGGTTTGTGGATTCCTGTTGGCCTGTAGTATCAATCTACAAAATTAGAACATTTTTGCCCAGAAAATGGGAATTTTGGGCATGGCCTGTAGCGCCCCCTAAGGGCGAATGTGGGATATTCTTTACGCAGTACTTCAGAGTGATGTCATCTTTAAGTATATATATATATATATAGGTCTGTATCTAACCCACACCTATAATATCACTTCTGAAGGCATGGATTAAACCACAGGAGTGGTATGGATTACTTTTATGCTGCATTTATGTGATTTTTGTATCTTCTGAGTTCTGATCACCATTCAAGTCATTGAAAGGTCCAACAGGGTTGAGATAATCTTCTAAAAAGCTTAATTTGTGTTCACTAGAAGAAAGAAAATAATACACATCTGGGATGGAATGAGGGTGAGTATACGATGAGAGAAATTTATTTTGGGGGTGAAAACCATTTGTAGGCTACTTTTTATTTACTTGGAAAATTGTTACTGTCTCTTTAAGAGGATTTTAAACGCATTTCATTCAAGCCGTCAAGCCGTCTTTGCGGCTTGTTTTATTGAGATATAATCTTTTGAGAACTGTGAATCTCATTATTTTCGTGCTGTTACATCTGTATTCATTTCAGAGATTAATTGATTGAGATTGTGAAACTACATACAACCGACAAACCTCCATGAAGATGCGAGTAAAAATGAGATTCCTCGCGCTGTCAGACACAAAGCTGATAATCATTCTCGGAAGTGTTGATACTAGATTTAGATTCGCGATTTCTTCATCAACTGTTTATGGTCACTTGAGACAAAACAGACAATATATCATGTATTTTGACATTTTGTTGTTATGAATTTGTCCGTTCAAACGCAAGAAGAAGCGAATGCGATCTCTCATCGGGGCTCGTGAGTTAGACGTGACGCTGCTCGCGGTTTCACACAAAACTGCTCACAAACATTTATTTGAGTTGTTTCGTCATTTTTTTTCCAGAAATAACTAGCAATACTCCTACAAATAAATGCTTCGTAACTAAAACGTTTTGACTTTCTATAGAAAATATAGACAACACGTTCTTACCTTGCAAAAATCGCCTCAGTATTTAATTTGAAGCAGTAAATCCAACACTGGAGTAAATCTCTCGTGATATCACCGTCCCATTGAAATGAAGGAAGACGGTGATGACGATACAGTTATTATTCTTGCCCAGTAACCCCTTAACCAATCACATGTGCCTTTAGCTTGTATTGTCATGAGTATCTGGGCAGATTTCAGAAATAAAATCGGTGATTGGACGACGATGACACTGAGACAGAAACTATGGGAATAATTGTTCCCAAATTTGAACGCTCTGGCTGTAAATGGTTAAAGGTTGTTAAAAATTGTATCCGCCACTCAGTTGATGTATATAGTGAGTGGGGAAACAGTGTTTGCCTTTTTTCTGGGATTCGACGGCAAAAGAGCTCAAGCAACTGTTGAACTCAGTCCCTGCCCATTCTGGACTCAGCCTGTTGTAAATAATAGAACAATGAGGCTTGGATGCCATCTATTGGACATTTCTTGTAATTGCCACTCAGAGAATGAACAGACAGTGGATTAAATTTTAGTTTTTTAGGCTTTAGTTCTTTGTTGTATTCACCTGCTACGGCGTGTGTAACATTTTTCTGTCAACTCTGCATACAGGTGAAACTCGAAAAATTAGAATATCGTGCAAAAGTTAATGTAACCCATACTATGTTGAACACAAGAGGGCAGTATAGCCCTATGTATTACTTCACAAGACCCAACGTCCCCCCTCCCCTACAAACTCACAGAGTCTCAGAGAGTGACTTGCAAAATTCTGACATTTTCTCCACATTCAAACCAAAATATCTGACTTTCTGTTGGTCGGAGCTAATGACTGTAAATTAGAAAGTTGTCCGGCTTGAGGAGAACTATATCAATACCAATTTTTGTACCTGTAGATGAAACTAACCCCCCACTTTTTTGTCAAAAGGTGGCGCTACTGAGCCCCTCACCACACCCATTTCTGAAACTTTGCACATGTCTACTGGCTAATAAATGTGACGTCTCTGTCGAGTTTCATGCAATTTCAAGTATGTTAAGAGTCTCAAAAGCATCAATAAAGAAAAGTAAAGTTTGAAGCGTTGCCACGGCAACAGTATCTAAGATATCAATAATCCTTTCACAGGTCTAAATCTGCCGTGTGTTTACATTATACACGTAAAGTTTGAAGCAAATCGGGTAAAAACAAGAGGGTGATTTCAAAGCATTTTGAAAGTGACACACTTCCTGCTGCCAGTTGGTGGCGCTATAACTTTGACTCACAATAGTCACATCCATGTGATCGGCCTCTTACAACGAACACACTGCTGAAGTTTCATCAAGATCTGTTAATTTATGCAGAAGTTATAACACACTTCCTGTCTCACTTTTCTCGCCATAAATTTGTTTCCTTGCCACGGCCAAACCGTTCGAGATATCAAAAATCCGCTGGCAATTTTTCATCCTCAATGTCTTGACTTCATGCTGACTGAGATTCGTGGCGATTAAATGATTTCTCTAGGAGGAGTATTTCAAATTCCATTGTATACGTTTTCCAAACAACCCTAAATAGCCGACTTCCTGTTGGGCTGAGGTAAAAAGTAAGAGCATGAAGTATATATGAAACGATGAGATCTATATGTGTACCGACTTTCATATTATTACATGCAAGTGTGTTTGATTTATGGACCAAGGTTTCGGACCCCGTTCCAGGGGGCGCTGCTGAGCCCCCCTGCCACGCCCGGGTACCATCTTCAGCCCAGCCCTGATGGCCGCAGGTTCTGACCCGTGTGCAAAGTTTCAAGAGTTTTAGAGCATGTTAAGGCCCCCAAAAGTGCCCGAATAGTCGATAAAATAATAATAATAATAATAATAATAATAATAATAATAATAATCCTAAGGAAAACAATAGGGCCTTCGCCTTTTCAGGCTTGGGCCCTAATAATAATAATAATCCTAAGGAAAACAATAGGGCCTTCGCCTTTTCAGGCTTGGGCCCTAATAATAATAATAATAATAATAATCCTAAGGAAAACAATAGGGCCTTCGCCTTTTCAGGCTTGGGCCCTAATAATAATCCTAAGGAAAACAATAGGGCCTTCGCCTTTTCAGGCTTGGGCCCTAATAATTAAAGTTGCAAGCAGCGATGACGGGCCCAAGCCGGTGGCACCGCAACCCTGGTGCCATTAGTTACCGGGCTCATTTCCACTTGGTGGCTTTCGGAAAACAAAGGATGATGGACACAGCAACAACTCAAAAATATAGCTGCAAGCAGCAATGCGATTCCTCCTCAAAATGGCAAATCATTTAAAATTGATCAATAGAGGGTTGGGGTTAAACCCTCCCAATGAAAAAATCCAAAAAACATGTGTTTCTGTCTTAATCCTAAACTAAACATTTTCAGTGTACAGGAAAATCCATCATGTCGGACCTTATGGATCCTGTAGGGTTTTTTGTTTACAATGAGAAATGAGGTATGTTCACCAGGTTTCAGAAAAACTAAATAAATGTGTTGGAAATACAATCACTTTGAAAAAATGACATTTGGGCATGGCCTGTAGCGCCCCCTAAGGGTGAATGTGAGCCATTCTTGGTTTGTAGGTTCCTGTTGGCCTGTAGTATTAATGTACCAAATTGGAAAGTATTTGACAAAAAAATGTGCAATTTGGGAATGGCCTTTAGCGCCCCCTAAGGGCGAATGTGAGACATTCTTGGTTTGTGGATTTCTGTTGGCCTGTAGTGCCAATATACCAAATTAGAACATTTTTGACCATAAAATGGGAATTTTGGGCATAGCCTGTAGCGCCCCCTAATGCGAATATGGGCAATTCTTTGTTTGTGGGTTCCTGTTGGCCTGTAGTATCAATGTACCAAATTAGAACATTTTTGACCAGCAAATGGGAATTTAGGGCGTGGCCTGTAGCGCCCCCTAAGGGCGAATGTGGGCCATTCTTGGTTTGTGGATTCCTGTTGGCCTGTAGTATCAATCTACAAAATTAGAACATTTCTGACCAGAAAATGGGAATTTTGGGCATGGCCTTTAGCGCCCCCTAAGGGCGAATGTTGGCCATTCTTGGTTTGTGGATTCCTGTTGGCCTGTAGTATCAATATACAAAATTAGAACATTTTTGACCAGAAAATGGGAATTTTGGTCATGGCCTGTAGCGCCCCCTAAGGGCGAATGCGGGATATTCTTTACGCAGTACTTCAGAGTGATGTCATCTTTAAGTATATATAGGTCTGTTTCTAACCCACACCTATAATATCACTTCTGAAGGCATGGATTAAACCACAGGAGTGGTATGGATTACTTTTATGCTGCATTTATGTGATTTTTGTAGCTTCTGAGTTCTGATCACCATTCAAGTCATTGAAAGGTCCAACAGGGTTGAGATAATCTTCTAAAAAGCTTAATTTGTGTTCACTAGAAGAAAGAAAATAATACACATCTGGGATGGAATGAGGGTGAGTATACGATGAGAGAAATTTATTTTTGGGGTGAAAACCATTTGTAGGCTACTTTTTATTTACTTGGAAAATTGTTACTGTCTCTTTAAGATGATTTTAAACGCATTTCATTCAAGCCGTCAAGCCGTCTGTGCGGCTTGTTTTATTGAGATATAATCTTTTGAGAACTGTGAAGTCTCATTATTTTCGTGCTGTTACATCTGTATTCATTTCAGAGATTAATTGATTGAGATTGTGAAACTACATACAACCGACAAACCTCCATGAAGATGCGAGTAAAAATGAGATGCCTCGCGCTGTCAGGCACAACGCTGATAATCGTTCTCGGAAGTGTTGATACTAGATTTAGATTCGCGATATCTTCATCAACTGTTTATGTTCGCTTGAGACAAAACAGACAATATATCATGTATTTTGACATTTTGTTGTTATAAAATTGTCCGTTCAAACGCAAGAAGAAGCGAATGCGATCTCTCATCGGGGCTCGTGAGTTAGAAGTGACGCTGCTAGACGTGTGCAGGGAAGCGCATTTCACTGAATTTACGATGTTACACGTATAACCTTCATCAACCTTCATCAACCCGTTAATCCAAAACGCAAATGCCGTTATTTTGCGTCTCTCGCTCCTGCTTGTGATTGACAAAGCTGTCAAACGGGACAATTTGCAAGCGTGTAAGTTTGGATCGGTCTTTTCACGTTTTAATAATTTGCAGTGTTCGACATCTACGTTCAAATCGAGCGGTGCAATATGCAATTCATCCAAAATAATTACAAAGTTATTTTCGCTCTTGTTCTACATATTTTTTTCAAGCGTCAGCTGATGTTTCTACAGTATTAATTTTCCTGCGCCACCACGAACAGAGTTGGAAATAAAACACGCATCCGGGCATTCAGATGGGTTAAAAAAAACTGCTTAAAAAACATCTGAACAGCGTCACGTCATTTTTTTCCAGAAATAACTAGCAATACTCCTGCAAATAAATGCTTCGTAACTAAAACGTTTTGACTTTCAATAGAAAATATAGACAACACATGTTCTTACCTTGCAAAAATCGCCTCAGTATTTAATTTGAAGCAGTAAATCCAACACTGGAGTAAATCTCTCGTGATATCACATTCCCATTGAAATGAAGGAAGACGGTGATGACGAAACAGTTATTATTCTTGCCCAGGAACTCTTAACCAATCACATGTGCCATTAGCTTGTATTGTCATGAGTATCTGGGCAGATTTCAGAAATAAAATCCCCTTAACCAATCACATGTGTCTTTAGCTTGTATTGTCATGAGTATCTGGGCAGATTTCAGAAATGAAATCGGTGATTGGACGACGATGAAACTGAGACAGGAACCATGGGAATAATTGTTCCCAAATTTGAACGCTCTGGCTGTAAATGGTTAAAGGTTGTTAAAAATTGCATCCGCCACTCAGTTGATGTATATATTGAGTGGGGACACATTGTTTGCTTTTTTTCTGGGATTCGACTGCAAAAGAGCTCAAGCAACTGTTGAACTCAGTCCCTGCACATTCTGGACTCAGACCTGTTGTAAATCATTGAACAATGAGGCTTGGATGCCATCTATTGGACATTTCTTGTAATTGCCACTCAGAGAATGAACAGACAGTGGATTAAACTTTAGCTTTTTAGGCTTTAATTCTTTGTTGTATTCACCTGCTACGGCGTGTGTAACATTTTTCTGTCAACTCTGCATACAGGTGAAACTCGAAAAATTAGAATATCGTGCAAAAGTTAATGTAACCCATACTATGTTGAACACAAGAGGGCAGTATAGCCCTATGTATTACTTCACAAGACCCCCTCCCTTCCTACTCCTCACACAGAGTCTCAAGAGAGTGACTTGCAAATTCTGACATTTTCTCCACATTCAAACCAAAATATCTGACATTCTGTGTGTTGGAGCTATTGACTGTAAATTAGAAAGTTGTCAGGCTTGAGGAGAACTATATCAATACCAATTTTTGTACCTGCAGATGAAACTAACCCCCCACTTTTTTGTCAAAAGGTGGCGCTACTGAGCCCCTCACCAAACCCATTTCTGAAACTTTGCACATGTCTACTGGCTAATAAATGTGACGTCTCTGTCGAGTTTCATGCAATTTCAAGTATGTTAAGAGTCTCAAAAGCATCAATAAAGAAAAGTAAAGTTTGAAGCGTTGCCACGGCAACAGTATCTAAGATATCAATAATCCTTTCACAGGTCTAAATCTGCCGTGTGTTTACATTATACACGTAAAGTTTGAAGCAAATCGGGTAAAAACAAGAGGGTGATTTCAAAGCATTTTGAAAGTGACACACTTCCTGCTGCCAGTTGGTGGCGCTATAACTTTGACTCACAACAGTCACATCCATGTGATCGGCCTCTTACAATGAACACACTGCTGAAGTTTCATCAAGATCTGTTAATTTATGCAGAAGTTATAACACACTTCCTGTCTCACTTTTCTCGCCATAAATTTGTTTCCTCCCCACGGCTAAACCGTTCGAGATATCAAAAATCCGCTGGCAATTTTTCATCCTCAATGTCTTGACTTCATGCTGACTGAGATTCGTGGCGATTAAATGATTTCTCTAGGAGGAGTATTTCAAATTCCATTGTATACGTTTTCCAAACAACCCTAAATAGCCGACTTCCTGTTGGGCTGAGGTAAAAAGTAAGAGCATGAAGTATATATGAAACGATGAGATCTATATGTGTACCGACTTTCATATTATTACATGCAAGTGTGTTTGATTTATGGACCAAGGTTTCGGACCCCGTTCCAGGGGGCGCTGTTAAGCCCCCCTGCCACGCCCGGGTACCATCTTCAGCCCAGCCCTGATGGCCGCTGGTTCTGACCCGTGTGCAAAGTTTCAAGAGTTTTAGAGCACGTTAAGGCCCCCAAAAGTGCCCGAATAGTCGATAAAACAATAATAATAATAATAATTAAAGCTGCAAGCAGCGATGAAGGGCCCAAGCCGGTGGCACCGCAACCCTGGTGCCTTTAGTTACCGGGCTCATTTCCACTTGGTGGCTTTCGGAAAACAAAGGATGATGGACACAGCAACAACTCAAAAATATAGCTGCAAGCAGCAATGCGATTCCTCCTCAAAATGGCAAATCATTTAAAATTGATCAATAGAGGGTTGGGGTTAAACCCTCCCAATGAAAAAATCCAAAAAACATGTCTTTCTGTCAGAATCCTAAACTAAACATTTTCAGTGTACAGGAAAATCCATCATGTCGGACCTTATGGATCCTGTAGGGTTTTTTGTTTACAATGAGAAATGAGGTTTGTTCACCAGGTTTCAGAAAAACTAAATAAATGTGTTGGAAATACAAACACTTTGAAAAAATGACATTTGGGCATGGCCTGTAGCTCCCCCTAAGGGTGAATGTGAGCCATTCTTGGTTTGTAGGTTCCTGTTGGCCTGTAGTATTAATGTACCAATTTAGAAAGTATTTGACAAAAAAATGTGCAATTTGGGAATGGCCTTTAGCGCCCCCTAAGGGCGAATGTGAGACATTCTTGGTTTGTGGATTTCTGTTGGCCTGTAGTGTCAATATACCAAATTAGAACATTTTTGACCAGCAAATGGGAATTTAGGGCATGGCCTGTAGCGCCCCCTAATGGCGAATATGGGCAATTCTTTGTTTCTGGGTTCCTGTTGGCCTGTAGTATCAATGTACCAAATTAGAACATTTTTGACCAGCAAATGGGAATTTAGGGCGTGGCCTGTAGCGCCCCCTAAGGGCGAATGTGGGCCATTCTTGGTTTGTGGATTCCTGTTGGCCTGTAGTATCAATCTACAAAATTAGAACATTTTTGCCCAGAAAATGGGAATTTTGGGCATGGCCTGTAGCGCCCCCTAAGGGCGAATGTGGGATATTCTTTACGCAGTACTTCAGAGTGATGTCATCTTTAAGTATATATATATATATATAGGTCTGTATCTAACCCACACCTATAATATCACTTCTGAAGGCATGGATTAAACCACAGGAGTGGTATGGATTACTTTTATGCTGCATTTATGTGATTTTTGTATCTTCTGAGTTCTGATCACCATTCAAGTCATTGAAAGGTCCAACAGGGTTGAGATAATCTTCTAAAAAGCTTAATTTGTGTTCACTAGAAGAAAGAAAATAATACACATCTGGGATGGAATGAGGGTGAGTATACGATGAGAGAAATTTATTTTGGGGGTGAAAACCATTTGTAGGCTACTTTTTATTTACTTGGAAAATTGTTACTGTCTCTTTAAGAGGATTTTAAACGCATTTCATTCAAGCCGTCAAGCCGTCTTTGCGGCTTGTTTTATTGAGATATAATCTTTTGAGAACTGTGAATCTCATTATTTTCGTGCTGTTACATCTGTATTCATTTCAGAGATTAATTGATTGAGATTGTGAAACTACATACAACCGACAAACCTCCATGAAGATGCGAGTAAAAATGAGATTCCTCGCGCTGTCAGACACAAAGCTGATAATCATTCTCGGAAGTGTTGATACTAGATTTAGATTCGCGATTTCTTCATCAACTGTTTATGGTCACTTGAGACAAAACAGACAATATATCATGTATTTTGACATTTTGTTGTTATGAATTTGTCCGTTCAAACGCAAGAAGAAGCGAATGCGATCTCTCATCGGGGCTCGTGAGTTAGACGTGACGCTGCTCGCGGTTTCACACAAAACTGCTCACAAACATTTATTTGAGTTGTTTCGTCATTTTTTTTCCAGAAATAACTAGCAATACTCCTACAAATAAATGCTTCGTAACTAAAACGTTTTGACTTTCTATAGAAAATATAGACAACACGTTCTTACCTTGCAAAAATCGCCTCAGTATTTAATTTGAAGCAGTAAATCCAACACTGGAGTAAATCTCTCGTGATATCACCGTCCCATTGAAATGAAGGAAGACGGTGATGACGATACAGTTATTATTCTTGCCCAGTAACCCCTTAACCAATCACATGTGCCTTTAGCTTGTATTGTCATGAGTATCTGGGCAGATTTCAGAAATAAAATCGGTGATTGGACGACGATGACACTGAGACAGAAACTATGGGAATAATTGTTCCCAAATTTGAACGCTCTGGCTGTAAATGGTTAAAGGTTGTTAAAAATTGTATCCGCCACTCAGTTGATGTATATAGTGAGTGGGGAAACAGTGTTTGCCTTTTTTCTGGGATTCGACGGCAAAAGAGCTCAAGCAACTGTTGAACTCAGTCCCTGCCCATTCTGGACTCAGCCTGTTGTAAATAATAGAACAATGAGGCTTGGATGCCATCTATTGGACATTTCTTGTAATTGCCACTCAGAGAATGAACAGACAGTGGATTAAATTTTAGTTTTTTAGGCTTTAGTTCTTTGTTGTATTCACCTGCTACGGCGTGTGTAACATTTTTCTGTCAACTCTGCATACAGGTGAAACTCGAAAAATTAGAATATCGTGCAAAAGTTAATGTAACCCATACTATGTTGAACACAAGAGGGCAGTATAGCCCTATGTATTACTTCACAAGACCCAACGTCCCCCCTCCCCTACAAACTCACAGAGTCTCAGAGAGTGACTTGCAAAATTCTGACATTTTCTCCACATTCAAACCAAAATATCTGACTTTCTGTTGGTCGGAGCTAATGACTGTAAATTAGAAAGTTGTCCGGCTTGAGGAGAACTATATCAATACCAATTTTTGTACCTGTAGATGAAACTAACCCCCCACTTTTTTGTCAAAAGGTGGCGCTACTGAGCCCCTCACCACACCCATTTCTGAAACTTTGCACATGTCTACTGGCTAATAAATGTGACGTCTCTGTCGAGTTTCATGCAATTTCAAGTATGTTAAGAGTCTCAAAAGCATCAATAAAGAAAAGTAAAGTTTGAAGCGTTGCCACGGCAACAGTATCTAAGATATCAATAATCCTTTCACAGGTCTAAATCTGCCGTGTGTTTACATTATACACGTAAAGTTTGAAGCAAATCGGGTAAAAACAAGAGGGTGATTTCAAAGCATTTTGAAAGTGACACACTTCCTGCTGCCAGTTGGTGGCGCTATAACTTTGACTCACAATAGTCACATCCATGTGATCGGCCTCTTACAACGAACACACTGCTGAAGTTTCATCAAGATCTGTTAATTTATGCAGAAGTTATAACACACTTCCTGTCTCACTTTTCTCGCCATAAATTTGTTTCCTTGCCACGGCCAAACCGTTCGAGATATCAAAAATCCGCTGGCAATTTTTCATCCTCAATGTCTTGACTTCATGCTGACTGAGATTCGTGGCGATTAAATGATTTCTCTAGGAGGAGTATTTCAAATTCCATTGTATACGTTTTCCAAACAACCCTAAATAGCCGACTTCCTGTTGGGCTGAGGTAAAAAGTAAGAGCATGAAGTATATATGAAACGATGAGATCTATATGTGTACCGACTTTCATATTATTACATGCAAGTGTGTTTGATTTATGGACCAAGGTTTCGGACCCCGTTCCAGGGGGCGCTGCTGAGCCCCCCTGCCACGCCCGGGTACCATCTTCAGCCCAGCCCTGATGGCCGCAGGTTCTGACCCGTGTGCAAAGTTTCAAGAGTTTTAGAGCATGTTAAGGCCCCCAAAAGTGCCCGAATAGTCGATAAAATAATAATAATAATAATAATAATAATAATAATAATAATAATCCTAAGGAAAACAATAGGGCCTTCGCCTTTTCAGGCTTGGGCCCTAATAATAATAATAATCCTAAGGAAAACAATAGGGCCTTCGCCTTTTCAGGCTTGGGCCCTAATAATAATAATAATAATAATAATCCTAAGGAAAACAATAGGGCCTTCGCCTTTTCAGGCTTGGGCCCTAATAATAATCCTAAGGAAAACAATAGGGCCTTCGCCTTTTCAGGCTTGGGCCCTAATAATTAAAGTTGCAAGCAGCGATGACGGGCCCAAGCCGGTGGCACCGCAACCCTGGTGCCATTAGTTACCGGGCTCATTTCCACTTGGTGGCTTTCGGAAAACAAAGGATGATGGACACAGCAACAACTCAAAAATATAGCTGCAAGCAGCAATGCGATTCCTCCTCAAAATGGCAAATCATTTAAAATTGATCAATAGAGGGTTGGGGTTAAACCCTCCCAATGAAAAAATCCAAAAAACATGTGTTTCTGTCTTAATCCTAAACTAAACATTTTCAGTGTACAGGAAAATCCATCATGTCGGACCTTATGGATCCTGTAGGGTTTTTTGTTTACAATGAGAAATGAGGTATGTTCACCAGGTTTCAGAAAAACTAAATAAATGTGTTGGAAATACAATCACTTTGAAAAAATGACATTTGGGCATGGCCTGTAGCGCCCCCTAAGGGTGAATGTGAGCCATTCTTGGTTTGTAGGTTCCTGTTGGCCTGTAGTATTAATGTACCAAATTGGAAAGTATTTGACAAAAAAATGTGCAATTTGGGAATGGCCTTTAGCGCCCCCTAAGGGCGAATGTGAGACATTCTTGGTTTGTGGATTTCTGTTGGCCTGTAGTGCCAATATACCAAATTAGAACATTTTTGACCATAAAATGGGAATTTTGGGCATAGCCTGTAGCGCCCCCTAATGCGAATATGGGCAATTCTTTGTTTGTGGGTTCCTGTTGGCCTGTAGTATCAATGTACCAAATTAGAACATTTTTGACCAGCAAATGGGAATTTAGGGCGTGGCCTGTAGCGCCCCCTAAGGGCGAATGTGGGCCATTCTTGGTTTGTGGATTCCTGTTGGCCTGTAGTATCAATCTACAAAATTAGAACATTTCTGACCAGAAAATGGGAATTTTGGGCATGGCCTTTAGCGCCCCCTAAGGGCGAATGTTGGCCATTCTTGGTTTGTGGATTCCTGTTGGCCTGTAGTATCAATATACAAAATTAGAACATTTTTGACCAGAAAATGGGAATTTTGGTCATGGCCTGTAGCGCCCCCTAAGGGCGAATGCGGGATATTCTTTACGCAGTACTTCAGAGTGATGTCATCTTTAAGTATATATAGGTCTGTTTCTAACCCACACCTATAATATCACTTCTGAAGGCATGGATTAAACCACAGGAGTGGTATGGATTACTTTTATGCTGCATTTATGTGATTTTTGTAGCTTCTGAGTTCTGATCACCATTCAAGTCATTGAAAGGTCCAACAGGGTTGAGATAATCTTCTAAAAAGCTTAATTTGTGTTCACTAGAAGAAAGAAAATAATACACATCTGGGATGGAATGAGGGTGAGTATACGATGAGAGAAATTTATTTTTGGGGTGAAAACCATTTGTAGGCTACTTTTTATTTACTTGGAAAATTGTTACTGTCTCTTTAAGATGATTTTAAACGCATTTCATTCAAGCCGTCAAGCCGTCTGTGCGGCTTGTTTTATTGAGATATAATCTTTTGAGAACTGTGAAGTCTCATTATTTTCGTGCTGTTACATCTGTATTCATTTCAGAGATTAATTGATTGAGATTGTGAAACTACATACAACCGACAAACCTCCATGAAGATGCGAGTAAAAATGAGATGCCTCGCGCTGTCAGGCACAACGCTGATAATCGTTCTCGGAAGTGTTGATACTAGATTTAGATTCGCGATATCTTCATCAACTGTTTATGTTCGCTTGAGACAAAACAGACAATATATCATGTATTTTGACATTTTGTTGTTATGAAATTGTCCGTTCAAACGCAAGAAGAAGCGAATGCGATCTCTCATCGGGGCTCGTGAGTTAGAAGTGACGCTGCTAGACGTGTGCAGGGAAGCGCATTTCACTGAATTTACGATGTTACACGTATAACCTTCATCAACCTTCATCAACCCGTTAATCCAAAACGCAAATGCCGTTATTTTGCGTCTCTCGCTCCTGCTTGTGATTGACAAAGCTGTCAAACGGGACAATTTGCAAGCGTGTAAGTTTGGATCGGTCTTTTCACGTTTTAATAATTTGCAGTGTTCGACATCTACGTTCAAATCGAGCGGTGCAATATGCAATTCATCCAAAATAATTACAAAGTTATTTTCGCTCTTGTTCTACATATTTTTTTCAAGCGTCAGCTGATGTTTCTACAGTATTAATTTTCCTGCGCCACCACGAACAGAGTTGGAAATAAAACACGCATCCGGGCATTCAGATGGGTTAAAAAAAACTGCTTAAAAAACATCTGAACAGCGTCACGTCATTTTTTTCCAGAAATAACTAGCAATACTCCTGCAAATAAATGCTTCGTAACTAAAACGTTTTGACTTTCAATAGAAAATATAGACAACACATGTTCTTACCTTGCAAAAATCGCCTCAGTATTTAATTTGAAGCAGTAAATCCAACACTGGAGTAAATCTCTCGTGATATCACATTCCCATTGAAATGAAGGAAGACGGTGATGACGAAACAGTTATTATTCTTGCCCAGGAACTCTTAACCAATCACATGTGCCATTAGCTTGTATTGTCATGAGTATCTGGGCAGATTTCAGAAATAAAATCCCCTTAACCAATCACATGTGTCTTTAGCTTGTATTGTCATGAGTATCTGGGCAGATTTCAGAAATGAAATCGGTGATTGGACGACGATGAAACTGAGACAGGAACCATGGGAATAATTGTTCCCAAATTTGAACGCTCTGGCTGTAAATGGTTAAAGGTTGTTAAAAATTGCATCCGCCACTCAGTTGATGTATATATTGAGTGGGGACACATTGTTTGCTTTTTTTCTGGGATTCGACTGCAAAAGAGCTCAAGCAACTGTTGAACTCAGTCCCTGCACATTCTGGACTCAGACCTGTTGTAAATCATTGAACAATGAGGCTTGGATGCCATCTATTGGACATTTCTTGTAATTGCCACTCAGAGAATGAACAGACAGTGGATTAAACTTTAGCTTTTTAGGCTTTAATTCTTTGTTGTATTCACCTGCTACGGCGTGTGTAACATTTTTCTGTCAACTCTGCATACAGGTGAAACTCGAAAAATTAGAATATCGTGCAAAAGTTAATGTAACCCATACTATGTTGAACACAAGAGGGCAGTATAGCCCTATGTATTACTTCACAAGACCCCCTCCCTTCCTACTCCTCACACAGAGTCTCAAGAGAGTGACTTGCAAATTCTGACATTTTCTCCACATTCAAACCAAAATATCTGACATTCTGTGTGTTGGAGCTATTGACTGTAAATTAGAAAGTTGTCAGGCTTGAGGAGAACTATATCAATACCAATTTTTGTACCTGCAGATGAAACTAACCCCCCACTTTTTTGTCAAAAGGTGGCGCTACTGAGCCCCTCACCAAACCCATTTCTGAAACTTTGCACATGTCTACTGGCTAATAAATGTGACGTCTCTGTCGAGTTTCATGCAATTTCAAGTATGTTAAGAGTCTCAAAAGCATCAATAAAGAAAAGTAAAGTTTGAAGCGTTGCCACGGCAACAGTATCTAAGATATCAATAATCCTTTCACAGGTCTAAATCTGCCGTGTGTTTACATTATACACGTAAAGTTTGAAGCAAATCGGGTAAAAACAAGAGGGTGATTTCAAAGCATTTTGAAAGTGACACACTTCCTGCTGCCAGTTGGTGGCGCTATAACTTTGACTCACAACAGTCACATCCATGTGATCGGCCTCTTACAATGAACACACTGCTGAAGTTTCATCAAGATCTGTTAATTTATGCAGAAGTTATAACACACTTCCTGTCTCACTTTTCTCGCCATAAATTTGTTTCCTCCCCACGGCTAAACCGTTCGAGATATCAAAAATCCGCTGGCAATTTTTCATCCTCAATGTCTTGACTTCATGCTGACTGAGATTCGTGGCGATTAAATGATTTCTCTAGGAGGAGTATTTCAAATTCCATTGTATACGTTTTCCAAACAACCCTAAATAGCCGACTTCCTGTTGGGCTGAGGTAAAAAGTAAGAGCATGAAGTATATATGAAACGATGAGATCTATATGTGTACCGACTTTCATATTATTACATGCAAGTGTGTTTGATTTATGGACCAAGGTTTCGGACCCCGTTCCAGGGGGCGCTGTTAAGCCCCCCTGCCACGCCCGGGTACCATCTTCAGCCCAGCCCTGATGGCCGCTGGTTCTGACCCGTGTGCAAAGTTTCAAGAGTTTTAGAGCACGTTAAGGCCCCCAAAAGTGCCCGAATAGTCGATAAAACAATAATAATAATAATAATTAAAGCTGCAAGCAGCGATGAAGGGCCCAAGCCGGTGGCACCGCAACCCTGGTGCCTTTAGTTACCGGGCTCATTTCCACTTGGTGGCTTTCGGAAAACAAAGGATGATGGACACAGCAACAACTCAAAAATATAGCTGCAAGCAGCAATGCGATTCCTCCTCAAAATGGCAAATCATTTAAAATTGATCAATAGAGGGTTGGGGTTAAACCCTCCCAATGAAAAAATCCAAAAAACATGTCTTTCTGTCAGAATCCTAAACTAAACATTTTCAGTGTACAGGAAAATCCATCATGTCGGACCTTATGGATCCTGTAGGGTTTTTTGTTTACAATGAGAAATGAGGTTTGTTCACCAGGTTTCAGAAAAACTAAATAAATGTGTTGGAAATACAAACACTTTGAAAAAATGACATTTGGGCATGGCCTGTAGCTCCCCCTAAGGGTGAATGTGAGCCATTCTTGGTTTGTAGGTTCCTGTTGGCCTGTAGTATTAATGTACCAATTTAGAAAGTATTTGACAAAAAAATGTGCAATTTGGGAATGGCCTTTAGCGCCCCCTAAGGGCGAATGTGAGACATTCTTGGTTTGTGGATTTCTGTTGGCCTGTAGTGTCAATATACCAAATTAGAACATTTTTGACCAGCAAATGGGAATTTAGGGCATGGCCTGTAGCGCCCCCTAAGGGCGAATGTGGGCCATTCTTGGTTTGTGGATTCCTGTTGGCCTGTAGTATCAATCTACAAAATTAGAACATTTTTGACCAGAAAATGGGAATTTTGGGTATGGCCTGTAGCGCCCCCTAAGGGCGAATGTGGGCCATTCTTGGTTTGTGGATTCCTGTTGGCCTGTAGTATCAATATACAAAATTAGAACATTTTTGACCAGAAAATGGGAATTTTGGGCATGGCCTGTAGCGCCCCCTTAGGGCGAATGTGGGATATTCTTTACGCAGTACTTCAGAGTGATGTCATCTTTAAGTATATATATATATATAGGTCTGTATCTAACCCACACCTATAATATCACTTCTGAAGGCATGGATTAAACCACAGGAGTGGTATGGATTACTTTTATGCTGCATTTATGTGATTTTTGTAGCTTCTGAGTTCTGATCACCATTCAAGTCATTGAAAGGTCCAACAGGGTTGAGATAATCTTCTAAAAAGCTTAATTTGTGTTCACTAGAAGAAAGAAAATAATACACATCTGGGATGGAATGAGGGTGAGTATACGATGAGAGAAATTTATTTTGGGGGTGAAAACCATTTGTAGGCTACTTTTTATTTACTTGGAAAATTGTTACTGTCTCTTTAAGAGGATTTTAAACGCATTTCATTCAAGCCGTCAAGCCGTCTTTGCGGCTTGTTTTATTGAGATATAATCTTTTGAGAACTGTGAATCTCATTATTTTCGTGCTGTTACATCTGTATTCATTTCAGAGATTAATTGATTGAGATTGTGAAACTACATACAACCGACAAACCTCCATGAAGATGCGAGTAAAAATGAGATTCCTCGCGCTGTCAGACACAAAGCTGATAATCATTCTCGGAAGTGTTGATACTAGATTTAGATTCGCGATTTCTTCATCAACTGTTTATGGTCACTTGAGACAAAACAGACAATATATCATGTATTTTGACATTTTGTTGTTATGAAATTGTCCGTTCAAACGCAAGAAGAAGCGAATGCGATCTCTCATCGGGGCTCGTGAGTTAGACGTGACGCTGCTCGCGGTTTCACACAAAACTGCTCACAAACATTTATTTGAGTTGTTTCGTCATTTTTTTTCCAGAAATAACTAGCAATACTCCTACAAATAAATGCTTCGTAACTAAAACGTTTTGACTTTCTATAGAAAATATAGACAACACGTTCTTACCTTGCAAAAATCGCCTCAGTATTTAATTTGAAGCAGTAAATCCAACACTGGAGTAAATCTCTCGTGATATCACCTTTCCATTGAAATGAAGGAAGACGGTGATGACGATACAGTTATTATTCTTGCCCAGTAACCCCTTAACCAATCACATGTGCCTTTAGCTTGTATTGTCATGAGTATCTGGGCAGATTTCAGAAATAAAATCGGTGATTGGACGACGATGACACTGAGACAGAAACTATGGGAATAATTGTTCCCAAATTTGAACGCTCTGGCTGTAAATGGTTAAAGGTTGTTAAAAATTGTATCCGCCACTCAGTTGATGTATATATTGAGTGGGGACACATTGTTTGCCTTTTTTCTGGGATTCGACGGCAAAAGAGCTCAAGCAACTGTTGAACTCAGTCCCTGCCCATTCTGGACTCAGCCTGTTGTAAATAATAGAACAATGAGGCTTGGATGCCATCTATTGGACATTTCTTGTAATTGCCACTCAGAGAATGAACAGACAGTGGATTAAATTTTAGTTTTTTAGGCTTTAGTTCTTTGTTGTATTCACCTGCTACGGCGTGTGTAACATTTTTCTGTCAACTCTGCATACAGGTGAAACTCGAAAAATTAGAATATCGTGCAAAAGTTAATGTAACCCATACTATGTTGAACACAAGAGGGCAGTATAGCCCTATGTATTAATTCACAAGACCCAACGTCCCCCCTCCCCTACAAACTCACAGAGTCTCAGAGAGTGACTTGCAAAATTCTGACATTTTCTCCACATTCAAACCAAAATATCTGACTTTCTGTTGGTCGGAGCTAATGACTGTAAATTAGAAAGTTGTCCGGCTTGAGGAGAACTATATCAATACCAATTTTTGTACCTGTAGATGAAACTAACCCCCCACTTTTTTGTCAAAAGGTGGCGCTACTGAGCCCCTCACCACACCCATTTCTGAAACTTTGCACATGTCTACTGGCTAATAAATGTGACGTCTCTGTCGAGTTTCATGCAATTTCAAGTATGTTAAGAGTCTCAAAAGCATCAATAAAGAAAAGTAAAGTTTGAAGCGTTGCCACGGCAACAGTATCTAAGATATCAATAATCCTTTCACAGGTCTAAATCTGCCGTGTGTTTACATTATACACGTAAAGTTTGAAGCAAATCGGGTAAAAACAAGAGGGTGATTTCAAAGCATTTTGAAAGTGACACACTTCCTGCTGCCAGTTGGTGGCGCTATAACTTTGACTCACAATAGTCACATCCATGTGATCGGCCTCTTACAACGAACACACTGCTGAAGTTTCATCAAGATCTGTTAATTTATGCAGAAGTTATAACACACTTCCTGTCTCACTTTTCTCGCCATAAATTTGTTTCCTCGCCACGGCCAAACCGTTCGAGATATCAAAAATCCGCTGGCAATTTTTCATCCTCAATGTCTTGACTTCATGCTGACTGAGATTCGTGGCGATTAAATGATTTCTCTAGGAGGAGTATTTCAAATTCCATTGTATACGTTTTCCAAACAACCCTAAATAGCCGACTTCCTGTTGGGCTGAGGTAAAAAGTAAGAGCATGAAGTATATATGAAACGATGAGATCTATATGTGTACCGACTTTCATATTATTACATGCAAGTGTGTTTGATTTATGGACCAAGGTTTCGGACCCCGTTCCAGGGGGCGCTGCTGAGCCCCCCTGCCACGCCCGGGTACCATCTTCAGCCCAGCCCTGATGGCCGCAGGTTCTGACCCGTGTGCAAAGTTTCAAGAGTTTTAGAGCATGTTAAGGCCCCCAAAAGTGCCCGAATATTCGATAAAATAATAATAATAATAATAATAATAATAATAATAATAATCCTAAGGAAAACAATAGGGCCTTCGCCTTTTCAGGCTTGGGCCCTAATAATAATAATCCTAAGGAAAACAATAGGGCCTTCGCCTTTTCAGGCTTGGGCCCTAATTAAAGCTGCAAGCAGCGATGACGGGCCCAAGCCGGTGGCACCGCAACCCTGGTGCCTTTAGTTACCGGGCTCATTTCCACTTGGTGACTTTCGGAAAACAAAGGATGATGGACACAGCAAAAACTCAAAAATATAGCTGCAAGCAGCAATGCGATTCCTCCTCAAAATGGCAAATCATTTAAAATTGATCAATAGAGGGTTGGGGTTAAACCCTCCCAATGAAAAAATCCAAAAAACATGTCTTTCTGTCTGAATCCTAAACTAAACATTTTCAGTGTACAGGAAAATCCATCATGCCGGACCTTATGGATCCTGTAGGGTTTTTTGTTTACAATGAGAAATGAGGTATGTTCACCAAGTTTCAGAAAACTAAATAAATGGGGTGGAAATACAATCACTTTAAAAAAATGACATTTGGGCATGGCATGTAGCGCCCCCTAAGGGCGAATGTGAGCCATTCTTGGTTTGTAGGTTCCTGTTGGCCTGTAGTATTAATGTACCAAATTAGAAAGTATTTGACAAAAAAATGTGCAATTTGGGAATTGCCTTTAGCGCCCCCTAAGGGCGAATGTGAGACATTCTTGGTTTGTGGATTTCTGTTGGCCTGTAGTGTCAATATACCAAATTAGAAAATTTTTGACCATAAAATGGGAATTTTGGGCATAGCCTGTAGCGCCCCCTAATGGCGAATATGGGCAATTTTTTGTTTGTGGGTTCCTGTTGGCCTGTAGTATCAATGTACCAAATTAGAACATTTTTGACCAGCAAATGGGAATTTAGGGCGTGGCCTGTAGCGCCCCATAAGGGCGAATGTGGGCCACTCTTGGTTTGTGAATTCCTGTTGGCCTGTAGTATCAATATACAACATTAGAACATTTTTGACCAGAAAATGGGAATTTTGGGCATGGCCTGTAGCGCCCCCTAAGGGCGAATGTGGGATATTCTTTACGCAGTACTTCAGAGTGATGTCATCTTTAAGTATATATATATAGGTCTATTTCTAACCCACACCTATAATATCACTTCTGAAGGCATGGATTTAACCACTGGAGTGGTATGGATTACTTTTATGCTGCATTTATTTGATTTTTGTAGCTTCTGAGTTCTGATCACCATTCAAGTCATTGAAAGGTCCAACAGGGTTGAGATAATCTTCTAAAAAGCTTAATTTGTGTTCACTAGAAAAAAGAAAACAATACACATCTGGGATGCAATGAGGGTGAGTATACGATGAGAGAAATTTATTTTTGGGGTGAAAACCATTTGTAGGCCTACTTTTTATTTACTTGGAAAATTGTTACTGTCTCTTTAAGAGGATTTTAAACGCATTTCATTCAAGGCACACTCTGTGCGGCTTGTTTTAGTGAGTTTAATCTTTTGAGAACTGTGAAGTCTCATTATTTTCGTGCTGTTACATCTGTATTCATTTCAGAGATTACTTGATTGAGATTGTGAAACTACATACAACCGACAAACCTCCATGAAGATGCGAGTAAAAATGAGATGCGCTGTCAGGCACAACGCTGATAATCATTCTCGGAAGTGTTGATACTAGATTTCGATTCGCGATTTCTTCATCAACTGTTTATGTTCACTTGGGACAAAACAGACAATATATCATGTAATTTGACATTTTGTAGTATGAAATTGTCCGTTCAAACGCAAGAAGAAGCGAATGCGATCTCTCATCGGGGCTCGTGCGTTAGACGCGACGCATCTCGCGGTTTCACACAAAACTGCTCACAAACATTTATTTGAGTTATTTTGTCATTTTTTTGCAGAAATAACTAGCAATACTCCTACAAATAAATGCTTCGTAACTAAAACGTTTTGACTTTCTATAGAAAATATAGACAACACACGTTCTTACCTTGCAAAAATCGCCTCAGTATTTAATTTGAAGCAGTAAATCCAACACTGGAGTAAATCTCTCGTGATATCACCTTTCCATTGAAATGAAGGAAGACGGTGATGACGATACAGTTATTATTCTTGCCCAGTAACCCCTTAACCAATCACATGTGCCTTTAGCTTGTATTGTCATGAGTATCTGGGCAGACTTCAGAAATAAAATCGGTGATCGGACGACGATGACACTGAGACAGGAACCATGGGAATAATTGTTCCCAAATTTGAACGCTCTGGCTGTAAATGGTTAAAGGTTGTTAAAAATTGTATCCTCCACTCAGTTGATGTATATATTGAGTGGGGACACATTGTTTGCCTTTTTTCTGGGATTCGACTGCAAAAGAGCTCAAGCAACTGTTGAACTCAGTCCCTGCCCATTCTGGACTCAGACCTGTTGTAAATCATTGAACAATGAGGCTTGGATGCCATCTATTGGACATTTCTTGTAATTGCCACTCAGAGAATGAACAGACAGTGGATTAAACTTTAGTTTTTTAGGCTTTAGTTCTTTGTTGTATTCACCTGCTACGGCGTGTGTAACATTTTTCTGTCAACTCTGCATACAGGTGAAACTCGAAAAATTAGAATATCGTGCAAAAGTTAATGTAACCCATACTATGTTGAACACAAGAGGGCAGTATAGCCCTATGTATTACTTCACAAGCCCCCCTCCCTTCCTACTCCTCACACACAAAGTCTTAGAGAGTGACTTGCAAAATTCTGACATTTTCTCCACATTCAAACCAAAATATCTGACTTTCTGTTGGTCGGAGCTAATGACTGTAAATTAGAAAGTTGTCCGGCTTGAGGAGAACTATATCAATACCAATTTTTGTACCTGTAGATGAAACTAACCCCCCACTTTTTTGTCAAAAGGTGGCGCTACTGAGCCCCTCACCACACCCATTTCTGAAACTTTGCACATGTCTACTGGCTAATAAATGTGACGTCTCTGTCGAGTTTCATGCAATTTCAAGTATGTTAAGAGTCTCAAAAGCATCAATAAAGAAAAGTAAATTTTGAAGTGTTGCCACGGCAACAGTATCTAAGATATCAATAATCCTTTCACAGGTCTAAATCTGCCGTGTGTTTACATTATACACGTAAAGTTTGAAGCAAATCGGGTAAAAACAAGAGGGTGATTTCAAAGCATTTTGAAAGTGACACACTTCCTGCTGCCAGTTGGTGGCGCTATAACTTTGACTCACAATAGTCACATCCATGTGATCGGCCTCTTACAACGAACACACTGCTGAAGTTTCATCAAGATCTGTTAATTTATGCAGAAGTTATAACACACTTCCTGTCTCACTTTTCTCGCCATAAATTTGTTTCCTCGCCACGGCCAAACCGTTCGAGATATCAAAAATCCGCTGGCAATTTTTCATCCTCAATGTCTTGACTTCATGCTGACTGAGATTCGTGGCGATTAAATGATTTCTCTAGGAGGAGTATTTCAAATTCCATTGTATACGTTTTCCAAACAACCCTAAATAGCCGACTTCCTGTTGGGCTGAGGTAAAAAGTAAGAGCATGAAGTATATATGAAACGATGAGATCTATATGTGTACCGACTTTCATATTATTACATGCAAGTGTGTTTGATTTATGGACCAAGGTTTCGGACCCCGTTCCAGGGGGCGCTGCTGAGCCCCCCTGCCACGCCCGGGTACCATCTTCAGCCCAGCCCTGATGGCCGCAGGTTCTGACCCGTGTGCAAAGTTTCAAGAGTTTTAGAGCATGTTAAGGCCCCCAAAAGTGCCCGAATAGTCGATAAAATAATAATAATAATAATTAAAGCTGCAAGCAGCGATGACGGGCCCAAGCCGGTGGCACCGCAACCCTGGTGCCTTTAGTTACCGGGCTCATTTCCACTTGGTGGCTTTCGGAAAACAAAGGATGATGGACACAGCAACAACTCAAAAATATAGCTGCAAGCAGCAATGCGATTCCTCCTCAAAATGGCAAATCATTTAAAATTGATCAATAGAGGGTTGGGGTTAAACCCTCCCAATGAAAAAATCCAAAAAACATGTCTTTCTGTCTGAATCCTAAACTAAACATTTTCAGTGTACAGGAAAATCCATCATGCCGGACCTTATGGATCCTGTAGGGTTTTTTGTTTACAATGAGAAATGAGGTATGTTCACCAGGTTTCAGAAAAACTAAATAAATGGGGTGGAAATACAATCACTTTGAAAAATTGACATTTGGGCATGGCCTGTACCGCCCCCTAAGGGCGAATGTGAGCCATTCTTGGTTTGTAGGTTCCTGTTGGCCTGTAGTATTAATGTACCAAATTAGAAAGTATTTGACAAAAAAATGTGCAATTTGGGAATGTCCTTTAGCACCCCCTAAGGGCAAATGTGAGACATTCTTGGTTTGTGGATTTCTGTTGGCCTGTAGTGTCAATATACCAAATTAGAAAATTTTTGACCATAAAATGGGAATTTTGGGCATAGCCTGTAGCGCCCCCTAATGGCGAATATGGGCAATTCTTTGTTTGTGGGTTCCTGTTGGCCTGTAGTATCAATGTACCAAATTAGAACATTTTTGACCAGCAAATGGGAATTTAGGGCGTGGCCTGTAGCGCCCCATAAGGGCGAATGTGGGCCACTCTTGGTTTGTGAATTCCTGTTGGCCTGTAGTATCAATATACAACATTAGAACATTTTTGACCAGAAAATGGGAATTTTGGGCATGGCCTGTAGCGCCCCCTAAGGGCGAATGTGGGATATTCTTTACGCAGTACTTCAGAGTGATGTCATCTTGAAGTATATATATATAGGTCTATTTCTAACCCACACCTATAATATCACTTCTGAAGGCATGGATTTAACCACTGGAGTGGTATGGATTACTTTTATGCTGCATTTATTTGATTTTTGTAGCTTCTGAGTTCTGATCACCATTCAAGTCATTGAAAGGTCCAACAGGGTTGAGATAATCTTCTAAAAAGCTTAATTTGTGTTCACTAGAAGAAAGAAAACAATACACATCTGGGATGCAATGAGGGTGAGTATACGATGAGAGAAATTTATTTTTGGGGTGAAAACCATTTGTAGGCCTACTTTTTATTTACTTGGAAAATTGTTACTGTCTCTTTAAGAGGATTTTAAACGCATTTCATTCAAGGCACAGTCTGTGCGGCTTGTTTTAGTGAGTTTAATCTTTTGAGAACTGTGAAGTCTCATTATTTTCGTGCTGTTACATCTGTATTCATTTCAGAGATTACTTGATTGAGATTGTGAAACTACATACAACCGACAAACCTCCATGAAGATGCGAGTAAAAATGAGATGCCTCGCGCTGTCAGACACAACGCTGATAATCATTCTCGGAAGTGTTGATACTAGATTTCGATTCGCGATTTCTTCATCAACTGTTTATGTTCACTTGGGACAAAACAGACAATATATCATGTAATTTGACATTTTGTAGTATGAAATTGTCCGTTCAAACGCAAGAAGAAGCGAATGCGATCTCTCATCGGGGCTCGTGCGTTAGACGCGACGCATCTCGCGGTTTCACACAAAACTGCTCACAAACATTTATTTGAGTTGTTTTGTCATTTTTTTCCAGAAATAACTAGCAATACTCCTACAAATAAATGCTTCGTAACTAAAACGTTTTGACTTTCTATAGAAAATATAGACAACACACGTTCTTACCTTGCAAAAATCGCCTCAGTATTTAATTTGAAGCAGTAAATCCAACACTGGAGTAAATCTCTCGTGATATCACCTTTCCATTGAAATGAAGGAAGACGGTGATGACGATACAGTTATTATTCTTGCCCAGTAACCCCTTAACCAATCACATGTGCCTTTAGCTTGTATTGTCATGAGTATCTGGGCAGACTTCAGAAATAAAATCGGTGATCGGACGACGATGACACTGAGACAGGAACCATGGGAATAATTGTTCCCAAATTTGAACGCTCTGGCTGTAAATAGTTAAAGGTTGTTAAAAATTGTATCCTCCACTCAGTTGATGTATATATTGAGTGGGGACACATTGTTTGCCTTTTTTCTGGGATTCGACTGCAAAAGAGCTCAAGCAACTGTTGAACTCAGTCCCTGCCCATTCTGGACTCAGACCTGTTGTAAATCATTGAACAATGAGGCTTGGATGCCATCTATTGGACATTTCTTGTAATTGCCACTCAGAGAATGAACAGACAGTGGATTAAACTTTAGTTTTTTAGGCTTTAGTTCTTTGTTGTATTCACCTGCTACGGCGTGTGTAACATTTTTCTGTCAACTCTGCATACAGGTGAAACTCGAAAAATTAGAATATCGTGCAAAAGTTAATGTAACCCATACTATGTTGAACACAAGAGGGCAGTATAGCCCTATGTATTACTTCACAAGCCCCCCTCCCTTCCTACTCCTCACACACAAAGTCTTAGAGAGTGACTTGCAAAATTCTGACATTTTCTCCACATTCAAACCAAAATATCTGACTTTCTGTTGGTCGGAGCTAATGACTGTAAATTAGAAAGTTGTCCGGCTTGAGGAGAACTATATCAATACCAATTTTTGTTCCTGTAGATGAAACTAACCCCCCACTTTTTTGTCAAAAGGTGGCGCTACTGAGCCCCTCACCACACCCATTTCTGAAACTTTGCACATGTCTACTGGCTAATAAATGTGACGTCTCTGTCGAGTTTCATGCAATTTCAAGTATGTTAAGAGTCTCAAAAGCATCAATAAAGAAAAGTAAAGTTTGAAGTGTTGCCACGGCAACAGTATCTAAGATATCAATAATCCTTTCACAGGTCTAAATCTGCCGTGTGTTTACATTATACACGTAAAGTTTGAAGCAAATCGGGTAAAAACAAGAGGGTGATTTCAAAGCATTTTGAAAGTGACACACTTCCTGCTGCCAGTTGGTGGCGCTATAACTTTGACTCACAATAGTCACATCCATGTGATCGGCCTCTTACAACGAACACACTGCTGAAGTTTCATCAAGATCTGTTAATTTATGCAGAAGTTATAACACACTTCCTGTCTCACTTTTCTCGCCATAAATTTGTTTCCTCGCCACGGCCAAACCGTTCGAGATATCAAAAATCCGCTGGCAATTTTTCATCCTCAATGTCTTGACTTCATGCTGACTGAGATTCGTGGCGATTAAATGATTTCTCTAGGAGGAGTATTTCAAATTCCATTGTATACGTTTTCCAAACAACCCTAAATAGCCGACTTCCTGTTGGGCTGAGGTAAAAAGTAAGAGCATGAAGTATATATGAAACGATGAGATCTATATGTGTACCGACTTTCATATTATTACATGCAAGTGTGTTTGATTTATGGACCAAGGTTTCGGACCCCGTTCCAGGGGGCGCTGCTGAGCCCCCCTGCCACGCCCGGGTACCATCTTCAGCCCAGCCCTGATGGCCGCAGGTTCTGACCCGTGTGCAAAGTTTCAAGAGTTTTAGAGCATGTTAAGGCCCCCAAAAGTGCCCGAATAGTCGATAAAATAATAATAATAATAATAATAATAATAATTAAAGCTGCAAGCAGCGATGACGGGCCCAAGCCGGTGGCACCGCAACCCTGGTGCCTTTAGTTACCGGGCTCATTTCCACTTGGTGGCTTTCGGAAAACAAAGGATGATGGACACAGCAACAACTCAAAAATATAGCTGCAAGCAGCAATGCGATTCCTCCTCAAAATGGCAAATCATTTAAAATTGATCAATAGAGGGTTGGGGTTAAACCCTCCCAATGAAAAAATCCAAAAAACATGTCTTTCTGTCTGAATCCTAAACTAAACATTTTCAGTGTACAGGAAAATCCATCATGCCGGACCTTATGGATCCTGTAGGGTTTTTTGTTTACAATGAGAAATGAGGTATGTTCACCAGGTTTCAGAAAACTAAATTAATGGGGTGGAAATACAATCACTTTAAAAAAATGACATTTGGGCATGGCATGTAGCGCCCCCTAAGGGCGAATGTGAGCCATTCTTGGTTTGTAGGTTCCTGTTGGCCTGTAGTATTAATGTACCAAATTAGAAAGTATTTGACAAAAAAATGTGCAATTTGGGAATGGCCTTTAGCGCCCCCTAAGGGCGAATGTGAGACATTCTTGGTTTGTGGATTTCTGTTGGCCTGTAGTGTCAATATACCAAATTAGAAAATTTTTGACCATAAAATGGGAATTTTGGGCATAGCCTGTAGCGCCCCCTAATGGCGAATATGGGCAATTCTTTGTTTGTGGGTTCCTGTTGGCCTGTAGTATCAATGTACAAAATTAGAACATTTTTGACCAGCAAATGGGAATTTAGGGCGTGGCCTGTAGCGCCCCATAAGGGCGAATGTGGGCCACTCTTGGTTTGTGAATTCCTGTTGGCCTGTAGTATCAATATACAACATTAGAACATTTTTGACCAGAAAATGGGAATTTTGGGCATGGCCTGTAGCGCCCCCTAAGGGCGAATGTGGGATATTCTTTACGCAGTACTTCAGAGTGATGTCATCTTTAAGTATATATATATAGGTCTATTTCTAACCCACACCTATAATATCACTTCTGAAGGCATGGATTTAACCACTGGAGTGGTATGGATTACTTTTATGCTGCATTTATTTGATTTTTGTAGCTTCTGAGTTCTGATCACCATTCAAGTCATTGAAAGGTCCAACAGGGTTGAGATAATCTTCTAAAAAGCTTAATTTGTGTTCACTAGAAGAAAGAAAACAATACACATCTGGGATGCAATGAGGGTGAGTATACGATGAGAGAAATTTATTTTTGGGGTGAAAACCATTTGTAGGCCTACTTTTTATTTACTTGGAAAATTGTTACTGTCTCTTTAAGAGGATTTTAAACGCATTTCATTCAAGGCACACTCTGTGCAGCTTGTTTTAGTGAGTTTAATCTTTTGAGAACTGTGAAGTCTCATTATTTTCGTGCTGTTACATCTGTATTCATTTCAGAGATTACTTGATTGAGATTGTGAAACTACATACAACCGACAAACCTCCATGAAGATGCGAGTAAAAATGAGATGCGCTGTCAGGCACAACGCTGATAATCATTCTCGGAAGTGTTGATACTAGATTTCGATTCGCGATTTCTTCATCAACTGTTTATGTTCACTTGGGACAAAACAGACAATATATCATGTAATTTGACATTTTGTAGTATGAAATTGTCCGTTCAAACGCAAGAAGAAGCGAATGCGATCTCTCATCGGGGCTCGTGCGTTAGACGCGACGCATCTCGCGGTTTCACACAAAACTGCTCACAAACATTTATTTGAGTTATTTTGTCATTTTTTTCCAGAAATAACTAGCAATACTCCTACAAATAAATGCTTCGTAACTAAAACGTTTTGACTTTCTATAGAAAATATAGACAACACACGTTCTTACCTTGCAAAAATCGCCTCAGTATTTAATTTGAAGCAGTAAATCCAACACTGGAGTAAATCTCTCGTGATATCACCTTTCCATTGAAATGAAGGAAGACGGTGATGACGATACAGTTATTATTCTTGCCCAGTAACCCCTTAACCAATCACATGTGCCTTTAGCTTGTATTGTCATGAGTATCTGGGCAGACTTCAGAAATAAAATCGGTGATCGGACGACGATGACACTGAGACAGGAACCATGGGAATAATTGTTCCCAAATTTGAACGCTCTGGCTGTAAATGGTTAAAGGTTGTTAAAAATTGTATCCTCCACTCAGTTGATGTATATATTGAGTGGGGACACATTGTTTGCCTTTTTTCTGGGATTCGACTGCAAAAGAGCTCAAGCAACTGTTGAACTCAGTCCCTGCCCATTCTGGACTCAGATCTGTTGTAAATCATTGAACAATGAGGCTTGGATGCCATCTATTGGACATTTCTTGTAATTGCCACTCAGAGAATGAACAGACAGTGGATTAAACTTTAGTTTTTTAGGCTTTAGTTCTTTGTTGTATTCACCTGCTACGGCGTGTGTAACATTTTTCTGTCAACTCTGCATACAGGTGAAACTCGAAAAATTAGAATATCGTGCAAAAGTTAATGTAACCCATACTATGTTGAACACAAGAGGGCAGTATAGCCCTATGTATTACTTCACAAGCCCCCCTCCCTTCCTACTCCTCACACACAAAGTCTTAGAGAGTGACTTGCAAAATTCTGACATTTTCTCCACATTCAAACCAAAATATCTGACTTTCTGTTGGTCGGAGCTAATGACTGTAAATTAGAAAGTTGTCCGGCTTGAGGAGAACTATATCAATACCAATTTTTGTACCTGTAGATGAAACTAACCCCCCACTTTTTTGTCAAAAGGTGGCGCTACTGAGCCCCTCACCACACCCATTTCTGAAACTTTGCACATGTCTACTGGCTAATAAATGTGACGTCTCTGTCGAGTTTCATGCAATTTCAAGTATGTTAAGAGTCTCAAAAGCATCAATAAAGAAAAGTAAAGTTTGAAGTGTTGCCACGGCAACAGTATCTAAGATATCAATAATCCTTTCACAGGTCTAAATCTGCCGTGTGTTTACATTATACACGTAAAGTTTGAAGCAAATCGGGTAAAAACAAGAGGGTGATTTCAAAGCATTTTGAAAGTGACACACTTCCTGCTGCCAGTTGGTGGCGCTATAACTTTGACTCACAATAGTCACATCCATGTGATCGGCCTCTTACAACGAACACACTGCTGAAGTTTCATCAAGATCTGTTAATTTATGCAGAAGTTATAACACACTTCCTGTCTCACTTTTCTCGCCATAAATTTGTTTCCTCGCCACGGCCAAACCGTTCGAGATATCAAAAATCCGCTGGCAATTTTTCATCCTCAATGTCTTGACTTCATGCTGACTGAGATTCGTGGCGATTAAATGATTTCTCTAGGAGGAGTATTTCAAATTCCATTGTATACGTTTTCCAAACAACCCTAAATAGCCGACTTCCTGTTGGGCTGAGGTAAAAAGTAAGAGCATGAAGTATATATGAAACGATGAGATCTATATGTGTACCGACTTTCATATTATTACATGCAAGTGTGTTTGATTTATGGACCAAGGTTTCGGACCCCGTTCCAGGGGGCGCTGCTGAGCCCCCCTGCCACGCCCGGGTACCATCTTCAGCCCAGCCCTGATGGCCGCAGGTTCTGACCCGTGTGCAAAGTTTCAAGAGTTTTAGAGCATGTTAAGGCCCCCAAAAGTGCCCGAATAGTCGATAAAATAATAATAATAATAATAATAATAATAATAATAATAATAATCCTAAGGAAAACAATAGGGCCTTCGCCTTTTCAGGCTTGGGCCCTAATAATAATAATCCTAAGGAAAACAATAGGGCCTTCGCCTTTTCAGGCTTGGGCCCTAATAATAATAATAATAATAATAATAATTAAAGCTGCAAGCAGCGATGAAGGGCCCAAGCCGGTGGCACCGCAACCCTGGTGCCTTTAGTTACCGGGCTCATTTCCACTTGGTGGCTTTCGGAAAACAAAGGATGATGGACACAGCAACAACTCAAAAATATAGCTGCAAGCAGCAATGCGATTCCTCCTCAAAATGGCAAATCATTTAAAATTGATCAATAGAGGGTTGGGGTTAAACCCTCCCAATGAAAAAATCCAAAAAACATGTCTTTCTGTCAGAATCCTAAACTAAACATTTTCAGTGTACAGGAAAATCCATCATGTCGGACTTTATGGATCCTGTAGGGTTTTTTGTTTACAATAAGAAATGAGGTTTGTTCACCAGGTTTCAGAAAAACTAAATAAATGTGTTGGAAATACAAACACTTTGAAAAAATGACATTTGGGCATGGCCTGTAGCTCCCCCTAAGGGTGAATGTGAGCCATTCTTGGTTTGTGGGTTCCTGTTGGTCTGTAGTGTCAATATACCAATTTAGAACATTTTTGACCAGCAAATGGGAATTTAGGGCATGGCCTGTAGCGCCCCCTAAGGGCGAATGTGGGCCATTCTTGGTTTGTGGATTCCTGTTGGCCTGTAGTATCAATCTACAAAATTAGAACATTTTTGACCAGAAAATGGGAATTTTGGGTATGGCCTGTAGCGCCCCCTAAGGGCGAATGTGGGCCATTCTTGGTTTGTGGATTCCTGTTGGCCTGTAGTATCAATATACAAAATTAGAACATTTTTGACCAGAAAATGGGAATTTTGGGCATGGCCTGTAGCGCCCCCTTAGGGCGAATGTGGGATATTCTTTACGCAGTACTTCAGAGTGATGTCATCTTTAAGTATATATATATATAGGTCTGTATCTAACCCACACCTATAATATCACTTCTGAAGGCATGGATTAAACCACAGGAGTGGTATGGATTACTTTTATGCTGCATTTATGTGATTTTTGTAGCTTCTGAGTTCTGATCACCATTCAAGTCATTGAAAGGTCCAACAGGGTTGAGATAATCTTCTAAAAAGCTTAATTTGTGTTCACTAGAAGAAAGAAAATAATACACATCTGGGATGGAATGAGGGTGAGTATACGATGAGAGAAATTTATTTTGGGGGTGAAAACCATTTGTAGGCTAATTTTTATTTACTTGGAAAATTGTTACTGTCTCTTTAAGAGGATTTTAAACGCATTTCATTCAAGCCGTCAAGCCGTCTTTGCGGCTTGTTTTATTGAGATATAATCTTTTGAGAACTGTGAATCTCATTATTTTCGTGCTGTTACATCTGTATTCATTTCAGAGATTAATTGATTGAGATTGTGAAACTACATACAACCGACAAACCTCCATGAAGATGCGAGTAAAAATGAGATTCCTCGCGCTGTCAGACACAAAGCTGATAATCATTCTCGGAAGTGTTGATACTAGATTTAGATTCGCGATTTCTTCATCAACTGTTTATGGTCACTTGAGACAAAACAGACAATATATCATGTATTTTGACATTTTGTTGTTATGAAATTGTCCGTTCAAACGCAAGAAGAAGCGAATGCGATCTCTCATCGGGGCTCGTGAGTTAGACGTGACGCTGCTCGCGGTTTCACACAAAACTGCTCACAAACATTTATTTGAGTTGTTTCGTCATTTTTTTTCCAGAAATAACTAGCAATACTCCTACAAATAAATGCTTCGTAACTAAAACGTTTTGACTTTCTATAGAAAATATAGACAACACGTTCTTACCTTGCAAAAATCGCCTCAGTATTTAATTTGAAGCAGTAAATCCAACACTGGAGTAAATCTCTCGTGATATCACCGTCCCATTGAAATGAAGGAAGACGGTGATGACGATACAGTTATTATTCTTGCCCAGTAACCCCTTAACCAATCACATGTGCCTTTAGCTTGTATTGTCATGAGTATCTGGGCAGATTTCAGAAATAAAATCGGTGATTGGACGACGATGACACTGAGACAGAAACTATGGGAATAATTGTTCCCAAATTTGAACGCTCTGGCTGTAAATGGTTAAAGGTTGTTAAAAATTGTATCCGCCACTCAGTTGATGTATATAGTGAGTGGGGACACAGTGTTTGCCTTTTTTCTGGGATTCGACGGCAAAAGAGCTCAAGCAACTGTTGAACTCAGTCCCTGCCCATTCTGGACTCAGCCTGTTGTAAATAATAGAACAATGAGGCTTGGATGCCATCTATTGGACATTTCTTGTAATTGCCACTCAGAGAATGAACAGACAGTGGATTAAATTTTAGTTTTTTAGGCTTTAGTTCTTTGTTGTATTCACCTGCTACGGCGTGTGTAACATTTTTCTGTCAACTCTGCATACAGGTGAAACTCGAAAAATTAGAATATCGTGCAAAAGTTAATGTAACCCATACTATGTTGAACACAAGAGGGCAGTATAGCCCTATGTATTACTTCACAAGACCCAACGTCCCCCCTCCCCTACAAACTCACAGAGTCTCAGAGAGTGACTTGCAAAATTCTGACATTTTCTCCACATTCAAACCAAAATATCTGACTTTCTGTTGGTCGGAGCTAATGACTGTAAATTAGAAAGTTGTCCGGCTTGAGGAGAACTATATCAATACCAATTTTTGTACCTGTAGATGAAACTAACCCCCCACTTTTTTGTCAAAAGTTGGCGCTACTGAGCCCCTCACCACACCCATTTCTGAAACTTTGCACATGTCTACTGGCTAATAAATGTGACGTCTCTGTCGAGTTTCATGCAATTTCAAGTATGTTAAGAGTCTCAAAAGCATCAATAAAGAAAAGTAAAGTTTGAAGCGTTGCCACGGCAACAGTATCTAAGATATCAATAATCCTTTCACAGGTCTAAATCTGCCGTGTGTTTACATTATACACGTAAAGTTTGAAGCAAATCGGGTAAAAACAAGAGGGTGATTTCAAAGCATTTTGAAAGTGACACACTTCCTGCTGCCAGTTGGTGGCGCTATAACTTTGACTCACAATAGTCACATCCATGTGATCGGCCTCTTACAACGAACACACTGCTGAAGTTTCATCAAGATCTGTTAATTTATGCAGAAGTTATAACACACTTCCTGTCTCACTTTTCTCGCCATAAATTTGTTTCCTCGCCACGGCCAAACCGTTCGAGATATCAAAAATCCGCTGGCAATTTTTCATCCTCAATGTCTTGACTTCATGCTGACTGAGATTCGTGGCGATTAAATGATTTCTCTAGGAGGAGTATTTCAAATTCCATTGTATACGTTTTCCAAACAACCCTAAATAGCCGACTTCCTGTTGGGCTGAGGTAAAAAGTAAGAGCATGAAGTATATATGAAACGATGAGATCTATATGTGTACCGACTTTCATATTATTACATGCAAGTGTGTTTGATTTATGGACCAAGGTTTCGGACCCCGTTCCAGGGGGCGCTGCTGAGCCCCCCTGCCACGCCCGGGTACCATCTTCAGCCCAGCCCTGATGGCCGCAGGTTCTGACCCGTGTGCAAAGTTTCAAGAGTTTTAGAGCATGTTAAGGCCCCCAAAAGTGCCCGAATAGTCGATAAAATAATAATAATAATAATAATAATAATAATAATAATAATAATCCTAAGGAAAACAATAGGGCCTTCGCCTTTTCAGGCTTGGGCCCTAATAATAATAATCCTAAGGAAAACAATAGGGCCTTCGCCTTTTCAAGGCTTGGGCCCTAATAATAATAATAATCCTAAGGAAAACAATAGGGCCTTCGCCTTTTCAAGGCTTGGGCCCTAATAATTAAAGCTGCAAGCAGCGATGACGGGCCCAAGCCGGTGGCACCGCAACCCTGGTGCCTTTAGTTACCGGGCTCATTTCCACTTGGTGGCTTTCGGAAAACAAAGGATGATGGACACAGCAACAACTCAAAAATATAGCTGCAAGCAGCAATGCGATTCCTCCTCAAAATGGCAAATCATTTAAAATTGATCAATAGAGGGTTGGGGTTAAACCCTCCCAATGAAAAAATCCAAAAAACATGTCTTTCTGTCTGAATCCTAAACTAAACATTTTCAGTGTACAGGAAAATCCATCATGCCGGACCTTATGGATCCTGTAGGGTTTTTTGTTTACAATGAGAAATGAGGTATGTTCACCAGGTTTCAGAAAAACTAAATAAATGGGGTGGAAATACAATCACTTTGAAAAATTGACATTTGGGCATGGCCTGTACCGCCCCCTAAGGGCGAATGTGAGCCATTCTTGGTTTGTAGGTTCCTGTTGGCCTGTAGTATTAATGTACCAAATTAGAAAGTATTTGACAAAAAAATGTGCAATTTGGGAATGTCCTTTAGCACCCCCTAAGGGCAAATGTGAGACATTCTTGGTTTGTGGATTTCTGTTGGCCTGTAGTGTCAATATACCAAATTAGAAAATTTTTGACCATAAAATGGGAATTTTGGGCATAGCCTGTAGCGCCCCCTAATGGCGAATATGGGCAATTCTTTGTTTGTGGGTTCCTGTTGGCCTGTAGTATCAATGTACCAAATTAGAACATTTTTGACCAGCAAATGGGAATTTAGGGCGTGGCCTGTAGCGCCCCATAAGGGCGAATGTGGGCCACTCTTGGTTTGTTAATTCCTGTTGGCCTGTAGTATCAATATACAACATTAGAACATTTTTCACCAGAAAATGGGAATTTTGGGCATGGCCTGTAGCGCCCCCTAAGGGCGAATGTGGGATATTCTTTACGCAGTACTTCAGAGTGATGTCATCTTGAAGTATATATATATAGGTCTATTTCTAACCCACACCTATAATATCACTTCTGAAGGCATGGATTTAACCACTGGAGTGGTATGGATTACTTTTATGCTGCATTTATTTGATTTTTGCAGCTTCTGAGTTCTGATCACCATTCAAGTCATTGAAAGGTCCAACAGGGTTGAGATAATCTTCTAAAAAGCTTAATTTGTGTTCACTAGAAGAAAGAAAACAATACACATCTGGGATGCAATGAGGGTGAGTATACGATGAGAGAAATTTATTTTTGGGGTGAAAACCATTTGTAGGCCTACTTTTTATTTACTTGGAAAATTGTTACTGTCTCTTTAAGAGGATTTTAAACGCATTTCATTCAAGGCACAGTCTGTGCGGCTTGTTTTAGTGAGTTTAATCTTTTGAGAACTGTGAAGTCTCATTATTTTCGTGCTGTTACATCTGTATTCATTTCAGAGATTACTTGATTGAGATTGTGAAACTACATACAACCGACAAACCTCCATGAAGATGCGAGTAAAAATGAGATGCCTCGCGCTGTCAGACACAACGCTGATAATCATTCTCGGAAGTGTTGATACTAGATTTCGATTCGCGATTTCTTCATCAACTGTTTATGTTCACTTGGGACAAAACAGACAATATATCATGTAATTTGACATTTTGTAGTATGAAATTGTCCGTTCAAACGCAAGAAGAAGCGAATGCGATCTCTCATCGGGGCTCGTGCGTTAGACGCGACGCATCTCGCGGTTTCACACAAAACTGCTCACAAACATTTATTTGAGTTGTTTTGTCATTTTTTTCCAGAAATAACTAGCAATACTCCTACAAATAAATGCTTCGTCACTAAAACGTTTTGACTTTCTATAGAAAATATAGACAACACACGTTCTTACCTTGCAAAAATCGCCTCAGTATTTAATTTGAAGCAGTAAATCCAACACTGGAGTAAATCTCTCGTGATATCACCTTTCCATTGAAATGAAGGAAGACGGTGATGACGATACAGTTATTATTCTTGCCCAGTAACCCCTTAACCAATCACATGTGCCTTTAGCTTGTATTGTCATGAGTATCTGGGCAGACTTCAGAAATAAAATCGGTGATCGGACGACGATGACACTGAGACAGGAACCATGGGAATAATTGTTCTTAAATTTGAACGCTCTGGCTGTAAATGGTTAAAGGTTGTTAAAAATTGTATCCTCCACTCAGTTGATGTATATATTGAGTGGGGACACATTGTTTGCCTTTTTTCTGGGATTCGACTGCAAAAGAGCTCAAGCAACTGTTGAACTCAGTCCCTGCCCATTCTGGACTCAGACCTGTTGTAAATCATTGAACAATGAGGCTTGGATGCCATCTATTGGACATTTCTTGTAATTGCCACTCAGAGAATGAACAGACAGTGGATTAAACTTTAGTTTTTTAGGCTTTAGTTCTTTGTTGTATTCACCTGCTACGGCGTGTGTAACATTTTTCTGTCAACTCTGCATACAGGTGAAACTCGAAAAATTAGAATATCGTGCAAAAGTTAATGTAACCCATACTATGTTGAACACAAGAGGGCAGTATAGCCCTATGTATTACTTCACAAGACCCCCTCCCTTCCTACTCCTCACACACAAAGTCTTAGAGAGTGACTTGCAAAATTCTGACATTTTCTCCACATTCAAACCAAAATATCTGACTTTCTGTTGGTCGGAGCTAATGACTGTAAATTAGAAAGTTGTCCGGCTTGAGGAGAACTATATCAATACCAATTTTTGTACCTGTAGATGAAACTAACCCCCCACTTTTTTGTCAAAAGGTGGCGCTACTGAGCCCCTCACCACACCCATTTCTGAAACTTTGCACATGTCTACTGGCTAATAAATGTGACGTCTCTGTCGAGTTTCATGCAATTTCAAGTATGTTAAGAGTCTCAAAAGCATCAATAAAGAAAAGTAAAGTTTGAAGTGTTGCCACGGCAACAGTATCTAAGATATCAATAATCCTTTCACAGGTCTAAATCTGCCGTGTGTTTACATTATACACGTAAAGTTTGAAGCAAATCGGGTAAAAACAAGAGGGTGATTTCAAAGCATTTTGAAAGTGACACACTTCCTGCTGCCAGTTGGTGGCGCTATAACTTTGACTCACAATAGTCACATCCATGTGATCGGCCTCTTACAACGAACACACTGCTGAAGTTTCATCAAGATCTGTTAATTTATGCAGAAGTTATAACACACTTCCTGTCTCACTTTTCTCGCCATAAATTTGTTTCCTCGCCACGGCCAAACCGTTCGAGATATCAAAAATCCGCTGGCAATTTTTCATCCTCAATGTCTTGACTTCATGCTGACTGAGATTCGTGGCGATTAAATGATTTCTCTAGGAGGAGTATTTCAAATTCCATTGTATACGTTTTCCAAACAACCCTAAATAGCCGACTTCCTGTTGGGCTGAGGTAAAAAGTAAGAGCATGAAGTATATATGAAACGATGAGATCTATATGTGTACCGACTTTCATATTATTACATGCAAGTGTGTTTGATTTATGGACCATGGTTTCGGACCCCGTTCCAGGGGGCGCTGCTGAAACCCCCTGCCACGCCCGGGTACCATCTTCAGCCCAGCCCTGATGGCCGCAGGTTCTGACCCGTGTGCAAAGTTTCAAGAGTTTTAGAGCATGTTAAGGCCCCCAAAAGTGCCCGAATAGTCGATAAAATAATAATAATAATAATAATAATAATAATAATAATAATCCTAAGGAAAACAATAGGGCCTTCGCCTTTTCAGGCTTGGGCCCTAATAATAATAATCCTAAGGAAAACAATAGGGCCTTCGCCTTTTCAGGCTTGGGCCCTAATTAAAGCTGCAAGCAGCGATGACGGGCCCAAGCCGGTGGCACCGCAACCCTGGTGCCTTTAGTTACCGGGCTCATTTCCACTTGGTGGCTTTCGGAAAACAAAGGATGATGGACACAGCAACAACTCAACAATATAGCTGCAAGCAGCAATGCGATTCCTCCTCAAAATGGCAAATCATTTAAAATTGATCAATAGAGGGTTGGGGTTAAACCCTCCCAATGAAAAAAATCCAAAAAACATGTCTTTCTGTCTGAATCCTAAACTAAACATTTTCAGTGTACAGGAAAATCCATCATGCCGGACCTTATGGATCCTGTAGGGTTTTTTGTTTACAATGAGAAATGAGGTATGTTCACCAGGTTTCAGAAAAACTAAATAAATGGGGTGGAAATACAATCACTTTGAAAAATTGACATTTGGGCATGGCCTGTACCGCCCCCTAAGGGCGAATGTGAGCCATTCTTGGTTTGTAGGTTCCTGTTGGCCTGTAGTATTAATGTACCAAATTAGAAAGTATTTGACAAAAAAATGTGCAATTTGGGAATGTCCTTTAGCACCCCCTAAGGGCAAATGTGAGACATTCTTGGTTTGTGGATTTCTGTTGGCCTGTAGTGTCAATATACCAAATTAGAAAATTTTTGACCATAAAATGGGAATTTTGGGCATAGCCTGTAGCGCCCCCTAATGGCGAATATGGGCAATTCTTTGTTTGTGGGTTCCTGTTGGCCTGTAGTATCAATGTACCAAATTAGAACATTTTTGACCAGCAAATGGGAATTTAGGGCGTGGCCTGTAGCGCCCCATAAGGGCGAATGTGGGCCACTCTTGGTTTGTGAATTCCTGTTGGCCTGTAGTATCAATATACAACATTAGAACATTTTTGACCAGAAAATGGGAATTTTGGGCATGGCCTGTAGCGCCCCCTAAGGGCGAATGTGGGATATTCTTTACGCAGTACTTCAGAGTGATGTCATCTTGAAGTATATATATATAGGTCTATTTCTAACCCACACCTATAATATCACTTCTGAAGGCATGGATTTAACCACTGGAGTGGTATGGATTACTTTTATGCTGCATTTATTTGATTTTTGCAGCTTCTGAGTTCTGATCACCATTCAAGTCATTGAAAGGTCCAACAGGGTTGAGATAATCTTCTAAAAAGCTTAATTTGTGTTCACTAGAAGAAAGAAAACAATACACATCTGGGATGCAATGAGGGTGAGTATACGATGAGAGAAATTTATTTTTGGGGTGAAAACCATTTGTAGGCCTACTTTTTATTTACTTGGAAAATTGTTACTGTCTCTTTAAGAGGATTTTAAACGCATTTCATTCAAGGCACAGTCTGTGCGGCTTGTTTTAGTGAGTTTAATCTTTTGAGAACTGTGAAGTCTCATTATTTTCGTGCTGTTACATCTGTATTCATTTCAGAGATTACTTGATTGAGATTGTGAAACTACATACAACCGACAAACCTCCATGAAGATGCGAGTAAAAATGAGATGCCTCGCGCTGTCAGACACAACGCTGATAATCATTCTCGGAAGTGTTGATACTAGATTTCGATTCGCGATTTCTTCATCAACTGTTTATGTTCACTTGGGACAAAACAGACAATATATCATGTAATTTGACATTTTGTAGTATGAAATTGTCCGTTCAAACGCAAGAAGAAGCGAATGCGATCTCTCATCGGGGCTCGTGCGTTAGACGCGACGCATCTCGCGGTTTCACACAAAACTGCTCACAAACATTTATTTGAGTTGTTTTGTCATTTTTTTCCAGAAATAACTAGCAATACTCCTACAAATAAATGCTTCGTCACTAAAACGTTTTGACTTTCTATAGAAAATATAGACAACACACGTTCTTACCTTGCAAAAATCGCCTCAGTATTTAATTTGAAGCAGTAAATCCAACACTGGAGTAAATCTCTCGTGATATCACCTTTCCATTGAAATGAAGGAAGACGGTGATGACGATACAGTTATTATTCTTGCCCAGTAACCCCTTAACCAATCACATGTGCCTTTAGCTTGTATTGTCATGAGTATCTGGGCAGACTTCAGAAATAAAATCGGTGATCGGACGACGATGACACTGAGACAGGAACCATGGGAATAATTGTTCCCAAATTTGAACGCTCTGGCTGTAAATGGTTAAAGGTTGTTAAAAATTGTATCCTCCACTCAGTTGATGTATATATTGAGTGGGGACACATTGTTTGCCTTTTTTCTGGGATTCGACTGCAAAAGAGCTCAAGCAACTGTTGAACTCAGTCCCTGCCCATTCTGGACTCAGACCTGTTGTAAATCATTGAACAATGAGGCTTGGATGCCATCTATTGGACATTTCTTGTAATTGCCACTCAGAGAATGAACAGACAGTGGATTAAACTTTAGTTTTTTAGGCTTTAGTTCTTTGTTGTATTCACCTGCTACGGCGTGTGTAACATTTTTCTGTCAACTCTGCATACAGGTGAAACTCGAAAAATTAGAATATCGTGCAAAAGTTAATGTAACCCATACTATGTTGAACACAAGAGGGCAGTATAGCCCTATGTATTACTTCACAAGACCCCCTCCCTTCCTACTCCTCACACACAAAGTCTTAGAGAGTGACTTGCAAAATTCTGACATTTTCTCCACATTCAAACCAAAATATCTGACTTTCTGTTGGTCGGAGCTAATGACTGTAAATTAGAAAGTTGTCCGGCTTGAGGAGAACTATATCAATACCAATTTTTGTACCTGTAGATGAAACTAACCCCCCACTTTTTTGTCAAAAGGTGGCGCTACTGAGCCCCTCACCACACCCATTTCTGAAACTTTGCACATGTCTACTGGCTAATAAATGTGACGTCTCTGTCGAGTTTCATGCAATTTCAAGTATGTTAAGAGTCTCAAAAGCATCAATAAAGAAAAGTAAAGTTTGAAGTGTTGCCACGGCAACAGTATCTAAGATATCAATAATCCTTTCACAGGTCTAAATCTGCCGTGTGTTTACATTATACACGTAAAGTTTGAAGCAAATCGGGTAAAAACAAGAGGGTGATTTCAAAGCATTTTGAAAGTGACACACTTCCTGCTGCCAGTTGGTGGCGCTATAACTTTGACTCACAATAGTCACATCCATGTGATCGGCCTCTTACAACGAACACACTGCTGAAGTTTCATCAAGATCTGTTAATTTATGCAGAAGTTATAACACACTTCCTGTCTCACTTTTCTCGCCATAAATTTGTTTCCTCGCCACGGCCAAACCGTTCGAGATATCAAAAATCCGCTGGCAATTTTTCATCCTCAATGTCTTGACTTCATGCTGACTGAGATTCGTGGCGATTAAATGATTTCTCTAGGAGGAGTATTTCAAATTCCATTGTATACGTTTTCCAAACAACCCTAAATAGCCGACTTCCTGTTGGGCTGAGGTAAAAAGTAAGAGCATGAAGTATATATGAAACGATGAGATCTATATGTGTACCGACTTTCATATTATTACATGCAAGTGTGTTTGATTTATGGACCATGGTTTCGGACCCCGTTCCAGGGGGCGCTGCTGAGCCCCCCTGCCACGCCCGGGTACCATCTTCAGCCCAGCCCTGATGGCCGCAGGTTCTGACCCGTGTGCAAAGTTTCAAGAGTTTTAGAGCATGTTAAGGCCCCCAAAAGTGCCCGAATAGTCGATAAAATAATAATAATAATAATAATTAAAGCTGCAAGCAGCGATGAAGGGCCCAAGCCGGTGGCACCGCAACCCTGGTGCCTTTAGTTACCGGGCTCATTTCCACTTGGTGGCTTTCGGAAAACAAAGGATGATGGACACAGCAACAACTCAAAAATATAGCTGCAAGCAGCAATGCGATTCCTCCTCAAAATGGCAAATCATTTAAAATTGATCAATAGAGGGTTGGGGTTAAACCCTCCCAATGAAAAAATCCAAAAAACATGTCTTTCTGTCAGAATCCTAAACTAAACATTTTCAGTGTACAGGAAAATCCATCATGTCGGACCTTATGGATCCTGTAGGGTTTTTTGTTTACAATGAGAAATGAGGTTTGTTCACCAGGTTTCAGAAAAACTAAATAAATGTGTTGGAAATACAAACACTTTGAAAAAATGACATTTGGGCATGGCCTGTAGCTCCCCCTAAGGGTGAATGTGAGCCATTCTTGGTTTGTAGGTTCCTGTTGGCCTGTAGTATTAATGTACCAATTTAGAAAGTATTTGACAAAAAAATGTGCAATTTGGGAATGGCCTTTAGCGCCCCCTAAGGGCGAATGTGAGACATTCTTGGTTTGTGGATTTCTGTTGGCCTGTAGTGTCAATATACCAAATTAGAACATTTTTGACCAGCAAATGGGAATTTAGGGCATGGCCTGTAGCGCCCCCTAAGGGCGAATGTGGGCCATTCTTGGTTTGTGGATTCCTGTTGGCCTGTAGTATCAATCTACAAAATTAGAACATTTTTGACCAGAAAATGGGAATTTTGGGTATGGCCTGTAGCGCCCCCTAAGGGCGAATGTGGGCAATTCTTGGTTTGTGGATTCCTGTTGGCCTGTAGTATCAATATACAAAATTAGAACATTTTTGACCAGAAAATGGGAATTTTGGGCATGGCCTGTAGCGCCCCCTTAGGGCGAATGTGGGATATTCTTTACGCAGTACTTCAGAGTGATGTCATCTTTAAGTATATATATATATAGGTCTGTATCTAACCCACACCTATAATATCACTTCTGAAGGCATGGATTAAACCACAGGAGTGGTATGGATTACTTTTATGCTGCATTTATGTGATTTTTGTAGCTTCTGAGTTCTGATCACCATTCAAGTCATTGAAAGGTCCAACAGGGTTGAGATAATCTTCTAAAAAGCTTAATTTGTGTTCACTAGAAGAAAGAAAATAATACACATTTGGGATGGAATGAGGGTGAGTATACGATGAGAGAAATTTATTTTGGGGGTGAAAACCATTTGTAGGCCTACTTTTTATTTACTTGGAAAATTGTTACTGTCTCTTTAAGAGGATTTTAAACGCATTTCATTCAAGCCGTCTTTGCGGCTTGTTTTATTGAGATATAATCTTTTGAGAACTGTGAATCTCATTATTTTCGTGCTGTTACATCTGTATTCATTTCAGAGATTAATTGATTGAGATTGTGAAACTACATACAACCGACAAACCTCCATGAAGATGCGAGTAAAAATGAGATTCCTCGCGCTGTCAGACACAAAGCTGATAATCATTCTCGGAAGTGTTGATACTAGATTTAGATTCGCGATTTCTTCATCAACTCTTTATGGTCACTTGAGACAAAACAGACAATATATCATGTATTTTGACATTTTGTTGTTATGAAATTGTCCGTTCAAACGCAAGAAGAAGCGAATGCGATCTCTCATCGGGGCTCGTGAGTTAGACGTGACGCTGCTCGCGGTTTCACACAAAACTGCTCACAAACATTTATTTGAGTTGTTTCGTCATTTTTTTTCCAGAAATAACTAGCAATACTCCTACAAATAAATGCTTCGTAACTAAAACATTTTGACTTTCTATAGAAAATATAGACAACACGTTCTTACCTTGCAAAAATCGCCTCAGTATTTAATTTGAAGCAGTAAATCCAACACTGGAGTAAATCTCTCGTGATATCACCGTCCCATTGAAATGAAGGAAGACGGTGATGACGATACAGTTATTATTCTTGCCCAGTAAACCCTTAACCAATCACATGTGCCTTTAGCTTGTATTGTCATGAGTATCTGGGCAGATTTCAGAAATAAAATCGGTGATTGGACGACGATGACACTGAGACAGAAACTATGGGAATAATTGTTCCCAAATTTGAACGCTCTGGCTGTAAATGGTTAAAGGTTGTTAAAAATTGTATCCGCCACTCAGTTGATGTATATATTGAGTGGGGACACAGTGTTTGCCTTTTTTCTGGGATTCGACGGCAAAAGAGCTCAAGCAACTGTTGAACTCAGTCCCTGCCCATTCTGGACTCAGCCTGTTGTAAATAATAGAACAATGAGGCTTGGATGCCATCTATTGGACATTTCTTGTAATTGCCACTCAGAGAATGAACAGACAGTGGATTAAATTTTAGTTTTTTAGGCTTTAGTTCTTTGTTGTATTCACCTGCTACGGCGTGTGTAACATTTTTCTGTCAACTCTGCATACAGGTGAAACTCGAAAAATTAGAATATCGTGCAAAAGTTAATGTAACCCATACTATGTTGAACACAAGAGGGCAGTATAGCCCTATGTATTACTTCACAAGACCCAACGTCCCCCCTCCCCTACAAACTCACAGAGTCTCAGAGAGTGACTTGCAAAATTCTGACATTTTCTCCACATTCAAACCAAAATATCTGACTTTCTGTTGGTCGGAGCTAATGACTGTAAATTAGAAAGTTGTCCGGCTTGAGGAGAACTATATCAATACCAATTTTTGTACCTGTAGATGAAACTAACCCCCCACTTTTTTGTCAAAAGGTGGCGCTACTGAGCCCCTCACCACACCCATTTCTGAAACTTTGCACATGTCTACTGGCTAATAAATGTGACGTCTCTGTCGAGTTTCATGCAATTTCAAGTATGTTAAGAGTCTCAAAAGCATCAATAAAGAAAAGTAAAGTTTGAAGTGTTGCCACGGCAACAGTATCTAAGATATCAATAATCCTTTCACAGGTCTAAATCTGCCGTGTGTTTACATTATACACGTAAAGTTTGAAGCAAATCGGGTAAAAACAAGAGGGTGATTTCAAAGCATTTTGAAAGTGACACACTTCCTGCTGCCAGTTGGTGGCGCTATAACTTTGACTCACAATAGTCACATCCATGTGATCGGCCTCTTACAACGAACACACTGCTGAAGTTTCATCAAGATCTGTTAATTTATGCAGAAGTTATAACACACTTCCTGTCTCACTTTTCTCGCCATAAATTTGTTTCCTCGCCACGGCCAAACCGTTCGAGATATCAAAAATCCGCTGGCAATTTTTCATCCTCAATGTCTTGACTTCATGCTGACTGAGATTCGTGGCGATTAAATGATTTCTCTAGGAGGAGTATTTCAAATTCCATTGTATACGTTTTCCAAACAACCCTAAATAGCCGACTTCCTGTTGGGCTGAGGTAAAAAGTAAGAGCATGAAGTATATATGAAACGATGAGATCTATATGTGTACCGACTTTCATATTATTACATGCAAGTGTGTTTGATTTATGGACCAAGGTTTCGGACCCCGTTCCAGGGGGCGCTGCTGAGCCCCCCTGCCACGCCCGGGTACCATCTTCAGCCCAGCCCTGATGGCCGCAGGTTCTGACCCGTGTGCAAAGTTTCAAGAGTTTTAGAGCATGTTAAGGCCCCCAAAAGTGCCCGAATAGTCGATAAAATAATAATAATAATAATAATTAAAGCTGCAAGCAGCGATGACGGGCCCAAGCCGGTGGCACCGCAACCCTGGTGCCTTTAGTTACCGGGCTCATTTCCACTTGGTGGCTTTCGGAAAACAAAGGATGATGGACACAGCAACAACTCAAAAATATAGCTGCAAGCAGCAATGCGATTCCTCCTCAAAATGGCAAATCATTTAAAATTGATCAATAGAGGGTTGGGGTTAAACCCTCCCAATGAAAAAATCCAAAAAACATGTCTTTCTGTCTGAATCCTAAACTAAACATTTTCAGTGTACAGGAAAATCCATCATGCCGGACCTTATGGATCCTGTAGGGTTTTTTGTTTACAATGAGAAATGAGGTATGTTCACCAGGTTTCAGAAAAACTAAATAAATGGGGTGGAAATACAATCACTTTGAAAAATTGACATTTGGGCATGGCCTGTACCGCCCCCTAAGGGCGAATGTGAGCCATTCTTGGTTTGTAGGTTCCTGTTGGCCTGTAGTATTAATGTACCAAATTAGAAAGTATTTGACAAAAAAATGTGCAATTTGGGAATGTCCTTTAGCACCCCCTAAGGGCAAATGTGAGACATTCTTGGTTTGTGGATTTCTGTTGGCCTGTAGTGTCAATATACCAAATTAGAAAATTTTTGACCATAAAATGGGAATTTTGGGCATAGCCTGTAGCGCCCCCTAATGGCGAATATGGGCAATTCTTTGTTTGTGGGTTCCTGTTGGCCTGTAGTATCAATGTACCAAATTAGAACATTTTTGACCAGCAAATGGGAATTTAGGGCGTGGCCTGTAGCGCCCCATAAGGGCGAATGTGGGCCACTCTTGGTTTGTGAATTCCTGTTGGCCTGTAGTATCAATATACAACATTAGAACATTTTTGACCAGAAAATGGGAATTTTGGGCATGGCCTGTAGCGCCCCCTAAGGGCGAATGTGGGATATTCTTTACGCAGTACTTCAGAGTGATGTCATCTTTAAGTATATATATATAGGTCTATTTCTAACCCACACCTATAATATCACTTCTGAAGGCATGGATTTAACCACTGGAGTGGTATGGATTACTTTTATGCTGCATTTATTTGATTTTTGTAGCTTCTGAGTTCTGATCACCATTCAAGTCATTGAAAGGTCCAACAGGGTTGAGATAATCTTCTAAAAAGCTTAATTTGTGTTCACTAGAAGAAAGAAAACAATACACATCTGGGATGCAATGAGGGTGAGTATACGATGAGAGAAATTTATTTTTGGGGTGAAAACCATTTGTAGGCCTACTTTTTATTTACTTGGAAAATTGTTACTGTCTCTTTAAGAGGATTTTAAACGCATTTCATTCAAGGCACAGTCTGTGCGGCTTGTTTTAGTGAGTTTAATCTTTTGAGAACTGTGAAGTCTCATTATTTTCGTGCTGTTACATCTGTATTCATTTCAGAGATTACTTGATTGAGATTGTGAAACTACATACAACCGACAAACCTCCATGAAGATGCGAGTAAAAATGAGATGCCTCGCGCTGTCAGACACAACGCTGATAATCATTCTCGGAAGTGTTGATACTAGATTTCGATTCGCGATTTCTTCATCAACTGTTTATGTTCACTTGGGACAAAACAGACAATATATCATGTAATTTGACATTTTGTAGTATGAAATTGTCCGTTCAAACGCAAGAAGAAGCGAATGCGATCTCTCATCGGGGCTCGTGCGTTAGACGCGACGCATCTCGCGGTTTCACACAAAACTGCTCACAAACATTTATTTGAGTTGTTTTGTCATTTTTTTCCAAAAATAACTAGCAATACTCCTACAAATAAATGCTTCGTAACTAAAACGTTTTGACTTTCTATAGAAAATATAGACAACACACGTTCTTACCTTGCAAAAATCGCCTCAGTATTTAATTTGAAGCAGTAAATCCAACACTGGAGTAAATCTCTCGTGATATCACCTTTCCATTGAAATGAAGGAAGACGGTGATGACGATACAGTTATTATTCTTGCCCAGTAACCCCTTAACCAATCACATGTGCCTTTAGCTTGTATTGTCATGAGTATCTGGGCAGACTTCAGAAATAAAATCGGTGATCGGACGACGATGACACTGAGACAGGAACCATGGGAATAATTGTTCCCAAATTTGAACGCTCTGGCTGTAAATGGTTAAAGGTTGTTAAAAATTGTATCCTCCACTCAGTTGATGTATATATTGAGTGGGGACACATTGTTTGCCTTTTTTCTGGGATTCGACTGCAAAAGAGCTCAAGCAACTGTTGAACTCAGTCCCTGCCCATTCTGGACTCAGACCTGTTGTAAATCATTGAACAATGAGGCTTGGATGCCATCTATTGGACATTTCTTGTAATTGCCACTCAGAGAATGAACAGACAGTGGATTAAACTTTAGTTTTTTAGGCTTTAGTTCTTTGTTGTATTCACCTGCTACGGCGTGTGTAACATTTTTCTGTCAACTCTGCATACAGGTGAAACTTGAAAAATTAGAATATCGTGCAAAAGTTAATGTAACCCATACTATGTTGAACACAAGAGGGCAGTATAGCCCTATGTATTACTTCACAAGCCCCCCTCCCTTCCTACTCCTCACACACAAAGTCTTAGAGAGTGACTTGCAAAATTCTGACATTTTCTCCACATTCAAACCAAAATATCTGACTTTCTGTTGGTCGGAGCTAATGACTGTAAATTAGAAAGTTGTCCGGCTTGAGGAGAACTATATCAATACCAATTTTTGTACCTGTAGATGAAACTAACCCCCCACTTTTTTGTCAAAAGGTGGCGCTACTGAGCCCCTCACCACACCCATTTCTGAAACTTTGCACATGTCTACTGGCTAATAAATGTGACGTCTCTGTCGAGTTTCATGCAATTTCAAGTATGTTAAGAGTCTCAAAAGCATCAATAAAGAAAAGTAAAGTTTGAAGTGTTGCCACGGCAACAGTATCTAAGATATCAATAATCCTTTCACAGGTCTAAATCTGCCGTGTGTTTACATTATACACGTAAAGTTTGAAGCAAATCGGGTAAAAACAAGAGGGTGATTTCAAAGCATTTTGAAAGTGACACACTTCCTGCTGCCAGTTGGTGGCGCTATAACTTTGACTCACAATAGTCACATCCATGTGATCGGCCTCTTACAACGAACACACTGCTGAAGTTTCATCAAGATCTGTTAATTTATGCAGAAGTTATAACACACTTCCTGTCTCACTTTTCTCGCCATAAATTTGTTTCCTCGCCACGGCCAAACCGTTCGAGATATCAAAAATCCGCTGGCAATTTTTCATCCTCAATGTCTTGACTTCATGCTGACTGAGATTCGTGGCGATTAAATGATTTCTCTAGGAGGAGTATTTCAAATTCCATTGTATACGTTTTCCAAACAACCCTAAATAGCCGACTTCCTGTTGGGCTGAGGTAAAAAGTAAGAGCATGAAGTATATATGAAACGATGAGATCTATATGTGTACCGACTTTCATATTATTACATGCAAGTGTGTTTGATTTATGGACCAAGGTTTCGGACCCCGTTCCAGGGGGCGCTGCTGAGCCCCCCTGCCACGCCCGGGTACCATCTTCAGCCCAGCCCTGATGGCCGCAGGTTCTGACCCGTGTGCAAAGTTTCAAGAGTTTTAGAGCATGTTAAGGCCCCCAAAAGTGCCCGAATAGTCGATAAAATAATAATAATAATAATAATAATAATAATAATCCTAAGGAAAACAATAGGGCCTTCGCCTTTTCAGGCTTGGGCCCTAATAATAATAATAATAAGAAGAAGAAGAATAATAAGAATAATAATAATAATAATAATAATAATTAAAGCTGCAAGCATCGATGACGGGCCCAAGCCGGTGGCACCGCAACCCTGGTGCCTTTAGTTACCGGGCTCATTTCCACTTGGTGGCTTTCGGAAAACAAAGGATGATGGACACAGCAACAACTCAAAAATATAGCTGCAAGCAGCAGTGCGATTCCTCCTCAAAATGGCAAATCATTTAAAATTGATCAATAGAGGGTTGGGGTTAAACCCTCCCAATGAAAAAATCCAAAAAACATGTCTTTCTGTCTGAATCCTAAACTAAACATTTTCAGTGTACAGGAAAATCCATCATGCCGGACCTTATGGATCCTGTAGGGTTTTTTGTTTACAATGAGAAATGAGGTATGTTCACCAGGTTTCAGAAAAACTAAATAAATGGGGTGGAAATACAATCACTTTGAAAAATTGACATTTGGGCATGGCCTGTACCGCCCCCTAAGGGCGAATGTGAGCCATTCTTGGTTTGTAGGTTCCTGTTGGCCTGTAGTATTAATGTACCAAATTAGAAAGTATTTGACAAAAAAATGTGCAATTTGGGAATGTCCTTTAGCACCCCCTAAGGGCAAATGTGAGACATTCTTGGTTTGTGGATTTCTGTTGGCCTGTAGTGTCAATATACCAAATTAGAAAATTTTTGACCATAAAATGGGAATTTTGGGCATAGCCTGTAGTGCCCCCTAATGGCGAATATGGGCAATTCTTTGTTTGTGGGTTCCTGTTGGCCTGTAGTATCAATGTACCAAATTAGAACATTTTTGACCAGCAAATGGGAATTTAGGGCGTGGCCTGTAGCGCCACATAAGGGCGAATGTGGGCCACTCTTGGTTTGTGAATTCCTGTTGGCCTGTAGTATCAATATACAACATTAGAACATTTTTGACCAGAAAATGGGAATTTTGGGCATGGCCTGTAGCGCCCCCTAAGGGCGAATGTGGGATATTCTTTACGCAGTACTTCAGAGTGATGTCATCTTGAAGTATATATATATAGGTCTATTTCTAACCCACACCTATAATATCACTTCTGAAGGCATGGATTTAACCACTGGAGTGGTATGGATTACTTTTATGCTGCATTTATTTGATTTTTGCAGCTTCTGAGTTCTGATCACCATTCAAGTCATTGAAAGGTCCAACAGGGTTGAGATAATCTTCTAAAAAGCTTAATTTGTGTTCACTAGAAGAAAGAAAACAATACACATCTGGGATGCAATGAGGGTGAGTATACGATGAGAGAAATTTATTTTTGGGGTGAAAACCATTTGTAGGCCTAATTTTTATTTACTTGGAAAATTGTTACTGTCTCTTTAAGAGGATTTTAAACGCATTTCATTCAAGGCACAGTCTGTGCGGCTTGTTTTAGTGAGTTTAATCTTTTGAGAACTGTGAAGTCTCATTATTTTCGTGCTGTTACATCTGTATTCATTTCAGAGATTACTTGATTGAGATTGTGAAACTACATACAACCGACAAACCTCCATGAAGATGCGAGTAAAAATGAGATGCCTCGCGCTGTCAGACACAACGCTGATAATCATTCTCGGAAGTGTTGATACTAGATTTCGATTCGCGATTTCTTCATCAACTGTTTATGTTCACTTGGGACAAAACAGACAATATATCATGTAATTTGACATTTTGTAGTATGAAATTGTCCGTTCAAACGCAAGAAGAAGCGAATGCGATCTCTCATCGGGGCTCGTGCGTTAGACGCGACGCATCTCGCGGTTTCACACAAAACTGCTCACAAACATTTATTTGAGTTGTTTTGTCATTTTTTTCCAGAAATAACTAGCAATACTCCTACAAATAAATGCTTCGTCACTAAAACGTTTTGACTTTCTATAGAAAATATAGACAACACACGTTCTTACCTTGCAAAAATCGCCTCAGTATTTAATTTGAAGCAGTAAATCCAACACTGGAGTAAATCTCTCGTGATATCACCTTTCCATTGAAATGAAGGAAGACGGTGATGACGATACAGTTATTATTCTTGCTCAGTAACCCCTTAACCAATCACATGTGCCTTTAGCTTGTATTGTCATGAGTATCTGGGCAGACTTCAGAAATAAAATCGGTGATCGGACGACGATGACACTGAGACAGGAACCATGGGAATAATTGTTCCCAAATTTGAACGCTCTGGCTGTAAATGGTTAAAGGTTGTTAAAAATTGTATCCTCCACTCAGTTGATGTATATATTGAGTGGGGACACATTGTTTGCCTTTTTTCTGGGATTCGACTGCAAAAGAGCTCAAGCAACTGTTGAACTCAGTCCCTGCCCATTCTGGACTCAGACCTGTTGTAAATCATTGAACAATGAGGCTTGGATGCCATCTATTGGACATTTCTTGTAATTGCCACTCAGAGAATGAACAGACAGTGGATTAAACTTTAGTTTTTTAGGCTTTAGTTCTTTGTTGTATTCACCTGCTACGGCGTGTGTAACATTTTTCTGTCAACTCTGCATACAGGTGAAACTCGAAAAATTAGAATATCGTGCAAAAGTTAATGTAACCCATACTATGTTGAACACAAGAGGGCAGTATAGCCCTATGTATTACTTCACAAGACCCCCTCCCTTCCTACTCCTCACACACAAAGTCTTAGAGAGTGACTTGCAAAATTCTGACATTTTCTACACATTCAAACCAAAATATCTGACTTTCTGTTGGTCGGAGCTAATGACTGTAAATTAGAAAGTTGTCCGGCTTGAGGAGAACTACATCAATACCAATTTTTGTACCTGTAGATGAAACTAACCCCCCACTTTTTTGTCAAAAGGTGGCGCTACTGAGCCCCTCACCACACCCATTTCTGAAACTTTGCACATGTCTACTGGCTAATAAATGTGACGTCTCGGTCGAGTTTCATGCAATTTCAAGTATGTTAAGAGTCTCAAAAGCATCAATAAAGAAAAGTAAAGTTTGAAGTGTTGCCACGGCAACAGTATCTAAGATATCAATAATCCTTTCACAGGTCTAAATCTGCCGTGTGTTTACATTATACACGTAAAGTTTGAAGCAAATCGGGTAAAAACAAGAGGGTGATTTCAAAGCATTTTGAAAGTGACACACTTCCTGCTGCCAGTTGGTGGCGCTATAACTTTGACTCACAATAGTCACATCCATGTGATCGGCCTCTTACAACGAACACACTGCTGAAGTTTCATCAAGATCTGTTAATTTATGCAGAAGTTATAACACACTTCCTGTCTCACTTTTCTCGCCATAAATTTGTTTCCTCGCCACGGCCAAACCGTTCGAGATATCAAAAATCCGCTGGCAATTTTTCATCCTCAATGTCTTGACTTCATGCTGACTGAGATTCGTGGCGATTAAATGATTTCTCTAGGAGGAGTATTTCAAATTCCATTGTATACGTTTTCCAAACAACCCTAAATAGCCGACTTCCTGTTGGGCTGAGGTAAAAAGTAAGAGCATGAAGTATATATGAAATGATGAGATCTATATGTGTACCGACTTTCATATTATTACATGCAAGTGTGTTTGATTTATGGACCATGGTTTCGGACCCCGTTCCAGGGGGCGCTGCTGAAACCCCCTGCCACGCCCGGGTACCATCTTCAGCCCAGCCCTGATGGCCGCAGGTTCTGACCCGTGTGCAAAGTTTCAAGAGTTTTAGAGCATGTTAAGGCCCCCAAAAGTGCCCAAATAGTCGATAAAATAATAATAATAATAATTAAAGCTGCAAGCAGCGATGACGGGCCCAAGCCGGTGGCACCGCAACCCTGGTGCCTTTAGTTACCGGGCTCATTTCCACTTGGTGGCTTTCGGAAAACAAAGGATGATGGACACAGCAACAACTCAAAAATATAGCTGCAAGCAGCAATGCGATTCCTCCTCAAAATGGCAAATCATTTAAAATTGATCAATAGAGGGTTGGGGTTAAACCCTCCCAATGAAAAAATCCAAAAAACATGTCTTTCTGTCTGAATCCTAAACTAAACATTTTCAGTGTACAGGAAAATCCATCATGCCGGACCTTATGGATCCTGTAGGGTTTTTTGTTTACAATGAGAAATGAGTTATGTTCACCAGGTTTCAGAAAACTAAATAAATGGGGTGGAAATACAATCACTTTAAAAAAATGACATTTGGGCATGGCATGTAGCGCCCCCTAAGGGCGAATGTGAGCCATTCTTGGTTTGTAGGTTCCTATTGGCCTGTAGTATTAATGTACCAAATTAGAAAGTATTTGACAAAAAAATGTGCAATTTGGGAATGGCCTTTAGCGCCCCCTAAGGGCGAATGTGAGACATTCTTGGTTTGTGGATTTCTGTTGGCCTGTAGTGTCAATATACCAAATTAGAAAATTTTTGACCATAAAATGGGAATTTTGGGCATAGCCTGTAGCGCCCCCTAATGGCGAATATGGGCAATTCTTTGTTTGTGGGTTCCTGTTGGCCTGTAGTATCAATGTACCAAATTAGAACATTTTTGACCAGCAAATGGGAATTTAGGGTGTGGCCTGTAGCGCCCCATAAGGGCGAATGTGGGCCACTCTTGGTTTGTGAATTCCTGTTGGCCTGTAGTATCAATATACAACATTAGAACATTTTTGACCAGAAAATGGGAATTTTGGGCATGGCCTGTAGCGCCCCCTAAGGGCGAATGTGGGATATTCTTTACGCAGTACTTCAGAGTGATGTCATCTTTAAGTATATATATATAGGTCTATTTCTAACCCACACCTATAATATCACTTCTGAAGGCATGGATTTAACCACTGGAGTGGTATGGATTACTTTTATGCTGCATTTATTTGATTTTTGTAGCTTCTGAGTTCTGATCACCATTCAAGTCATTGAAAGGTCCAACAGGGTTGAGATAATCTTCTAAAAAGCTTAATTTGTGTTCACTAGAAGAAAGAAAACAATACACATCTGGGATGCAATGAGGGTGAGTATACGATGAGAGAAATTTATTTTTGGGGTGAAAACCATTTGTAGGCCTACTTTTTATTTACTTGGAAAATTGTTACTGTCTCTTTAAGAGGATTTTAAACGCATTTCATTCAAGGCACAGTCTGTGCGGCTTGTTTTAGTGAGTTTAATCTTTTGAGAACTGTGAAGTCTCATTATTTTCGTGCTGTTACATCTGTATTCATTTCAGAGATTACTTGATTGAGATTGTGAAACTACATACAACCGACAAACCTCCATGAAGATGCGAGTAAAAATGAGATGCGCTGTCAGGCACAACGCTGATAATCATTCTCGGAAGTGTTGATACTAGATTTCGATTCGCGATTTCTTCATCAACTGTTTATGTTCACTTGGGACAAAACAGACAATATATCATGTAATTTGACATTTTGTAGTATGAAATTGTCCGTTCAAACGCAAGAAGAAGCGAATGCGATCTCTCATCGGGGCTCGTGCGTTAGACGCGACGCATCTCGCGGTTTCACACAAAACTGCTCACAAACATTTATTTGAGTTATTTTGTCATTTTTTTCCAGAAATAACTAGCAATACTCCTACAAATAAATGCTTCGTAACTAAAACGTTTTGACTTTCTATAGAAAATATAGACAACACACGTTCTTACCTTGCAAAAATCGCCTCAGTATTTAATTTGAAGCAGTAAATCCAACACTGGCGTAAATCTCTCGTGATATCACCTTCCCATTGAAATGAAGGAAGACGGTGATGACGATACAGTTATTATTCTTGCCCAGTAACCCCTTAACCAATCACATGTGCCTTTAGCTTGTATTGTCATGAGTATCTGGGCAGACTTCAGAAATAAAATCGGTGATCGGACGACGATGACACTGAGACAGGAACCATGGGAATAATTGTTCCCAAATTTGAACGCTCTGGCTGTAAATGGTTAAAGGTTGTTAAAAATTGTATCCTCCACTCAGTTGATGTATATATTGAGTGGGGACACATTGTTTGCCTTTTTTCTGGGATTCGACTGCAAAAGAGCTCAAGCAACTGTTGAACTCAGTCCCTGCCCATTCTGGACTCAGACCTGTTGTAAATCATTGAACAATGAGGCTTGGATGCCATCTATTGGACATTTCTTGTAATTGCCACTCAGAGAATGAACAGACAGTGGATTAAACTTTAGTTTTTTAGGCTTTAGTTCTTTGTTGTATTCACCTGCTACGGCGTGTGTAACATTTTTCTGTCAACTCTGCATACAGGTGAAACTCGAAAAATTAGAATATCGTGCAAAAGTTAATGTAACCCATACTATGTTGAACACAAGAGGGCAGTATAGCCCTATGTATTACTTCACAAGCCCCCCTCCCTTCCTACTCCTCACACACAAAGTCTTAGAGAGTGACTTGCAAAATTCTGACATTTTCTCCACATTCAAACCAAAATATCTGACTTTCTGTTGGTCGGAGCTAATGACTGTAAATTAGAAAGTTGTCCGGCTTGAGGAGAACTATATCAATACCAATTTTTGTACCTGTAGATGAAACTAACCCCCCACTTTTTTGTCAAAAGGTGGCGCTACTGAGCCCCTCACCACACCCATTTCTGAAACTTTGCACATGTCTACTGGCTAATAAATGTGACGTCTCTGTCGAGTTTCATGCAATTTCAAGTATGTTAAGAGTCTCAAAAGCATCAATAAAGAAAAGTAAAGTTTGAAGTGTTGCCACGGCAACAGTATCTAAGATATCAATAATCCTTTCACAGGTCTAAATCTGCCGTGTGTTTACATTATACACGTAAAGTTTGAAGCAAATCGGGTAAAAACAAGAGGGTGATTTCAAAGCATTTTGAAAGTGACACACTTCCTGCTGCCAGTTGGTGGCGCTATAACTTTGACTCACAATAGTCACATCCATGTGATCGGCCTCTTACAACGAACACACTGCTGAAGTTTCATCAAGATCTGTTAATTTATGCAGAAGTTATAACACACTTCCTGTCTCACTTTTCTCGCCATAAATTTGTTTCCTCGCCACGGCCAAACCGTTCGAGATATCAAAAATCCGCTGGCAATTTTTCATCCTCAATGTCTTGACTTCATGCTGACTGAGATTCGTGGCGATTAAATGATTTCTCTAGGAGGAGTATTTCAAATTCCATTGTATACGTTTTCCAAACAACCCTAAATAGCCGACTTCCTGTTGGGCTGAGGTAAAAAGTAAGAGCATGAAGTATATATGAAACGATGAGATCTATATGTGTACCGACTTTCATATTATTACATGCAAGTGTGTTTGATTTATGGACCAAGGTTTCGGACCCCGTTCCAGGGGGCGCTGCTGAGCCCCCCTGCCACGCCCGGGTACCATCTTCAGCCCAGCCCTGATGGCCGCAGGTTCTGACCCGTGTGCAAAGTTTCAAGAGTTTTAGAGCATGTTAAGGCCCCCAAAAGTGCCCGAATAGTCGATAAAATAATAATAATAATAATAATAATTAAAGCTGCAAGCAGCGATGACGGGCCCAAGCCGGTGGCACCGCAACCCTGGTGCCTTTAGTTACCGGGCTCATTTCCACTTGGTGGCTTTCGGAAAACAAAGGATGATGGACACAGCAACAACTCAAAAATATAGCTGCAAGCAGCAATGCGATTCCTCCTCAAAATGGCAAATCATTTAAAATTGATCAATAGAGGGTTGGGGTTAAACCCTCCCAATGAAAAAATCCAAAAAACATGTCTTTCTGTCTGAATCCTAAACTAAACATTTTCAGTGTACAGGAAAATCCATCATGCCGGACCTTATGGATCCTGTAGGGTTTTTTGTTTACAATGAGAAATGAGGTATGTTCACCAGGTTTCAGAAAACTAAATAAATGGGGTGGAAATACAATCACTTTAAAAAAATGACATTTGGGCATGGCATGTAGCGCCCCCTAAGGGCGAATGTGAGCCATTCTTGGTTTGTAGGTTCCTGTTGGCCTGTAGTATTAATGTACCAAATTAGAAAGTATTTGACAAAAAAATGTGCAATTTGGGAATGGCCTTTAGCGCCCCCTAAGGGCGAATGTGAGACATTCTTGGTTTGTGGATTTCTGTTGGCCTGTAGTGTCAATATACCAAATTAGAAAATTTTTGACCATAAAATGGGAATTTTGGGCATAGCCTATAGCGCCCCCTAATGGCGAATATGGGCAATTCTTTGTTTGTGGGTTCCTGTTGGCCTGTAGTATCAATGTACCAAATTAGAACATTTTTGACCAGCAAATGGGAATTTAGGGCGTGGCCTGTAGCGCCCCATAAGGGCGAATGTGGGCCACTCTTGGTTTGTGAATTCCTGTTGGCCTGTAGTATCAATATACAACATTAGAACATTTTTGACCAGAAAATGGGAATTTTGGGCATGGCCTGTAGCGCCCCCTAAGGGCTAATGTGGGATATTCTTTACGCAGTACTTCAGAGTGATGTCATCTTTAAGTATATATATATAGGTCTATTTCTAACCCACACCTATAATATCACTTCTGAAGGCATGGATTTAACCACTGGAGTGGTATGGATTACTTTTATGCTGCATTTATTTGATTTTTGTAGCTTCTGAGTTCTGATCACCATTCAAGTCATTGAAAGGTCCAACAGGGTTGAGATAATCTTCTAAAAAGCTTAATTTGTGTTCACTAGAAGAAAGAAAACAATACACATCTGGGATGCAATGAGGGTGAGTATACGATGAGAGAAATTTATTTTTGGGGTGAAAACCATTTGTAGGCCTACTTTTTATTTACTTGGAAAATTGTTACTGTCTCTTTAAGAGGATTTTAAACGCATTTCATTCAAGGCACACTCTGTGCGGCTTGTTTTAGTGAGTTTAATCTTTTGAGAACTGTGAAGTCTCATTATTTTCGTGCTGTTACATCTGTATTCATTTCAGAGATTACTTGATTGAGATTGTGAAACTACATACAACCGACAAACCTCCATGAAGATGCGAGTAAAAATGAGATGCGCTGTCAGGCACAACGCTGATAATCATTCTCGGAAGTGTTGATACTAGATTTCGATTCGCGATTTCTTCATCAACTGTTTATGTTCACTTGGGACAAAACAGACAATATATCATGTAATTTGACATTTTGTAGTATGAAATTGTCCGTTCAAACGCAAGAAGAAGCGAATGCGATCTCTCATCGGGGCTCGTGCGTTAGACGCGACGCATCTCGCGGTTTCACACAAAACTGCTCACAAACATTTATTTGAGTTATTTTGTCATTTTTTTCCAGAAATAACTAGCAATACTCCTACAAATAAATGCTTCGTAACTAAAACGTTTTGACTTTCTATAGAAAATATAGACAACACACGTTCTTACCTTGCAAAAATCGCCTCAGTATTTAATTTGAAGCAGTAAATCCAACACTGGAGTAAATCTCTCGTGATATCACCTTTCCATTGAAATGAAGGAAGACGGTGATGATGATACAGTTATTATTCTTGCCCAGTAACCCCTTAACCAATCACATGTGCCTTTAGCTTGTATTGTCATGAGTATCTGGGCAGACTTCAGAAATAAAATCGGTGATCGGACGACGATGACACTGAGACAGGAACCATGGGAATAATTGTTCCCAAATTTGAACGCTCTGGCTGTAAATGGTTAAAGGTTGTTAAAAATTGTATCCTCCACTCAGTTGATGTATATATTGAGTGGGGACACATTGTTTGCCTTTTTTCTGGGATTCGACTGCAAAAGAGCTCAAGCAACTGTTGAACTCAGTCCCTGCCCATTCTGGACTCAGACCTGTTGTAAATCATTGAACAATGAGGCTTGGATGCCATCTATTGGACATTTCTTGTAATTGCCACTCAGAGAATGAACAGACAGTGGATTAAACTTTAGTTTTTTAGGCTTTAGTTCTTTGTTGTATTCACCTGCTACGGCGTGTGTAACATTTTTCTGTCAACTCTGCATACAGGTGAAACTCGAAAAATTAGAATATCGTGCAAAAGTTAATGTAACCCATACTATGTTGAACACAAGAGGGCAGTATAGCCCTATGTATTACTTCACAAGCCCCCCTCCCTTCCTACTCCTCACACACAAAGTCTTAGAGAGTGACTTGCAAAATTCTGACATTTTCTCCACATTCAAACCAAAATATCTGACTTTCTGTTGGTCGGAGCTAATGACTGTAAATTAGAAAGTTGTCCGGCTTGAGGAGAACTATATCAATACCAATTTTTGTACCTGTAGATGAAACTAACCCCCCACTTTTTTGTCAAAAGGTGGCGCTACTGAGCCCCTCACCACACCCATTTCTGAAACTTTGCACATGTCTACTGGCTAATAAATGTGACGTCTCTGTCGAGTTTCATGCAATTTCAAGTATGTTAAGAGTCTCAAAAGCATCAATAAAGAAAAGTAAAGTTTGAAGTGTTGCCACGGCAACAGTATCTAAGATATCAATAATCCTTTCACAGGTCTAAATCTGCCGTGTGTTTACATTATACACGTAAAGTTTGAAGCAAATCGGGTAAAAACAAGAGGGTGATTTCAAAGCATTTTGAAAGTGACACACTTCCTGCTGCCAGTTGGTGGCGCTATAACTTTGACTCACAATAGTCACATCCATGTGATCGGCCTCTTACAACGAACACACTGCTGAAGTTTCATCAAGATCTGTTAATTTATGCAGAAGTTATAACACACTTCCTGTCTCACTTTTCTCGCCATAAATTTGTTTCCTCGCCACGGCCAAACCGTTCGAGATATCAAAAATCCGCTGGCAATTTTTCATCCTCAATGTCTTGACTTCATGCTGACTGAGATTCGTGGCGATTAAATGATTTCTCTAGGAGGAGTATTTCAAATTCCATTGTATACGTTTTCCAAACAACCCTAAATAGCCGACTTCCTGTTGGGCTGAGGTAAAAAGTAAGAGCATGAAGTATATATGAAACGATGAGATCTATATGTGTACCGACTTTCATATTATTACATGCAAGTGTGTTTGATTTATGGACCAAGGTTTCGGACCCCGTTCCAGGGGGCGCTGCTGAGCCCCCCTGCCACGCCCGGGTACCATCTTCAGCCCAGCCCTGATGGCCGCAGGTTCTGACCCGTGTGCAAAGTTTCAAGAGTTTTAGAGCATGTTAAGGCCCCCAAAAGTGCCCGAATAGTCGATAAAATAATAATAATAATAATAATTAAAGCTGCAAGCAGCGATGACGGGCCCAAGCCGGTGGCACCGCAACCCTGGTGCCTTTAGTTACCGGGCTCATTTCCACTTGGTGGCTTTCGGAAAACAAAGGATGATGGACACAGCAACAACTCAAAAATATAGCTGCAAGCAGCAATGCGATTCCTCCTCAAAATGGCAAATCATTTAAAATTGATCAATAGAGGGTTGGGGTTAAACCCTCCCAATGAAAAAATCCAAAAAACATGTCTTTCTGTCTGAATCCTAAACTAAACATTTTCAGTGTACAGGAAAATCCATCATGCCGGACCTTATGGATCCTGTAGGGTTTTTTGTTTACAATGAGAAATGAGGTATGTTCACCAGGTTTCAGAAAAACTAAATAAATGGGGTGGAAATACAATCACTTTGAAAAATTGACATTTGGGCATGGCCTGTACCGCCCCCTAAGGGCGAATGTGAGCCATTCTTGGTTTGTAGGTTCCTGTTGGCCTGTAGTATTAATGTACCAAATTAGAAAGTATTTGACAAAAAAATGTGCAATTTGGGAATGTCCTTTAGCACCCCCTAAGGGCAAATGTGAGACATTCTTGGTTTGTGGATTTCTGTTGGCCTGTAGTGTCAATATACCAAATTAGAAAATTTTTGACCATAAAATGGGAATTTTGGGCATAGCCTGTAGCGCCCCCTAATGGCGAATATGGGCAATTCTTTGTTTGTGGGTTCCTGTTGGCCTGTAGTATCAATGTACCAAATTAGAACATTTTTGACCAGCAAATGGGAATTTAGGGCGTGGCCTGTAGCGCCCCATAAGGGCGAATGTGGGCCACTCTTGGTTTGTGAATTCCTGTTGGCCTGTAGTATCAATATACAACATTAGAACATTTTTGACCAGAAAATGGGAATTTTGGGCATGGCCTGTAGCGCCCCCTAAGGGCGAATGTGGGATATTCTTTACGCAGTACTTCAGAGTGATGTCATCTTGAAGTATATATATATAGGTCTATTTCTAACCCACACCTATAATATCACTTCTGAAGGCATGGATTTAACCACTGGAGTGGTATGGATTACTTTTATGCTGCATTTATTTGATTTTTGTAGCTTCTGAGTTCTGATCACCATTCAAGTCATTGAAAGGTCCAACAGGGTTGAGATAATCTTCTAAAAAGCTTAATTTGTGTTCACTAGAAGAAAGAAAACAATACACATCTGGGATGCAATGAGGGTGAGTATACGATGAGAGAAATTTATTTTTGGGGTGAAAACCATTTGTAGGCCTACTTTTTATTTACTTGGAAAATTGTTACTGTCTCTTTAAGAGGATTTTAAACGCATTTCATTCAAGGCACAGTCTGTGCGGCTTGTTTTAGTGAGTTTAATCTTTTGAGAACTGTGAAGTCTCATTATTTTCGTGCTGTTACATCTGTATTCATTTCAGAGATTACTTGATTGAGATTGTGAAACTACATACAACCGACAAACCTCCATGAAGATGCGAGTAAAAATGAGATGCCTCGCGCTGTCAGACACAACGCTGATAATCATTCTCGGAAGTGTTGATACTAGATTTCGATTCGCGATTTCTTCATCAACTGTTTATGTTCACTTGGGACAAAACAGACAATATATCATGTAATTTGACATTTTGTAGTATGAAATTGTCCGTTCAAACGCAAGAAGAAGCGAATGCGATCTCTCATCGGGGCTCGTGCGTTAGACGCGACGCATCTCGCGGTTTCACACAAAACTGCTCACAAACATTTATTTGAGTTGTTTTGTCATTTTTTTCCAAAAATAACTAGCAATACTCCTACAAATAAATGCTTCGTAACTAAAACGTTTTGACTTTCTATAGAAAATATAGACAACACACGTTCTTACCTTGCAAAAATCGCCTCAGTATTTAATTTGAAGCAGTAAATCCAACACTGGAGTAAATCTCTCGTGATATCACCTTTCCATTGAAATGAAGGAAGACGGTGATGACGATACAGTTATTATTCTTGCCCAGTAACCCCTTAACCAATCACATGTGCCTTTAGCTTGTATTGTCATGAGTATCTGGGCAGACTTCAGAAATAAAATCGGTGATCGGACGACGATGACACTGAGACAGGAACCATGGGAATAATTGTTCCCAAATTTGAACGCTCTGGCTGTAAATGGTTAAAGGTTGTTAAAAATTGTATCCTCCACTCAGTTGATGTATATATTGAGTGGGGACACATTGTTTGCCTTTTTTCTGGGATTCGACTGCAAAAGAGCTCAAGCAACTGTTGAACTCAGTCCCTGCCCATTCTGGACTCAGACCTGTTGTAAATCATTGAACAATGAGGCTTGGATGCCATCTATTGGACATTTCTTGTAATTGCCACTCAGAGAATGAACAGACAGTGGATTAAACTTTAGTTTTTTAGGCTTTAGTTCTTTGTTGTATTCACCTGCTACGGCGTGTGTAACATTTTTCTGTCAACTCTGCATACAGGTGAAACTCGAAAAATTAGAATATCGTGCAAAAGTTAATGTAACCCATACTATGTTGAACACAAGAGGGCAGTATAGCCCTATGTATTACTTCACAAGCCCCCCTCCCTTCCTACTCCTCACACACAAAGTCTTAGAGAGTGACTTGCAAAATTCTGACATTTTCTCCACATTCAAACCAAAATATCTGACTTTCTGTTGGTCGGAGCTAATGACTGTAAATTAGAAAGTTGTCCGGCTTGAGGAGAACTATATCAATACCAATTTTTGTACCTGTAGATGAAACTAACCCCCCACTTTTTTGTCAAAAGGTGGCGCTACTGAGCCCCTCACCACACCCATTTCTGAAACTTTGCACATGTCTACTGGCTAATAAATGTGACGTCTCTGTCGAGTTTCATGCAATTTCAAGTATGTTAAGAGTCTCAAAAGCATCAATAAAGAAAAGTAAAGTTTGAAGTGTTGCCACGGCAACAGTATCTAAGATATCAATAATCCTTTCACAGGTCTAAATCTGCCGTGTGTTTACATTATACACGTAAAGTTTGAAGCAAATCGGGTAAAAACAAGAGGGTGATTTCAAAGCATTTTGAAAGTGACACACTTCCTGCTGCCAGTTGGTGGCGCTATAACTTTGACTCACAATAGTCACATCCATGTGATCGGCCTCTTACAACGAACACACTGCTGAAGTTTCATCAAGATCTGTTAATTTATGCAGAAGTTATAACACACTTCCTGTCTCACTTTTCTCGCCATAAATTTGTTTCCTCGCCACGGCCAAACCGTTCGAGATATCAAAAATCCGCTGGCAATTTTTCATCCTCAATGTCTTGACTTCATGCTGACTGAGATTCGTGGCGATTAAATGATTTCTCTAGGAGGAGTATTTCAAATTCCATTGTATACGTTTTCCAAACAACCCTAAATAGCCGACTTCCTGTTGGGCTGAGGTAAAAAGTAAGAGCATGAAGTATATATGAAACGATGAGATCTATATGTGTACCGACTTTCATATTATTACATGCAAGTGTGTTTGATTTATGGACCATGGTTTCGGACCCCGTTCCAGGGGGCGCTGCTGAAACCCCCTGCCAAGCCCGGGTACCATCTTCAGCCCAGCCCTGATGGCCGCAGGTTCTGACCCGTGTGCAAAGTTTCAAGAGTTTTAGAGCATGTTAAGGCCCCCAAAAGTGCCCGAATAGTCGATAAAATAATAATAATAATAATAATTAAAGCTGCAAGCAGCGATGACGGGCCCAAGCCGGTGGCACCGCAACCCTGGTGCCTTTAGTTACCGGGCTCATTTCCACTTGGTGGCTTTCGGAAAACAAAGGATGATGGACACAGCAACAACTCAAAAATATAGCTGCAAGCAGCAATGCGATTCCTCCTCAAAATGGCAAATCATTTAAAATTGATCAATAGAGGGTTGGGGTTAAACCCTCCCAATGAAAAAATCCAAAAAACATGTCTTTCTGTCTGAATCCTAAACTAAACATTTTCAGTGTACAGGAAAATCCATCATGCTGGACCTTATGGATCCTGTAGGGTTTTTTGTTTACAATGAGAAATGAGGTATGTTCACCAGGTTTCAGAAAACTAAATAAATGGGGTGGAAATACAATCACTTTAAAAAAATGACATTTGGGCATGGCCTGTAGCGCCCCCTAAGGGCGAATGTGAGCCATTCTTGGTTTGTAGGTTCCTGTTGGCCTGTAGTATTAATGTACCAAATTAGAAAGTATTTGAACAAAAAAATGTGCAATTTGGGAATGGCCTTTAGCGCCCCCTAAGGGCGAATGTGAGACATTCTTGGTTTGTGGATTTCTGTTGGCCTGTAGTGTCAATATACCAAATTAGAAAATTTTTGACCATAAAATGGGAATTTTGGGCATAGCCTGTAGCGCCCCCTAATGGCGAATATGGGCAATTCTTTGTTTGTGGGTTCCTGTTGGCCTGTAGTATCAATGTACCAAATTAGAACATTTTTGACCAGCAAATGGGAATTTAGGGCGTGGCCTGTAGCGCCCCATAAGGGCGAATGTGGGCCACTCTTGGTTTGTGAATTCCTGTTGGCCTGTAGTATCAATATACAACATTAGAACATTTTTGACCAGAAAATGGGAATTTTGGGCATGGCCTGTAGCGCCCCCTAAGGGCGAATGTGGGATATTCTTTACGCAGTACTTCAGAGTGATGTCATCTTTAAGTATATATATATATAGGTCTATTTCTAACCCACACCTATAATATCACTTCTGAAGGCATGGATTTAACCACTGGAGTGGTATGGATTACTTTTATGCTGCATTTATTTGATTTTTGTAGCTTCTGAGTTCTGATCACCATTCAAGTCATTGAAAGGTCCAACAGGGTTGAGATAATCTTCTAAAAAGCTTAATTTGTGTTCACTAGAAGAAAGAAAACAATACACATCTGGGATGCAATGAGGGTGAGTATATGATGAGAGAAATTTATTTTTGGGGTGAAAACCATTTGTAGGCCTACTTTTTATTTACTTGGAAAATTGTTACTGTCTCTTTAAGAGGATTTTAAACGCATTTCATTCAAGGCACACTCTGTGCGGCTTGTTTTAGTGAGTTTAATCTTTTGAGAACTGTGAAGTCTCATTATTTTCGTGCTGTTACATCTGTATTCATTTCAGAGATTACTTGATTGAGATTGTGAAACTACATACAACCGACAAACCTCCATGAAGATGCGATTAAAAATGAGATGCGCTGTCAGGCACAACGCTGATAATCATTCTCGGAAGTGTTGATACTAGATTTCGATTCGCGATTTCTTCATCAACTGTTTATGTTCACTTGGGACAAAACAGACAATATATCATGTAATTTGACATTTTGTAGTATGAAATTGTCCGTTCAAACGCAAGAAGAAGCGAATGCGATCTCTCATCGGGGCTCGTGCGTTAGACACGACGCATCTCGCGGTTTCACACAAAACTGCTCACAAACATTTATTTGAGTTATTTTGTCATTTTTTTCCAGAAATAACTAGCAATACTCCTACAAATAAATGCTTCGTAACTAAAACGTTTTGACTTTCTATAGAAAATATAGACAACACACGTTCTTACCTTGCAAAAATCGCCTCAGTATTTAATTTGAAGCAGTAAATCCAACACTGGAGTAAATCTCTCGTGATATCACCTTTCCATTGAAATGAAGGAAGACGGTGATGACGATACAGTTATTATTCTTGCCCAGTAACCCCTTAACCAATCACATGTGCCTTTAGCTTGTATTGTCATGAGTATCTGGGCAGACTTCAGAAATAAAATCGGTGATCGGACGACGATGACACTGAGACAGGAACCATGGGAATAATTGTTCCCAAATTTGAACGCTCTGGCTGTAAATGGTTAAAGGTTGTTAAAAATTGTATCCTCCACTCAGTTGATGTATATATTGAGTGGGGACACATTGTTTGCCTTTTTTCTGGGATTCGACTGCAAAAGAGCTCAAGCAACTGTTGAACTCAGTCCCTGCCCATTCTGGACTCAGACCTGTTGTAAATCATTGAACAATGAGGCTTGGATGCCATCTATTGGACATTTCTTGTAATTGCCACTCAGAGAATGAACAGACAGTGGATTAAACTTTAGTTTTTTAGGCTTTAGTTCTTTGTTGTATTCACCTGCTACGGCGTGTGTAACATTTTTCTGTCAACTCTGCATACAGGTGAAACTCGAAAAATTAGAATATCGTGCAAAAGTTAATGTAACCCATACTATGTTGAACACAAGAGGGCAGTATAGCCCTATGTATTACTTCACAAGCCCCCCTCCCTTCCTACTCCTCACACACAAAGTCTTAGAGAGTGACTTGCAAAATTCTGACATTTTCTCCACATTCAAACCAAAATATCTGACTTTCTGTTGGTCGGAGCTAATGACTGTAAATTAGAAAGTTGTCCGGCTTGAGGAGAACTATATCAATACCAATTTTTGTACCTGTAGATGAAACTAACCCCCCACTTTTTTGTCAAAAGGTGGCGCTACTGAGCCCCTCACCACACCCATTTCTGAAACTTTGCACATGTCTACTGGCTAATAAATGTGACGTCTCTGTCGAGTTTCATGCAATTTCAAGTATGTTAAGAGTCTCAAAAGCATCAATAAAGAAAAGTAAAGTTTGAAGCGTTGCCACGGCAACAGTATCTAAGATATCAATAATCCTTTCACAGGTCTAAATCTGCCGTGTGTTTACATTATACACGTAAAGTTTGAAGCAAATCGGGTAAAAACAAGAGGGTGATTTCAAAGCATTTTGAAAGTGACACACTTCCTGCTGCCAGTTGGTGGCGCTATAACTTTGACTCACAATAGTCACATCCATGTGATCGGCCTCTTACAACGAACACACTGCTGAAGTTTCATCAAGATCTGTTAATTTATGCAGAAGTTATAACACACTTCCTGTCTCACTTTTCTCGCCATAAATTTGTTTCCTCGCCACGGCCAAACCGTTCGAGATATCAAAAATCCGCTGGCAATTTTTCATCCTCAATGTCTTGACTTCATGCTGACTGAGATTCGTGGCGATTAAATGATTTCTCTAGGAGGAGTATTTCAAATTCCATTGTATACGTTTTCCAAACAACCCTAAATAGCCGACTTCCTGTTGGGCTGAGGTAAAAAGTAAGAGCATGAAGTATATATGAAACGATGAGATCTATATGTGTACCGACTTTCATATTATTACATGCAAGTGTGTTTGATTTATGGACCAAGGTTTCGGACCCCGTTCCAGGGGGCGCTGCTGAGCCCCCCTGCCACGCCCGGGTACCATCTTCAGCCCAGCCCTGATGGCCGCAGGTTCTGACCCGTGTGCAAAGTTTCAAGAGTTTTAGAGCATGTTAAGGCCCCCAAAAGTGCCCGAATAGTCGATAAAATAATAATAATAATAATAATAATAATAATAATAATCCTAAGGAAAACAATAGGGCCTTCGCCTTTTCAGGCATGGGCCCTAATAATAATAATCCTAAGGAAAACAATAGGGCCTTCGCCTTTTCAGGCTTGGGCCCTAATAATAATAATAATAATCCTAAGGAAAACAATAGGGCCTTCGCCTTTTCAGGCTTGGGCCCTAATAATAATAATAATAATAATAATAATAATAATAATAATAATCCTAAGGAAAACAATAGGGCCTTCGCCTTTTCAGGCTTGGGCCCTAATAATAATAATTAAAGCTGCAAGCAGCGATGACGGGCCCAAGCCGGTGGCACCGCAACCCTGGTGCCTTTAGTTACCGGGCTCATTTCCACTTGGTGGCTTTCGGAAAACAAAGGATGATGGACACAGCAACAACTCAAAAATATAGCTGCAAGCAGCAATGCGATTCCTCCTCAAAATGGCAAATCATTTAAAATTGATCAATAGAGGGTTGGGGTTAAACCCTCCCAATGAAAAAATCCAAAAAACATGTCTTTCTGTCTGAATCCTAAACTAAACATTTTCAGTGTACAGGAAAATCCATCATGCCGGACCTTATGGATCCTGGAGGGTTTTTTGTTTACAATGAGAAATGAGGTATGTTCACCAGGTTTCAGAAAACTAAATAAATGGGGTGGAAATACAATCACTTTAAAAAAATGACATTTGGGCATGGCATGTAGCGCCCCCTAAGGGCAAATGTGAGCCATTCTTGGTTTGTAGGTTCCTGTTGGCCTGTAGTATTAATGTACCAAATTAGAAAGTATTTGACAAAAAAATGTGCAATTTGGGAATGGCCTTTAGCGCCCCCTAAGGGCGAATGTGAGACATTCTTGGTTTGTGGATTTCTGTTGGCCTGTAGTGTCAATATACCAAATTAGAAAATTTTTGACCATAAAATGGGAATTTTGGGCATAGCCTGTAGCGCCCCCTAATGGCGAATATGGGCAATTCTTTGTTTGTGGGTTCCTGTTGGCCTGTAGTATCAATGTACCAAATTAGAACATTTTTGACCAGCAAATGGGAATTTAGGGCGTGGCCTGTAGCGCCCCATAAGGGCGAATGTGGGCCACTCTTGGTTTGTGAATTCCTGTTGGCCTGTAGTATCAATATACAACATTAGAATATTTTTGACCAGAAAATGGGAATTTTGGGCATGGCCTGTAGCGCCCCCTAAGGGCGAATGTGGGATATTCTTTACGCAGTACTTCAGAGTGATGTCATCTTTAAGTATATATATATAGGTCTATTTCTAACCCACACCTATAATATCACTTCTGAAGGCATGGATTTAACCACTGGAGTGGTATGGATTACTTTTATGCTGCATTTATTTGATTTTTGTAGCTTCTGAGTTCTGATCACCATTCAAGTCATTGAAAGGTCCAACAGGGTTGAGATAATCTTCTAAAAAGCTTAATTTGTGTTCACTAGAAGAAAGAAAACAATACACATCTGGGATGCAATGAGGGTGAGTATACGATGAGAGAAATTTATTTTTGGGGTGAAAACCATTTGTAGGCCTACTTTTTATTTACTTGGAAAATTGTTACTGTCTCTTTAAGAGGATTTTAAACGCATTTCATTCAAGGCACACTCTGTGCGGCTTGTTTTAGTGAGTTTAATCTTTTGAGAACTGTGAAGTCTCATTATTTTCGTGCTGTTACATCTGTATTCATTTCAGAGATTACTTGATTGAGATTGTGAAACTACATACAACCGACAAACCTCCATGAAGATGCGAGTAAAAATGAGATGCGCTGTCAGGCACAACGCTGATAATCATTCTCGGAAGTGTTGATACTAGATTTCGATTCGCGATTTCCTCATCAACTGTTTATGTTCACTTGGGACAAAACAGACAATATATCATGTAATTTGACATTTTGTAGTATGAAATTGTCCGTTCAAACGCAAGAAGAAGCGAATGCGATCTCTCATCGGGGCTCGTGCGTTAGACACGACGCATCTCGCGGTTTCACACAAAACTGCTCACAAACATTTATTTGAGTTATTTTGTCATTTTTTTCCAGAAATAACTAGCAATACTCCTACAAATAAATGCTTCGTAACTAAAACGTTTTGACTTTCTATAGAAAATATAGACAACACACGTTCTTACCTTGCAAAAATCGCCTCAGTATTTAATTTGAAGCAGTAAATCCAACACTGGAGTAAATCTCTCGTGATATCACCTTTCCATTGAAATGAAGGAAGACGGTGATGACGATACAGTTATTATTCTTGCCCAGTAACCCCTTAACCAATCACATGTGCCTTTAGCTTGTATTGTCATGAGTATCTGGGCAGACTTCAGAAATAAAATCGGTGATCGGACGACGATGACACTGAGACAGGAACCATGGGAATAATTGTTCCCAAATTTGAACGCTCTGGCTGTAAATGGTTAAAGGTTGTTAAAAATTGTATCCTCCACTCAGTTGATGTATATATTGAGTGGGGACACATTGTTTGCCTTTTTTCTGGGATTCGACTGCAAAAGAGCTCAAGCAACTGTTGAACTCAGTCCCTGCCCATTCTGGACTCAGACCTGTTGTAAATCATTGAACAATGAGGCTTGGATGCCATCTATTGGACATTTCTTGTAATTGCCACTCAGAGAATGAACAGACAGTGGATTAAACTTTAGTTTTTTAGGCTTTAGTTCTTTGTTGTATTCACCTGCTACGGCGTGTGTAACATTTTTCTGTCAACTCTGCATACAGGTGAAACTCGAAAAATTAGAATATCGTGCAAAAGTTAATGTAACCCATACTATGTTGAACACAAGAGGGCAGTATAGCCCTATGTATTACTTCACAAGCCCCCCTCCCTTCCTACTCCTCACACACAAAGTCTTAGAGAGTGACTTGCAAAATTCTGACATTTTCTCCACATTCAAACCAAAATATCTGACTTTCTGTTGGTCGGAGCTAATGACTGTAAATTAGAAAGTTGTCCGGCTTGAGGAGAACTATATCAATACCAATTTTTGTACCTGTAGATGAAACTAACCCCCCACTTTTTTGTCAAAAGGTGGCGCTACTGAGCCCCTCACCACACCCATTTCTGAAACTTTGCACATGTCTACTGGCTAATAAATGTGACGTCTCTGTCGAGTTTCATGCAATTTCAAGTATGTTAAGAGTCTCAAAAGCATCAATAAAGAAAAGTAAAGTTTGAAGCGTTGCCACGGCAACAGTATCTAAGATATCAATAATCCTTTCACAGGTCTAAATCTGCCGTGTGTTTACATTATACACGTAAAGTTTGAAGCAAATCGGGTAAAAACAAGAGGGTGATTTCAAAGCATTTTGAAAGTGACACACTTCCTGCTGCCAGTTGGTGGCGCTATAACTTTGACTCACAATAGTCACATCCATGTGATCGGCCTCTTACAACGAACACACTGCTGAAGTTTCATCAAGATCTGTTAATTTATGCAGAAGTTATAACACACTTCCTGTCTCACTTTTCTCGCCATAAATTTGTTTCCTCGCCACGGCCAAACCGTTCGAGATATCAAAAATCCGCTGGCAATTTTTCATCCTCAATGTCTTGACTTCATGCTGACTGAGATTCGTGGCGATTAAATGATTTCTCTAGGAGGAGTATTTCAAATTCCATTGTATACGTTTTCCAAACAACCCTAAATAGCCGACTTCCTGTTGGGCTGAGGTAAAAAGTAAGAGCATGAAGTATATATGAAACGATGAGATCTATATGTGTACCGACTTTCATATTATTACATGCAAGTGTGTTTGATTTATGGACCAAGGTTTCGGACCCCGTTCCAGGGGGCGCTGCTGAGCCCCCCTGCCACGCCCGGGTACCATCTTCAGCCCAGCCCTGATGGCCGCAGGTTCTGACCCGTGTGCAAAGTTTCAAGAGTTTTAGAGCATGTTAAGGCCCCCAAAAGTGCCCGAATAGTCGATAAAATAATAATAATAATAATAATAATAATAATCCTAAGGAAAACAATAGGGCCTTCGCCTTTTCAGGCATGGGCCCTAATAATAATAATCCTAAGGAAAACAATAGGGCCTTCGCCTTTTCAGGCTTGGGCCCTAATAATAATAATAATAATCCTAAGGAAAACAATAGGGCCTTCGCCTTTTCAGGCTTGGGCCCTAATAATAATAATAATAATAATAATAATAATAATAATCCTAAGGAAAACAATAGGGCCTTCGCCTTTTCAGGCTTGGGCCCTAATAATAATAATTAAAGCTGCAAGCAGCGATGACGGGCCCAAGCCGGTGGCACCGCAACCCTGGTGCCTTTAGTTACCGGGCTCATTTCCACTTGGTGGCTTTCGGAAAACAAAGGATGATGGACACAGCAACAACTCAAAAATATAGCTGCAAGCAGCAATGCGATTCCTCCTCAAAATGGCAAATCATTTAAAATTGATCAATAGAGGGTTGGGGTTAAACCCTCCCAATGAAAAAATCCAAAAAACATGTCTTTCTGTCTGAATCCTAAACTAAACATTTTCAGTGTACAGGAAAATCCATCATGCCGGACCTTATGGATCCTGTAGGGTTTTTTGTTTACAATGAGAAATGAGGTATGTTCACCAGGTTTCAGAAAAACTAAATAAATGGGGTGGAAATACAATCACTTTGAAAAATTGACATTTGGGCATGGCCTGTACCGCCCCCTAAGGGCGAATGTGAGCCATTCTTGGTTTGTAGGTTCCTGTTGGCCTGTAGTATTAATGTACCAAATTAGAAAGTATTTGACAAAAAAATGTGCAATTTGGGAATGTCCTTTAGCACCCCCTAAGGGCAAATGTGAGACATTCTTGGTTTGTGGATTTCTGTTGGCCTGTAGTGTCAATATACCAAATTAGAAAATTTTTGACCATAAAATGGGAATTTTGGGCATAGCCTGTAGCGCCCCCTAATGGCGAATATGGGCAATTCTTTGTTTGTGGGTTCCTGTTGGCCTGTAGTATCAATGTACCAAATTAGAACATTTTTGACCAGCAAATGGGAATTTAGGGCGTGGCCTGTAGCGCCCCATAAGGGCGAATGTGGGCCACTCTTGGTTTGTGAATTCCTGTTGGCCTGTAGTATCAATATGCAACATTAGAACATTTTTGACCAGAAAATGGGAATTTTGGGCATGGCCTGTAGCGCCCCCTAAGGGCGAATGTGGGATATTCTTTACGCAGTACTTCAGAGTGATGTCATCTTGAAGTATATATATATAGGTCTATTTCTAACCCACACCTATAATATCACTTCTGAAGGCATGGATTTAACCACTGGAGTGGTATGGATTACTTTTATGCTGCATTTATTTGATTTTTGCAGCTTCTGAGTTCTGATCACCATTCAAGTCATTGAAAGGTCCAACAGGGTTGAGATAATCTTCTAAAAAGCTTAATTTGTGTTCACTAGAAGAAAGAAAACAATACACATCTGGGATGCAATGAGGGTGAGTATACGATGAGAGAAATTTATTTTTGGGGTGAAAACCATTTGTAGGCCTACTTTTTATTTACTTGGAAAATTGTTACTGTCTCTTTAAGAGGATTTTAAACGCATTTCATTCAAGGCACAGTCTGTGCGGCTTGTTTTAGTGAGTTTAATCTTTTGAGAACTGTGAAGTCTCATTATTTTCGTGCTGTTACATCTGTATTCATTTCAGAGATTACTTGATTGAGATTGTGAAACTACATACAACCGACAAACCTCCATGAAGATGCGAGTAAAAATGAGATGCCTCGCGCTGTCAGACACAACGCTGATAATCATTCTCGGAAGTGTTGATACTAGATTTCGATTCGCGATTTCTTCATCAACTGTTTATGTTCACTTGGGACAAAACAGACAATATATCATGTAATTTGACATTTTGTAGTATGAAATTGTCCGTTCAAACGCAAGAAGAAGCGAATGCGATCTCTCATCGGGGCTCGTGCGTTAGACGCGACGCATCTCGCGGTTTCACACAAAACTGCTCACAAACATTTATTTGAGTTGTTTTGTCATTTTTTTCCAGAAATAACTAGCAATACTCCTACAAATAAATGCTTCGTCACTAAAACGTTTTGACTTTCTATAGAAAATATAGACAACACACGTTCTTACCTTGCAAAAATCGCCTCAGTATTTAATTTGAAGCAGTAAATCCAACACTGGAGTAAATCTCTCGTGATATCACCTTTCCATTGAAATGAAGGAAGACGGTGATGACGATACAGTTATTATTCTTGCCCAGTAACCCCTTAACCAATCACATGTGCCTTTAGCTTGTATTGTCATGAGTATCTGGGCAGACTTCAGAAATAAAATCGGTGATCGGACGACGATGACACTGAGACAGGAACCATGGGAATAATTGTTCCCAAATTTGAACGCTCTGGCTGTAAATGGTTAAAGGTTGTTAAAAATTGTATCCTCCACTCAGTTGATGTATATATTGAGTGGGGACACATTGTTTGCCTTTTTTCTGGGATTCGACTGCAAAAGAGCTCAAGCAACTGTTGAACTCAGTCCCTGCCCATTCTGGACTCAGACCTGTTGTAAATCATTGAACAATGAGGCTTGGATGCCATCTATTGGACATTTCTTGTAATTGCCACTCAGAGAATGAACAGACAGTGGATTAAACTTTAGTTTTTTAGGCTTTAGTTCTTTGTTGTATTCACCTGCTAGGGCGTGTGTAACATTTTTCTGTCAACTCTGCATACAGGTGAAACTCGAAAAATTAGAATATCGTGCAAAAGTTAATGTAACCCATACTATGTTGAACACAAGAGGGCAGTATAGCCCTATGTATTACTTCACAAGACCCCCTCCCTTCCTACTCCTCACACACAAAGTCTTAGAGAGTGACTTGCAAAATTCTGACATTTTCTCCACATTCAAACCAAAATATCTGACTTTCTGTTGGTCGGAGCTAATGACTGTAAATTAGAAAGTTGTCCGGCTTGAGGAGAACTATATCAATACCAATTTTTGTACCTGTAGATGAAACTAACCCCCCACTTTTTTGTCAAAAGGTGGCGCTACTGAGCCCCTCACCACACCCATTTCTGAAACTTTGCACATGTCTACTGGCTAATAAATGTGACGTCTCTGTCGAGTTTCATGCAATTTCAAGTATGTTAAGAGTCTCAAAAGCATCAATAAAGAAAAGTAAAGTTTGAAGTGTTGCCACGGCAACAGTATCTAAGATATCAATAATCCTTTCACAGGTCTAAATCTGCCGTGTGTTTACATTATACACGTAAAGTTTGAAGCAAATCGGGTAAAAACAAGAGGGTGATTTCAAAGCATTTTGAAAGTGACACACTTCCTGCTGCCAGTTGGTGGCGCTATAACTTTGACTCACAATAGTCACATCCATGTGATCGGCCTCTTACAACGAACACACTGCTGAAGTTTCATCAAGATCTGTTAATTTATGCAGAAGTTATAACACACTTCCTGTCTCACTTTTCTCGCCATAAATTTGTTTCCTCGCCACGGCCAAACCGTTCGAGATATCAAAAATCCGCTGGCAATTTTTCATCCTCAATGTCTTGACTTCATGCTGACTGAGATTCGTGGCGATTAAATGATTTCTCTAGGAGGAGTATTTCAAATTCCATTGTATACGTTTTCCAAACAACCCTAAATAGCCGACTTCCTGTTGGGCTGAGGTAAAAAGTAAGAGCATGAAGTATATATGAAACGATGAGATCTATATGTGTACCGACTTTCATATTATTACATGCAAGTGTGTTTGATTTATGGACCATGGTTTCGGACCCCGTTCCAGGGGGCGCTGCTGAAACCCCCTGCCACGCCCGGGTACCATCTTCAGCCCAGCCCTGATGGCCGCAGGTTCTGACCCGTGTGCAAAGTTTCAAGAGTTTTAGAGCATGTTAAGGCCTCCAAAAGTGCCCGAATAGTCGATAAAATAATAATAATAATAATAATAATAATAATAATAATAATAATCCTAAGGAAAACAATAGGGCCTTCGCCTTTTCAGGCTTGGGCCCTAATAATAATAATAATAATTAAAGCTGCAAGCAGCGATGACGGGCCCAAGCCGGTGGCACCGCAACCCTGGTGCCTTTAGTTACCGGGCTCATTTCCACTTGGTGGCTTTCGGAAAACAAAGGATGATGGACACAGCAACAACTCAAAAATATAGCTGCAAGCAGCAATGCGATTCCTCCTCAAAATGGCAAATCATTTAAAATTGATCAATAGAGGGTTGGGGTTAAACCCTCCCAATGAAAAAATCCAAAAAACATGTCTTTCTGTCTGAATCCTAAACTAAACATTTTCAGTGTACAGGAAAATCCATCATGCCAGACCTTATGGATCCTGGAGGGTTTTTTGTTTACAATGAGAAATGAGGTATGTTCACCAGGTTTCAGAAAAACTAAATAAATGGGGTGGAAATACAATCACTTTGAAAAATTGACATTTGGGCATGGCCTGTAGCGCCCCCTAAGGGCGAATGTGAGCCATTCTTGGTTTGTAGGTTCCTGTTGGCCTGTAGTATTAATGTACCAAATTAGAAAGTATTTGACAAAAAAATGTGCAATTTGGGAATGTCCTTTAGCGCCCCCTAAGGGCAAATGTGAGACATTCTTGGTTTGTGGATTTCTGTTGGCCTGTAGTGTCAATAGACCAAATTAGAAAATTTTTGACCATAAAATGGGAATTTTGGGCATAGCCTGTAGCGCCCCCTAATGGCGAATATGGGCAATTCTTTGTTTGTGGGTTCCTGTTGGCCTGTAGTATCAATGTACCAAATTAGAACATTTTTGACCAGCAAATGGGAATTTAGGGCGTGGCCTGTAGCGCCCCCTAAGGGCGAATGTGGGCCATTCTTGGTTTGTGGATTACTGTTGGCCTGTAGGATCAATATACAAAATTAGAACATTTTTGCCCAGAAAATGGGAATTTTGGGCATGGCCTGTAGCGCCCCCTAAGGGCGAATGTGGGATATTCTTTACGCAGTACTTCAGAGTGATGTCATCTTGAAGTATATATATATAGGTCTGTTTCTAACCCACACCTATAATATCACTTCTGAAGGCATGGATTAAACCAATGGAGTGGTATGGATTACTTTTATGCTGCATTTATGTGATTTTTGTAGCTTCTGAGTTCTGATCACCATTCAAGTCATTGAAAGGTCCAACAGGGTTGAGATAATCTTCTAAAAAGCTTAATTTGTGTTCACTAGAAGAAAGAAAATAATACACATCTGGGATGGAATGAGGGTGAGTATACGATGAGAGAAATTTATTTTGGGGGTGAAAACCATTTGTAGGCCTACTTTTTATTTACTTGGAAAATTGTTACTGTCTCTTTAAGAGGATTTTAAACGCATTTCATTCAAGGCACAGTCTGTGCGGCTTGTTTTATTGAGTTTAATCTTTTGAGAACTGTGAAGTCTCATTATTTTCGTGCTGTTACATCTGTATTCATTTCAGAGATTACTTGATTGAGATTGTGAAACTACATACAACCGACAAACCTCCATGAAGATGCGAGTAAAAATGAGATGCCTCGCGCTGTCAGACACAACGCTGATAATCATTCTCGGAAGTGTTGATACTAGATTTAGATTCGCGATTTCTTCATCAACTGTTTATGTTCACTTGGGACAAAACAGACAATATATCATGTAATTTGACATTTTGTTTATGAAATTGTCCGTTCAAACGCAAGATGAAGCGAATGCGATCTCTCATCGGGGCTCGTGCGTTAGACGCGACGCATCTCGCGGTTTCACACAAAACTGCTCACAAACATTTATTTGAGTTGTTTTGTCATTTTTTTCCAGAAATAACTAGCAATACTCCTACAAATAAATGCTTCGTAACTAAAACGTTTTGACTTTCTATAGAAAATATAGACAACACGTTCTTACCTTGCAAAAATCGCCTCAGTATTTAATTTGAAGCAGTAAATCCAACAATGGAGTAAATCTCTCGTGATATCACCTTTCCATTGAAATGAAGGAAGACGGTGATGACGATACAGTTATTATTCTTGCCCAGTAACCCCTTAACCAATCACATGTGCCTTTAGCTTGTATTGTCATGAGTATCTGGGCAGATTTCAGAAATAAAATCGGTGATCGGACGACGATGACACTGAGACAGGAACCATGGGAATAATTGTTCCCAAATTTGAACGCTCTGGCTGTAAATAGTTAAAGGTTGTTAAAAATTGTATCCTCCACTCAGTTGATGTATATATTGAGTGGGGACACATTGTTTGCCTTTTTTCTGGGATTCGACTGCAAAAGAGCTCAAGCAACTGTTGAACTCAGTCCCTGCCCATTCTGGACTCAGACCTGTTGTAAATCATTGAACAATGAGGCTTGGATGCCCTCTATTGGACATTTCTTGTAATTGCCACTCAGAGAATGAACAGACAGTGGATTAAACTTTAGTTTTTTAGGCTTTAGTTCTTTGTTGTATTCACCTGCTACGGCGTGTGTAACATTTTTCTGTCAACTCTGCATACAGGTGAAACTCGAAAAATTAGAATATCGTGCAAAAGTTAATGTAACCCATACTATGTTGAACACAAGAGGGCAGTATAGCCCTATGTATTACTTCACAAGACCCCCTCCCTTCCTACTCCTCACACACAGAGGCTCACAGAGTGACTTGCAAAATTCTGACATTTTCTCCACATTCAAACCAAAATATCTGACTTTCTGTTGGTCGGAGCTAATGACTGTAAATTAGAAAGTTGTCCGGCTTGAGGAGAACTATATCAATACCAATTTTTGTACCTGTAGATGAAACTAACCCCCCACTTTTTTGTCAAAAGGTGGCGCTACTGAGCCCCTCACCACACCCATTTCTGAAACTTTGCACATGTCTACTGGCTAATAAATGTGACGTCTCTGTCGAGTTTCATGCAATTTCAAGTATGTTAAGAGTCTCAAAAGCATCAATAAAGAAAAGTAAAGTTTGAAGCGTTGCCACGGCAACAGTATCTAAGATATCAATAATCCTTTCACAGGTCTAAATCTGCCGTGTGTTTACATTATACACGTAAAGTTTGAAGCAAATCGGGTAAAAACAAGAGGGTGATTTCAAAGCATTTTGAAAGTGACACACTTCCTGCTGCCAGTTGGTGGCGCTATAACTTTGACTCACAATAGTCACATCCATGTGATCGGCCTCTTACAACGAACACACTGCTGAAGTTTCATCAAGATCTGTTAATTTATGCAGAAGTTATAACACACTTCCTGTCTCACTTTTCTCGCCATAAATTTGTTTCCTCGCCACGGCCAAACCGTTCGAGATATCAAAAATCCGCTGGCAATTTTTCATCCTCAATGTCTTGACTTCATGCTGACTGAGATTCGTGGCGATTAAATGATTTCTCTAGGAGGAGTATTTCAAATTCCATTGTATACGTTTTCCAAACAACCCTAAATAGCCGACTTCCTGTTGGGCTGAGGTAAAAAGTAAGAGCATGAAGTATATATGAAACGATGAGATCTATATGTGTACCGACTTTCATATTATTACATGCAAGTGTGTTTGATTTATGGACCAAGGTTTCGGACCCCGTTCCAGGGGGCGCTGCTGAGCCCCCCTGCCACGCCCGGGTACCATCTTCAGCCCAGCCCTGATGGCCGCAGGTTCTGACCCGTGTGCAAAGTTTCAAGAGTTTTAGAGCATGTTAAGGCCCCCAAAAGTGCCCGAATAGTCGATAAAATAATAATAATAATTAAAGCTGCAAGCAGCGATGAAGGGCCCAAGCCGGTGGCACCGCAACCCTGGTGCCTTTAGTTACCAGGCTCATTTCCACTTGGTGGCTTTCGGAAAACAAAGGATGATGGACACAGCAACAACTCAAAAATATAGCTGCAAGCAGCAATGCGATTCCTCCTCAAAATGGCAAATCATTTAAAATTGATCAATAGAGGGTTGGGGTTAAACCCTCCCAATGAAAAAATCCAAAAAACATGTCTTTCTGTCAGAATCCTAAACTAAACATTTTCAGTGTACAGGAAAATCCATCATGTCGGACCTTATGGATCCTGTAGGGTTTTTTGTTTACAATGAGAAATGAGGTTTGTTCACCAGGTTTCAGAAAAACTAAATAAATGTGTTGGAAATACAAACACTTTGAAAAAATGACATTTGGGCATGGCCTGTAGCTCCCCCTAAGGGTGAATGTGAGCCATTCTTGGTTTGTAGGTTCCTGTTGGTCTGTAGTATTAATGTACCAATTTAGAAAGTATTTGACAAAAAAATGTGCAATTTGGGAATGGCCTTTAGCGCCCCCTAAGGGCGAATGTGAGACATTCTTGGTTTGTGGATTTCTGTTGGCCTGTAGTGTCAATATACCAAATTAGAACATTTTTGACCAGCAAATGGGAATTTAGGGCATGGCCTGTAGCGCCCCCTAAGGGCGAATGTGGGCCATTCTTGGTTTGTGGATTCCTGTTGGCCTGTAGTATCAAATCTACAAAATTAGAACATTTTTGACCAGAAAATGGGAATTTTGGGTATGGCCTGTAGCGCCCCCTAAGGGCGAATGTGGGCCATTCTTGGTTTGTGGATTCCTGTTGGCCTGTAGTATCAATATACAAAATTAGAACATTTTTGACCAGAAAATGGGAATTTTGGGCATGGCCTGTAGCGCCCCCTTAGGGCGAATGTGGGATATTCTTTACGCAGTACTTCAGAGTGATGTCATCTTTAAGTATATATATATATATATAGGTCTGTATCTAACCCACACCTATAATATCACTTCTGAAGGCATGGATTAAACCACAGGAGTGGTATGGATTACTTTTATGCTGCATTTATGTGATTTTTGTAGCTTCTGAGTTCTGATCACCATTCAAGTCATTGAAAGGTCCAACAGGGTTGAGATAATCTTCTAAAAAGCTTAATTTGTGTTCACTAGAAGAAAGAAAATAATACACATCTGGGATGGAATGAGGGTGAGTATACGATGAGAGAAATTTATTTTGGGGGTGAAAACCATTTGTAGGCTAATTTTTATTTACTTGGAAAATTGTTACTGTCTCTTTAAGAGGATTTTAAACGCATTTCATTCAAGCCGTCAAGCCGTCTTTGCGGCTTGTTTTATTGAGATATAATCTTTTGAGAACTGTGAATCTCATTATTTTCGTGCTGTTGCATCTGTATTCATTTCAGAGATTAATTGATTGAGATTGTGAAACTACATACAACCGACAAACCTCCATGAAGATGCGAGTAAAAATGAGATTCCTCGCGCTGTCAGACACAAAGCTGATAATCATTCTCGGAAGTGTTGATACTAGATTTAGATTCGCGATTTCTTCATCAACTGTTTATGGTCACTTGAGACAAAACAGACAATATATCATGTATTTTGACATTTTGTTGTTATGAAATTGTCCGTTCAAACGCAAGAAGAAGCGAATGCGATCTCTCATCGGGGCTCGTGAGTTAGACGTGACGCTGCTCGCGGTTTCACACAAAACTGCTCACAAACATTTATTTGAGTTGTTTCGTCATTTTTAATCCAGAAATAACTAGCAATACTCCTACAAATAAATGCTTCGTAACTAAAACGTTTTGACTTTCTATAGAAAATATAGACAACACGTTCTTACCTTGCAAAAATCGCCTCAGTATTTAATTTGAAGCAGTAAATCCAACACTGGAGTAAATCTCTCGTGATATCACCTTTCCATTGAAATGAAGGAAGACGGTGATGACGATACAGTTATTATTCTTGCCCAGTAACCCCTTAACCAATCACATGTGCCTTTAGCTTGTATTGTCATGAGTATCTGGGCAGATTTCAGAAATAAAATCGGTGATTGGACGACGATGACACTGAGACAGAAACTATGGGAATAATTGTTCCCAAATTTGAACGCTCTGGCTGTAAATGGTTAAAGGTTGTTAAAAATTGTATCCGCCACTCAGTTGATGTATATAGTGAGTGGGGACACAGTGTTTGCCTTTTTTCTGGGATTCGACGGCAAAAGAGCTCAAGCAACTGTTGAACTCAGTCCCTGCCCATTCTGGACTCAGCCTGTTGTAAATAATAGAAAAATGAGGCTTGGATGCCATCTATTGGACATTTCTTGTAATTGCCACTCAGAGAATGAACAGACAGTGGATTAAATTTTAGTTTTTTAGGCTTTAGTTCTTTGTTGTATTCACCTGCTACGGCGTGTGTAACATTTTTCTGTCAACTCTGCATACAGGTGAAACTCGAAAAATTAGAATATCGTGCAAAAGTTAATGTAACCCATACTATGTTGAACACAAGAGGGCAGTATAGCCCTATGTATTACTTCACAAGACCCAACGTCCCCCCTCCCCTACAAACTCACAGAGTCTCAGAGAGTGACTTGCAAAATTCTGACATTTTCTCCACATTCAAACCAAAATATCTGACTTTCTGTTGGTCGGAGCTAATGACTGTAAATTAGAAAGTTGTCCGGCTTGAGGAGAACTATATCAATACCAATTTTTGTACCTGTAGATGAAACTAACCCCCCACTTTTTTGTCAAAAGGTGGCGCTACTGAGCCCCTCACCACACCCATTTCTGAAACTTTGCACATGTCTACTGGCTAATAAATGTGACGTCTCTGTCGAGTTTCATGCAATTTCAAGTATGTTAAGAGTCTCAAAAGCATCAATAAAGAAAAGTAAAGTTTGAAGCGTTGCCACGGCAACAGTATCTAAGATATCAATAATCCTTTCACAGGTCTAAATCTGCCGTGTGTTTACATTATACACGTAAAGTTTGAAGCAAATCGGGTAAAAACAAGAGGGTGATTTCAAAGCATTTTGAAAGTGACACACTTCCTGCTGCCAGTTGGTGGCGCTATAACTTTGACTCACAATAGTCACATCCATGTGATCGGCCTCTTACAACGAACACACTGCTGAAGTTTCATCAAGATCTGTTAATTTATGCAGAAGTTATAACACACTTCCTGTCTCACTTTTCTCGCCATAAATTTGTTTCCTCGCCACGGCCAAACCGTTCGAGATATCAAAAATCCGCTGGCAATTTTTCATCCTCAATGTCTTGACTTCATGCTGACTGAGATTCGTGGCGATTAAATGATTTCTCTAGGAGGAGTATTTCAAATTCCATTGTATACGTTTTCCAAACAACCCTAAATAGCCGACTTCCTGTTGGGCTGAGGTAAAAAGTAAGAGCATGAAGTATATATGAAACGATGAGATCTATATGTGTACCGACTTTCATATTATTACATGCAAGTGTGTTTGATTTATGGACCAAGGTTTCGGACCCCGTTCCAGGGGGCGCTGCTGAGCCCCCCTGCCACGCCCGGGTACCATCTTCAGCCCAGCCCTGATGGCCGCAGGTTCTGACCCGTGTGCAAAGTTTCAAGAGTTTTAGAGCATGTTAAGGCCCCCAAAAGTGCCCGAATAGTCGATAAAATAATAATAATAATAATAATAATAATAATAATAATCCTAAGGAAAACAATAGGGCCTTCGCCTTTTCAGGCTTGGGCCCTAATAATAATAATAATAATAATAATAATAATAATAATAATAATAATAATCCTAAGGAAAACAATAGGGCCTTCGCCTTTTCAGGCTTGGGCCCTAATAATAATAATCCTAAGGAAAACAATAGGGCCTTCGCCTTTTCAGGCTTGGGCCCTAATAATAATAATCCTAAGGAAAACAATAGGGCCTTCGCCTTTTCAGGCTTGGGCCCTAATAATAATAATCCTAAGGAAAACAATAGGGCCTTCGCCTTTTCAGGCTTGGGCCCTAATAATAATAATAATAATAATAATAATAATCCTAAGGAAAACAATAGGGCCTTCGCCTTTTCAGGCTTGGGCCCTAATTAAAGCTGCAAGCAGCGATGACGGGCCCAAGCCGGTGGCACCGCAACCCTGGTGCCTTTAGTTACCGGGCTCATTTCCACTTGGTGGCTTTCGGAAAACAAAGGATGATGGACACAGCAACAACTCAAAAATATAGCTGCAAGCAGCAATGCGATTCCTCCTCAAAATGGCAAATCATTTAAAATTGATCAATAGAGGGTTGGGGTTAAACCCTCCCAATGAAAAAATCCAAAAAACATGTCTTTCTGTCTGAATCCTAAACTAAACATTTTCAGTGTACAGGAAAATCCATCATGCCGGACCTTATGGATCCTGTAGGGTTTTTTGTTTACAATGAGAAATGAGGTATGTTCACCAGGTTTCAGAAAAACTAAATAAATGGGGTGGAAATACAATCACTTTGAAAAATTGACATTTGGGCATGGCCTGTACCGCCCCCTAAGGGCGAATGTGAGCCATTCTTGGTTTGTAGGTTCCTGTTGGCCTGTAGTATTAATGTACCAAATTAGAAAGTATTTGACAAAAAAATGTGCAATTTGGGAATGTCCTTTAGCACCCCCTAAGGGCAAATGTGAGACATTCTTGGTTTGTGGATTTCTGTTGGCCTGTAGTGTCAATATACCAAATTAGAACATTTTTGACCAGCAAATGGGAATTTAGGGCGTGGCCTGTAGCGCCCCATAAGGGCGAATGTGGGCCACTCTTGGTTTGTGAATTCCTGTTGGCCTGTAGTATCAATATACAACATTAGAACATTTTTGACCAGAAAATGGGAATTTTGGGCATGGCCTGTAGCGCCCCCTAAGGGCGAATGTGGGATATTCTTTACGCAGTACTTCAGAGTGATGTCATCTTGAAGTATATATATATAGGTCTATTTCTAACCCACACCTATAATATCACTTCTGAAGGCATGGATTTAACCACTGGAGTGGTATGGATTACTTTTATGCTGCATTTATTTGATTTTTGCAGCTTCTGAGTTCTGATCACCATTCAAGTCATTGAAAGGTCCAACAGGGTTGAGATAATCTTCTAAAAAGCTTAATTTGTGTTCACTAGAAGAAAGAAAACAATACACATCTGGGATGCAATGAGGGTGAGTATACGATGAGAGAAATTTATTTTTGGGGTGAAAACCATTTGTAGGCCTACTTTTTATTTACTTGGAAAATTGTTACTGTCTCTTTAAGAGGATTTTAAACGCATTTCATTCAAGGCACAGTCTGTGCGGCTTGTTTTAGTGAGTTTAATCTTTTGAGAACTGTGAAGTCTCATTATTTTCGTGCTGTTACATCTGTATTCATTTCAGAGATTACTTGATTGAGATTGTGAAACTACATACAACCGACAAACCTCCATGAAGATGCGAGTAAAAATGAGATGCCTCGCGCTGTCAGACACAACGCTGATAATCATTCTCGGAAGTGTTGATACTAGATTTCGATTCGCGATTTCTTCATCAACTGTTTATGTTCACTTGGGACAAAACAGACAATATATCATGTAATTTGACATTTTGTAGTATGAAATTGTCCGTTCAAACGCAAGAAGAAGCGAATGCGATCTCTCATCGGGGCTCGTGCGTTAGACGCGACGCATCTCGCGGTTTCACACAAAACTGCTCACAAACATTTATTTGAGTTGTTTTGTCATTTTTTTCCAGAAATAACTAGCAATACTCCTACAAATAAATGCTTCGTCACTAAAACGTTTTGACTTTCTATAGAAAATATAGACAACACACGTTCTTACCTTGCAAAAATCGCCTCAGTATTTAATTTGAAGCAGTAAATCCAACACTGGAGTAAATCTCTCGTGATATCACCTTTCCATTGAAATGAAGGAAGACGGTGATGACGATACAGTTATTATTCTTGCCCAGTAACCCCTTAACCAATCACATGTGCCTTTAGCTTGTATTGTCATGAGTATCTGGGCAGACTTCAGAAATAAAATCGGTGATCGGACGACGATGACACTGAGACAGGAACCATGGGAATAATTGTTCCCAAATTTGAACGCTCTGGCTGTAAATGGTTAAAGGTTGTTAAAAATTGTATCCTCCACTCAGTTGATGTATATATTGAGTGGGGACACATTGTTTGCCTTTTTTCTGGGATTCGACTGCAAAAGAGCTCAAGCAACTGTTGAACTCAGTCCCTGCCCATTCTGGACTCAGACCTGTTGTAAATCATTGAACAATGAGGCTTGGATGCCATCTATTGGACATTTCTTGTAATTGCCACTCAGAGAATGAACAGACAGTGGATTAAACTTTAGTTTTTTAGGCTTTAGTTCTTTGTTGTATTCACCTGCTACGGCGTGTGTAACATTTTTCTGTCAACTCTGCATACAGGTGAAACTCGAAAAATTAGAATATCGTGCAAAAGTTAATGTAACCCATACTATGTTGAACACAAGAGGGCAGTATAGCCCTATGTATTACTTCACAAGACCCCCTCCCTTCCTACTCCTCACACACAAAGTCTTAGAGAGTGACTTGCAAAATTCTGACATTTTCTCCACATTCAAACCAAAATATCTGACTTTCTGTTGGTCGGAGCTAATGACTGTAAATTAGAAAGTTGTCCGGCTTGAGGAGAACTATATCAATACCAATTTTTGTACCTGTAGATGAAACTAACCCCCCACTTTTTTGTCAAAAGGTGGCGCTACTGAGCCCCTCACCACACCCATTTCTGAAACTTTGCACATGTCTACTGGCTAATAAATGTGACGTCTCTGTCGAGTTTCATGCAATTTCAAGTATGTTAAGAGTCTCAAAAGCATCAATAAAGAAAAGTAAAGTTTGAAGTGTTGCCACGGCAACAGTATCTAAGATATCAATAATCCTTTCACAGGTCTAAATCTGCCGTGTGTTTACATTATACACGTAAAGTTTGAAGCAAATCGGGTAAAAACAAGAGGGTGATTTCAAAGCATTTTGAAAGTGACACACTTCCTGCTGCCAGTTGGTGGCGCTATAACTTTGACTCACAATAGTCACATCCATGTGATCGGCCTCTTACAACGAACACACTGCTGAAGTTTCATCAAGATCTGTTAATTTATGCAGAAGTTATAACACACTTCCTGTCTCACTTTTCTCGCCATAAATTTGTTTCCTCGCCACGGCCAAACCGTTCGAGATATCAAAAATCCGCTGGCAATTTTTCATCCTCAATGTCTTGACTTCATGCTGACTGAGATTCGTGGCGATTAAATGATTTCTCTAGGAGGAGTATTTCAAATTCCATTGTATACGTTTTCCAAACAACCCTAAATAGCCGACTTCCTGTTGGGCTGAGGTAAAAAGTAAGAGCATGAAGTATATATGAAACGATGAGATCTATATGTGTACCGACTTTCATATTATTACATGCAAGTGTGTTTGATTTATGGACCATGGTTTCGGACCCCGTTCCAGGGGGCGCTGCTGAAACCCCCTGCCAAGCCCGGGTACAATCTTCAGCCCAGCCCTGATGGCCGCAGGTTCTGACCCGTGTGCAAAGTTTCAAGAGTTTTAGAGCATGTTAAGGCCCCCAAAAGTGCCCGAATAGTCGATAAAATAATAATAATAATAATAATTAAAGCTGCAAGCAGCGATGACGGGCCCAAGCCGGTGGCACCGCAACCCTGGTGCCTTTAGTTACCGGGCTCATTTCCACTTGGTGGCTTTCGGAAAACAAAGGATGATGGACACAGCAACAACTCAAAAATATAGCTGCAAGCAGCAATGCGATTCCTCCTCAAAATGGCAAATCATTTAAAATTGATCAATAGAGGGTTGGGGTTAAACCCTCCCAATGAAAAAATCCAAAAAACATGTCTTTCTGTCTGAATCCTAAACTAAACATTTTCAGTGTACAGGAAAATCCATCATGCCGGACCTTATGGATCCTGTAGGGTTTTTTGTTTACAATGAGAAATGAGGTATGTTCACCAGGTTTCAGAAAAACTAAATAAATGGGGTGGAAATACAATCACTTTGAAAAATTGACATTTGGGCATGGCCTGTACCGCCCCCTAAGGGCGAATGTGAGCCATTCTTGGTTTGTAGGTTCCTGTTGGCCTGTAGTATTAATGTACCAAATTAGAAAGTATTTGACAAAAAAATGTGCAATTTGGGAATGTCCTTTAGCACCCCCTAAGGGCAAATGTGAGACATTCTTGGTTTGTGGATTTCTGTTGGCCTGTAGTGTCAATATACCAAATTAGAAAATTTTTGACCATAAAATGGGAATTTTGGGCATAGCCTGTAGCGCCCCCTAATGGCGAATATGGGCAATTCTTTGTTTGTGGGTTCCTGTTGGCCTGTAGTATCAATGTACCAAATTAGAACATTTTTGACCAGCAAATGGGAATTTAGGGCGTGGCCTGTAGCGCCCCATAAGGGCGAATGTGGGCCACTCTTGGTTTGTGAATTCCTGTTGGCCTGTAGTATCAATATACAACATTAGAACATTTTTGACCAGAAAATGGGAATTTTGGGCATGGCCTGTAGCGCCCCCTAAGGGCGAATGTGGGATATTCTTTACGCAGTACTTCAGAGTGATGTCATCTTGAAGTATATATATATAGGTCTATTTCTAACCCACACCTATAATATCACTTCTGAAGGCATGGATTTAACCACTGGAGTGGTATGGATTACTTTTATGCTGCATTTATTTGATTTTTGCAGCTTCTGAGTTCTGATCACCATTCAAGTCATTGAAAGGTCCAACAGGGTTGAGATAATCTTCTAAAAAGCTTAATTTGTGTTCACTAGAAGAAAGAAAACAATACACATCTGGGATGCAATGAGGGTGAGTATACGATGAGAGAAATTTATTTTTGGGGTGAAAACCATTTGTAGGCCTACTTTTTATTTACTTGGAAAATTGTTACTGTCTCTTTAAGAGGATTTTAAACGCATTTCATTCAAGGCACAGTCTGTGCGGCTTGTTTTAGTGAGTTTAATCTTTTGAGAACTGTGAAGTCTCATTATTTTCGTGCTGTTACATCTGTATTCATTTCAGAGATTACTTGATTGAGATTGTGAAACTACATACAACCGACAAACCTCCATGAAGATGCGAGTAAAAATGAGATGCCTCGCGCTGTCAGACACAACGCTGATAATCATTCTCGGAAGTGTTGATACTAGATTTCGATTCGCGATTTCTTCATCAACTGTTTATGTTCACTTGGGACAAAACAGACAATATATCATGTAATTTGACATTTTGTAGTATGAAATTGTCCGTTCAAACGCAAGAAGAAGCGAATGCGATCTCTCATCGGGGCTCGTGCGTTAGACGCGACGCATCTCGCGGTTTCACACAAAACTGCTCACAAACATTTATTTGAGTTGTTTTGTCATTTTTTTCCAGAAATAACTAGCAATACTCCTACAAATAAATGCTTCGTCACTAAAACGTTTTGACTTTCTATAGAAAATATAGACAACACACGTTCTTACCTTGCAAAAATCGCCTCAGTATTTAATTTGAAGCAGTAAATCCAACACTGGAGTAAATCTCTCGTGATATCACCTTTCCATTGAAATGAAGGAAGACGGTGATGACGATACAGTTATTATTCTTGCCCAGTAACCCCTTAACCAATCACATGTGCCTTTAGCTTGTATTGTCATGAGTATCTGGGCAGACTTCAGAAATAAAATCGGTGATCGGACGACGATGACACTGAGACAGGAACCATGGGAATAATTGTTCCCAAATTTGAACGCTCTGGCTGTAAATGGTTAAAGGTTGTTAAAAATTGTATCCTCCACTCAGTTGATGTATATATTGAGTGGGGACACATTGTTTGCCTTTTTTCTGGGATTCGACTGCAAAAGAGCTCAAGCAACTGTTGAACTCAGTCCCTGCCCATTCTGGACTCAGACCTGCTGTAAATCATTGAACAATGAGGCTTGGATGCCATCTATTGGACATTTCTTGTAATTGCCACTCAGAGAATGAACAGACAGTGGATTAAACTTTAGTTTTTTAGGCTTTAGTTCTTTGTTGTATTCACCTGCTACGGCGTGTGTAACATTTTTCTGTCAACTCTGCATACAGGTGAAACTCGAAAAATTAGAATATCGTGCAAAAGTTAATGTAACCCATACTATGTTGAACACAAGAGGGCAGTATAGCCCTATGTATTACTTCACAAGACCCCCTCCCTTCCTACTCCTCACACACAAAGTCTTAGAGAGTGACTTGCAAAATTCTGACATTTTCTCCACATTCAAACCAAAATATCTGACTTTCTGTTGGTCGGAGCTAATGACTGTAAATTAGAAAGTTGTCCGGCTTGAGGAGAACTATATCAATACCAATTTTTGTACCTGTAGATGAAACTAACCCCCCACTTTTTTGTCAAAAGGTGGCGCTACTGAGCCCCTCACCACACCCATTTCTGAAACTTTGCACATGTCTACTGGCTAATAAATGTGACGTCTCTGTCGAGTTTCATGCAATTTCAAGTATGTTAAGAGTCTCAAAAGCATCAATAAAGAAAAGTAAAGTTTGAAGTGTTGCCACGGCAACAGTATCTAAGATATCAATAATCCTTTCACAGGTCTAAATCTGCCGTGTGTTTACATTATACACGTAAAGTTTGAAGCAAATCGGGTAAAAACAAGAGGGTGATTTCAAAGCATTTTGAAAGTGACACACTTCCTGCTGCCAGTTGGTGGCGCTATAACTTTGACTCACAATAGTCACATCCATGTGATCGGCCTCTTACAACGAACACACTGCTGAAGTTTCATCAAGATCTGTTAATTTATGCAGAAGTTATAACACACTTCCTGTCTCACTTTTCTCGCCATAAATTTGTTTCCTCGCCACGGCCAAACCGTTCGAGATATCAAAAATCCGCTGGCAATTTTTCATCCTCAATGTCTTGACTTCATGCTGACTGAGATTCGTGGCGATTAAATGATTTCTCTAGGAGGAGTATTTCAAATTCCATTGTATACGTTTTCCAAACAACCCTAAATAGCCGACTTCCTGTTGGGCTGAGGTAAAAAGTAAGAGCATGAAGTATATATGAAACGATGAGATCTATATGTGTACCGACTTTCATATTATTACATGCAAGTGTGTTTGATTTATGGACCATGGTTTCGGACCCCGTTCCAGGGGGCGCTGCTGAAACCCCCTGCCACGCCCGGGTACCATCTTCAGCCCAGCCCTGATGGCCGCAGGTTCTGACCCGTGTGCAAAGTTTCAAGAGTTTTAGAGCATGTTAAGGCCCCCAAAAGTGCCCGAATAGTCGATAAAATAATAATAATAATAATAATTAAAGCTGCAAGCAGCGATGAAGGGCCCAAGCCGGTGGCACCGCAACCCTGGTGCCTTTAGTTACCGGGCTCATTTCCACTTGGTGGCTTTCGGAAAACAAAGGATGATGGACACAGCAACAACTCAAAAATATAGCTGCAAGCAGCAATGCGATTCCTCCTCAAAATGGCAAATCATTTAAAATTGATCAATAGAGGGTTGGGGTTAAACCCTCCCAATGAAAAAATCCAAAAAACATGTCTTTCTGTCAGAATCCTAAACTAAACATTTTCAGTGTACAGGAAAATCCATCATGTCGGACCTTATGGATCCTGTAGGGTTTTTTGTTTACAATGAGAAATGAGGTTTGTTCACCAGGTTTCAGAAAAACTAAATAAATGTGTTGGAAATACAAACACTTTGAAAAAATGACATTTGGGCATGGCCTGTAGCTCCCCCTAAGGGTGAATGTGAGCCATTCTTGGTTTGTAGGTTCCTGTTGGCCTGTAGTATTAATGTACCAATTTAGAAAGTATTTGACAAAAAAATGTGCAATTTGGGAATGGCCTTTAGCGCCCCCTAAGGGCGAATGTGAGACATTCTTGGTTTGTGGATTTCTGTTGGCCTGTAGTGTCAATATACAAAATTAGAACATTTTTGACCAGCAAATGGGAATTTAGGGCATGGCCTGTAGCGCCCCCTAAGGGCGAATGTGGGCCATTCTTGGTTTGTGGATTCCTGTTGGCCTGTAGTATCAATCTACAAAATTAGAACATTTTTGACCAGAAAATGGGAATTTTGGGTATGGCCTGTAGCGCCCCCTAAGGGCGAATGTGGGCCATTCTTGGTTTGTGGATTCCTGTTGGCCTGTAGTATCAATATACAAAATTAGAACATTTTTGACCAGAAAATGGGAATTTTGGGCATGGCCTGTAGCGCCCCCTTAGGGCGAATGTGGGATATTCTTTACGCAGTACTTCAGAGTGATGTCATCTTTAAGTATATATATATATAGGTCTGTATCTAACCCACACCTATAATATCACTTCTGAAGGCATGGATTAAACCAATGGAGTGGTATGGATTACTTTTATGCTGCATTTATGTGATTTTTGTAGCTTCTGAGTTCTGATCACCATTCAAGTCATTGAAAGGTCCAACAGGGTTGAGATAATCTTCTAAAAAGCTTAATTTGTGTTCACTAGAAGAAAGAAAATAATACACATCTGGGATGGAATGAGGGTGAGTATACGATGAGAGAAATTTATTTTGGGGGTGAAAACCATTTGTAGGCTACTTTTTATTTACTTGGAAAATTGTTACTGTCTCTTTAAGAGGATTTTAAACGCATTTCATTCAAGCCGTCTTTGCGGCTTGTTTTATTGAGATATAATCTTTTGAGAACTGTGAATCTCATTATTTTCGTGCTGTTACATCTGTATTCATTTCAGAGATTAATTGATTGAGATTGTGAAACTACATACAACCGACAAACCTCCATGAAGATGCGAGTAAAAATGAGATTCCTCGCGCTGTCAGACACAAAGCTGATAATCATTCTCGGAAGTGTTGATACTAGATTTAGATTCGCGATTTCTTCATCAACTGTTTATGGTCACTTGAGACAAAACAGACAATATATCATGTATTTTGACATTTTGTTGTTATGAAATTGTCCGTTCAAACGCAAGAAGAAGCGAATGCGATCTCTCATCGGGGCTCGTGAGTTAGACGTGACGCTGCTCGCGGTTTCACACAAAACTGCTCACAAACATTTATTTGAGTTGTTTCGTCATTTTTTTTCCAGAAATAACTAGCAATACTCCTACAAATAAATGCTTCGTAACTAAAACGTTTTGACTTTCTATAGAAAATATAGACAACACGTTCTTACCTTGCAAAAATCGCCTCAGTATTTAATTTGAAGCAGTAAATCCAACACTGGAGTAAATCTCTCGTGATATCACCGTCCCATTGAAATGAAGGAAGACGGTGATGACGATACAGTTATTATTCTTGCCCAGTAACCCCTTAACCAATCACATGTGCCTTTAGCTTGTATTGTCATGAGTATCTGGGCAGATTTCAGAAATAAAATCGGTGATTGGACGACGATGACACTGAGACAGAAACTATGGGAATAATTGTTCCCAAATTTGAACGCTCTGGCTGTAAATGGTTAAAGGTTGTTAAAAATTGTATCCGCCACTCAGTTGATGTATATATTGAGTGGGGACACAGTGTTTGCCTTTTTTCTGGGATTCGACGGCAAAAGAGCTCAAGCAACTGTTGAACTCAGTCCCTGCCCATTCTGGACTCAGCCTGTTGTAAATAATAGAACAATGAGGCTTGGATGCCATCTATTGGACATTTCTTGTAATTGCCACTCAGAGAATGAACAGACAGTGGATTAAATTTTAGTTTTTTAGGCTTTAGTTCTTTGTTGTATTCACCTGCTACGGCGTGTGTAACATTTTTCTGTCAACTCTGCATACAGGTGAAACTCGAAAAATTAGAATATCGTGCAAAAGTTAATGTAACCCATACTATGTTGAACACAAGAGGGCAGTATAGCCCTATGTATTACTTCACAAGACCCAACGTCCCCCCTCCCCTACAAACTCACAGAGTCTCAGAGAGTGACTTGCAAAATTCTGACATTTTCTCCACATTCAAACCAAAATATCTGACTTTCTGTTGGTCGGAGCTAATGACTGTAAATTAGAAAGTTGTCCGGCTTGAGGAGAACTATATCAATACCAATTTTTGTACCTGTAGATGAAACTAACCCCCCACTTTTTTGTCAAAAGGTGGCGCTACTGAGCCCCTCACCACACCCATTTCTGAAACTTTGCACATGTCTACTGGCTAATAAATGTGACGTCTCTGTCGAGTTTCATGCAATTTCAAGTATGTTAAGAGTCTCAAAAGCAACAATAAAGAAAAGTAAAGTTTGAAGCGTTGCCACGGCAACAGTATCTAAGATATCAATAATCCTTTCACAGGTCTAAATCTGCCGTGTGTTTACATTATACACGTAAAGTTTGAAGCAAATCGGGTAAAAACAAGAGGGTGATTTCAAAGCATTTTGAAAGTGACACACTTCCTGCTGCCAGTTGGTGGCGCTATAACTTTGACTCACAATAGTCACATCCATGTGATCGGCCTCTTACAACGAACACACTGCTGAAGTTTCATCAAGATCTGTTAATTTATGCAGAAGTTATAACACACTTCCTGTCTCACTTTTCTCGCCATAAATTTGTTTCCTCGCCACGGCCAAACCGTTCGAGATATCAAAAATCCGCTGGCAATTTTTCATCCTCAATGTCTTGACTTCATGCTGACTGAGATTCGTGGCGATTAAATGATTTCTCTAGGAGGAGTATTTCAAATTCCATTGTATACGTTTTCCAAACAACCCTAAATAGCCGACTTCCTGTTGGGCTGAGGTAAAAAGTAAGAGCATGAAGTATATATGAAACGATGAGATCTATATGTGTACCGACTTTCATATTATTACATGCAAGTGTGTTTGATTTATGGACCAAGGTTTCGGACCCCGTTCCAGGGGGCGCTGCTGAGCCCCCCTGCCACGCCCGGGTACCATCTTCAGCCCAGCCCTGATGGCCGCAGGTTCTGACCCGTGTGCAAAGTTTCAAGAGTTTTAGAGCATGTTAAGGCCCCCAAAAGTGCCCGAATAGTCGATAAAATAATAATAATAATAATAATAATAATAATAATAATAATAATCCTAAGGAAAACAATAGGGCCTTCGCCTTTTCAGGCTTGGGCCCTAATAATAATAATAATAATAATTAAAGCTGCAAGCAGCGATGACGGGCCCAAGCCGGTGGCACCGCAACCCTGGTGCCTTTAGTTACCGGGCTCATTTCCACTTGGTGGCTTTCGGAAAACAAAGGATGATGGACACAGCAACAACTCAAAAATATAGCTGCAAGCAGCAATGCGATTCCTCCTCAAAATGGCAAATCATTTAAAATTGATCAATAGAGGGTTGGGGTTAAACCCTCCCAATGAAAAAATCCAAAAAACATGTCTTTCTGTCTGAATCCTAAACTAAACATTTTCAGTGTACAGGAAAATCCATCATGCCGGACCTTATGGATCCTGTAGGGTTTTTTGTTTACAATGAGAAATGAGGTATGTTCACCAGGTTTCAGAAAACTAAATAAATGGGGTGGAAATACAATCACTTTAAAAAAATGACATTTGGGCATGGCATGTAGCGCCCACTAAGGGCGAATGTGAGCCATTCTTGGTTTGTAGGTTCCTGTTGGCCTGTAGTATTAATGTACCAAATTAGAAAGTATTTGACAAAAAAATGTGCAATTTGGGAATGGCCTTTAGCGCCCCCTAAGGGCGAATGTGAGACATTCTTGGTTTGTGGATTTCTGTTGGCCTGTAGTGTCAATATACCAAATTAGAAAATTTTTGACCATAAAATGGGAATTTTGGGCATAGCCTGTAGCGCCCCCTAATGGCGAATATGGGCAATTCTTTGTTTGTGGGTTCCTGTTGGCCTGTAGTATCAATGTACCAAATTAGAACATTTTTGACCAGCAAATGGGAATTTAGGGCGTGGCCTGTAGCGCCCCATAAGGGCGAATGTGGGCCACTCTTGGTTTGTGAATTCCTGTTGGCCTGTAGTATCAATATACAACATTAGAATATTTTTGACCAGAAAATGGGAATTTTGGGCATGGCCTGTAGCGCCCCCTAAGGGCGAATGTGGGATATTCTTTACGCAGTACTTCAGAGTGATGTCATCTTTAAGTATATATATATAGGTCTATTTCTAACCCACACCTATAATATCACTTCTGAAGGCATGGATTTAACCACTGGAGTGGTATGGATTACTTTTATGCTGCATTTATTTGATTTTTGTAGCTTCTGAGTTCTGATCACCATTCAAGTCATTGAAAGGTCCAACAGGGTTGAGATAATCTTCTAAAAAGCTTAATTTGTGTTCACTAGAAGAAAGAAAACAATACACATCTGGGATGCAATGAGGGTGAGTATACGATGAGAGAAATTTATTTTTGGGGTGAAAACCATTTGTAGGCCTACTTTTTATTTACTTGGAAAATTGTTACTGTCTCTTTAAGAGGATTTTAAACGCTTTTCATTCAAGGCACACTCTGTGCGGCTTGTTTTAGTGAGTTTAATCTTTTGAGAACTGTGAAGTCTCATTATTTTCGTGCTGTTACATCTGTATTCATTTCAGAGATTACTTGATTGAGATTGTGAAACTACATACAACCGACAAACCTCCATGAAGATGCGAGTAAAAATGAGATGCGCTGTCAGGCACAACGCTGATAATCATTCTCGGAAGTGTTGATACTAGATTTCGATTCGCGATTTCTTCATCAACTGTTTATGTTCACTTGGGACAAAACAGACAATATATCATGTAATTTGACATTTTGTAGTATGAAATTGTCCGTTCAAACGCAAGAAGAAGCGAATGCGATCTCTCATCGGGGCTCGTGCGTTAGACGCGACGCATCTCGCGGTTTCACACAAAACTGCTCACAAACATTTATTTGAGTTATTTTGTCATTTTTTTCCAGAAATAACTAGCAATACTCCTACAAATAAATGCTTCGTAACTAAAACGTTTTGACTTTCTATAGAAAATATAGACAACACACGTTCTTACCTTGCAAAAATCGCCTCAGTATTTAATTTGAAGCAGTAAATCCAACACTGGAGTAAATCTCTCGTGATATCACCTTTCCATTGAAATGAAGGAAGACGGTGATGACGATACAGTTATTATTCTTGCCCAGTAACCCCTTAACCAATCACATGTGCCTTTAGCTTGTATTGTCATGAGTATCTGGGCAGACTTCAGAAATAAAATCGGTGATCGGACGACGATGACACTGAGACAGGAACCATGGGAATAATTGTTCCCAAATTTGAACGCTCTGGCTGTAAATGGTTAAAGGTTGTTAAAAATTGTATCCTCCACTCAGTTGATGTATATATTGAGTGGGGACACATTGTTTGCCTTTTTTCTGGGATTCGACTGCAAAAGAGCTCAAGCAACTGTTGAACTCAGTCCCTGCCCATTCTGGACTCAGACCTGTTGTAAATCATTGAACAATGAGGCTTGGATGCCATCTATTGGACATTTCTTGTAATTGCCACTCAGAGAATGAACAGACAGTGGATTAAACTTTAGTTTTTTAGGCTTTAGTTCTTTGTTGTATTCACCTGCTACGGCGTGTGTAACATTTTTCTGTCAACTCTGCATACAGGTGAAACTCGAAAAATTAGAATATCGTGCAAAAGTTAATGTAACCCATACTATGTTGAACACAAGAGGGCAGTATAGCCCTATGTATTACTTCACAAGCCCCCCTCCCTTCCTACTCCTCACACACAAAGTCTTAGAGAGTGACTTGCAAAATTCTGACATTTTCTCCACATTCAAACCAAAATATCTGACTTTCTGTTGGTCGGAGCTAATGACTGTAAATTAGAAAGTTGTCCGGCTTGAGGAGAACTATATCAATACCAATTTTTGTACCTGTAGATGAAACTAACCCCCCACTTTTTTGTCAAAAGGTGGCGCTACTGAGCCCCTCACCACACCCATTTCTGAAACTTTGCACATGTCTACTGGCTAATAAATGTGACGTCTCTGTCGAGTTTCATGCAATTTCAAGTATGTTAAGAGTCTCAAAAGCATCAATAAAGAAAAGTAAAGTTTGAAGTGTTGCCACGGCAACAGTATCTAAGATATCAATAATCCTTTCACAGGTCTAAATCTGCCGTGTGTTTACATTATACACGTAAAGTTTGAAGCAAATCGGGTAAAAACAAGAGGGTGATTTCAAAGCATTTTGAAAGTGACACACTTCCTGCTGCCAGTTGGTGGCGCTATAACTTTGACTCACAATAGTCACATCCATGTGATCGGCCTCTTACAACGAACACACTGCTGAAGTTTCATCAAGATCTGTTAATTTATGCAGAAGTTATAACACACTTCCTGTCTCACTTTTCTCGCCATAAATTTGTTTCCTCGCCACGGCCAAACCGTTCGAGATATCAAAAATCCGCTGGCAATTTTTCATCCTCAATGTCTTGACTTCATGCTGACTGAGATTCGTGGCGATTAAATGATTTCTCTAGGAGGAGTATTTCAAATTCCATTGTATACGTTTTCCAAACAACCCTAAATAGCTGACTTCCTGTTGGGCTGAGGTAAAAAGTAAGAGCATGAAGTATATATGAAACGATGAGATCTATATGTGTACCGACTTTCATATTATTACATGCAAGTGTGTTTGATTTATGGACCAAGGTTTCGGACCCCGTTCCAGGGGGCGCTGCTGAGCCCCCCTGCCACGCCCGGGTACCATCTTCAGCCCAGCCCTGATGGCCGCAGGTTCTGACCCGTGTGCAAAGTTTCAAGAGTTTTAGAGCATGTTAAGGCCCCCAAAAGTGCCCGAATAGTCGATAAAATAATAATAATAATAATAATAATAATTAAAGCTGCAAGCAGCGATGACGGGCCCAAGCCGGTGGCACCGCAACCCTGGTGCCTTTAGTTACCGGGCTCATTTCCACTTGGTGGCTTTCGGAAAACAAAGGATGATGGACACAGCAACAACTCAAAAATATAGCTGCAAGCAGCAATGCGATTCCTCCTCAAAATGGCAAATCATTTAAAATTGATCAATAGAGGGTTGGGGTTAAACCCTCCCAATGAAAAAATCCAAAAAACATGTCTTTCTGTCTGAATCCTAAACTAAACATTTTCAGTGTACAGGAAAATCCATCATGCCGGACCTTATGGATCCTGTAGGGTTTTTTGTTTACAATGAGAAATGAGGTATGTTCACCAGGTTTCAGAAAAACTAAATAAATGGGGTGGAAATACAATCACTTTGAAAAATTGACATTTGGGCATGGCCTGTACCGCCCCCTAAGGGCAAATGTGAGCCATTCTTGGTTTGTAGGTTCCTGTTGGCCTGTAGTATTAATGTACCAAATTAGAAAGTATTTGACAAAAAAATGTGCAATTTGGGAATGTCCTTTAGCACACCCTAAGGGCAAATGTGAGACATTCTTGGTTTGTGGATTTCTGTTGGCCTGTAGTGTCAATATACCAAATTAGAAAATTTTTGACCATAAAATGGGAATTTTGGGCATAGCCTGTAGCGCCCCCTAATGGCGAATATGGGCAATTCTTTGTTTGTGGGTTCCTGTTGGCCTGTAGTATCAATGTACCAAATTAGAACATTTTTGACCAGCAAATGGGAATTTAGGGCGTGGCCTGTAGCGCCCCATAAGGGCGAATGTGGGCCACTCTTGGTTTGTGAATTCCTGTTGGCCTGTAGTATCAATATACAACATTAGAACATTTTTGACCAGAAAATGGGAATTTTGGGCATGGCCTGTAGCGCCCCCTAAGGGCGAATGTGGGATATTCTTTACGCAGTACTTCAGAGTGATGTCATCTTGAAGTATATATATATATAGGTCTATTTCTAACCCACACCTATAATATCACTTCTGAAGGCATGGATTTAACCACTGGAGTGGTATGGATTACTTTTATGCTGCATTTATTTGATTTTTGTAGCTTCTGAGTTCTGATCACCATTCAAGTCATTGAAAGGTCCAACAGGGTTGAGATAATCTTCTAAAAAGCTTAATTTGTGTTCACTAGAAGAAAGAAAACAATACACATCTGGGATACAATGAGGGTGAGTATACGATGAGAGAAATTTATTTTTGGGGTGAAAACCATTTGTAGGCCTACTTTTTATTTACTTGGAAAATTGTTACTGTCTCTTTAACAGGATTTTAAACGCATTTCATTCAAGGCACAGTCTGTGCGGCTTGTTTTAGTGAGTTTAATCTTTTGAGAACTGTGAAGTCTCATTATTTTCGTGCTGTTACATCTGTATTCATTTCAGAGATTACTTGATTGAGATTGTGAAACTACATACAACCGACAAACCTCCATGAAGATGCGAGTAAAAATGAGATGCCTCGCGCTGTCAGACACAACGCTGATAATCATTCTCGGAAGTGTTGATACTAGATTTCGATTCGCGATTTCTTCATCAACTGTTTATGTTCACTTGGGACAAAACAGACAATATATCATGTAATTTGACATTTTGTAGTATGAAATTGTCCGTTCAAACGCAAGAAGAAGCGAATGCGATCTCTCATCGGGGCTCGTGCGTTAGACGCGACGCATCTCGCGGTTTCACACAAAACTGCTCACAAACATTTATTTGAGTTGTTTTGTCATTTTTTTCCAGAAATAACTAGCAATACTCCTACAAATAAATGCTTCGTAACTAAAACGTTTTGACTTTCTATAGAAAATATAGACAACACACGTTCTTACCTTACAAAAATCGCCTCAGTATTTAATTTGAAGCAGTAAATCCAACACTGGAGTAAATCTCTCGTGATATCACCTTTCCATTGAAATGAAGGAAGACGGTGATGACGATACAGTTATTATTCTTGCCCAGTAACCCCTTAACCAATCACATGTGCCTTTAGCTTGTATTGTCATGAGTATCTGGGCAGACTTCAGAAATAAAATCGGTGATCGGATGACGATGACACTGAGACAGGAACCATGGGAATAATTGTTCCCAAATTTGAACGCTCTGGCTGTAAATGGTTAAAGGTTGTTAAAAATTGTATCCTCCACTCAGTTGATGTATATATTGAGTGGGGACACATTGTTTGCCTTTTTTCTGGGATTCGACTGCAAAAGAGCTCAAGCAACTGTTGAACTCAGTCCCTGCCCATTCTGGACTCAGACCTGTTGTAAATCATTGAACAATGAGGCTTGGATGCCATCTATTGGACATTTCTTGTAATTGCCACTCAGAGAATGAACAGACAGTGGATTAAACTTTAGTTTTTTAGGCTTTAGTTCTTTGTTGTATTCACCTGCTACGGCGTGTGTAACATTTTTCTGTCAACTCTGCATACAGGTGAAACTCGAAAAATTAGAATATCGTGCAAAAGTTAATGTAACCCATACTATGTTGAACACAAGAGGGCAGTATAGCCCTATGTATTACTTCACAAGCCCCCCTCCCTTCCTACTCCTCACACACAAAGTCTTAGAGAGTGACTTGCAAAATTCTGACATTTTCTCCACATTCAAACCAAAATATCTGACTTTCTGTTGGTCGGAGCTAATGACTGTAAATTAGAAAGTTGTCCGGCTTGAGGAGAACTATATCAATACCAATTTTTGTACCTGTAGATGAAACTAACCCCCCACTTTTTTGTCAAAAGGTGGCGCTACTGAGCCCCTCACCACACCCATTTCTGAAACTTTGCACATGTCTACTGGCTAATAAATGTGACGTCTCTGTCGAGTTTCATGCAATTTCAAGTATGTTAAGAGTCTCAAAAGCATCAATAAAGAAAAGTAAAGTTTGAAGTGTTGCCACGGCAACAGTATCTAAGATATCAATAATCCTTTCACAGGTCTAAATCTGCCGTGTGTTTACATTATACACGTAAAGTTTGAAGCAAATCGGGTAAAAACAAGAGGGTGATTTCAAAGCATTTTGAAAGTGACACACTTCCTGCTGCCAGTTGGTGGCGCTATAACTTTGACTCACAATAGTCACATCCATGTGATCGGCCTCTTACAACGAACACACTGCTGAAGTTTCATCAAGATCTGTTAATTTATGCAGAAGTTATAACACACTTCCTGTCTCACTTTTCTCGCCATAAATTTGTTTCCTCGCCACGGCCAAACCGTTCGAGATATCAAAAATCCGCTGGCAATTTTTCATCCTCAATGTCTTGACTTCATGCTGACTGAGATTCGTGGCGATTAAATGATTTCTCTAGGAGGAGTATTTCAAATTCCATTGTATACGTTTTCCAAACAACCCTAAATAGCTGACTTCCTGTTGGGCTGAGGTAAAAAGTAAGAGCATGAAGTATATATGAAACGATGAGATCTATATGTGTACCGACTTTCATATTATTACATGCAAGTGTGTTTGATTTATGGACCAAGGTTTCGGACCCCGTTCCAGGGGGCGCTGCTGAGCCCCCCTGCCACGCCCGGGTACCATCTTCAGCCCAGCCCTGATGGCCGCAGGTTCTGACCCGTGTGCAAAGTTTCAAGAGTTTTAGAGCATGTTAAGGCCCCCAAAAGTGCCCGAATAGTCGATAAAATAATAATAATAATAATAATAATAATAATAATAATAATCCTAAGGAAAACAATAGGGCCTTTGCCTTTTCAGGCTTGGGCCCTAATAATAATAATAATAATAATAATAATAATAATAATAATTCTAAGGAAAACAATAGGGCCTTCGCCTTTTCAGGCTTGGGCCCTAATAATAATAATAATAATAATCCTAAGGAAAACAATAGGGCCTTCGCCTTTTCAGGCTTGGGCCCTAATAATCCTAAGGAAAACAATAGGGCCTTCGCCTTTTCAGGCTTGGGCCCTAATAATAATAATAATCCTAAGGAAAACAATAGGGCCTTCGCCTTTTCAGGCTTGGGCCCTAATAATAATAATAATAATCCTAAGGAAAACAACAGGGCCTTCGCCTTTTCAGGCTTGGGCCCTAATAATAATAATAATTAAAGCTGCAAGCAGCGATGACGGGCCCAAGCCGGTGGCACCGCAACCCTGGTGCCTTTAGTTACCGGGCTCATTTCCACTTGGTGGCTTTCGGAAAACAAAGGATGATGGACACAGCAACAACTCAAAAATATAGCTGCAAGCAGCAATGCGATTCCTCCTCAAAATGGCAAATCATTTAAAATTGATCAATAGAGGGTTGGGGTTAAACCCTCCCAATGAAAAAATCCAAAAAACATGTCTTTCTGTCTGAATCCTAAACTAAACATTTTCAGTGTACAGGAAAATCCATCATGCCGGACCTTATGGATCCTGTAGGGTTTTTTGTTTACAATGAGAAATGAGGTATGTTCACCAGGTTTCAGAAAACTAAATAAATGGGGTGGAAATACAATCACTTTAAAAAAATGACATTTGGGCATGGCATGTAGCGCCCCCTAAGGGCGAATGTGAGCCATTCTTGGTTTGTAGGTTCCTGTTGGCCTGTAGTATTAATGTACCAAATTAGAAAGTATTTGACAAAAAAATGTGCAATTTGGGAATGGCCTTTAGCGCCCCCTAAGGGCGAATGTGAGACATTCTTGGTTTGTGGATTTCTGTTGGCCTGTAGTGTCAATATACCAAATTAGAAAATTTTTGACCATAAAATGGGAATTTTGGGCATAGCCTGTAGCGCCCCCTAATGGCGAATATGGGCAATTCTTTGTTTGTGGGTTCCTGTTGGCCTGTAGTATCAATGTACCAAATTAGAACATTTTTGATCAGCAAATGGGAATTTAGGGCGTGGCCTGTAGCGCCCCATAAGGGCGAATGTGGGCCACTCTTGGTTTGTGAATTCCTGTTGGCCTGTAGTATCAATATACAACATTAGAACATTTTTGACCAGAAAATGGGAATTTTGGGCATGGCCTGTAGCGCCCCCTAAGGGCGAATGTGGGATATTCTTTACGCAGTACTTCAGAGTGATGTCATCTTGAAGTATATATATATAGGTCTATTTCTAACCCACACCTATAATATCACTTCTGAAGGCATGGATTTAACCACTGGAGTGGTATGGATTACTTTTATGCTGCATTTATTTGATTTTTGTAGCTTCTGAGTTCTGATCACCATTCAAGTCATTGAAAGGTCCAACAGGGTTGAGATAATCTTCTAAAAAGCTTAATTTGTGTTCACTAGAAGAAAGAAAACAATACACATCTGGGATGCAATGAGGGTGAGTATACGATGAGAGAAATTTATTTTTGGGGTGAAAACCATTTGTAGGCCTACTTTTTATTTACTTGGAAAATTGTTACTGTCTCTTTAAGAGGATTTTAAACGCATTTCATTTAAGGCACACTCTGTGCGGCTTGTTTTAGTGAGTTTAATCTTTTGAGAACTGTGAAGTCTCATTATTTTCGTGCTGTTACATCTGTATTCATTTCAGAGATTACTTGATTGAGATTGTGAAACTACATACAACCGACAAACCTCCATGAAGATGCGAGTAAAAATGAGATGCGCTGTCAGGCACAACGCTGATAATCATTCTCGGAAGTGTTGATACTAGATTTCGATTCGCGATTTCTTCATCAACTGTTTATGTTCACTTGGGACAAAACAGACAATATATCATGTAATTTGACATTTTGTAGTATGAAATTGTCCGTTCAAACGCAAGAAGCAGCGAATGCGATCTCTCATCGGGGCTCGTGCGTTAGACGCGACGCATCTAGCGGTTTCACACAAAACTGCTCACAAACATTTATTTGAGTTGTTTTGTCGTTTTTTTCCAGAAATAACTAGCAATACTCCTACAAATAAATGCTTCGTAACTAAAACGTTTTGACTTTCTATAGAAAATATAGACAACACACGTTCTTACCTTGCAAAAATCGCCTCAGTATTTAATTTGAAGCAGTAAATCCAACACTGGAGTAAATCTCTCGTGATATCACCTTTCCATTGAAATGAAGGAAGACGGTGATGACGATACAGTTATTATTCTTGCCCAGTAACCCCTTAACCAATCACATGTGCCTTTAGCTTGTATTGTCATGAGTATCTGGGCAGACTTCAGAAATAAAATCGGTGATCGGACGACGATGACACTGAGACAGGAACCATGGGAATAATTGTTCCCAAATTTGAACGCTCTGGCTGTAAATGGTTAAAGGTTGTTAAAAATTGTATCCTCCACTCAGTTGATGTATATATTGAGTGGGGACACATTGTTTGCCTTTTTTTCTGGGATTCGACTGCAAAAGAGCTCAAGCAACTGTTGAACTCAGTCCCTGCCCATTCTGGACTCAGACCTGTTGTAAATCATTGAACAATGAGGCTTGGATGCCATCTATTGGACATTTCTTGTAATTGCCACTCAGAGAATGAACAGACAGTGGATTAAACTTTAGTTTTTTAGGCTTTAGTTCTTTGTTGTATTCACCTGCTACGGCGTGTGTAACATTTTTCTGTCAACTCTGCATACAGGTGAAACTCGAAAAATTAGAATATCGTGCAAAAGTTAATGTAACCCATACTATGTTGAACACAAGAGGGCAGTATAGCCCTATGTATTACTTCACAAGCCCCCCTCCCTTCCTACTCCTCACACACAAAGTCTTAGAGAGTGACTTGCAAAATTCTGACATTTTCTCCACATTCAAACCAAAATATCTGACTTTCTGTTGGTCGGAGCTAATGACTGTAAATTAGAAAGTTGTCTGGCTTGAGGAGAACTATATCAATACCAATTTTTGTACCTGTAAATGAAACTAACCCCCCACTTTTTTGTCAAAAGGTGGCACTACTGAGCCCCTCACCACACCCATTTCTGAAACTTTGCACATGTCTACTGGCTAATAAATGTGACGTCTCTGTCGAGTTTCATGCAATTTCAAGTATGTTAAGAGTCTCAAAAGCATCAATAAAGAAAAGTAAAGTTTGAAGTGTTGCCACGGCAACAGTATCTAAGATATCAATAATCCTTTCACAGGTCTAAATCTGCCGTGTGTTTACATTATACACGTAAAGTTTGAAGCAAATCGGGTAAAAACAAGAGGGTGATTTCAAAGCATTTTGAAAGTGACACACTTCCTGCTGCCAGTTGGTGGCGCTATAACTTTGACTCACAATAGTCACATCCATGTGATCGGCCTCTTACAACGAACACACTGCTGAAGTTTCATCAAGATCTGTTAATTTATGCAGAAGTTATAACACACTTCCTGTCTCACTTTTCTCGCCATAAATTTGTTTCCTCGCCACGGCCAAACCGTTCGAGATATCAAAAATCCGCTGGCAATTTTTCATCCGCAATGTCTTGACTTCATGCTGACTGAGATTAGTGGCGATTAAATGATTTCTCTAGGAGGAGTATTTCAAATTCCATTGTATACGTTTTCCAAACAACCCTAAATAGCCGACTTCCTGTTGGGCTGAGGTAAAAAGTAAGAGCATGAAGTATATATGAAACGATGAGATCTATATGTGTACCGACTTTCATATTATTACATGCAAGTGTGTTTGATTTATGGACCAAGGTTTCGGACCCCGTTCCAGGGGGCGCTGCTGAGCCCCCCTGCCACGCCCGGGTACCATCTTCAGCCCAGCCCTGATGGCAGCAGGTTCTGACCCGTGTGCAAAGTTTCAAGAGTTTTAGAGCATGTTAAGGCCCCCAAAAGTGCCCGAATAGTCGATAAAATAATAATAATAATAATAATAATAATAATTAAAGCTGCAAGCAGCGATGACGGGCCCAAGCCGGTGGCACCGCAACCCTGGTGCCTTTAGTTACCGGGCTCATTTCCACTTGGTGGCTTTCGGAAAACAAAGGATGGTGGACACAGCAACAACTCAAAAATATAGCTGCAAGCAGCAATGCGATTCCTCCTCAAAATGGCAAATCATTTAAAATTGATCAATAGAGGGTTGGGGTTAAACCCTCCCAATGAAAAAATCCAAAAAACATGTCTTTCTGTCTGAATCCTAAACTAAACATTTTCAGTGTACAGGAAAATCCATCATGCCAGACCTTATGGATCCTGGAGGGTTTTTTGTTTACAATGAGAAATGAGGTATGTTCACCAGGTTTCAGAAAAACTAAATAAATGGGGTGGAAATACAATCACTTTGAAAAATTGACATTTGGGCATGGCCTGTAGCGCCCCCTAAGGGCGAATGTGAGCCATTCTTGGTTTGTAGGTTCCTGTTGGCCTGTAGTATTAATGTACCAAATTAGAAAGTATTTGACAAAAAAATGTGCAATTTGGGAATGTCCTTTAGCGCCCCCTAAGGGCAAATGTGAGACATTCTTGGTTTGTGGATTTCTGTTGGCCTGTAGTGTCAATAGACCAAATTAGAAAATTTTTGACCATAAAATGGGAATTTTGGGCATAGCCTGTAGCGCCCCCTAATGGCGAATATGGGCAATTCTTTGTTTGTGGGTTCCTGTTGGCCTGTAGTATCAATGTACCAAATTAGAACATTTTTGACCAGCAAATGGGAATTTAGGGCGTGGCCTGTAGCGCCCCCTAAGGGCGAATGTGGGCCATTCTTGGTTTGTGGATTACTGTTGGCCTGTAGGATCAATATACAAAATTAGAACATTTTTGCCCAGAAAATGGGAATTTTGGGCATGGCCTGTAGCGCCCCCTAAGGGCGAATGTGGGATATTCTTTACGCAGTACTTCAGAGTGATGTCATCTTTAAGTATATATATATAGGTCTGTTTCTAACCCACACCTATAATATCACTTCTGAAGGCATGGATTAAACCAATGGAGTGGTATGGATTACTTTTATGCTGCATTTATGTGATTTTTGTAGCTTCTGAGTTCTGATCACCATTCAAGTCATTGAAAGGTCCAACAGGGTTGAGATAATCTTCTAAAAAGCTTAATTTGTGTTCACTAGAAGAAAGAAAATAATACACATCTGGGATGGAATGAGGGTGAGTATACGATGAGAGAAATTTATTTTGGGGGTGAAAACCATTTGTAGGCCTACTTTTTATTTACTTGGAAAATTGTTACTGTCTCTTTAAGAGGATTTTAAACGCATTTCATTCAAGGCACAGTCTGTGCGGCTTGTTTTATTGAGTTTAATCTTTTGAGAACTGTGAAGTCTCATTATTTTCGTGCTGTTACATCTGTATTCATTTCAGAGATTACTTGATTGAGATTGTGAAACTACATACAACCGACAAACCTCCATGAAGACGCGAGTAAAAATGAGATGCCTCGCGCTGTCAGACACAACGCTGATAATCATTCTCGGAAGTGTTGATACTAGATTTAGATTCGCGATTTCTTCATCAACTGTTTATGTTCACTTGGGACAAAACAGACAATATATCATGTAATTTGACATTTTGTTTATGAAATTGTCCGTTCAAACGCAAGATGAAGCGAATGCGATCTCTCATCGGGGCTCGTGCGTTAGACGCGACGCATCTCGCGGTTTCACACAAAACTGCTCACAAACATTTATTTGAGTTGTTTTGTCATTTTTTTCCAGAAATAACTAGCAATACTCCTACAAATAAATGCTTCGTAACTAAAACGTTTTGACTTTCTATAGAAAATATAGACAACACGTTCTTACCTTGCAAAAATCGCCTCAGTATTTAATTTGAAGCAGTAAATCCAACACTGGAGTAAATCTCTCGTGATATCACCTTTCCATTGAAATGAAGGAAGACGGTGATGACGATACAGTTATTATTCTTGCCCAGTAACCCCTTAACCAATCACATGTGCCTTTAGCTTGTATTGTCATGAGTATCTGGGCAGATTTCAGAAATAAAATCGGTGATCGGACGACGATGACACTGAGACAGGAACCATGGGAATAATTGTTCCCAAATTTGAACGCTCTGGCTGTAAATAGTTAAAGGTTGTTAAAAATTGTATCCTCCACTCAGTTGATGTATATATTGAGTGGGGACACATTGTTTGCCTTTTTTCTGGGATTCGACTGCAAAAGAGCTCAAGCAACTGTTGAACTCAGTCCCTGCCCATTCTGGACTCAGACCTGTTGTAAATCATTGAACAATGAGGCTTGGATGCCCTCTATTGGACATTTCTTGTAATTGCCACTCAGAGAATGAACAGACAGTGGATTAAACTTTAGTTTTTTAGGCTTTAGTTCTTTGTTGTATTCACCTGCTACGGCGTGTGTAACATTTTTCTGTCAACTCTGCATACAGGTGAAACTCGAAAAATTAGAATATCGTGCAAAAGTTAATGTAACCCATACTATGTTGAACACAAGAGGGCAGTATAGCCCTATGCATTACTTCACAAGACCCCCTCCCTTCCTACTCCTCACACACAGAGGCTCACAGAGTGACTTGCAAAATTCTGACATTTTCTCCACATTCAAACCAAAATATCTGACTTTCTGTTGGTCGGAGCTAATGACTGTAAATTAGAAAGTTGTCCGGCTTGAGGAGAACTATATCAATACCAATTTTTGTACCTGTAGATGAAACTAACCCCCCACTTTTTTGTCAAAAGGTGGCGCTACTGAGCCCCTCACCACACCCATTTCTGAAACTTTGCACATGTCTACTGGCTAATAAATGTGACGTCTCTGTCGAGTTTCATGCAATTTCAAGTAGGTTAAGAGTCTCAAAAGCATCAATAAAGAAAAGTAAAGTTTGAAGCGTTGCCACGGCAACAGTATCTAAGATATCAATAATCCTTTCACAGGTCTAAATCTGCCGTGTGTTTACATTATACACGTAAAGTTTGAAGCAAATCGGGTAAAAACAAGAGGGTGATTTCAAAGCATTTTGAAAGTGACACACTTCCTGCTGCCAGTTGGTGGCGCTATAACTTTGACTCACAATAGTCACATCCATGTGATCGGCCTCTTACAACGAACACACTGCTGAAGTTTCATCAAGATCTGTTAATTTATGCAGAAGTTATAACACACTTCCTGTCTCACTTTTCTCGCCATAAATTTGTTTCCTCGCCACGGCCAAACCGTTCGAGATATCAAAAATCCGCTGGCAATTTTTCATCCTCAATGTCTTGACTTCATGCTGACTGAGATTCGTGGCGATTAAATGATTTCTCTAGGAGGAGTATTTCAAATTCCATTGTATACGTTTTCCAAACAACCCTAAATAGCCGACTTCCTGTTGGGCTGAGGTAAAAAGTAAGAGCATGAAGTATATATGAAACGATGAGATCTATATGTGTACCGACTTTCATATTATTACATGCAAGTGTGTTTGATTTATGGAGCAAGGTTTCGGACCCCGTTCCAGGGGGCGCTGCTGAGCCCCCCTGCCACGCCCGGGTACCATCTTCAGCCCAGCCCTGATGGCCGCAGGTTCTGACCCGTGTGCAAAGTTTCAAGAGTTTTAGAGCATGTTAAGGCCCCCAAAAGTGCCCGAATAGTCGATAAAATAATAATAATAATAATAATAATTAAAGCTGCAAGCAGCGATGACGGGCCCAAGCCGGTGGCACCGCAACCCTGGTGCCTTTAGTTACCGGGCTCATTTCCACTTGGTGGCTTTCGGAAAACAAAGGATGATGGACACAGCAACAACTCAAAAATATAGCTGCAAGCAGCAATGCGATTCCTCCTCAAAATGGCAAATCATTTAAAATTGATCAATAGAGGGTTGGGGTTAAACCCTCCCAATGAAAAAATCCAAAAAACATGTCTTTCTGTCTGAATCCTAAACTAAACATTTTCAGTGTACAGGAAAATCCATCATGCCGGACCTTATGGATCCTGTAGGGTTTTTTGTTTACAATGAGAAATGAGGTATGTTCACCAGGTTTCAGAAAAACTAAATAAATGGGGTGGAAATACAATCACTTTGAAAAATTGACATTTGGGCATGGCCTGTACCGCCCCCTAAGGGCGAATGTGAGCCATTCTTGGTTTGTAGGTTCCTGTTGGCCTGTAGTATTAATGTACCAAATTAGAAAGTATTTGACAAAAAAATGTGCAATTTGGGAATGTCCTTTAGCACCCCCTAAGGGCAAATGTGAGACATTCTTGGTTTGTGGATTTCTGTTGGCCTGTAGTGTCAATATACCAAATTAGAAAATTTTTGACCATAAAATGGGAATTTTGGGCATAGCCTGTAGCGCCCCCTAATGGCGAATATGGGCAATTCTTTGTTTGTGGGTTCCTGTTGGCCTGTAGTATCAATGTACCAAATTAGAACATTTTTGACCAGCAAATGGGAATTTAGGGCGTGGCCTGTAGCGCCCCATAAGGGCGAATGTGGGCCACTCTTGGTTTGTGAATTCCTGTTGGCCTGTAGTATCAATATACAACATTAGAACATTTTTGACCAGAAAATGGGAATTTTGGGCATGGCCTGTAGCGCCCCCTAAGGGCGAATGTGGGATATTCTTTACGCAGTACTTCAGAGTGATGTCATCTTGAAGTATATATATATAGGTCTATTTCTAACCCACACCTATAATATCACTTCTGAAGGCATGGATTTAACCACTGGAGTGGTATGGATTACTTTTATGCTGCATTTATTTGATTTTTGCAGCTTCTGAGTTCTGATCACCATTCAAGTCATTGAAAGGTCCAACAGGGTTGAGATAATCTTCTAAAAAGCTTAATTTGTGTTCACTAGAAGAAAGAAAACAATACACATCTGGGATGCAATGAGGGTGAGTATACGATGCGAGAAATTTATTTTTGGGGTGAAAACCATTTGTAGGCCTACTTTTTATTTACTTGGAAAATTGTTACTGTCTCTTTAAGAGGATTTTAAACGCATTTCATTCAAGGCACAGTCTGTGCGGCTTGTTTTAGTGAGTTTAATCTTTTGAGAACTGTGAAGTCTCATTATTTTCGTGCTGTTACATCTGTATTCATTTCAGAGATTACTTGATTGAGATTGTGAAACTACATACAACCAACAAACCTCCATGAAGATGCGAGTAAAAATGAGATGCCTCGCGCTGTCAGACACAACGCTGATAATCATTCTCGGAAGTGTTGATACTAGATTTCGATTCGCGATTTCTTCATCAACTGTTTATGTTCACTTGGGACAAAACAGACAATATATCATGTAATTTGACATTTTGTAGTATGAAATTGTCCGTTCAAACGCAAGAAGAAGCGAATGCGATCTCTCATCGGGGCTCGTGCGTTAGACGCGACGCATCTCGCGGTTTCACACAAAACTGCTCACAAACATTTATTTGAGTTGTTTTGTCATTTTTTTCCAGAAATAACTAGCAATACTCCTACAAATAAATGCTTCGTCACTAAAACGTTTTGACTTTCTATAGAAAATATAGACAACACACGTTCTTACCTTGCAAAAATCGCCTCAGTATTTAATTTGAAGCAGTAAATCCAACACTGGAGTAAATCTCTCGTGATATCACCTTTCCATTGAAATGAAGGAAGACGGTGATGACGATACAGTTATTATTCTTGCCCAGTAACCCCTTAACCAATCACATGTGCCTTTAGCTTGTATTGTCATGAGTATCTGGGCAGACTTCAGAAATAAAATCGGTGATCGGACGACGATGACACTGAGACAGGAACCATGGGAATAATTGTTCCCAAATTTGAACGCTCTGGCTGTAAATGGTTAAAGGTTGTTAAAAATTGTATCCTCCACTCAGTTGATGTATATATTGAGTGGGGACACATTGTTTGCCTTTTTTCTGGGATTCGACTGCAAAAGAGCTCAAGCAACTGTTGAACTCAGTCCCTGCCCATTCTGGACTCAGACCTGTTGTAAATCATTGAACAATGAGGCTTGGATGCCATCTATTGGACATTTCTTGTAATTGCCACTCAGAGAATGAACAGACAGTGGATTAAACTTTAGTTTTTTAGGCTTTAGTTCTTTGTTGTATTCACCTGCTACGGCGTGTGTAACATTTTTCTGTCAACTCTGCATACAGGTGAAACTCGAAAAATTAGAATATCGTGCAAAAGTTAATGTAACCCATACTATGTTGAACACAAGAGGGCAGTATAGCCCTATGTATTACTTCACAAGACCCCCTCCCTTCCTACTCCTCACACACAAAGTCTTAGAGAGTGACTTGCAAAATTCTGACATTTTCTCCACATTCAAACCAAAATATCTGACTTTCTGTTGGTCGGAGCTAATGACTGTAAATTAGAAAGTTGTCCGGCTTGAGGAGAACTATATCAATACCAATTTTTGTACCTGTAGATGAAACTAACCCCCCACTTTTTTGTCAAAAGGTGGCGCTACTGAGCCCCTCACCACACCCATTTCTGAAACTTTGCACATGTCTACTGGCTAATAAATGTGACGTCTCTGTCGAGTTTCATGCAATTTCAAGTATGTTAAGAGTCTCAAAAGCATCAATAAAGAAAAGTAAAGTTTGAAGTGTTGCCACGGCAACAGTATCTAAGATATCAATAATCCTTTCACAGGTCTAAATCTGCCGTGTGTTTACATTATACACGTAAAGTTTGAAGCAAATCGGGTAAAAACAAGAGGGTGATTTCAAAGCATTTTGAAAGTGACACACTTCCTGCTGCCAGTTGGTGGCGCTATAACTTTGACTCACAATAGTCACATCCATGTGATCGGCCTCTTACAACGAACACACTGCTGAAGTTTCATCAAGATCTGTTAATTTATGCAGAAGTTATAACACACTTCCTGTCTCACTTTTCTCGCCATAAATTTGTTTCCTCGCCACGGCCAAACCGTTCGAGATATCAAAAATCCGCTGGCAATTTTTCATCCTCAATGTCTTGACTTCATGCTGACTGAGATTCGTGGCGATTAAATGATTTCTCTAGGAGGAGTATTTCAAATTCCATTGTATACGTTTTCCAAACAACCCTAAATAGCCGACTTCCTGTTGGGCTGAGGTAAAAAGTAAGAGCATGAAGTATATATGAAACGATGAGATCTATATGTGTACCGACTTTCATATTATTACATGCAAGTGTGTTTGATTTATGGACCATGGTTTCGGACCCCGTTCCAGGGGGCGCTGCTGAAACCCCCTGCCACGCCCGGGTACCATCTTCAGCCCAGCCCTGATGGCCGCAGGTTCTGACCCGTGTGCAAAGTTTCAAGAGTTTTAGAGCATGTTAAGGCCCCCAAAAGTGCCCGAATAGTCGATAAAATAATAATAATAATAATAATTAAAGCTGCAAGCAGCGATGACGGGCCCAAGCCGGTGGCACCGCAACCCTGGTGCCTTTAGTTACCGGGCTCATTTCCACTTGGTGGCTTTCGGAAAACAAAGGATGATGGACACAGCAACAACTCAAAAATATAGCTGCAAGCAGCAATGCGATTCCTCCTCAAAATGGCAAATCATTTAAAATTGATCAATAGAGGGTTGGGGTTAAACCCTCCCAATGAAAAAATCCAAAAAAAATGTCTTTCTGTCTGAATCCTAAACTAAACATTTTCAGTGTACAGGAAAATCCATCATGCCGGACCTTATGGATCCTGTAGGGTTTTTTGTTTACAATGAGAAATGAGGTATGTTCACCAGGTTTCAGAAAAACTAAATAAATGGGGTGGAAATACAATCACTTTGAAAAATTGACATTTGGGCATGGCCTGTACCGCCCCCTAAGGGCGAATGTGAGCCATTCTTGGTTTGTAGGTTCCTGTTGGCCTGTAGTATTAATGTACCAAATTAGAAAGTATTTGACAAAAAAATGTGCAATTTGGGAATGTCCTTTAGCACCCCCTAAGGGCAAATATGAGACATTCTTGGTTTGTGGATTTCTGTTGGCCTGTAGTGTCAATATACCAAATTAGAAAATTTTTGACCATAAAATGGGAATTTTGGGCATAGCCTGTAGCGCCCCCTAATGGCGAATATGGGCAATTCTTTGTTTGTGGGTTCCTGTTGGCCTGTAGTATCAATGTACCAAATTAGAACATTTTTGACCAGCAAATGGGAATTTAGGGCGTGGCCTGTAGCGCCCCATAAGGGCGAATGTGGGCCACTCTTGGTTTGTGAATTCCTGTTGGCCTGTAGTATCAATATACAACATTAGAACATTTTTGACCAGAAAATGGGAATTTTGGGCATGGCCTGTAGCGCCCCCTAAGGGCGAATGTGGGATATTCTTTACGCAGTACTTCAGAGTGATGTCATCTTGAAGTATATATATATAGGTCTATTTCTAACCCACACCTATAATATCACTTCTGAAGGCATGGATTTAACCACTGGAGTGGTATGGATTACTTTTATGCTGCATTTATTTGATTTTTGCAGCTTCTGAGTTCTGATCACCATTCAAGTCATTGAAAGGTCCAACAGGGTTGAGATAATCTTCTAAAAAGCTTAATTTGTGTTCACTAGAAGAAAGAAAACAATACACATCTGGGATGCAATGAGGGTGAGTATACGATGAGAGAAATTTATTTTTGGGGTGAAAACCATTTGTAGGCCTACTTTTTATTTACTTGGAAAATTGTTACTGTCTCTTTAAGAGGATTTTAAACGCATTTCATTCAAGGCACAGTCTGTGCGGCTTGTTTTAGTGAGTTTAATCTTTTGAGAACTGTGAAGTCTCATTATTTTCGTGCTGTTACATCTGTATTCATTTCAGAGATTACTTGATTGAGATTGTGAAACTACATACAACCGACAAACCTCCATGAAGATGCGAGTAAAAATGAGATGCCTCGCGCTGTCAGACACAACGCTGATAATCATTCTCGGAAGTGTTGATACTAGATTTCGATTCGCGATTTCTTCATCAACTGTTTATGTTCACTTGGGACAAAACAGACAATATATCATGTAATTTGACATTTTGTAGTATGAAATTGTCCGTTCAAACGCAAGAAGAAGCGAATGCGATCTCTCATCGGGGCTCGTGCGTTAGACGCGACGCATCTCGCGGTTTCACACAAAACTGCTCACAAACATTTATTTGAGTTGTTTTGTCATTTTTTTCCAGAAATAACTAGCAATACTCCTACAAATAAATGCTTCGTCACTAAAACGTTTTGACTTTCTATAGAAAATATAGACAACACACGTTCTTACCTTGCAAAAATCGCCTCAGTATTTAATTTGAAGCAGTAAATCCAACACTGGAGTAAATCTCTCGTGATATCACCTTTCCATTGAAATGAAGGAAGACGGTGATGACGATACAGTTATTATTCTTGCCCAGTAACCCCTTAACCAATCACATGTGCCTTTAGCTTGTATTGTCATGAGTATCTGGGCAGACTTCAGAAATAAAATCGGTGATCGGACGACGATGACACTGAGACAGGAACCATGGGAATAATTGTTCCCAAATTTGAACGCTCTGGCTGTAAATGGTTAAAGGTTGTTAAAAATTGTATCCTCCACTCAGTTGATGTATATATTGAGTGGGGACACATTGTTTGCCTTTTTTCTGGGATTCGACTGCAAAAGAGCTCAAGCAACTGTTGAACTCAGTCCCTGCCCATTCTGGACTCAGACCTGTTGTAAATCATTGAACAATGAGGCTTGGATGCCATCTATTGGACATTTCTTGTAATTGCCACTCAGAGAATGAACAGACAGTGGATTAAACTTTAGTTTTTTAGGCTTTAGTTCTTTGTTGTATTCACCTGCTACGGCGTGTGTAACATTTTTCTGTCAACTCTGCATACAGGTGAAACTCGAAAAATTAGAATATCGTGCAAAAGTTAATGTAACCCATACTATGTTGAACACAAGAGGGCAGTATAGCCCTATGTATTACTTCACAAGACCCCCTCCCTTCCTACTCCTCACACACAAAGTCTTAGAGAGTGACTTGCAAAATTCTGACATTTTCTCCACATTCAAACCAAAATATCTGACTTTCTGTTGGTCGGAGCTAATGACTGTAAATTAGAAAGTTGTCCGGCTTGAGGAGAACTATATCAATACCAATTTTTGTACCTGTAGATGAAACTAACCCCCCACTTTTTTGTCAAAAGGTGGCGCTACTGAGCCCCTCACCACACCCATTTCTGAAACTTTGCACATGTCTACTGGCTAATAAATGTGACGTCTCTGTCGAGTTTCATGCAATTTCAAGTATGTTAAGAGTCTCAAAAGCATCAATAAAGAAAAGTAAAGTTTGAAGTGTTGCCACGGCAACAGTATCTAAGATATCAATAATCCTTTCACAGGTCTAAATCTGCCGTGTGTTTACATTATACACGTAAAGTTTGAAGCAAATCGGGTAAAAACAAGAGGGTGATTTCAAAGCATTTTGAAAGTGACACACTTCCTGCTGCCAGTTGGTGGCGCTATAACTTTGACTCACAATAGTCACATCCATGTGATCGGCCTCTTACAACGAACACACTGCTGAAGTTTCATCAAGATCTGTTAATTTATGCAGAAGTTATAACACACTTCCTGTCTCACTTTTCTCGCCATAAATTTGTTTCCTCGCCACGGCCAAACCGTTCGAGATATCAAAAATCCGCTGGCAATTTTTCATCCTCAATGTCTTGACTTCATGCTGACTGAGATTCGTGGCGATTAAATGATTTCTCTAGGAGGAGTATTTCAAATTCCATTGTATACGTTTTCCAAACAACCCTAAATAGCCGACTTCCTGTTGGGCTGAGGTAAAAAGTAAGAGCATGAAGTATATATGAAACGATGAGATCTATATGTGTACCGACTTTCATATTATTACATGCAAGTGTGTTTGATTTATGGACCATGGTTTCGGACCCCGTTCCAGGGGGCGCTGCTGAAACCCCCTGCCACGCCCGGGTACCATCTTCAGCCCAGCCCTGATGGCCGCAGGTTCTGACCCGTGTGCAAAGTTTCAAGAGTTTTAGAGCATGTTAAGGCCCCCAAAAGTGCCCGAATAGTCGATAAAATAATAATAATAATAATAATAATAATAATAATAATAATAATAATCCTAAGGAAAACAATAGGGCCTTCGCCTTTTCAGGCTTGGGCCCTAATAATAATAATAATAATAATAATAATAATAATAATAATAATCCTAAGGAAAACAATAGGGCCTTCGCCTTTTCAGGCTTGGGCCCTAATAATAATAATAATAATTAAAGCTGCAAGCAGCGATGACGGGCCCAAGCCGGTGGCACCGCAACCCTGGTGCCTTTAGTTACCGGGCTCATTTCCACTTGGTGGCTTTCGGAAAACAAAGGATGATGGACACAGCAACAACTCAAAAATATAGCTGCAAGCAGCAATGCGATTCCTCCTCAAAATGGCAAATCATTTAAAATTGATCAATAGAGGGTTGGGGTTAAACCCTCCCAATGAAAAAATCCAAAAAACATGTCTTTCTGTCTGAATCCTAAACTAAACATTTTCAGTGTACAGGAAAATCCATCATGCCGGACCTTATGGATCCTGTAGGGTTTTTTGTTTACAATGAGAAATGAGGTATGTTCACCAGGTTTCAGAAAAACTAAATAAATGGGGTGGAAATACAATCACTTTGAAAAATTGACATTTGGGCATGGCCTGTACCGCCCCCTAAGGGCGAATGTGAGCCATTCTTGGTTTGTAGGTTCCTGTTGGCCTGTAGTATTAATGTATCAAATTAGAAAGTATTTGACAAAAAAATGTGCAATTTGGGAATGTCCTTTAGCACCCCCTAAGGGCAAATGTGAGACATTCTTGGTTTGTGGATTTCTGTTGGCCTGTAGTGTCAATATACCAAATTAGAAAATTTTTGACCATAAAATGGGAATTTTGGGCATAGCCTGTAGCGCCCCCTAATGGCGAATATGGGCAATTCTTTGTTTGTGGGTTCCTGTTGGCCTGTAGTATCAATGTACCAAATTAGAACATTTTTGACCAGCAAATGGGAATTTAGGGCGTGGCCTGTAGCGCCCCATAAGGGCGAATGTGGGCCACTCTTGGTTTGTGAATTCCTGTTGGCCTGTAGTATCAATATACAACATTAGAACATTTTTGACCAGAAAATGGGAATTTTGGGCATGGCCTGTAGCGCCCCCTAAGGGCGAATGTGGGATATTCTTTACGCAGTACTTCAGAGTGATGTCATCTTGAAGTATATATATATAGGTCTATTTCTAACCCACACCTATAATATCACTTCTGAAGGCATGGATTTAACCACTGGAGTGGTATGGATTACTTTTATGCTGCATTTATTTGATTTTTGTAGCTTCTGAGTTCTGATCACCATTCAAGTCATTGAAAGGTCCAACAGGGTTGAGATAATCTTCTAAAAAGCTTAATTTGTGTTCACTAGAAGAAAGAAAACAATACACATCTGGGATGCAATGAGGGTGAGTATACGATGAGAGAAATTTATTTTTGGGGTGAAAACCATTTGTAGGCCTACTTTTTATTTACTTGGAAAATTGTTACTGTCTCTTTAAGAGGATTTTAAACGCATTTCATTCAAGGCACAGTCTGTGCGGCTTGTTTTAGTGAGTTTAATCTTTTGAGAACTGTGAAGTCTCATTATTTTCGTGCTGTTACATCTGTATTCATTTCAGAGATTACTTGATTGAGATTGTGAAACTACATACAACCGACAAACCTCCATGAAGATGCGAGTAAAAATGAGATGCCTCGCGCTGTCAGACACAACGCTGATAATCATTCTCGGAAGTGTTGATACTAGATTTCGATTCGCGATTTCTTCATCAACTGTTTATGTTCACTTGGGACAAAACAGACAATATATCATGTAATTTGACATTTTGTAGTATGAAATTGTCCGTTCAAACGCAAGAAGAAGCGAATGCGATCTCTCATCGGGGCTCGTGCGTTAGACGCGACGCATCTCGCGGTTTCACACAAAACTGCTCACAAACATTTATTTGAGTTGTTTTGTCATTTTTTTCCAAAAATAACTAGCAATACTCCTACAAATAAATGCTTCGTAACTAAAACGTTTTGACTTTCTATAGAAAATATAGACAACACACGTTCTTACCTTGCAAAAATCGCCTCAGTATTTAATTTGAAGCAGTAAATCCAACACTGGAGTAAATCTCTCGTGATATCACCTTTCCATTGAAATGAAGGAAGACGGTGATGACGATACAGTTATTATTCTTGCCCAGTAACCCCTTAACCAATCACATGTGCCTTTAGCTTGTATTGTCATGAGTATCTGGGCAGACTTCAGAAATAAAATCGGTGATCGGACGACGATGACACTGAGACAGGAACCATGGGAATAATTGTTCCCAAATTTGAACGCTCTGGCTGTAAATGGTTAAAGGTTGTTAAAAATTGTATCCTCCACTCAGTTGATGTATATATTGAGTGGGGACACATTGTTTGCCTTTTTTTCTGGGATTCGACTGCAAAAGAGCTCAAGCAACTGTTGAACTCAGTCCCTGCCCATTCTGGACTCAGACCTGTTGTAAATCATTGAACAATGAGGCTTGGATGCCATCTATTGGACATTTCTTGTAATTGCCACTCAGAGAATGAACAGACAGTGGATTAAACTTTAGTTTTTTAGGCTTTAGTTCTTTGTTGTATTCACCTGCTACGGCGTGTGTAACATTTTTCTGTCAACTCTGCATACAGGTGAAACTCGAAAAATTAGAATATCGTGCAAAAGTTAATGTAACCCATACTATGTTGAACACAAGAGGGCAGTATAGCCCTATGTATTACTTCACAAGCCCCCCTCCCTTCCTACTCCTCACACACAAAGTCTTAGAGAGTGACTTGCAAAATTCTGACATTTTCTCCACATTCAAACCAAAATATCTGACTTTCTGTTGGTCGGAGCTAATGACTGTAAATTAGAAAGTTGTCCGGCTTGAGGAGAACTATATCAATACCAATTTTTGTACCTGTAGATGAAACTAACCCCCCACTTTTTTGTCAAAAGGTTGCGCTACTGAGCCCCTCACCACACCCATTTCTGAAACTTTGCACATGTCTACTGGCTAATAAATGTGACGTCTCTGTCGAGTTTCATGCAATTTCAAGTATGTTAAGAGTCTCAAAAGCATCAATAAAGAAAAGTAAAGTTTGAAGCGTTGCCACGGCAACAGTATCTAAGATATCAATAATCCTTTCACAGGTCTAAATCTGCCGTGTGTTTACATTATACACGTAAAGTTTGAAGCAAATCGGGTAAAAACAAGAGGGTGATTTCAAAGCATTTTGAAAGTGACACACTTCCTGCTGCCAGTTGGTGGCGCTATAACTTTGACTCACAATAGTCACATCCATGTGATCGGCCTCTTACAACGAACACACTGCTGAAGTTTCATCAAGATCTGTTAATTTATGCAGAAGTTATAACACACTTCCTGTCTCACTTTTCTCGCCATAAATTTGTTTCCTCGCCACGGCCAAACCGTTCGAGATATCAAAAATCCGCTGGCAATTTTTCATCCTCAATGTCTTGACTTCATGCTGACTGAGATTCGTGGCGATTAAATGATTTCTCTAGGAGGAGTATTTCAAATTCCATTGTATACGTTTTCCAAACAACCCTAAATAGCCGACTTCCTGTTGGGCTGAGGTAAAAAGTAAGAGCATGAAGTATATATGAAACGATGAGATCTATATGTGTACCGACTTTCATATTATTACATGCAAGTGTGTTTGATTTATGGACCAAGGTTTCGGACCCCGTTCCAGGGGGCGCTGCTGATCCCCCCTGCCACGCCCGGGTACCATCTTCAGCCCAGCCCTGATGGCCGCAGGTTCTGACCCGTGTGCAAAGTTTCAAGAGTTTTAGAGCATGTTAAGGCCCCCAAAAGTGCCCGAATAGTCGATAAAAAAATAATAATAATAATAATAATCCTAAGGAAAACAATAGGGCCTTCGCCTTTTCAGGCTTGGGCCCTAATAATAATAATAATAATAATAATAATAATAATAATAATAATCCTAAGGAAAACAATAGGGCCTTCGCCTTTTCAGGCTTGGGCCCTAATAATAATAATAATAATCCTAAGGAAAACAATAGGGCCTTCGCCTTTTCAGGCTTGGGCCCTAATAATAATAATAATAATAATAATAATAATAATTAAAGCTGCAAGCAGCGATGACGGGCCCAAGCCGGTGGCACCGCAACCCTGGTGCCTTTAGTTACCGGGCTCATTTCCACTTGGTGGCTTTCGGAAAACAAAGGATGATGGACACAGCAACAACTCAAAAATATAGCTGCAAGCAGCAATGCGATTCCTCCTCAAAATGGCAAATCATTTAAAATTGATCAATAGAGGGTTGGGGTTAAACCCTCCCAATGAAAAAATCCAAAAAACATGTCTTTCTGTCTGAATCCTAAACTAAACATTTTCAGTGTACAGGAAAATCCATCATGCCGGACCTTATGGATCCTGTAGGGTTTTTTGTTTACAATGAGAAATGAGGTATGTTCACCAGGTTTCAGAAAAACTAAATAAATGGGGTGGAAATACAATCACTTTGAAAAATTGACATTTGGGCATGGCCTGTACCGCCCCCTAAGGGCGAATGTGAGCCATTCTTGGTTTGTAGGTTCCTGTTGGCCTGTAGTATTAATGTACCAAATTAGAAAGTATTTGACAAAAAAATGTGCAATTTGGGAATGTCCTTTAGCACCCCCTAAGGGCAAATGTGAGACATTCTTGGTTTGTGGATTTCTGTTGGCCTGTAGTGTCAATATACCAAATTAGAAAATTTTTGACCATAAAATGGGAATTTTGGGCATAGCCTGTAGCGCCCCCTAATGGCGAATATGGGCAATTCTTTGTTTGTGGGTTCCTGTTGGCCTGTAGTATCAATGTACCAAATTAGAACATTTTTGACCAGCAAATGGGAATTTAGGGCGTGGCCTGTAGCGCCCCATAAGGGCGAATGTGGGCCACTCTTGGTTTGTGAATTCCTGTTGGCCTGTAGTATCAATATACAACATTAGAACATTTTTGACCAGAAAATGGGAATTTTGGGCATGGCCTGTAGCGCCCCCTAAGGGCGAATGTGGGATATTCTTTACGCAGTACTTCAGAGTGATGTCATCTTGAAGTATATATATATATAGGTCTATTTCTAACCCACACCTATAATATCACTTCTGAAGGCATGGATTTAACCACTGGAGTGGTATGGATTACTTTTATGCTGCATTTATTTGATTTTTGCAGCTTCTGAGTTCTGATCACCATTCAAGTCATTGAAAGGTCCAACAGGGTTGAGATAATCTTCTAAAAAGCTTAATTTGTGTTCACTAGAAGAAAGAAAACAATACACATCTGGGATGCAATGAGGGTGAGTATACGATGCGAGAAATTTATTTTTGGGGTGAAAACCATTTGTAGGCCTACTTTTTATTTACTTGGAAAATTGTTACTGTCTCTTTAAGAGGATTTTAAACGCATTTCATTCAAGGCACAGTCTGTGCGGCTTGTTTTAGTGAGTTTAATCTTTTGAGAACTGTGAAGTCTCATTATTTTCGTGCTGTTACATCTGTATTCATTTCAGAGATTACTTGATTGAGATTGTGAAACTACATACAACCGACAAACCTCCATGAAGATGCGAGTAAAAATGAGATGCCTCGCGCTGTCAGACACAACGCTGATAATCATTCTCGGAAGTGTTGATACTAGATTTCGATTCGCGATTTCTTCATCAACTGTTTATGTTCACTTGGGACAAAACAGACAATATATCATGTAATTTGACATTTTGTAGTATGAAATTGTCCGTTCAAACGCAAGAAGAAGCGAATGCGATCTCTCATCGGGGCTCGTGCGTTAGACGCGACGCATCTCGCGGTTTCACACAAAACTGCTCACAAACATTTATTTGAGTTGTTTTGTCATTTTTTTCCAGAAATAACTAGCAATACTCCTACAAATAAATGCTTCGTCACTAAAACGTTTTGACTTTCTATAGAAAATATAGACAACACACGTTCTTACCTTGCAAAAATCGCCTCAGTATTTAATTTGAAGCAGTAAATCCAACACTGGAGTAAATCTCTCGTGATATCACCTTTCCATTGAAATGAAGGAAGACGGTGATGACGATACAGTTATTATTCTTGCCCAGTAACCCCTTAACCAATCACATGTGCCTTTAGCTTGTATTGTCATGAGTATCTGGGCAGACTTCAGAAATAAAATCGGTGATCGGACGACGATGACACTGAGACAGGAACCATGGGAATAATTGTTCCCAAATTTGAACGCTCTGGCTGTAAATGGTTAAAGGTTGTTAAAAATTGTATCCTCCACTCAGTTGATGTATATATTGAGTGGGGACACATTGTTTGCCTTTTTTCTGGGATTCGACTGCAAAAGAGCTCAAGCAACTGTTGAACTCAGTCCCTGCCCATTCTGGACTCAGACCTGTTGTAAATCATTGAACAATGAGGCTTGGATGCCATCTATTGGACATTTCTTGTAATTGCCACTCAGAGAATGAACAGACAGTGGATTAAACTTTAGTTTTTTAGGCTTTAGTTCTTTGTTGTATTCACCTGCTACGGCGTGTGTAACATTTTTCTGTCAACTCTGCATACAGGTGAAACTCGAAAAATTAGAATATCGTGCAAAAGTTAATGTAACCCATACTATGTTGAACACAAGAGGGCAGTATAGCCCTATGTATTACTTCACAAGACCCCCTCCCTTCCTACTCCTCACACACAAAGTCTTAGAGAGTGACTTAAAAAATTCTGACATTTTCTCCACATTCAAACCAAAATATCTGACTTTCTGTTGGTCGGAGCTAATGACTGTAAATTAGAAAGTTGTCCGGCTTGAGGAGAACTATATCAATACCAATTTTTGTACCTGTAGATGAAACTAACCCCCCACTTTTTTGTCAAAAGGTGGCACTACTGAGCCCCTCACCACACCCATTTCTGAAACTTTGCACATGTCTACTGGCTAATAAATGTGACGTCTCTGTCGAGTTTCATGCAATTTCAAGTATGTTAAGAGTCTCAAAAGCATCAATAAAGAAAAGTAAAGTTTGAAGTGTTGCCACGGCAACAGTATCTAAGATATCAATAATCCTTTCACAGGTCTAAATCTGCCGTGTGTTTACATTATACACGTAAAGTTTGAAGCAAATCGGGTAAAAACAAGAGGGTGATTTCAAAGCATTTTGAAAGTGACACACTTCCTGCTGCCAGTTGGTGGCGCTATAACTTTGACTCACAATAGTCACATCCATGTGATCGGCCTCTTACAACGAACACACTGCTGAAGTTTCATCAAGATCTGTTAATTTATGCAGAAGTTATAACACACTTCCTGTCTCACTTTTCTCGCCATAAATTTGTTTCCTCGCCACGGCCAAACCGTTCGAGATATCAAAAATCCGCTGGCAATTTTTCATCCTCAATGTCTTGACTTCATGCTGACTGAGATTCGTGGCGATTAAATGATTTCTCTAGGAGGAGTATTTCAAATTCCATTGTATACGTTTTCCAAACAACCCTAAATAGCCGACTTCCTGTTGGGCTGAGGTAAAAAGTAAGAGCATGAAGTATATATGAAACGATGAGATCTATATGTGTACCGACTTTCATATTATTACATGCAAGTGTGTTTGATTTATGGACCATGGTTTCGGACCCCGTTCCAGGGGGCGCTGCTGAAACCCCCTGCCACGCCCGGGTACCATCTTCAGCCCAGCCCTGATGGCCGCAGGTTCTGACCCGTGTGCAAAGTTTCAAGAGTTTTAGAGCATGTTAAGGCCCCCAAAAGTGCCCGAATAGTCGATAAAATAATAATAATAATAATAATAATAATAATAATAATAATAATCCTAAGGAAAACAATAGGGCCTTCGCCTTTTCAGGCTTGGGCCCTAATTAAAGCTGCAAGCAGCGATGACGGGCCCAAGCCGGTGGCACCGCAACCCTGGTGCCTTTAGTTACCGGGCTCATTTCCACTTGGTGGCTTTCGGAAAACAAAGGATGATGGACACAGCAACAACTCAAAAATATAGCTGCAAGCAGCAATGCGATTCCTCCTCAAAATGGCAAATCATTTAAAACTGATCAATAGAGGGTTGGGGTTAAACCCTCCCAATGAAAAAATCCAAAAAACATGACTTTCTGTCTGAATCCTAAACTAAACATTTTCAGTGTACAGGAAAATCCATCATGCCGGACCTTATGGATCCTGTAGGGTTTTTTGTTTACAATGAGAAATGAGGTATGTTCACCAGGTTTCAGAAAAACTAAATAAATGGGGTGGAAATACAATCACTTTGAAAAATTGACATTTGGGCATGGCCTGTACCGCCCCCTAAGGGCGAATGTGAGCCATTCTTGGTTTGTAGGTTCCTGTTGGCCTGTAGTATTAATGTACCAAATTAGAAAGTATTTGACAAAAAAATGTGCAATTTGGGAATGTCCTTTAGCACCCCCTAAGGGCAAATGTGAGACATTCTTGGTTTGTGGATTTCTGTTGGCCTGTAGTGTCAATATACCAAATTAGAAAATTTTTGACCATAAAATGGGAATTTTGGGCATAGCCTGTAGCGCCCCCTAATGGCGAATATGGGCAATTCTTTGTTTGTGGGTTCCTGTTGGCCTGTAGTATCAATGTACCAAATTAGAACATTTTTGACCAGCAAATGGGAATTTAGGGCGTGGCCTGTAGCGCCCCATAAGGGCGAATGTGGGCCACTCTTGGTTTGTGAATTCCTGTTGGCCTGTAGTATCAATATACAACATTAGAACATTTTTGACCAGAAAATGGGAATTTTGGGCATGGCCTGTAGCGCCCCCTAAGGGCGAATGTGGGATATTCTTTACGCAGTACTTCAGAGTGATGTCATCTTGAAGTATATATATATAGGTCTATTTCTAACCCACACCTATAATATCACTTCTGAAGGCATGGATTTAACCACTGGAGTGGTATGGATTACTTTTATGCTGCATTTATTTGATTTTTGTAGCTTCTGAGTTCTGATCACCATTCAAGTCATTGAAAGGTCCAACAGGGTTGAGATAATCTTCTAAAAAGCTTAATTTGTGTTCACTAGAAGAAAGAAAACAATACACATCTGGGATGCAATGAGGGTGAGTATACGATGAGAGAAATTTATTTTTGGGGTGAAAACCATTTGTAGGCCTACTTTTTATTTACTTGGAAAATTGTTACTGTCTCTTTAACAGGATTTTAAACGCATTTCATTCAAGGCACAGTCTGTGCGGCTTGTTTTAGTGAGTTTAATCTTTTGAGAACTGTGAAGTCTCATTATTTTCGTGCTGTTACATCTGTATTCATTTCAGAGATTACTTGATTGAGATTGTGAAACTACATACAACCGACAAACCTCCATGAAGATGCGAGTAAAAATGAGATGCCTCGCGCTGTCAGACACAACGCTGATAATCATTCTCGGAAGTGTTGATACTAGATTTCGATTCGCGATTTCTTCATCAACTGTTTATGTTCACTTGGGACAAAACAGACAATATATCATGTAATTTGACATTTTGTAGTATGAAATTGTCCGTTCAAACGCAAGAAGAAGCGAATGCGATCTCTCATCGGGGCTCGTGCGTTAGACGCGGCGCATCTCGCGGTTTCACACAAAACTGCTCACAAACATTTATTTGAGTTGTTTTGTCATTTTTTTCCAGAAATAACTAGCAATACTCCTACAAATAAATGCTTCGTAACTAAAACGTTTTGACTTTCTATAGAAAATATAGACAACACACGTTCTTACCTTGCAAAAATCGCCTCAGTATTTAATTTGAAGCAGTAAATCCAACACTGGAGTAAATCTCTCGTGATATCACCTTTCCATTGAAATGAAGGAAGACGGTGATGACGATACAGTTATTATTCTTGCCCAGTAACCCCTTAACCAATCACATGTGCCTTTAGCTTGTATTGTCATGAGTATCTGGGCAGACTTCAGAAATAAAATCGGTGATCGGACGACGATGACACTGAGACAGGAACCATGGGAATAATTGTTCCCAAATTTGAACGCTCTGGCTGTAAATAGTTAAAGGTTGTTAAAAATTGTATCCTCCACTCAGTTGATGTATATATTGAGTGGGGACACATTGTTTGCCTTTTTTCTGGGATTCGACTGCAAAAGAGCTCAAGCAACTGTTGAACTCAGTCCCTGCCCATTCTGGACTCAGCCTGTTGTAAATAATAGAACAATGAGGCTTGGATGCCATCTATTGGACATTTCTTGTAATTGCCACTCAGAGAATGAACAGACTGGATTAAACTTTAGTTTTTTAGGCTTTAGTTCTTTGTTGTATTCACCTGCTACGGCGTGTGTAACATTTTTCTGTCAACTCTGCATACAGGTGAAACTCGAAAAATTAGAATATCGTGCAAAAGTTAATGTAACCCATACTATGTTGAACACAAGAGGGCAGTATAGCCCTATGTATTACTTCACAAGACCCCCTCCCTTCCTACTCCTCACACACAGAGGCTCACAGAGTGACTTGCAAAATTCTGACATTTTCTCCACATTCAAACCAAAATATCTGACTTTCTGTTGGTCGGAGCTAATGACTGTAAATTAGAAAGTTGTCCGGCTTGAGGAGAACTATATCAATACCAATTTTTGTACCTGTAGATGAAACTAACCCCCCACTTTTTTGTCAAAAGGTGGCGCTACTGAGCCCCTCACCACACCCATTTCTGAAACTTTGCACATGTCTACTGGCTAATAAATGTGACGTCTCTGTCGAGTTTCATGCAATTTCAAGTAGGTTAAGAGTCTCAAAAGCATCAATAAAGAAAAGTAAAGTTTGAAGCGTTGCCACGGCAACAGTATCTAAGATATCAATAATCCTTTCACAGGTCTAAATCTGCCGTGTGTTTACATTATACACGTAAAGTTTGAAGCAAATCGGGTAAAAACAAGAGGGTGATTTCAAAGCATTTTGAAAGTGACACACTTCCTGCTGCCAGTTGGTGGCGCTATAACTTTGACTCACAATAGTCACATCCATGTGATCGGCCTCTTACAACGAACACACTGCTGAAGTTTCATCAAGATCTGTTAATTTATGCAGAAGTTATAACACACTTCCTGTCTCACTTTTCTCGCCATAAATTTGTTTCCTCGCCACGGCCAAACCGTTCGAGATATCAAAAATCCGCTGGCAATTTTTCATCCTCAATGTCTTGACTTCATGCTGACTGAGATTCGTGGCGATTAAATGATTTCTCTAGGAGGAGTATTTCAAATTCCATTGTATACGTTTTCCAAACAACCCTAAATAGCCGACTTCCTGTTGGGCTGAGGTAAAAAGTAAGAGCATGAAGTATATATGAAACGATGAGATCTATATGTGTACCGACTTTCATATTATTACATGCAAGTGTGTTTGATTTATGGACCAAGGTTTCGGACCCCGTTCCAGGGGGCGCTGCTGAGCCCCCCTGCCACGCCCGGGTACCATCTTCAGCCCAGCCCTGATGGCCGCAGGTTCTGACCCGTGTGCAAAGTTTCAAGAGTTTTAGAGCATGTTAAGGCCCCCAAAAGTGCCCGAATAGTCGATAAAATAATAATAATAATAATAATAATAATAATAATAATAATCCTAAGGAAAACAATAGGGCCTTCGCCTTTTCAGGCTTGGGCCCTAATAATCCTAAGGAAAACAATAGGGCCTTCGCCTTTTCAGGCTTGGGCCCTAATAATAATAATAATAATAATAATAATAATAATAATAATCCTAAGGAAAACAATAGGGCCTTCGCCTTTTCAAGGCTTGGGCCCTAATAATAATAATCCTAAGGAAAACAATAGGGCCTTCGCCTTTTCAAGGCTTGGGCCCTAATAATCCTAAGGAAAACAATAGGGCCTTCGCCTTTTCAAGGCTTGGGCCCTAATAATAATCCTAAGGAAAACAATAGGGCCTTCGCCTTTTCAAGGCTTGGGCCCTAATAATAATAATCCTAAGGAAAACAATAGGGCCTTCGCCTTTTCAAGGCTTGGGCCCTAATAATAATAATCCTAAGGAAAACAATAGGGCCTTCGCCTTTTCAAGGCTTGGGCCCTAATAATAATAATAATAATAATAATAATAATAATCCTAAGGAAAACAATAGGGCCTTCGCCTTTTCAAGGCTTGGGCCCTAATAATAATAATCCTAAGGAAAACAATAGGGCCTTCGCCTTTCAAGGCTTGGGCCCTAATCAGGAGGAAAACAATAGGGCCTTCGCCTTTTCAAGGCTTGGGCCCTAATAATAATCCTAAGGAAAACAATAGGGCCTTCACCTTTTCAAGGCTTGGGCCCTAATAATAATCCTAAGGAAAACAATAGGGCCTTCGCCTTTTCAAGGCTTGGGCCCTAATAAATAATCAGGAGGAAAACAATAGGGCCTTCGCTTTTTCAAGGCTTGGGCCCTAATAATCCTAAGGAAAACAATAGGGCCTTCGCCTTTTCAAGGCTTGGGCTCTAATAATCAGGAGGAAAACAACAGGGCCTTCGCCTTTTCAAGGCTTGGGCCCTAATAATCAGGAGGAAAACAATAGGGCCTTCGCCTTTTCAAGGCTTGGGCCCTAATAATAATAATAATAATCCTAAGGAAAACAATAGGGCCTTCGCCTTTTCAAGGCTTGGGCCCTAATAATAATAATAATAATAATAATAATAATAATAATCCTAAGGAAAACAATAGGGCCTTCGCCTTTTCAAGGCTTGGGCCCTAATAATCCTAAGGAAAACAATAGGGCCTTCGCCTTTTCAAGGCTTGGGCCCTAATAATAATCCTAAGGAAAACAATAGGGCCTTCGCCTTTTCAAGGCTTGGGCCCTAATAATAATAATAATCCTAAGGAAAACAATAGGGCCTTCGCCTTTTCAAGGCTTGGGCCCTAATAATAATAATAATAATAATAATCCTAAGGAAAACAATAGGGCCTTCGCCTTTTCAAGGCTTGGGCCCTAATAATCAGGAGGAAAACAATAGGGCCTTCGCCTTTTCAAGGCTTGGGCCCTAATAATAATAATCCTAAGGAAAACAATAGGGCCTTCGCCTTTTCAAGGCTTGGGCCCTAATCAGGAGGAAAACAATAGGGCCTTCGCCTTTTCAAGGCTTGGGCCCTAATAATAATCAGGAGGAAAACAATAGGGCCTTCGCCTTTTCAAGGCTTGGGCCCTAATAATAATCAGGAGGAAAACAATAGGGCCTTCGCCTTTTCAAGTCTTGGGCCCTAATAATAATCAGGAGGAAAACAATAGGGCCTTCGCCTTTTCAAGGCTTGGGCCCTAATAATAATAATAATCAGGAGGAAAACAATAGGGCCTTCACCTTTTCAAGGCTTGGGCCCTAATAATCCTAAGGAAAACAATAGGGCCTTCGCCTTTTCAAGGCTTGGGCCCTAATAATAATAATCAGGAGGAAAACAATAGGGCCTTCCCCTTTTCAAGGCTTGGGCCCTAATAATAATAATAATAATCTAAGGAAAACAATAGGGCCTTCGCCTTTTCAAGGCTTGGGCCCTAATAATATTCAGGAGGAAAACAATAGGGCCTTCGCCTTTTCAAGGCTTGGGCCCTAATAATAATAATCAGGAGGAAAACAATAGGGCCTTCGCCTTTTCAAGGCTTGGGCCCTAATAATCCTAAGGAAAACAATAGGGCCTTCGCCTTTTCAAGGCTTGGGCCCTAAAAAAAAAAAAAAGTGCAATTATAATAATTTTAACAAAATTAAGATATTAGCAGTGCAGATTTATGTCTTTTGCCTTTCAGCTCACTACTTGTTCTTATCGATCAATTTAAAAAAAAATACAAAATTGTGCCAGGTGGGCTGGTTTGAGTATTTTTGTAACTGCTGATTGTTCACCTGTGATTTTCACACAACAGTCTCTAGAATTGGTGCCAAAAAACAAAAAAAACATCCTGCGAGTGCCAGTTCTGTGGACGGAAATGCCTTGTTGATGAGACAGGTCAACAGAGAATGGCCAGAATGGTTTGAACTGACAAAGTCTATAGTAACTAACTCAGATAACTGCTCTGTACAATGTTGGCACTGTTATGCGGCACGAGGGGGACCAACACAATATTAGGCAGGTGGTTTTAATGTTGTGGCTGATTGGTGTGTGTGTGTGTATATATATATATATAGATTGGTGTGTGTGTGTATATATATATATATATATATATATATATATATATATAATAATCTGTGCATTTTATTATTGCATATATATATATATATATATATATATATATATATATATGCAATAATAAAATGCACAGATTATTATTGCAAAAATAAACTCTGATAGGCTAATCAGGTCTTGTTTCACACTGAAGGGGTTTATTTTGCGATAAAGACCAGCTGACTTTACAATATCACAATATAATATTTCACAGCTACTTATCAACTTAGTAAATTAACAGACATGAAATATTGATTTGATTTTAAATTATTTTATTATGTGAGAGCAAAGTGACCACAGAGTGATAACAGAAAGATGCACTGAGAGACTAGCACGGTGTAGGAGATTGATCACCAAGTACACTGTTAATTATGGTCAATATACAAAAATATCTTACGGCAAACTGCTGTGTGAGATTTTCAACAGTGTTTGGATGATGTGTGGAGTTTATCTGCTGCTTTTTCTCTTCACATTGTTGCCAGACATGATATTATAATTGACAATTTTCCAGCTGACCTGAAAGGAAGCACAATCTCTTCATTCCAGCAGGGGTTTGGACCCTCAGCGTTTGAAGTCTGAAGAACTGAACGCTGGAATGACACCTCCACAAAGGGACTGATCAGAGGCTGCACAACCTATCCACACAAATACACACAGTAAGTAAACCATCATTACAGGTGTGCTTAAAAATTGCCAGTAAAATTTTTGTGCAACCAGCAGTAAAATAATAAATGTACATTAAGTCTGTAAACATACACTATACAAGTAAACTGAAAGCAAAGATGAACCTGGTCTAAGGTGCAATGAAACATGTCAAGGTCTGCATTACCTGTCCGAGGGGCCACTCGCTGCACTGTAAGGGCATCTGGGGTGGCACAGGTGCTGTAAACTGCTCTGTGAAAGAGCACCTAGACCTTGCTGACACAGGAGGTTTGCTGAAAATATAACAAATAATGCATAAGAAAATGGGAGGTGCTTGTCCACACAAAACTCGCCACTACGATGCGGGGTTGTTGTGGGTGGTGATTGCTTACGGGTCCAAGTCAAAAGAGCCCACCTCCTACTCTCTACGATATTCTGCTCTTTACTAATAAGGCTTGAGGCACTTTTTTAATGTGTCTATCATTCTTTTTTTTTTTTTTTGCTAATTTTATGGTCCACCAGACAATCATCTGAGTGAATAGAAAAGTAATGTAGAACAAACAATGTGGGATGAGCTACAAAGAGAAAGCTCTGATGGGCGTTTGATATTTATAAATGTGCAAGCTCCAATTTGAAGGTGCGTAAAAAGTTGAGTCAGTTTTAAATCAAGTTGGACTAAAGTGAACTGGATTTCTAAATTAAAAAAAATCCCCCTTCGCCTCTTAATCAGTCAACGGATGCCCACATGAGAGTGTGCAGCAGCAAAAGTCGAAGCTTTTGGTGGCATAATGGAGTGATTTTTGCACAAATATTGCATAAGCAGTTACCTAGTGTGAGGTCTGCGGACGGGAATGTCGTATCCTCTGATGAGGTTCACAAGGAGTTTGATGTCTCCATCTGAGAAGTTCTGAGCTGTGACCTTCTTCCTCTCCTTCCTGCAGGGCTTTAGGGGTCTTTTGGGTTCAGCCAGTTTGAACAGGTTCAAACCCAACATCCTGAGAGTTTCAACTGAGAATTAGTGTGCATACACCCATGATGCACTGAAATATCAGTGAGGATATATTTTACTGTATGTTCATCTTTAGAATTTTACATTGAGACACATGACTTGCCAATCTTTTAGTACACAGTAAACATGTTAACAAGTCTCTAGTTCTACCCTGAACAAACAAAAACATACATCTGCAAACACACATAATGTAATATAACATTTCTGACCGGGACACAACAGTCTGGTTCCGGGAGTAAAATCAGCATTTCTTTTTTCCAGAGGGGAATTGATCTTTGATGATAAAGTATGAGCCTTTAAAGACAGACCTTCAGTGAGCTCAAGAGGTTGTTAAACAATGGTGTATGCTTCTGTTGAAGCCATCAGTCCATGTTATTTCAATTTGTTTTATTTATTCTTGTTTAAAAGTGTAATTCCTGGTAAAAAACTACACTATCATCACAACCGTTCAACAGATTTTTTTGATCCAAGATGGCGGCGCAGTAGCACACAGTGGCCACTCCGGATCCAAAAATGGTGCTATTTTTGTTAAAAAACCCAACTTTTGTAGCACATGGACATTGGAGCAACCGGTGTTCGTGTCTAACATCGCCAGACACTGCTCAAATATAGGATTCATGCAACAACCAAGCTGCATGATGACCTACAGTAGGCGCTACGCGTACTCGGCTTGCTGCGGAGACCAGGCCTCCAGCCCTCGGCGTCGCCTGATGACGGTGGCCGGGGGAGAGGACGTCGTAAGCGGTGTGCGAGAAAGCGGAAGCGCGGCAAGAGGGCGGGGGTCCATGCTAGGCTAAAAACAAACCCTAGCCGGCCAGCTCTCCCGTCTATCCTGCTCTCAAATGTTTGCTCCCTGGACAATAAACTGGACTACATCCGACTCCAGCAGGCTACGTAGCGTGAGTTTAGAGACTGCTGCGTCTTTGTTTTCACAGAGACGTGGCTCAGCGACAGAGTTCTGGACGCCGCCATTCAGCTAGACGGGCTCGCCTCGTTTCGTGCAGACAGAAATGCAGCTCTCTGCGGTAAGACTCGCGGTGGTGGCTTGTGTGTTTACATCAACACGGAATGGTGCAAGAACTCTATGCTAGTTTCTAGCTATTGCTCATCGCTGTTGGAGCTTGTGACTGTTAGATGCAGACCTTTTTATTTACCACGGGAATTCACCAAAGTTATTATAACCAGAGTTTACATTCCCCCAGAGCTAACGCTAAGGAAGCGTTCTGTGAACTGTATGGGGCTATGAGCGAACTGCAGAACGCTCACCCCGACGGACTGTTTATTGTCGCCGGAGATTTCAACCATGCGAATCTCAAGACAGTGCTCCCTAAATTCCATCAATATGTGGACTTTGCAACAAGAGGGGTCGAACGCGCTTGATCTTGTTTACACAAACATCCCAGGCGCGTACCGGGCGGAGCCCCGCCCCCACCTTGGCTACTCAGACCACATCGCTGTTATGCTAATTCCAGCATAGACCGCTGGTCAGACGCACAAAACTGTTCCAGAAGCAGGTGAAAACCTGGCCAGCAGGAGCCATCTCTGCTCTTCAGGACTGTTTTGAGTGTACTGACTGGCACAAGTTCAGGGAGGCTGCAACATATGGCGACTCTACCAACTTGGAGGCATACACAGCATCAGTGACCAGCTACATCAGCAAGTGCATTGATGATGTCACTTTCTCCAAGATCATCACCACATGCTCCAACAGAAGCCGTGGATGTCTGCGGAGGTGTGCACGCTGCTGAGGACCCAAGACTCTGCCTTCAGAGCAGGCGACAAGGCAGCCCTAAGAACAGCGAGGGCCAAACTGTCCCGGGCCATCAGAGGGGCAAAGCATGCACACGCCCAGAGAATCCACAGTCACTTCCAGGACAGCGGTGACACGCGGCGCATGTGGCAGGGCATCCAGGCCATCACCAACTACAGGACAACATCAGTTGCCTGTGACAAAGATGACTCCCTTCCAGATGCTCTGAATGACATCTAACCTCGGTTTGAAGTGCAGAACGACGTAGTGGCGAGGAAGACCACCCCTCCTCCCAACGACCCGGTGCTCTGTCTTACCACGGCTGATGTGAGGAAAACTCTACGTAGAGTCAACCCACAGAAGGCTGCTGGACCAGAAAACATTCCAGGCAGAGTGCTCAGAGGATGTGCAGACCAGCTGGCAGATGTTCTTACCGACATCTTCAACATCTCTCTGAGCAGCGCTGTCATTCCAACGTGCTTCAAGGCCACCACCATCGTCCCCATGCCAAAGTCTTCAGTGTCCTGCCTCAATGACTACCGTCCCATTGCACTCACACCCATCATCATGAAGTGCTTCGAGAGGCTCGTCATGAGGCACATTAAGACCCAGCTGCCACCCTCACTAGACCCACCGTAGTTCGCGTATTGTTCAAACTGCTCAACAGACGACGCCGCCATCGCCACCACCCTCCATCTGGCCCTCACCCACCTAGATAATAAGGACTCATAAGTACGAATGCTGTTCATAGACTTCAGCTCAGCATTCAACACAATAATTCCTCAGCACCTTGGAAAAGCTGAACCTGCTGGGCCTGGACACCTCCCTCTGCAACTGGATCCTGGACTTCCTGACTGGGAGACCTCAGTCAGTCCGGATCGGGAACAGCATCTCCACCACCACCACACTGAGCATTGGAGCCCCCCCATGGCTGTGTGCTCAGTCCACTGCTGTTCACTCCGCTGACTCACGACTGTGCAGCAATGCACAGCTCGAACCACATCATCAAGTTCGCCGATGACACGACCGCGGTGGGTCTCATCAACAAGAACATCGAGTCAGCCTACAGAGAGGAGATGCAGCGTCTAACGGACTGGTGTAGAGCCAACAACCTGTCCCTGAATGTCGACAAAACAAAAGAGATGGTTGTTGACTTTAGGAGAGCACATAGTGAACACTCTCTGTTGAACATCGACGACGACTCTGTGGAGATCATCAAGAGCACCAAATTCCTTGGTGTTCACCTGGCGGAGAACCTCACCTGGTCCCTCAACACCAGCTCTATGACCAAGAAAGCCCACCAGAGTCTCTACTTTCTTTGAAGGCTGAGCAAAGCACATCTCCCACCCCCCATCCTCACTGCATTCTATAGAGGAACTATTGAGAGGATCCTGAGCAGCTGCATCACTGCCTGGTTTGGGACTTGCACTGTTTCGGACCGCAAAGCCCTGCAGAGGATAGTGAAATGTGTACTGGTTGGCGCTGCACTGTCTCCCACTGTGCCTATTGTCCTGTTCCTTTTAGTAATTTATTGTACTGACCTGTACTTTTTGCACACGTTTGCACATGCACTTTATGTATAAATATTATTAGTTACTAATACTTATTTAGTCTGTGTAGTCTCATGTGGTTCTGTGTTTGTCCTATGTTGTTTTATGTAGCATCATGGTTCTGGAGGAACGTTGTCTCGTTTCGCTGTGTACTGTACTAACTGTATATGGTTGAATGACAATAAAACCACTTGACTTAACTTGACTACCCATGATCCTGAAGGGAAGAGATTATTCAATTATCACGGCACACAAAGCACACCAAAAGAGCTCTGCAGCAAGCTACTCCCATGATGCACTGTGAGTGAAGTAATCAAGTTGCGCTCCCTACACTTTCAAACTAATTTGTTTGAATATATCACATTATTTTGCAATTAACTTAATGTATTGTTTTAATACTTATGATCAACAAATGTTTCTATCATTTTAAATGTTATTACGTCATTGGCAATGATTCATGGCAATGTAGTTCATTACCTCATTAAAGATGGTATTGTCTTTTTGTCTGATTTTATTTATTTATTATTTTTGCTTCTAATCAAATTTGTAATTATGTGATTCACCTCAGAGCTGGTTGAATTGGTTCATGGCTTATAATGCTTTTATGAAATCACAATGGAAAAGATTTATTAGGAAAAACACTTCCAGAACAAAGACGGCTGAAAAAATTAGCAGGAATTCTTGTGCTTTATTGGGCTGTAAATAAATTAAAATAGATAAACATCTTATGATTATATTTTTTGTATAGTTCAAAACTGTACAGTGTTAAACTAATATATATATATATATATATATATATATATATATATATATATATATACACATACATACATACATATATACACACACATACATACATATACACACCTTTTTTACTCCACAAATTGAAATGCCCAATTCAAACTACTTAGTAGTTCCTCGTGGTGGCGCGGTTACTCACCTTAATCCCGGGGGCTGAGGACAAGTCTCAGTTGCCTCCGCTTCTGAGACAGTCAATCCACGCAGGTGTAACGGGCGTGCGCGCCTTGTCTTTAACAGTTTTGTTAAGTTGGATGCACGTCCATTAACCCTTGTATGTTCTGCGTTGTGTTCTTGATATGCTGACTGAGAAAAAGACTCGAACCACGACCAACTGCTGGTTGCTCTTTTAATGAAGGCAGAACAGCGGATTTGTCTGTACAAATCAACAAAAAAACACATAAGTTTGTGTCACATGCAGTCTCCTCCACCCAGCACACAGATCTCAATCTCCTCCTCTCAGCTGGCCTGGCGCGAACTGCTCATACATACATAACTGATCAAACTTGGTATTATCAGTGAAAACATTTAAATAAAAATGTGAAAATGAACTAAAAAATAAAATGAACAAAAAAAACACATAAGTTTGTGTCACATGCAGTCTCCTCCACCCAGCACACAGATCTCAAGCTCCTGTTAGCAGATAAACATACAGAGAACTCTGTAGACTAGCACGTGGAAACATGTCTACTTTAAAGCTTGCAAAAAGTATGTTACAAGATTTATATTCAAATGACATTCACTGCATGTTCACAACCTTAAAACTATCATTTATACATGCATAAAACAAGATTTACATCGTCCAAAAACCGAAATAAATGTTTAACACTGACGAGCAAAGTAACACATTACCTCCTCTCAGCTGGCCTGGCGCGAACTGAGAGAGGCACGTGAACAACGGCACAAGGCATGCGACCTCTTAAAGCGACAGTACAGGTATTAACACTATAATCAGAATACAACATACAAGGATTAATATTGTCAGTAAAACACATCTTAAAATATAAAAAACAATGTTCATCAGGATTTGGTGATATTTCAACCGTAAAAGCAAAGGTATAATTTCAACCCGGTTACACAGGATATCACATGGCTCGTTGTGCATGACACCGCCGGAGACTCACGGCATGTGGAGGCTTATGCTACACCACGCACAACTTACCACACACCCCATTGAGAGCGAGAACCACTAATCAACCACAAGGAGGTTACCCCATGTGACTCTACCCTCCCTAGCAACTGGGCCAATTTGGTTGCTGAGGAAACCGGGCTGGAGTCAATCAGCAAACCATGGATTCGAACTCGTGATTTCAGGAGTCAGCATCAATACTCACTGAGCTATCCAGGCCCCCAGTGTTAAACATATTTAATTATATCATGGCATTGTTGAAATTATGATAATATTATTTTTTATACCATAACTAAACGGCTATGAAGTAGTTCCAGATTTGTTGATCGCAGAACAGTTCAATATCACTTCACCTTCATTCCGAATTGTTGCAAAGTTTCAAATTAATGAAACTTCAGAGAGTCATATTGTTAGCAGCAGCAAAAGTACCAGAAAAAGACACTGGTCATTCCGCAAACACAACATTACTTTTAATATTTATGAGAAGCACAGCAACTTCAGCAGCTGGGTGAAAGCTAAATAGTATGACATTCCAGCTAAAAATACTCAAACATACTATGTCAAAATGTGACAAATTAAAAGCTGAAAAAAAAGTTGAAACCTAGGAATATTCCGGGTTCAATAAAAGTTCAGCTCAATCAACAGCATTTGTGGCTTAATATTGATTTCTACAAAAAATTAATTTCGACTTGCCCCTCCTTTTCCTTTTAAAAAAAATGCTGCAATCTGGGTTACATTAAGGCACTTACAAGGGAAGTTAATGGGGCAATTTTTGAATGTTAAAATACTCACTGTTTCAAAAGTAAAGACACAAGACATAAACAATATTTGTGTTGACATGATTTTAGTGTAATAAATCATTTACTACCCTTTTCTGTGTAACGTTATAGCCAATTTCACAACTTCTTTCCCATGACAATGTAAACAAACCCTAAAATTACTATAAAAATTTACCAATTAAAAACTTTACAGCAAAAACAATACAAGAGCTTTAACAGAATAATTAATGTAAGTGCTTTTTTAAAATTATAAGCTTCACATTTCTGCTTTAAAACCCTCCAAAAATTGCCCACATTCACTTTTATCGTAAGTGCCTCACTGTAACCTACATTTTTGCTTTTGTCTAAAGAAGGATGAATTGAAATAATTTTTTGTGTTAATCAATATTATGCCACAAATGCTGTCGATTCAGCTCAATTTGTACTGAACAGAGAATATTTTTCCTTTCTTAACACATTAACTTTCACAGCCCTAGCATATACATTTCTTTCTTGATTTTAATGTTTATATCTATAATAAAATTATTTGGTGGCTCTGCCGAATGGAGTGATGGTAAATAAACATCAATGTGTGTGATGAAAACATTTGTGCTGTTAAACATTGAGCAAGACATTAGTTCTCACCGTACAGCAGTCAGATCAACCACACTAACACTCGAGTGTGTGTGAACAACACACACGCGCACAGACACACACATACATGCACTGCAGTGAGAGACTGGACTCTTCTATTACACTTTACACAGACTAACTCTACATAGAGTGACAGTTTATGTACACATGGATCAGAGGGGAGCAACACAAGGATGATAATAAAAGATGTAAAAAGAATAGAAAAATCCTCTGAATGTACCCAGAACCTGCACCACTGAATATACAAACATAAATGAGAAATAAGAGAAATAAAAGATGGGAATAAAGGAAACCGTCAAACAAAGAATCAAACCTCTTGCCCTCAAGTCTGTGATCCAGCCTGTCATTAAACTACTGTCGAGGACTGTTCATGGCATTAACATGTCATAACATGCAAAAAATTATCCCAAGAAATCAAGGTTTTTGTCTGTTTGCTTTGAGGTCAACTATATGCTAGTGTACTTAATACCAGATATATATAAATATATATATTGTGACCGACCAACTGAGAAGTCTCAGAAGGGCGTATCATACATAAATTTATAAGGGAGGACTCTCTTAACTAGAATGAATTTAACCAGACTCAGAAACACTCAAACCATAAGTCCAAACACAGAAGTAGTAGCAGTAATGTTTATATAAATATTTCACACATGGTCATCAAACAGACAAGTTTTCTATATGAAGATAGGTGGTCATATGAGGAAGATGGTTTGTTAAACAAGAAAGGAGTAAACAGTCCATTAGATCATCAAATCCAAGCTTCAATCCATTCAGGCTTCAGTTTAAAGTATGTTGCAATAACTATGTCCTTGCAGCACTCAAACATCCCTGTTATCAGTTGATTCAATTTATCCAATGATGATATTGGCATAACTCAGTATATCCTTATAGGAAGCAGTACAGCAGAAAATAGACGATGTCCCAACCCAGTAGAATAATACACAGAACCACATTGGCTTAGTGACGTACGAGAAGTCCTTCTAAATAGAAACATACAAGCTAACATTAGCACCACACATAATCACATGAAATGACATAAATAAGACATACCCACAAAATACAAATGTTAACACCACCAAATTAACAAAACACTTACTTGGATGAGCTTAAAACAACAGTTTCTCAACCCGGACTCTACGCATAAGGTTAGCACAAGAGGAGGCCATGCTTCTCTCCAACCAAACATGCTCCAACTCTACTTCTCCCTACCTTTTATTCAGAGGAGTAGTCGTCTAGAGAGCCCCCTGGTGCATGGTAGTGATACTACAACTTGAAACCATAGTAACTGCTCTAAAGGCCGTTACATATACCCCCGCTCAATGGAAAATTTGCCCACCATGGCAAATTTTAAGATTCTGAACGTGATAGGTATCAAGGTTGGAGGGATCGGACATTAATGAAACTTGGTAATTTACGGGGCCTAATCTCTTAAAAATTTTAGCAGGGCCCTTCCATTTTGGGGAAAGTTTAGCCATAAAGCCTTCATCAGCCTTTGATAAAGGATGTGTTCGCACCCAAACTATGTCTCCAACCTGATTCTGTATCTGCTGGTGTCGTTGGTCGTAATATTTTTTCTGTTTGGCTTGTGCTCGTGTAACATTTTCCTTCACCCTTTTGATTAGGTCTTTCTGACGTTCCACCGAGGGTTGGATAGAGCTGCCAGGGTTAGGAGGTAGCTGTAAAACTCTTTCCAATGGTCCTTTCAGTTTCCTTCCCAAAGCAACCTCGGCGGGAGTAAACCCAGTGCTTTCATGCCAGGCTGAATTTATAGCGAACCTAAATTCAGCCAACCACTTGTCCCATTGGCGATGATGCTCTTCCACATAGGATGCAATCATGGTCTTCAAATTCCTGTTTACTCGTTCAGTGAGGTTTGTCTGTGGGTGGTAAGCAGTGGTTAACTTTTGCACAACTCCCCACTGTTTGCATACTGAATTAATTAGCTGAGAGGTAAATTGTTTTCCTCTGTCTGACACTAGATATGCAGGAGTTCCCCATCTAGTAAAGATTTCCTCTATCAGTATTTTGGAGATGTGAGATGCCCTGCCGGTCCTCAACGGGTACAGCTCTACCCACTTTGAGAAATAATCCACCACCACAAACAAATATTCATTTTGTTTGCTACTTCTGGGGAAAGGACCCATGAGATCAATCCCTAGCATGTATCCTGGTTCTACAACTTGGGTGCTTTGTAATAGACCAGATGGCTTTTCCTGAGAGGGTTTGAATTTTTGACAGGTGTGGCAGTTCTTACAATACCTCCATACATCGCCTCGAATACTGGGCCAATATACAGTCTCTAACAGTCTTAGCAGAGTTTTTAACTTTCCCAAGTGCCCACTTAGAGGATTGTCGTGTGCATAGTGTAAGAAAACTTGTCTGTGTATTTCGGGTATAACCAGCTGGAGCTTCTGGCCTTTTTTCCCATCAGGAACACTTCGAAACAGCAATCCGTTTTCTATCACATACTGTACTCGAGTGATATCCACTGCTGTGTGCTTTCCAGCTTTGGATATCAGCTCTTGAATTTCACTGTCACTGCTTTGTGATGCTGCAATTTGGGTAAGGTCTACTGGCAAATTATATGATTGAGCGGTGGTGTTGGCAACGGTCGTGAGAAAAAGTGAGTCAGACGGGTTATTGGGTATTTTGGTTTCGTGACAACACATCTGGAACTATGTTGCACTGCCCTTTTCTGTACCTCACTGTAAAATGGAAGCCTTGCAGACGAATTGTCCAACAAATAAGGCGTGACGATGGTTTTGGATGTTGAAAGGCCCATGTTAAAGCAGCATGATCAGTTACAACTTCAAATGGACTTCCTTCCAAGTAGGGTCTCCACTTTTCCACTGCCCATATCACAGATAGACATTCTTTTTCTGAGACAGAGTATGCCTTCTCAGCTCCTCTGAGTAAACGAGAGGCATATGCAATGACATGTTCCTCTTCTTCCATCTCTTGAGTGAGCACTGCTCCTAGACCAATGTCACTGGCATCCGTCTGAACACGAAAAGGTTTAGTGAAGTCAGGGGTTATCAGTACAGGTGCTTGTACCAAATCTTGTTTGAGAATGTCAAATGCCTGTTGACACTGGTCATCCCAAGACCATTTGACGTTTTGTTTTTTTAAAGAGTGCAACGGAGCAGCCTTCTCTGAAAACTGGGGTATGAACCTGTGATACCAGCCTGCTAGCCCCAAAAATCTTTGAACATCTTTTGACAGTTTGTGGTACTGGGAAGGATTTTACTGCCGCAACCTTAGTTGGGTCTGTAGTCACTCCTTTCCCTGAAACAACATGCCCAAGGAACCTTAAGGATTTCTGAATGAGGTGGCATTTCTTTAGGTTGACAGTGAGGCCAGCTTTATGGTGACACGCAAGAACTTGGTGCAGATGTTGAAGATGTTGAGAGATGGATTTGGAATACACTACAATATCGTCAATGTATACCATGCAACATTTTCCTTTGATTTCTTGTAACACATGTTCCATTAATCTCTGAAATGAAGCTGCAGCATTTTTCAGACCAAAAGGAAGACACAAAAATTCATATAATCCTGTTGATGTTACGAAAGCAGTCTTCTGATTACTGTCTGGCTCCATCTCTAGTTGCCAGTAACCACTCTTAAGGTCAAGAGTGCTAAAGACTGCAGCTCCATGCAATGATTCGAGTATATCTTGAATTTGAGGCATAGGATAGGCATCTAAATGAGTTTTAGAGTTTAAACCTCTATAATCAATGCAGAATCTGGACCCACCATCCTTTTTTGGGACTACAACTACGGGAGCAGCCCAAGGAGAAGTAGATGGTTGGATAACTCTCTGTTTTAGAAGCTCCTGTACTTCCGACTCAATAAACTGTTGTTTTTCTCTAGAAACCCTGTACGCACGTCGTCGTACTGGTATCTCATCCGTAGTTATGATACGGTGCTTCACGACACTAGTCCGCCCAATCTCATGGGTACACACTGACGGCCAGCTTAACAACAAATCTTCCAATTGTTTCTTCACATGGGTTTCAGTGTCTGCTGCTTGGGCCAGTTGTTGTATTTGATGTCTGGATTCGTTATTGCCACCTGGAGAAGTTATTGCAAGGCAAAACTGCAGTGAAGGGTACACATTGTGATGAAGGAAGGGAAAAGAATTTACTTCCTCAATTCCCTCTACAGTGGGTAAGCTGTACTGAGCCTTGTTAAAGTCTAGTACCATTCTGCTATCAAGTAGAAAATCAATGCCTAGGATAATCGGAACAGTCAAATCAATATCCCGCATGATGTAAAGGGACAAAGGTACTACTTGTTCTTGTACTTCACATTTCCAATTAACCTTCCCAACTGCAGTTTGTCTGTGTCCATTTGCCAACAGAAAAGATTGTCCTTCGCTTGACTGATACGGTTCTTGCCAGCATAACTGTTTCCATAAGGAGTCTTTGATCAATGAGAAGGTACTCCCTGTATCAATAATGGAGATGACATACCTGCCTTGTAGGACTATTGGAATGGCGATGTTCTTATAATTTTGTAGTGAAACTGGTTGCTGGCAGGCTTGCATCACTTGATTACTTCCATAGGGGGGTTTTCGTTGACGCTCGGCGACGGCCGTCTTTTTCCTCTGCTCTTCACCGTTAGCTTGACACCAGTACCTCATAGACTCATCGAAGTCTCGCGCGATTTGAGTTCCTATCCGAACCAGCTCCTCAACATCCTTGATAGTCCCTCTTAGCAAGCTAGCAAGTCGGGGATTGCAGTTCCTTAAAATTGCTTGAACTATCTCCTTCTCCGTCATCTCTCTTCTCCATCTCAGGCACAAAGCTCTGTAATGAAAAGAAAAATCACGGATGCTCTCCTTAACCCCTTGCTTTCTTTCCAGCAACTTCCTAGCTGCTACCTCCTCATGGTCTTCGCTTAAAAAAGAACTCAGAAATCTCTCCTTAAACTGTTTCCAGTTACTCACTCTTCTTCGCTCTGCCCTCCACCAATCCTTGGCGGTTCCTTTTAGCACGGCCGTAAGGGAGGCTAGAATCTCTTCTTCATTCAAGGGACGTACAGCAAAGTATTCCTCACACTGCTCGACGAACACTACAGGATCATCTTCCTGGGAATTGGTGAAACTAGGGAATTCAAGTTTTACTGGAGGATTGTATTGTAGTGAAGACTGGTTGCTTTGAGTAGATTGCTCAATATAAGTCAAGTTGCTGGGTTTAGCACAATGTATGTTGGCGAGAGGGTTCTGGCTTGTAACAACCGGTGTGGACGCAGGAGGTCTCATGGATTGAAACTTGTGATCCAATTGCTGATCCCTTCTCTTTAAGCAGTCAACCATGGATTGTCCCAGATCCTTCACTAACATCTCTAGCAGCTGTCTCACCCTTTCACATTCGCGTTGCACCAGATAAGACATTTTATCCTCCAACTTCCTACATTGTTTCTCCAGCTCCTCCGTTGAAACTTTTCCACTCACTTCATTCTCCAAATCTGTTAACTGTGCGTCTAAAGACGTGACCCGTGTATTTAGCATAGGGTTTACAACCAATGACTGACCGTTGGTTTCATCAGTCATTGGGGGTGGAGGTGGTGGAAATTGGTGCTCCTCATCAGGATCATTATGGATCATTATAGAATCACAATCTTCAGATCTCCCACTTTCTTCATCTGAGTTAATATATAAATCACTAAAAGTGGTAATCAGGTCTCTCATTGGTTCTCTTCGTGAATGAAAGGGCCCTGCTGTTAAGTCTGTTAGAGAAGTGACTATATCCTTATCCATGATTTATTTATTTTTTTTGGAAGGGGTTAGATTATAAATGAATATATATATATATATACACAATAACATATGGTTTGGTGTTCTGATGGTCTGGTGAAATAGTCTGTCCCTGTTTGGGCGCCAATGTGACCGACCATCTGAGAAGTCTCAGAAGGGCGTATCATACATAAATTTATAAGGGAGGACTCTCTTAACTAGAATGAATTTAACCAGACTCAGAAACACTCAAACCATAAGTCCAAACACAGAAGTAGTAGCAGTAATGTTTATATAAATATTTCACACATGGTCATCAAACAGACAAGTTTTCTATATGAAGATAGGTGGTCATATGAGGAAGATGGTTTGTTAAACAAGAAAGGAGTAAACAGTCCATTAGATCATCAAATCCAAGCTTCAATCCATTCAGGCTTCAGTTTAAAGTATGTTGCAATAACTATGTCCTTGCAGCACTCAAACATCCCTGTTATCAGTTGATTCAATTTATCCAATGATGATATTGGCATAACTCAGTATATCCTTATAGGAAGCAGTACAGCAGAAAATAGACGATGTCCCAACCCAGTAGAATAATACACAGAACCACATTGGCTTAGTGACGTACGAGAAGTCCTTCTAAATAGAAACATACAAGCTAACATTAGCACCACACATAATCACATGAAATGACATAAATAAGACATAACCCACAAAATACAAATGTTAACACCACCAAATTAACAAAACACTTACTTGGATGAGCTTAAAACAACAGTTTCTCAACCCGGACTCTACGCATAAGGTTAGCACAAGAGGAGGCCATTACTGCGTCCCAATTCGCCTACTTATACTACGACCTAAAAGTATGTACTCTTTTTTTGAAGAAAAGGTACATACTTTTGAGTGTGTAGCAAAAGAGTATGCACGTTCTGGGACATACTACGAAGATGTCATGCAATGGAAGAGATCGTGGTTGCCTAGTTACGCACACCGCGACAGTTAAACAAACATTCTACATTCCATTCATTCTTATATGTCCAATATAATTAGTGGTGCATCACAAAGGCAAGGCATCATTGTTATTGCACATGCGTATTTTCTTTACTATTCCCACCTTTTTTTCTTCATCTATTTTTCCACAATTTGTTTGCAATGTGTTCTACCAAATTGAGGAGTGAAGCAGGGCGTCGTCGTAGATCTACCAGACGCAGGTCTTTAGTGAGGCGGCTGGTGCTGACGTTCATGTGCAATAATGTGTGTAACAATGAAAGCTACTTATTTTCTGAGTTAAGATATGTAAAGTATACAGTATAAAAAATGTTTAACGTATTTTATACTTAATTTTATACTTATGTATATTACACACATATACCCCTATAAAAATGAACCATGTTTTTACTATAGTAAAAGTGTAGTAACCATGTTTATTTATTTTTTTTGTTGGACTGATTATCATTTGTACAGCCCCAGTATTACTAAAATAAACAAGTTACCATGGTTAAACTATGGTTAGTGTAGCAAAAGGTGTTTATTTTCATAAGTGTATCAAGTAAAGTATAAATCTAGGACAGAAACATCAAAAGAATAAATACATAAAAAAGACAGGACACTTGCATGATGCTGTACTAGAGCCTTTTTATTTATTTATTTATACAAATGTCAATGACCGCTACTTACTCAAAACCTTTGATAGCCGCGTTTCTCTTCCCTGTGAAAAGGGCGTCGTTGGCAATGCGCCAGTTAATGAGGCGCTCAGTGTCTTCGTCGGACCCTACAAGATAAACACGGTACTTTTTTTGCACAACACAAATCCATTAATATTATGAGACAATAAAATATAACTTTAATTAGCGCTAAACGTTTAAGTTCTTACACTTAAAAACTGAGGGCGCATCTCCGCTGCCACATCGGGCCGCCATGTTTGCATCATCTCAAAGCTCCTCCCTCCCGCACGCAATGGGTTGTGGGCAATATTAGCCGTTAGAGTGTGCATCGATCTGCACTTCGGATTCTGACCGGAAATAGTAGACCATCCGGGTATCTTTGGAACACTCATTTCAACATACTACGATTTGGGACGTACTAATTCTATTTTCGAATACTATTTAGGACGGATAGTATGCGAATTGGGACGCAGCGCATGCTTCTCTCCAACCAAACATGCTCCAAACAACTCTACTTCTCCCTACCTTTTATTCAGAGGAGGAGTAGTCTAGAGAGCCCCCTGGTGCATGGTAGTGATACTACAACTTGAAACCATAGTAACTGCTCTAAAGGCCATTACAATATATATATTTAAAAATGACAGATGAAGTAGATGAAATAGAAATAGAGCCGTTTACCCGATGCTGGGAACTTCATCCACTGAAACTATATTAGACAGAAGAAAATGATGCTTTGCAATGAGGAAACGATTAATGACAGACTCTCGTACCTAAAAGAGAGAAACATAGATAAAGAGAGAGTTATTCATGTTTAAGAACCCTTTATTAGTTTATCAACAGCGTTATTAACATGGTCACTCACTCTCTGTAGATATTTGGCCACAAGGGCTCGATGTGAATCAGTGTACTCTTTTGTATCGATGAACTCTCCATCCTTTAACCTCTCATAATCCTAACACACAGACACAAAGACCCACAGTTTATACAGTTCATATCATGCATGTCTCAGTTAAATGCAAGGATTTCAATGCACAGAATGACTTCTAAAATATCATGTTACAGGGGACAACTTCATTTTTGTTGCACATTTTCAAAGAGCAAATTAACAAATTTCAGGCATATAATTCCTCAAAAGATAAGCAGCTACTTCAACTTGATCCCAAATCCCTCCCATTATTCAGCCAAGTGTGAATACATCTACTTGACACTAGGTGCTGCTATAAGAAGTTATAATAAAATCACATGTTCACTTAAACTCAAGAAATATGGACCCTCAAATCTATTGTGTTTCTACTAGAGGTTGACCGATAGTAGATTTTGCCGATACGATAACTAACGAGGTGACAGATAACAGATTAATCAGCAAATAGTAAAAAAAAAAAAAAAAAAACTTTCTTATTCTTTCCTTACTATGAGGGCAACAGACACAGGCTACGAGAGTCCAAAATGAATAAAATTCCAGATCCAGTTTATTGTGCAACCAAAATCCCAAAAATAACCAGACATGTTTTAAGATTATTGTTTATTTTTTATACATCTATTTGCTGCAAAATGCAGGACTTTTAACTGTAAACAAGCCCAAAGTTCACCTGGGAATTTTTTTTATGACTCTGTTACAATGGTCTAATTTTAAGTATTTAACAAATTACTTTGTACATATAAATATACACCGATCAGCCACAACATTAAAACCACCTGCCTAATATTATGTAGGTCTCCTCTCGTGCCACCAAAACAATGCCAATACGCATCTCGGAATAGCAATCTGAGATTATATTCTACAAATGTACAGAGCAGTTATCTGAGTTACTGAAGACTTTGTCAATTCAAACCAGTCTGGCCATTCTCCATTGACCTCTCTCATCAACAAGGTGATTCCGTCCACAGAACTGTCGCTCACTGGATGTTTTTTGTTTTTGGCAGCATTCAGAGTAAATTCTAGAGACTGTTGTCAGCAGTCAGAAATACTCAAACCAGCCCGTCTGGCACCAAAAACCATCCATGCGATTATCTAATCAGCCAATCGCGTGGCAGCAGTTTAGTGCATAAAATCATACAGATACGGATCAGGAGCTTCAGTTAATGTTCACATCAACCATTAGAATGGGGAAAAATGTGATCTCAGTGATTTGGAGCATGGCATGATTGTTGGTGCCAGACAGGCTGGTTTTAGTATTTCTGTAACTACTAACAGTAAATCCCCAGGTGTCAGTAATTGTTATTTCACTTGTAGAGGCCGCTGTTATACTGTAAACCCAAGACGTTCTAACTGTAGAATCCTCCAGCGTCGGCCACAGAGGAACACAAAGGATTAAAAACAAAATCAGCATTGACTAATATGTAAATCCAATATATTGGTCTACATCTATTTTCAATTTTTTTGTCCAGGCAGTCATAAATGCGCAACTATATGATCAAGAAGGCTGAATTTCAGCACCACTTGATAACAACTAGGGATGGGAACCATCATGAATTTAACAATTCCTGCTCCAATTCTGATTCAAATTCCTCTGAAAAATGTTGGTTTCTTAAAGGAATTTTCCAATACAAGTTGAGCTCAATCGACAGCATTTGAGGCATAATGTTGATTACAACAAAAATTATTTTGATTCGTCCCTCCTTTTGTTTAAAAAGAAAAGAAAAAATTGAGATTACAGGGAAGCACTAACAATGAAAGTGAATGAGGTACATTTTTAGAGGGTTTAAAAGCAGAAATGTGAAGCTTATTTTTTTTATAAAATAACTCGTTAATTCTTCTTTTAAAACTCATGTATTATTTGAGCTGTTAAGTTGTTTAAAATGCCATTTTTAGGGTTTCTTGACATTACATCATGGTAACGAAGTTGTAAAATTGGCTATAACTTTACACAGAAAGGTTATTAAGTGATTTTATCACACTAAAATCATGTTTACAAACATCTTGTTTATGGCTTGTGGCTTTACTTTTGAAAAAAGTATTTTAATGATCAAAAATTGGCCCCCATTCACTTCCATTGAAAGTGCCTCACTGTAACCTTGCTAGATTTTTGCTTTTTGTATTTTTTTTAAACAAAACACAATACGGTTCTTGGTTAATTTAGAGTCAGATTGAATTACTTTTACAAGTTTACATTCACTATAAAGAACCGGCTGATAAGAGTCATTCATTTGTGGAGGTAGCACTGTATGTTTTGCAGTGTTGATTCAAAATAACCAATAATAAATAGCCAATAATAATACAAATTTGTATTTCATTTGTTCAGGAATCAGACTACATATGGTTACGCAGTGTGTTTTACACAGCTTATTCAAAAGGACTGGCTCATAAGAGTTATTCGTTTTGGAATCTGATAATATTGGTCATGCTGAGCAGTAGATTCAAAAGAACTGGCACATCAGTACTTTGTTCAGGAACCAGACTACACTAGTTGTGCTGTATGTTTAGTGCTACTGAATTAGTAGTGGTGTTGCATTGCTGCTGAATGGTAGAGATGGAAACACTGTCAGTATTTTAGCATGGTGCCCCATCCACATCTCATGAACCGTTTACATAACATACAGCATGCACAATCAGTTATAATGCTGATTGCATATCTATCTAAGAGTCATCTCACATTAAACACTTCACGCTCCATGGAAGGGACGCATTTAAAGTGATGGAACTCCGCCAAATCCTGACTCCTCAGCCTCAGCAGACGGAAATGGCGCTGCAGCTCCTCATCAGACAGAAAATTAAACTCCTCTTGAAGCTGCTCCAGACGGAAGTACTCAGGAACCACCACTTCACCACCACTCACCACCTCCAGAGACAAAAGAGAGAAATATAAAGACCAAAAGACACTCAGACAGATAATCTGTCACTTGTTTGATGAAATTACTGCAAAGAATTTGAGGAAATGTACAGAGAGATGTTGCATGATGGAAGCGTTGTTGGGGTCATTGGGGTCGAGACGAGACTCAGCTGCCCACTTCCCCAGTTTCTTCATGTAATTTAGACCAGACGCCCCAATACACGTTATAGCGTCCACTTGCCTGAGAGCACTGAAGAGAGAGAACACGTGACATAGTCTGTCTAAAGGCTGTTTTACACAGTACATGGTAACTGTGACAATCATGCCACTTTTTGGTGTACAAGTGGCAAAACCGCGCAATATAAAAGATCATCATGACTAATCAGAGGTGGTATTATTTTCAACTAATCTAATGCTGCTTCATTCTCAAATTGTTTTAGCGATATTGCGCATAAATTACATTTGTTACTTGGATGGAAACATGACTTATGAGGCTTCATGCTGCTAAGTTCTATTCATGATGAACTTATTTTACATTTCTCAAATACATGTCACACAATAAAAGACATTTTAAAGAATAAAAAAAAGTCCTTTTATTTAAATTCGTTTTTTATTTTTATTAGTTTTATTAGCTATTGGTTGACAAGACATCCCGTTTTCACAAGGTGTGTCCCGAGAATTCTCAAAAGTTTTTCATTAAGTCCCATTTTCAGCTGTTTAGCTCACGGATTATTTTCTTTGAAATGCAAAATTCTCAATGTCTTTCTAGCAATCGCCTTTGGTATCGTTTGCAGGGGAGACTGTTTTGTTGTTTTCGCACGCTGATTTGATGATTCTTTAATTCTAGTCTTTCAGCAAATCCTCTTACAATGTATCTGGTTGCATGACAATAACTTTAACAAGTGATGCCTCAAAGCCATTTTTTGGAGACCGAGTACCGATACTTCCTTTTTGATACTCGCCTTTACAATACAGTTTTTGTTTAATTTTTTTGTAATGTTGCCGTTTTCAAATACATTATGATTTGAGGACAACGTGTTTAGTATTTTTCAGCAACTGTTACTCAAAAGACATAATGGAAAAAAAAAATATATATATATATTTTTTTTATATAAAAATTAAATATCACAAAAACAAAACCAAGAGATCTGTCCTGCTAACTTCTGTGTTTTCAGCAACAGGTCCTTAGGCCTCATTTACACCTGGCATTAAAATGTGTTTTTATTGATCAAAATGCAATCGGATTTCACTTGACCACATTAAATATGTAAATGTTCTAAATTGTGAAACACTGTGATTGGAATGTAATCGGATCAGTGAAACCACATTCAAAAGTGGTCAGAGATGGATTCTGACCACATTCAAAGAAGGTATACATGCAAATGCATTTTTATTTTCCATAATTTGATTGTCATTTTAGAATGAGGCTTCACTACAGTCATCCATTGTTCTTACTAGAGGTAGACCGATATAATGTTTTTGGCAGAAATCTATGGCGATAGTTGCAATAGTTTTTTTTATTTATTTTTTCATTATATTTAAAAAGTCCTGTGTTATGCAACAAATCTTCATCTTTTTAAAGATGACGTAAATCTGTTTTAAAAACTATCGGCTGATTAATCGGCTATCGGCCTTTCCACCAACTTAGTTAATCGTTATCTGCAAAATCAGTCAACCCCAAGTTTTTGCTGATGTCTTTTAATTCTGCCTTGGCAATGTAAAGGATGCAACAGACTGCCGTCTTGCTATCTTGTCACCTGATTTAATTAACAATATTCCATGAATTATTTAATTGGAATGCAATTGGAACTTCTTGTCAAATCCCCTCTCGCATCTCTCTTCTGGTCTATTTTCTAATTACTCACATGAAACCAGGCTTTAATCGTACTGCCCAGGTTCATGGTTTAGATGAAAAGTCAATCTGCCACTTATAAAACACTGAATGCAAGATGAATATCATTAAATTTGCTATGATAAAATTTTAGTTTTGGAGGCCACCAAAAAAATTAAGTAAATAAAAATAAAACAATGCAGGAAAAACTCTGTCAATGTGATGAAAAGCATATGAATTATTCATCAATGTTTTCAAAATTTGCTAAATTGACAGGGAATTTTCAGTTCCCAAAGCTTCTGATATAATGTGGAAGTAATGTTTTCCATTTTGCAAGGGTAACTTTGATCGGATCTCTATCAGAGCACATTAGAGACATATTTGACAACAAGGTGTAAATATCCAGATACAATACAGATATGAAAACCATGTTAAAAGGGGCCTTTAGATATGGCTCAGGTCCCCCTCAGGCACTTTTAATTATAAACACAGTCAGACATATCTTCAGTGAATGTAAACAAAAACAAATCTGATATATGTCAAAATTTAAGATATGTGCATTCGACCTTGTGGCGGTAAAGGAACTAAGACCTTGCATCCCAGTATACAAAAAAATTGGGCATCTTGACATCCGAACAGCCAATCAGATCGGAGCTCGCAATTTTGGAGCTTTCATATTGGTGTGCAATATGCAGATGGTCGCTGGGCATGCCGTGTAAAACTGAGAATACAAGTGACTGTAAGATTCATTCAGCAATGAAAACACTCAAATGTCTCACCTTTCTGCACACAGTGTGCCATAAAGGCAGATCCATAATCTGTCCGTCATCTCCAAAACACTTCCTGCCCTGCAGCACAAATTGCAAACACTCATTATTACATATGCCTCTTCTTTTGTCCAGGAGGGGAATTAATGCAGCAAAAAAATAATAATTACTATGATTTGCTTGTCCTGGAGGAAATAGCAGTGCTAAGGTTTTAGGTAAGTTTTGGTTTCAGTCTTTGGTTGTGTAAATAAAATTATGCATTACTAATATTTTGCCATTGTAATGACACTCATTCAAGCATGTAAAGGCAGTTATAGATGGATAAAAAGATATAAGATAGAAAACCCATCACAATTCAGTATTCACATAAATGCAATAAGAGCCATCTCAATTCAATGCAAACAGATGCAAGAAAGAAGACCAATCGAAAGTATGCAAATTTACAATGACGTCATCACTGTCAGTTAGATTTTGAATGGTTTGATTTTTAAACTTAAATCTTAAATTTATTTGAAAGCAAAGTGTACAAAATAAAAATAGATTGCACACCTGAGACCACAGTCAGTTCCAAAATATTGTTTTGAAAATAATTTTCTCTTTTAACAAATTTCTCTTCCTCTGCTTCATACTCTCTCTCCATTGCAGCCTCTTTCTCAACTTGCACTTCCTCCTGCTCCTCTTGATCTGCTGGTACAGCCTCTGCTTCCTCTGCTGCTTCTCTTCTCCTGGCAGGTCTCTTCAGATGGCATCATCGCTCTTGGGGCTTGCAGTCAAAGTTGAAGGTGAAGAAGTTGTACACCTCTTAAGTGGTGGGTAAGCCAGCATCAACCTGCTCAATTAACTAACACACAAAAAATTCAGGTAGATCTTCAAAGCAAGAATGTTGTCAGAATGCATCTCAAAACAATGGATAATGTAGTGGATTTGTAAAAAAAATTTCTGAGGATTTGTGACCACATGGAAAATTCTGAGACAATGTTAAGAATGATTAGATTTTAGAATAATGAGGATTTCAAAAATTTTACTTGCTGTAATTTTAAATTCTAAAGAACATTAAAGAATAATTTTCTTAATAATCTGATATAAGTAAAGCAAGTAAAGAAGCTGCCTACCACACCTGGAGTCATCAGTTTGAATCCAGGATTTGCTGAGTGACTCCAGTCAGGCTTCGAATTGGCCTGGTTGCTAGGTTGGGTAGAGTCATGATTGGTTAACCTCCTTGTAACACGCTCAACAAGCCACATGATAAGATGCGCGGATTGATGGTCTCAGATGTGGAGGCAAATGAGATGTCACTACGCCACCATGAGGATTTAGAGCACATTGGGAATTGGGCATTCCAAATTGGGGAGAAAAAAAAAGAATACTGGTGTATTTCAAAAGTATTCTACAATACTAGTGAGGTTTAAGAATATTGGTGAATTCTAAGACAATTTTTGAATATTGGGGAAGAGTTTTAGAAATCCAAGAGGATTCTTGAATATTGGTAAGAATTCTAGAATATTGGTGAATTCAAAAAGGATTCTAGAATATTGGAGATAATTTCTAGAACACTGGTGAATTGCAAGAGTATTCTAGAATATTGATGATAATGTCTACAATATTCATGAGTATTTTTATAATGCTTGTCCATTCCAAGAGGTTTCTACACTTTTGGTAAGGATCTCTAGAATATTGGTGAATTTCAAGTGGATTCTATAATATTGGTGAGGACTTTTAGAAAAAGGGTGAATTCCAAGAGTAAGTTTTGGATATTGGTCAATTTCAAGAGGTTTCTAGAATATTGGTAAGTATTTTCTTGGAACACTGGTGAATTCCAAGAGGATTCTAGAATATTGTTGTGGAGTTTTTGTGTAACGATTAGAAACGGGAGAGGATCTATGTGCAGCTTTATTGAAGCCAAAAACATGAACACTAGGAATAACAAAATCCACAGGGAATGTAATGCAAAACAAAAACATGAAATAACAGACAAATGGATAGGAGGGAAACAAGGGCTTAAATACACAAGGGAAAACTAGAAACACCTGGGGAAACAATCAGGGCATGGGAGACAATCAGGGGAAAACCAATCAAAAAACAGAACTACAAAGGACTACAAAAACCAAACAGGAAACAGGAACTAAACAGGAAACTTCAACATAAAAGCACAAAAACAAAAGACAACAGAGAACATGACATTTTGAATCACTGGTGAATTCCAAAAGGATTATAGAATATTGGTGAGGTTTTCTGGAGTATTGGTGAGGATTTCTAAAATACTGGAGAATTCCAAGCTAATTCTAGAATATTGATGAGTAATTTTTAGAATACTGGTGAATTCCAAGAGGACTGTAGAATATTGATGATGATTTCTATTATATTGTTGAATACTTAAGTAGAGGGTGAGGATTTAAGAAGATTTCTAGAATACTGGTGGACATTCAGCTCAATTACACTATTCATTAATTCTGTCTAATCCAATTAATGCTTCACAATATGTGGGAAAACTCATCTTAATTTATACATAACACAAATATCTACAATGCAAGTAATCTGTGAATGCATTGACAAATGCAGAATACACCCTGTTGAATGTATGAAAAAGTTGGTGCAGACTCTGACCCTTCTGTCTTTGGCTGCACGTCTGTCCACATAACAAAACTTTAACCTGGCAGAAAAAGACGAGTCTTCCATCTGTACATTGGCATCAGTCTAAAAGAGAACACAATGAAATAGACTGTGAGCAGATCAGGCTTCATTTCCTGGTTTTAAAAATTAATCTTCATTACAAGCTTTCTTTTACATATTACATATAACATTTGGGCTTCAGAAAAATCATATGAGATGTTACAGGTTATTTGGTCTCAAGATGTTACATGTTATTTGGTCTCAAGATGGCGCCGAGTATGGCTGCTGCGTCGCGAGCTCCGTCAAAACACTGCAGTTTATTGTTTGTTTTGTTTACAGTTCTGTGTTTTTTTGTCTTGGATGTTGTCTGCCTTATTGTGTACGACAGACAAACGCTTTTGGACATTGGTTCGGCAATCACACACCGAAAACCGGACTTCACATTCCTCAATGCCGACCCGCAGTTTACAAACACGCCAGCGGAGCCCTTTGTCTGGGCTGCCCGGCCGCGGAAACGCAGAAGGAAAAGAGGAAAAAGAGCCGGCGTTCTCATCAGATTAAGACGTCGCGCAAATCGCCCCCCGCTACCCAGTATACTACTGGCAAATGTTCAGTCTCTGGACAACAAGCTCTGCGAGCTGAGAGCGCGGATCTCTTTCCAACGAGAGACGAGAGAATCCTGCGTTATCTGTCTTACGGAAACCTGGTTGTCCGCGGAGATTCCAGACTCGGCCATCGAACCCACGGGTTTCTCCGTGCACCGAGCGGACAGAGCGAAAGACCTCTCAGGTAAAAGCAGAGGTGGAGGTGTATGTTTTATGATCAACAAATCATGGTGTGATCAGAGGAATGTACATTTTATCAGGTCTTTCTGCTCTCCTGATCTGGAATTTCTCATACTTCTGTGTCGACCATTCTGGCTACCGAGGGAATTCACAGCGGTCATTATCACTGCTGTGTACATCCCCCCACAAGCCGACACAGACCGGGCACTTAGGGAACTGTATGGCAGTATAAGTCAGCAGGAAACCGCGCACCCTGAGGCCGCGTTCATTGTTACCGGGGACTTCAACAAAGCCAACTTCAAAACAATAGCACCAAAATACCACCAACACATCAGCTTTAACACACGAGGGGACCGGGTTTTGGATCATTGCTATTCTCCTTTCCGGGATGGCTACAAATCCCTCCCCCGCCCACCATTTGGCAAATCTGACCACTCTTCCGTTCTGCTTCTGCCCGCTTACAGGCAGAAACTGAAACGGGAAGTACCCACCCTCAGAATGATCCAGTGCTGGTCGGACCAATCAGACTCTGCGCTACAGGACTGTTTTGATCACGCGGACTGGGAGATGTTCCGGTCTGCCTCCGATGACGACATCGAGGTTTACGCTGATAGCGTAACGTGTTTCATCAGGAAGTGCGTAGAGGACGTTGTTCCGACGAAAAACATACGGATCTACCCCAACCAGAAACCCTGGGTTAACGGCGATGTTTGCGCGGCACTTACTGCGCGGACCACCGCTTTTAATTCCGGGAATGCGGAGGAACGTAAACAAGCCAGTTATGCCCTCCGTAAATCCATCAGCACACCCAAACGCCAGTACAGGCACAAAATTGAAGGTCAGTTCAACACCACTGACTCCAGAAGTATGTGGAAGGGAATTAACATCATCACGGACTATAAACAGAATAAAAACTCCGCCATGAACACCGTTGCCTCTCTCCCGGACGAGCTTAATACATTTAATGCTCGTTTCGAGAACAACAACACCGCCCTCGCGGAGAGAGCACTCGCGGCCGATACTACAGATGATGGTTCACTCTCCGTCTCTGTTGCGGATGTAACCCGATCCTTTCGACGGGTGAACATCCATAAAGCCGCGGGTCCAGACGGCATTCCGGGCCGCGTCATCAGAGCATGCGCGAACCAACTGGCTGGTGTTTTTACGGACATTTTCAACCTGTCCCTCTCCCTGTCTGTAGTCCCCACATGCTTCAAAACATCAACCATTGTGCCTGTACCGAAGCAAGCCAAAATCACTTGTTTAAATGACTGGCGTCCTGTTGCCCTCACCCCCATCATCAGCAAATGCTTTGAGAGGTTGATCAGAGATCACATCTGCTCTGTTCTGCCCACCTCTTTGGACCCATTGCAGTTTGCCTACCGTAAAAACCGCTCCACTGATGATGCTATTGCATCTACAATACACACTGCTCTTTCCCACCTGGAAAAAAGGAACACATATGTGAGAATGCTGTTTGTAGACTACAGTTCAGCATTTAACACCATAGTGCCCTCCAAGCTTGATGTGAAACTCCGGGCTCTGGGCTTAAACAGCTCGCTGTGCAGCTGGATCCTGGATTTCCTGTCAGGCAGACGTTAGGTGGTTAGAATGGGCAGCAACATCTCCTCACCACTGACCCTCAACACTGGAGCCCCGCAGGGCTGTGTTCTCAGCCCACTCCTGTATTCCCTTTACACACATGACTGTGTGGCGACACATAGCTCCAATGCCATCATTAAGTTTGCTGACGATACGACGGTGGTAGGTCTGATCACTGACAATTATGAAACAGCCTACAGAGAGGAGGTGCACATTCTGACACGCTGGTGTCAGGAGCACAACCTCTCCCTCAACGTCAGTAAAACCAAGGAGCTTGTGGTGGACTTCAGGAAGAAAGACAGAGAACACAGCCCCATCACCATTAATGGAGCACCGGTGGAGAGAGTCAGCAGTTTCAAGTTCCTCGGTGTCCACATTACTGAGGAACTCACATGGTCCGTCCACACTGAGGCCGTTGTGAAGAAGGCTCACCAGCGCCTCTTCTTCCTGAGACGGCTCAGGAAGTTTGGAATGAACCAACACATCCTCACACTGTTCTACACTAGTACTGTTGAGAGCATCTTGACTGGCTGCATCACCGCCTGGTACGGCAATAGCACCGCCCACAACCGCAAAGACCTGCAAAGGGTGGTGCGAACGGCCAGAAACATCATCGGAGGTGAGCTTCCCTCCCTCCAGGATATATATAACAGACGGTGTGTGAAGAAAGCTCGGAGGATTATCAAAGACTCCAGCCACCCGAGTCATGGGCTGCTCTCACTGCTTCCATCAGGCAGGCGGTATCGCAGCATCAGGACCCGCACCACCCGACTACACGACAGCTTCTTCCCACAAGCAATAAGACTTTTGAACACATGATCTCTCACGATCAACAATCAGCACTGCACTTTATTAATCATCACTCTGTCAATACATTCTCCCAATTCAGTTAGTGTATATATATATATATTTATACCCGTATCTAGTGTGTGTATTCTACATTGTGTGTATTGTGTACATTTGTTATGTAAATTGTTGTGTAGGTATGTGTACATTTGTTATGTAAATTGTTGTGTAAGTTTGTTATGTAAATTGTTTTGTGTAATATGTTGTTTATTGTAAAGTGGTTTATGTCTCGTCACTGTCATGACTGCTATGTTGCTCGGAACTGCACACAAGAATTTCACCTGCTGTTGCACTCGTGTACACAGTAGTGTGACAATAAAGTGATTTGATTTGATTTGAGGTCTGTATGTTGAGGTCTGCTGTAAATATGAGGATATCAGGACAAGGCATGTTTATCCTTGTAAAAATGACAGCATACAGCAAAACAAATATGGCAAAAATCATTATCTTAAGCAGAATTTTATCTTGTTTTCCAGTAAAAAAAATTTACATATCCTAAGACCAGATAAATTGACTAAATCTTGCACAATTGTATATGATAAAATGACTTTAATTGAGAGAATACATCCTGAGAGAATTTATTTTGAAATACATTTTACAACACAAATTTAATAATAATGTAATAATGTTTGTGCTTAAAACAAGAAAAAATGTTTGCTAATGGGCTCTTTCTAAGGGAAGTTTAGACATTTTACTGGAAAACAAGACCAAAATAGTTTTTAAAACTGATCAACAACATCATCAAATAGCTATTTCAAAGGGTAGCTTACATTTCTATCAAATCTTGTGAGGGCCTCTCTGTCTCGTAGACTCTGCAGGCGACTTGTGGGCTCAATGATGGTCTCCTGCTAGAAGACTAGCAGCTTTAGACTGCAAGGAGGACACAACAGTGAAACATTAATCTAATTATACTGAAAATTAAGTCCTCATTTTCTTCCAAATGGTCCAAGATGAACTACCTTGGCAGCTCTCAGCTTCTCAGTAACGCGCTGTCTCATGGACGTCACTGATTGACTGGAGCCTGGTCTCAACACAGGACGAGGAGGACGATCTAGAGAGAGTGTGAGAATGACAATATCAAGTCAAGTGGTTTTTATTGTAGTTCACCCATATACAGTTAGTACAGTACACAGTAAAATGAGACAACGTTCCTCCAGGACCATGGTGCTACATAAAACAACATAGGACAAACACAGAACTACATGAGACTACACAGACTAAATAAAATTTTTACATAAGTGCACGTGCAAACGTGTGCAAAATGTACGGAACAGTACAATAAATTACTAAAAATGAATAGGACAGTAGATACAATAAGAGACAGTACAGTGCTGACCAGTACACAGTAGTGCAAAACGATGACAGTTTCTAAAAATGCCAAATGTAAACATAACATACTATGAGATGAGTGTTCTATTCACATAGCAGTTATTGAGGTAGCAGCCAGGTAAAAAGTGACAATAATTAAAGTGCAACTCAGGACACGTGTGTGTGTGTGTGTGTGTGTGTGTGTGTGTATGTGTGTGTGTGTGTGTGTGTGTGTCAGTCCAGTCTCTGAGTACTGAGGAGTCTGATGGCTTGTGGGAAGAAGCTGTTACACAGTCTGGCCGTGAGGGCCCAAATGCTTCGGTACCTCTTGCCAGACGGCAGGAGGGTAAAGAGTTTGTGTGAGGGATGTGTGGAGTCATCCACAATGCTGGTTGCATTGCGGATGCAGTGTTTTTTGTAAATGTCTTTGATGGAGGGAAGAGAAACCCCGATGATCTTCTCAGCTGTCCTCACTATCCTCTGCAGGGCTTTGCGGTCCGAAACGGTGCAAGTCCCAAATCAGGCAGTGATGCAGCTGCTCAGGATGCTCTCAATAGTCCCTCTATAGAATGTAGTGAGGATGGGGGGTGGGAGATGTGCTTTCCTCAGCCTTCGAAGAAAGTAGAGATGCTGCTGGGCTTTCTTGGTAATAAAACTGGTGTTGAGGGACCAGGTGTGGTTCTCCGCCAGGTGAACACCAAGGAATTTGGTGCTCTTGGCAATCTTCACAGAGGAGCCGTCGATGTTCAGCGGAGAGTGGTCACTATGTGCTCTCCTATAGTCATCAACAATCTCTTTTGTTTTGTCAACATGCAGAGACAGCTTGTTGGCTCAATACCAGTCCGTTAGCCACTGCACCTCCTCTCTGTATGCTGACTCATCGTTCTTGCTGATGAGACACACCACAGTTGTGTCATCAGCTAACTTAATGATGTGGTTCGAGCAGTGCATTGCTGCACAGTCGTGAGTTAGCAGAGTCAACAGCAGTGGACTGAGCACACAGCCCTGGGGGGGGCCCAGTGCTCAGTGTGGTGGTGTGGAGATGCTGTTCCCGATCCGGACTGACTGAGGTCTCCCAATCAGGAAGTATGCATTATTTCACAAGACACTGCATGTTTAATTCAGCAAGTGGCATATAATTTACATCTTTTATATATTAATGAGCATTTTGCAAACAATTTTGTGTAAAAATTTCTTAACATTTGGCATTTTTATAAAAAGAATTAAGAATGTTATTATGGGGTTTTGTTTGTAGAATTGAGGAAAATGAATTTAATCCATTTAATCCATCCATTAAGGCTGTAACATAACAAAATGTGGAAAAATTGAAGCGCTGTGAATACTTTCCAGATGCACTGTAGCAGGGTCTAGGGATAGTTTAAATAAAAATGTAACTTTTGTTATTATAAAATCTCCTTTTATGTTTCACAGAGGACAGGAAATAAAACAGGGTTAGATTGACAGGAGTGTTAGTAAATGATGACAGAATTTTCATTTTATTTCTATTCGTTTAACATTCAACACAAACATTATAGGAAATCAAAGACATAAGCAACATTCTAGGCAAGACTAATGCAGCTGGAAAAAGATTAGCATGTTCTGTTTTGCTTTACTTAATTTCCAATAATTATGTATACAACACAAAATATCAATTCTAAAGTGAACTTCGAGGGATCTAATGTAAAAGATAATTGTGAGTTCCTTGAAATTCTTTGGCTTAAAAATCCATACAATTAAGATTTTAAGTACTACTAACTCAAACATTCAAGTACAGAACTGAGGTTGTGGGAAATACCCATAAGACCTTGTGCTTGAATAATTTAATCATGTTTGTTTGGTCAAACGGAAATTATTAGGACATTTAATTCATTGATATTAAGAATTAATTGAGCCTTTGTCTCTTTTTAGTATTATTGACGTTGTTTTACAGTAATTTGTTGTTTTGTGTAAAGTCACAGGGTGATTAATGTTCCCTTTGGTGAAGTTGGATCCTGTATAATCCATGGAATTTTACCTTGTGCAAGTGAACATGCATAGCTGAAAAACAACTTACTAAATAATCAAGTAGAAACAGCAAGCTATTAGTTGTTAAATTTTATTTATGTGACACATTTTTAAGCAAATAAAGTTGAATGAACCAATACATTTGTGTATATGGTTTTCTAGATATACAGGCATAAAATTACCATAAATTGACTTTAATTCAAATATATATGCAGTATTTTTGCATCCTCCACTGGAGTGTGCTCATTCTCCTTAGATATATCCCAGTCTGACGGAACCAAAGCCTACAGCACATCAGCACAGCCTTTATATTGACAGCTTGACAGATGTGTGTGAGTGCATTTACTAGATGTGCATAATTGTCTTGTAGAAAATTGCTAATCTCACATGAAAATCTGGTATCTTTATACACTCACCGAGCACTTTTTTAGGAATACTATACTAATACTGGGTAAGGCTTTCCTTTGCTCTGAAAACATTCCTTTGATATTCTTTTCTTTTTCATGTTGACATGGTTGCATCACGCAATTTCTGCAGATTTGTCAGATGCACATTCATGCACAGAATCTCCCGTTCTACCGCATCCCAAAAGTGTACTATTAGACTCAGATCCGGTGACTGGGAAGGCCACTGAAGAAAAGTGAACTATCTCATTGTCATGTTCATGAAACCAGTTTGAGATGACTTTTGCTGTGTGACATTTTGTATTATCATGCTGGAAGTAAGTTAAGTAAATTCTGGCCATGAAGGGATGCACATGGTCAGCAACAACACTCATATAGGCTCATTCAGGCGATGATTGATTGGTATTAACAGGCCAAAGTGCGCCAAGAAAACATTCCCTACACCATCACACCACAGCCACCAGCCTGGACTGTTGACACAAGGCAGGATGGGTCCATGAATTAATGCTATTGGCACAGAATTCTGACCCTGCTATCTGTGTGCCACAGCAGAACTTGAGAGTCATCAGACCAGGCTACGTTTTTCTGGTCTTTAAATGTCCAGTTTTGTTGAGCCTGTGCCCACTGCAGCCTCAGCTTTCTGTTCTTGGCTCACATAAGTGGAACCCAACGTGTTCTTCTGCTGTTGTAGCCCATCCGCCTCAATGTTCAATGTGTTGTGCATTCTGGGATGCTATTCTGCTCACTACATTTGTACAAAGTGGTTAACTGAGTTACCGAAGCCTTTCTGTCAACTCAAACAAATCTGGCCATTCTCTGTTGACCTCTCTCATCAACAAGCCATTTCACCCACAGAACTGCAGCTAACTGGATGTTTTTTTTATTTTTGGCACCATTCTGAGTAAATTCTAGAGACTGTTGTGTGTGAAAATTCCTGGAGATCAGCATTTACAGAAATACTCAAACCAGGTTCTGGCACCAACAATCATGCCATGCTACAAATCACTGAGATCACACTTTTCTCCCCAATCTGATGGTTGATGTGAACATTAATAGAAGCTCCTGACCTGTATCTGCATGATTTTATGCACTGCACTAATGCCATCCGATTGGCTAATCAGACAATCGCATGAATATGTAGGTGTACAGGTGTACCTAATAAAGTGCTCAGTAAGTGTATATTAACTACAGTAAATCTGAATGCACATGTGTTTCTATTGCCTTGTGATAAACCTCAATGAAAGATCAGTATACATTATATTTGTACTATACAATACTTAATATGATACAGTATAGTATGGTACTATACAATACAATACTGCATTTTTATACAATATTATAATGTACCATAAAACAAAATATTCCACTATGCTATTCAATAGTCTCCTGTCCTATACTATACTTGGCTTTTTCTGGCAGCCAATCATTTGTACAGAGATTATACCTGTTTATCATCTCTGACTTTTCCTAAAGACTGCTGCAGAGCCCTTCTCTTGTTCTTTATCTTATCCCGAACATCACTGAAGAAAACAGTACAGAAATACTCCTTCATACATATACAAACATAAATCAACCACGTTTTATCAGTGGATTTTTGTTTTTGTTTTTCCTACTGTTACCTGGGCGATGACATTTCGGAAGTCATGTATTTTGATTATTCAGATCAGAACTGTGTTCACTTCATATCAGATCAGGAGTTCAGCAGAGTTTCGTGATCTCTTAACTGAGAAGAAACAGATAAAAATGAGAATGAGAGACGTTTTTTTAACGGAGATATGTAACATTGTATCAGTCACTGTATATACACAGTCATCAGGGCTCTTTTGGTCGTATTAATCGCACAATCACTTGCAGTGCTATAAGAAGCAAGTAGTAAGTGCGGTAAAGTTGTTTTTATATAGAGATTGCTAATGTGACGTCACCAGTGACGTATTACCAGTGGTGAACGCAAAGCATTTTGGGAATCCGCGGCACAAACAGAAGGCGCCAGACTTGATTGCATGGAGGGAAGAACGCAGTGTACAAGATGCCATCTACCTGCTGTGTTGTAAACTGTAATAGCCGTTCTCACGATAGAAGTGGCATAAAGCTTAAGGACGGAAAATCCTTTTATCGGTTTCCAGCGTGGAAAAATAATAGTACAAGCCATGTTTCAGAGGTGACAAAAAGGCGACGAATGGCATGGATAGCAGCAGTAAGGAGGCCCAAGATTACCTTCGATAACACTCCACCACACATGATGGTGTGTTCAAAGCATTTTCACAAAGGTAAGTTACAATTACTCTGTGTAAATATTATGTTGTGGGCAAATAACCAGCGTGTTTTGTTTGATTTAACCAGACCATTAGATTTGACGTTAGGCCAATGTTAACTGTTAACTAGCATGAAATGGCTAGAAAATGAGCTTAAGTTACCAATGTACTAAAGCGTAACGTTAATCAGTTTTAAATGTTGTACATCTAGGCTACAGAGCAATTTATTTGGTGACTGTGTTTGCAGGCAAACCTGCCTATGAAATGTTGGAGTGTGATCCTGACTGGGCCCCTTCTCTGTACCTCGGCCATACTGAGGTCAAAGCTACGAACACAGACCGGTTCAAGCGGTTTAGGAGGAGCGACGAGGTCACAACAACAGCAAACCCCATCGCTAGGCACTGACAACACTGGTGCTGAGTTGGAAGCTCACATGAATCAACCCCCATCGCCAGGCACTGACCACACTGAGGCTGGGTTGGATAATGCAGCACCTTTATACCCAGGTAAATAGTAAAATAATACAATATTTGTTGCCCCCTGTGTATATCTAATCTTACACTTGGATTACTTCAGAATAAAGGTTGTGATATGACACAATTTATTTTTATTGTTACTGTCAGACAACACCACACCTGCAACTGAGATGGAAGGTCCCGTGAATCCACCCACAGTCATGAGACTGTGTTAAATGAAGCAGCACATTTGTTCCCAGGTAAATATTGGTAACAGACGTGTTGTGGCAAAAACAATAATTAACAATAATTAGCATCACAGCATAAGAGACATCAAGATTCAAATTGTATTTTAAAAGATATTTTATTCTTTTAAAAGAGGCTTGTTCACAAAAAAAAAGTACCACGACAGCTACCTTGTGATAGGAACGAGACCTGACCACACTAAAACAGACAGCCCTCTTATACCCCTGACTTCAAAGTCTCTTCTTCTGTAATTTTCCACTCACCCCCGTAAACCAGATCTGCCCCCCCCTTTACTGTCTTCACATCTGTGAGGTCAAAGGCTAGATAACCCCCAGGGTTTTACTGTACTCCCCCGTGAGGTCAAAAGCTAGATAACCCCCCCCTGGGTTTTACTGTCTTCACACCCATGAAGTCAAAAGGTCTATATTTATGGCTAAATAATCCTTCTGTCCTTCCTGAATACAAATTACCCATACTAAAGAGTTAAAACTCTTTGACCATTTGTTTTGTGTGTCCTTTGTTCCTACCAGGAGCATACATGCATTCAATGAGAGAAACACATGATTGAATCGAAAGAAACCCACCCAATGTCTAAGAAAGTAAAAAAATAAAATAAAATATAAATTTTTCCACAACAATTCCTCCTCTTTATCATTCTCTGATAAACTATTTGGTTTCATTAACATTAGGTTTGAGCAACTTACCATGATTATAATACAAAAAAAGAAAAAGAAAACATCACTCAACATTAAACCCAAAAATGGTTACAATCATTTCAAGTCTTTACATCACAGTTATACTCTTCATGTCTTCACTTTCATTTTCACTCTACTTAAACTTTGGAAAGAAGATTTTAAAAGTAAAAAGCTTGTAGCAAACAAAAAATAAAAATAAAAAAATAAATAAAAATCCCTCATTTCAAACACACTCGTCACTCTCATAATCATCACATTTGTGTGCATCATCTATCGGATAAACGGTCAATTTTACTGCTTGTATGGACATCCCAGCCCTGACCAATCTCTGTATTGAATTGGAAACACATCTCATAATGCATGGCAAGCAGAACAGAATCAGAATTCCTATCACTACAATTGGCAGAACAGTTTGAATTATCCAGTACATCCATCCTCCCCACAAAGACATAATCCACGCGGCCCACTGGTTGTCAGTCCGTTCAGGTTCTTTTACGGCCTCTCTCATGTGTTCAATTATGTTGGTTATATTATCACTGTAATCAGGAATGTTAAAACAACAAGACACCCCCAGCATTTTACAGACTCCGGCCCTTTTCTGCCGTAAGTGTATCAAGAACTAAACGGTTCTGGCTTCCACTTGGTGTTTGGGCTCGATCTTGGGGCTTATTGTTGAACTTCTTGTTGTTGCTGAGGCTCCTCCTCCTGTTGCCCTTCCGATATGGGCAGAACTCTCCTGCAGTGGTTGGCGTGCACCCACATAGCTCTCTCTCCGACCTTCACCGCCGTGTGTGTTGTCAGCAAGACTTGGTACGGTCCTCGCCAGCGTTTCGCCCTCCAGTTCTTCCTTCTCAGGTTATGAATTACCACGTAATCCCCCGGCCTGATCTTATGCAGGAACGTCTCAGCAACCTTCCACTGGGCAGCTTTGACCTGCACAGAAATCTTGGACAACAGACACGACATTTCTTTGCAGTAATTCAACATCTCATTTTCACACACATCTGTTGATGGAAGCCTGCGTTTTTTCCCCCCTCTACTCCCATGAATGGTGGTCTACCAAAGAGAATTTCGAACGGGCTCAAATTTGTTTTGACTCTCTCATTCTCATGTACATTAGCACGGTTGGGAGTGCTTTCACCCATGAGAGTCCAGTTTCCTCAACACTGCCAATTTGTTCTTTACCGTCTGGTTCTCACGCTCCACAGCACCTCCGCTGGCGGCGTGATAGGCACAATGTGTTCTCATATCAATTCCTAAGAACTGACCCACCTGCTTTATTGCCTCATTGACAAAGTGTGTTCCGCTGTCAGAACTGATTTTTCTTGGAATTCCCCATCTCGGAACAATCTCAGTTAGCAGAGCCTTGGCTACTGTTGCCGCATCTTGTTTCGAGGTTGGGAAGGCCTCGACCCATTTGGACCACATGTCAACCATTACTAGGCAATATTTCTGCTTCCCACAAGGGGTTAATTCAATGAAATCAATCATTAAGCACTCGAACGGCCCTTTTGGGGCTGGCTGAGATACCAGCCGTGTTTTAACGCCTCGTGCCACATTGTGTGTATTACAAATAACACATCTTTTGCAAAAAATTCTCAGCGAATATTGTGAAGCCCTTGGTAAACCACAATTCTTTCATTTGTGCAATCATTCCCCCTTTCGACACATGATCTAAACCATGCGTCAATTTAGCATAATGTTGAAAGAAATGTTTGGGTAAACAGGGTGTTCCATCAACTGATGTCCACACTCTATCTACAAGGCTGCAGCCTGACGCCTTCCAGTTGTTTTTCTCAGCTCCTGTGGAAAAAGACTGCATGCTCTGTAAACAAGGAGAAATGTCGAGGTTAATGTCAACTTGTGCGCAAGTGGTGCTTTTACGATCATCTTTAGTTTGATCTGCTGCTTTTGCAGCCATATCAGCTCTGGCATTTCCTGTTGAAATGAAACTTTTATCGTTAGTATGCGCTGCGCACTTACAAATCGCAATTTTGTCTGACAACAGAATGGCCTCGAGGAGGTCCGATACCAGAGATGCGTTTAGTATCGGGCGCCCATCTGACTTCAAAAATTTCCTGTGCTTCCACAAAGCACCAAAGTCATGCGTGACTCCAAAAGCATAACGCGAGTCTGTGTAAATCGTCACACATTTATCCGTCATCAGTTTATATGCTTCAGTCAGCACGACCAGTTCAGCTGCCTGCGCAGAATAATGTGATGGTAATTTGGCAGACATCAGAGTTTCAAATTCAGTCGTTACTGCATAACCAACTTTATTCTGTCCCGTTTGTTGATCTTTTGACGCAGACCCATCAACAAACAGGACATTGTCACAATTATCTAACGGTACATCTAAACGGTCTGGACGTGGTGTGCACACCTGTTCGAGCGCTGACAGACAACAATGATGTTCCTCGCCATCCTCCTGTGTGGGCAGAAGGGTGGCAGGATTCAAAGTTGTGCATCTTTTCACAGTTATGTTTGGCATGTCCAACAAAATTGTATGATACCTCAGCCATCGGGCTGTAGACAAATGTGACGTTCTCTGCTCTTGCAAAATCATGGAGACTGCATGTGGAACCATTAAGGTTAAATCTGAATATCCCACAAACTCTCTGGAGGCCATCACAGCCAGCTCAGCTGCTGCCACTGCCCTGAGGCAATGTGGAAGTCCTGCAGCTACAGCATCGAGTTTCGTTGAAAAATAGGCCACAGGTCGCAGTCTGTCACCATGAGTCTGCAAGAAAACATGAAATTATTCTTTTCATCGTACAAACGGGCGGCTTATGACAGGAAGGCCTAACGTTGGAGCCATAGACAATTGCACTTTCATGTTATCAAACGCTTCCTCAGCCCCACTTGTCCAAACAAGTCTGTCACATGACCTCAGCCCTTTCCCTGTCGTTAGGGCTCGCAAGGGCAGTTCAAAAATGGCATAATTGGGAATGAACGTACGGCAGTAAGCGCACATCCCCAAGAATGACAGCATGTGTTTCTTTGTAATTGGTTTTGGCACCTCTTTTATGGCCCGCACCCGTTTCTCAGACAGTGCATTGCTGTTAGGTTTGATAACATGCCCCAGGAATGTCACTTCCTGTTCCACAAACTGCAGCTTTGAAAGACTGACTTTGTGCCCCTCCCGCTCCAAATGCTTCAGGAGAGCCACAGTGTCAGAGATGCAGGTAGTTTTATCTTTGGCACAAATTAATAAATCATCAACGTATTGTAATAAAGCCATTCCAGCTGTCAAAGTCAGAGGCTCAATACTTCTCAGAAGGGCCTCGTTATAAATGGTTGGAGATTCACAATATCCCTGGCACAATCTTGTAAATGTGTAGCCTTTATTATTAAAATCAAATGCAAACCAGAACTGGCTTTTCTCTTCCACTGGGACGCTAAAGAAAGCATTAGCCAAATCCACCACAGTGAAATACGTTGCATCTTGCGGAATTTGTGACAAAATAGTATAAGGGTTTGGCACTCGTGCTGCCCTGTCAATGACCGCTGAATTTACAGCCTGTAAATCCTGCACAAATCGCCACTCTGTTGGCTGACCCTTATCTCTGATCTTTTTCACAGGAAAAATTGGTGTGCGCACTGGTGAATCGTTGCATGGCACAATTATTCCCTCCTTCAACAGAGAATCAAATACTGGCATTATGCCTTGCAATGCTTCACTTTTGAGGGGATATTGCGCCTGACACGGTTTGTAATCAGATTTTGGGGTGATTACAACCGGCTTGCATCCCTTTATCAAACCCCCACATCGTACTTGTGTTTTGCCCACAATTTTGAAGGTATTTCTGCCAGAGAAATATCAATTTCTGATGCAGAAATAGCCCCCACCTCCTGTTTTGTCACATCATTGTTCACAATAGCAGTTACAGTTCTCAAAACTTGCACATCAAAATCGCAGTTTGATTTAAATGCTCCAACACTTTTGCTCTGTGCTAGGTCTGTATCAATTTCAACCCAGTCTGTAGCCTGCAAACAGTCATTCACAAAAAGCCCCAATTCTGTCCATTGCTTATTCGTGCCCTTGGACACAGATAATTGAGGAACACTGTCTCCTGCCATTAAATAACACTGCAATTGTTTTTTTTTTTTTTTTTTTTTCTCATTCAAACACGCATACAACGCACACACATTCTCTGTCCAGAAAATCTTGTCAAATTTCACACTTTCATTCTCCCCTCCACTAAACCAACTTTCTTCACGCTCATTTACGACATGTGACGTACAGTGCATTCTATCAGGCGTCAAACTCTGTGTTGACTGTGTTATTCCATCTTTAGCCAATTTCAAAATCATCTCTGCCCAATCAACATTTTTATCTGCCATTCGTAAGCCCACTGCGGCTCAAATTTAGAACATGTAATTTTGTGGTGCTTCCTCAATGATGATTCCGGAGAAATCAGCACAGAGGATCAAATTTAATTCACACATTAAATCTCTGGCCATTAGCGGCGCGGGACAATTGGCCGACCAGAGAAACTCGTGTTTCAGAGTTCGACCCCCCTCTGTCTCACACTCTAAGGGCACGGTGAATCGTTCAGAGATCAAATGGCCCGAAGCCGAAGTGCTTTCATACACTTTTCCTGTCATTTTCGGCACACATGGCAAGTCACATGGTCGTAAAGTGCTAATTGAAGCTCCCGAATCGACCAGAAAGTTAATTACTATCATTGGGTATTTTGGCATTTGAGAAAACCCTGTGCTTTTGCACATTTTCAAACATTCATCGGAAACACTGCTCTCAATTTCATCATTCACAACATTGCTCAAAACACACAAAGATTTGCAAGCAGATTCTTCATTGCAGATAGCAGAATGTAAATCAGTGTATGTGTTTGTGTGTGTGTCGTGTTTGCGTGTTAGTAATAAATGGTCACTTCCCTGTCTTGTGGTCAGCCACTGATTGCCCCGAACCAGACCCTCTCTGTCCTGCTCTCGTTTCAATCCGACTTCAGATTCGGGCACGCACTGCTCCAATGCCCGTCTCTCCTGCACACTCTGCATTTGGTACAGTCTCTGATCGTATGGTTGTTTGTAGCACACATAGCACCGCCATTTCCTTCCATCACCTCTTCCTCTAGCCTTTTGTTGAATTTCAGGCTTGTTTGTTTCACATTGCACAACTGCCATTGTGAGTGGTTTTCGGTCTTTCTTTTCCTGCAGCTGATCTTTGGCGTGTATAGCGTGCCTCAGGGCTGAAGTTAAGCGCCCGTTCTTCCACTATGTAACTTGCCTTCGCTCCTCTTGAAATTTCTAGTCTCAGTCCTTTTAGAAAATAACCTGCAGGAGGCTTTCCCCACGTACTTTTCCGCTTCCCTACGTACTTTTCCCTCTGATTCCCTCTGTCCTCAGGCTCCGTCAAGCCGCTGTGTTTTCCAAATGTTTCAAAAAGTCTGTAGTAATAGTTGCTAACAGGTCTTTCTGAATCAGTTGTGCTGGGAACCATTTCAGATGCGTCCCCAAAAACTTTCTTCTTCTTTGGTGTTTATTGGTGCATTACCGCCACCAACGAAAACTTTCTGTTCATCGTTCTCTTCCCTTTCTTCTTCGCTGCCTGTGGCAGCGGGCGCTGAGGATTCTACCACCACCTGCTGTACTGGAGGTGATGGTGCTCGTGGAAATTCTTGCGCTTGTATCACTTGCGCTATTGCTCGTGCATCTTGTGCTGGTCTTCGGATCGGAGAGCAGTCGAGATCGTGGTCCAGTTTCAGGGCTTTCAGCTCCGCCACGGGGTAGTGATGGTTATATGCCGGCGGCACCAAGACAATCTCGGTTACATTTTGGAAAACACAAACACGCTGTTTATTAGTAGTATTCTGCTCTGGGGAGCCATTTTCTCACACACATCCTCATTCATTCCTTTGCTTAATTCATTCCGCATTTGCTTTCGTTCTCATCTGTCAGCTTCCTCAATCCAACACTCTATAGTCTGCTCACATTCTTTACACACATGACGAAAACAACCGCAACAACTCTGTTGCTTTTCACTGGGTTTTTTTTTATTTTTTTTTTTAATTATTTTTAAAATTGACTTTCACAACATTCAGTCTCATTTTGCTCAGTGTCCCTTCTTCGGGAAAATCATGATATTTTATCAACTTCTCTATGTCCAGCATAGGGCCTACATTTATTTCCGTAATTCTTTTTCATTTGACCGAAAACTGGTGTGTAAAAATTATCTAGTTTAGGCCTACTGTTAGATGACCCCATATTGGCTGATCTTATCTCTCCTGGATTTTCCGTCGACGCGCGTCTAATAATCTGTCAAACGTCTTCAACAGATCCGATTTTGTCACCTCAAATCGGCAAGGGTAGCAAATATGCTTCTGAAATTATGGTTTACTCAAAACCTTTCCGTGAGCGTTTCCAGCGCTCGTTTTGATTCTGATTCACCTAATTAATCAGGTGTGGCTCTTCCGTCCACATTTACGAGCTAATTTTCGGCATAAAATTGACTTGACTTCCTCAGGTTACAATTTGCCCCTCGAAAACCTTCTCTGCTCGTACCAAAGAGATAGTTCTAGCCACTATGGTTCACTCACAGTCAAATCAAATTACACAACACCAAGTAAAATAATTTTACTGTCTCTTACCCGAGATGCTTTTACTGCCACCGGGTTCTTTCTGATCTCAGTCGAGTCACTCCTGGCCCTGAAAGCAGTTTGGCTCTTCTCTCTCAATTTTCGAGGTAAGACCAGAAGCCTGATGCTTCTAGGATGATCAGTCGTCAATCTGCGGTCTTCAGGACCAGAAGAAACTGCCGTGAGATCCCGACTTCTGACACCAATTGTTGTGGCAAAAACAATAATTAACAATAATTAGCATCACAGCATAAGAGACATCAAGATTCAAATTGTATTTTAAAAGATTTTATTCTTTTAAAAGAGGCTCGTTCACAAAAAAAAAAAGTACCACGACAGCTACCTCGTGATAGGAACGAGACCTGACCACACTAAAACAGACAGCCCTCTTATACCCCTGACTTCAAAGTCTCTTCTTCTGTAATTTTCCACTCACCCCCGTAAACCAGATCTGCCCCCCCCCCCTTTACTGTCTTTACTGTCTTCACATCTGTGAGGTCAAAGGCTAGATAACCCCCAGGGTTTTACTGTACTCCCCTGTGAGGTCAAAAGCTAGATAACCCCCCCCCCTGGGTTTTACTGTCTTCACACCCATGAAGTCAAAAGGTCTATATTTATGGCTAAATAATCCTTCTGTCCTTCCTGAATACAAATTACCCATACTAAAGAGTTAAAACTCTTTGACCATTTGTTTTGTGTGTCCTTTGTTCCTACCAGGAGCATACATGCATTCAATGAGAGAAACACATGATTGAATCGAAAGAAACCCACCCAATGTCTAAGAAAGTAAAAAAATAAAATAAAATATACATTTTTCCACAACAGACGCAAGTAGACCAGAGGTTTCAAAAATTTCAATTTTAGTACAATGCAAATACATTATAGAACCATATATGTGTACTACTGAGCATTAACATGTTTCATGAAGCGGAAGATAGAATAACCTATCACAGAAAACTGTCTGCATTCTTACATTTTCACTTAGTCTGTTTATAAACTGTTTTCCCCAACAAAAAAAAACTTCCCCACAAGGACAAGTATTTTGGATATTGCCATCTTTGTGGGGATATTTCGACCCTATAATGTATAGGGTTGCGCTCTCTCTCTCTCACACTCTCTCTCTCTCTCACACACACACACTCTCTCTCTCTCTTCTTATTACAATCAGACTACTCTGCACCTGTGGCTGAGATGGAAGGACAAGAGACTCAGCCCCTGCCACCAGCCCCAGACAATGCAGGGAGAGAGGAAGATATGGAAACAAACATCAGGGGATGATGGTGCTCCAATGAGGAATGCAGATGAACAGCAGAAGTGCACCATGTGTGGCCTCAGACTCAAAGAAATAAAACGCTTGCAGGAGGAGAATCGAAAACTGAAGGGAGAGCTCTCCAAAAAGGCCCTGGATGAGAATTTTCTCAAAGACAATGATTCAAAGGTGAAGTACTACACTGGCCTTCCATCTTTCAGTCTATTGATGGGTGTGCTGATACAAATCATTCCCAGTCTACCAAAAACAAAAGAAAGAAAACTCTCCAATTTTCAAATGCTCCTCCTGACCCTTATGCGCTTAAGAATTGATCTGCCTGTTGAACATGTTGCACACCTCTTTGACATTAGCCGACAAACCGCATCCAATCTGTTCATTGAGACCATCAATGTACTGCATGCACACCTCAGCCCTTTGGTGTACTGGCCAAAGCGACATTCTATACAGGCAAGCATGCCACATCAGTATGTAGAGATATTTGGGAATCGTGTTACTGTTATTATTGACTGCTTTGAGCTTTTCATTGAAAGGGCACAAAATCTACGTGCAAAGGCACAGACATATTCTAACTACAAAAGCAGGCACACAATGAAATATCTCATTGGCATAACACCACAAGGTACTATTTCTTTCATTTCCAAAGGGTGGGGGGGGGGCGTGCCAGTGATAAGCAGATCACAGAGAACTGTGGCTTTCTTCAGAAGCTCTCGCCTGGAGACCTAGTGTTAGCGGACCATGGATTTGATATTAAAGAAAGTGTTGCCCTTGTGGGTGCTACACTGAAAATACCTGCCTTCACCAGGGGCCACAGCCAACTTAATGCAAAAGATGTGGAACAGACCAGGAAGTTAGCTCATGTCAGGATCCACGTGGAGCGAGTGATAAGTTTAACATATTAAATGACACAATACGCCTGGGATTTGTGGTGCCTTGTGAGGGGGAGGATAAGACTTTGCTGGATAAAATTGTGGTTGTGTGCTGTGCTTTGACCAATGTGTGTCCAAGTATTGTTGTGAAGCCATCGTGTTAGAATTATTCACCATGCTTGCATCTAATATGTTTTTTTTTTTTTTTTTTTCTTCAAAAGATTTTGTAATGTCACTTCTCACATGTAATGATTTTTAGCCATCTCTGTAAATAAAAAACAGACAATGAAATTCTGCCTCCTTTATATGTATTAAGGAAGAATTGTGCAAAATCAGTGTTATTTGGTTGCAAACACAATTAAATAACTTAAATAGTAGTAACAACCAACTTAATTTCAGTTTCTTTACATATTTAACATGTAAATACATCTACATTAGAAAGAGTCAATAGAAAAGATAACTAGAAATGTATGAGGTAGGTTGTGGGTGATAAGTCACAGACATCTGCAAGCATCGAATTGCCATGACTCTTCTCTGGCTGGTGCGCAGCTGAATCCCACGCAACCTAAATGGAACCACTGTATAGCAGTTCTGATTATCGCAAGCAACCATGTCATCAAGCTCTTCAGGCTGTCTGCAAAAGCACCACAACACAGCCTTTTCACATGCCCTTATTTTGGGCTGGGGGGTGTTGCCTGGCGTAAGTGTGGCCAATGGTGTTTTCATTGTGTTTTTTCGTGCTTTTTTTTGTTTTTGTCTGTGGGCTGTGAATCAAATAATGGCACAGGTAGGTCAGCTGAAGGGGGGGTGCTGGTGGGACAACCTTGTGCTTGGGTGATTTTCCTGGCTGTAATGCGGCCAATGTTTTTCTGACTGTGTTGTGTGCTCGTTTTTTGGGTTTGTCTGTGGGCTGGGAATCGGCTGATGGCACAGGTAGCTCAGCTGAAGGCACAGGGGGTGGGGGTTGAGTGTAATGACGGGCTACAAGCTCAGGTAGGACAACAGTGTTAAAAAAAAAAATTGTGCGGTTGGCAAAAGTGTCTCCCAAAGTTCTATGTCAGGCATGACACGCACAGTTGCAAGGCTTTTGGTCGTCCAAACAACAAAGTCACAGAACTGTGACTCAATGACAAAGATCTGTGTTTGTACCTGTTTGTAGTACTTGTGGGTCTGCTTCAACTCCAACCTTCCTTCTGTGAACTGCAGACAAAAATCCTTGTCAGTACATGCCTGCAGAATGTTATGGTCCTGGTGCTTAAAAGGGCATTTAATCTCCACACATCCTTTCCCGCAACATGCACAATGCACAAGTGCATCAGGAGTCGCGCCTATTTCAGGGAAAGAAGGGTTGATTATGAATCCACAGTGTTCCACTTTCACGTCCCTGTGCCGCAGCTCCGTCTGTGTGATGTAGGAGAGCCTTGCCGTATCCTCTTTTTCTCTCCCCCATTTAATGGCCTCTGGGCCATTGTCAGTCTTTCTCAGTGAAGGTTTCTGTGGATAGCACACCTTCTCCACAGTTGACTTTGCTGGTCTGGTTATGGAGGTGGAGACCACAGCGTGTATGATGGAGGCAGTTATCCTTCCAGCCCGTGTGCTGTGCCATATGTCAGACTTGTGCTGCTGTCTTGTGTTCTTTTCCAGTGCAGCTGCCTCTGTGGCTGTCACTGCCACAAGGTGTGTCAGGCCCTCACAGGGAAGCAGGACCGACAAGTCACAGCCATCCATTCGTGGGTCGCGAAGACGCAGCAGTGACTTAGGCAGGACACATGGCTGAATGGGGTCAGCATAGAGGTGGCAGAATTCCTCCATTACAGAGCACAGTCCGGACCTGTGTGCATGCATGAGTTCTGTGAGGGGTTTTAAATCGGCAAGTGTCTTCTGCGGTAAACATGTGGCACCTGAGCGGGTCCGGATCTAGGGTGCTGTGCTGGTGTCTCCACAGACTGACCAATCAAGTGCAATTTTTCGGGCTGAGCTTGTTGTAAAGTCAATAGTATGGCCAGGCACTCCCTGCACTTTGGTTATATTGGAGGGCATCACCCAGTACGCTTCAACATCTGTTGGAGTCACATTTCCCCGCAGACGCACAGCTGTATCGATCTTATACAGGAGGCCTGCCACATGTGCGCACTTCTCTGCAACGCCAGCCATACAAGTGCAGTGAGCGCTCTCCACTTCCCCACATGCTGTAAGTATGACCCATGGCTGTAGGAACTTCTGACTGAGTCGCATGGAGTGATTCACCTAAGACAATAAAATCATTATTAGTAGCTTGTAGAGAAATACAAAACGGCTATATGATTAAATTCCAAAAGATGGAACCCACAGACTGTTTTGAAATGGGGTTGGATAAATATGTTTTGCTTTTAAAACTGTGTTTGTGTGTGTGTTTGGGTGACCGTTGTAGGTTACAGTTTGACAAGTGTTTAGAGTGTGACAAAAGCACAATGTTGTGTTTTATTGCGAGTGTACACAAATATAAGTAAACACTTTGCAGTTCTGTTTGAATTATGTCCTGTATGAACAAAATGACGGAGTATGTTTTTATGTTTCCACTGTTCGACGCCCGCGCCCCTCTCTCTCTCTCTCTCTCTATCTCTCTCACACACACACACAGTTCGATCGCGCCCGCGCCTCTCTCTCTCGCCGGCACAGACACACACACTCCAGCATTGCAATCTTGACATGAATTCTGGCTGCATGCTGCATGCAGATAGATGAGAGAGAGCGATGAGTGTGGTGCTTAAAACATTAGCATACCTTTGAACGGACGACAGTTTTCTGCCCCACTTTTACAATCTCCATGTCCTGGACCCATCCATCTGTAAAAAAGACTTGGGCCTGCTGCAGCAACTTGAAGTTACTGAAAACTTCATGTGTGTATGCACTAACATTTAATATGTAGTTGTGTATATATATATGGGTGCTGGAAGTTGGGCAACAGGTTGACGTCTCCTGACCAGTCACTATGCTCGTATGGATCCAGTCCTTTGATTCCCTTTATTTTCTCCTCGTATCTCGTCTTTCCATTAGGATTTAGCTTTAGGCGGTATGGTCCGACAATGTTATCTTTAGCCCGCTGCATGTTGTAGGATTATAATATGTTTTTCACACTACTGTTGTTTTTTTCATCCCAGAAAGCAAGCCTGCTATGCCAGCCCATGTAAACTGGCCAAACATACCCATAAGTCTTTGCGTTCTGATGACGTTGCCGCCCAGTTGATCACATGTCTTAGCGATCTCCGGACATTCGTTAGACATTCGGCAGGCAAAGTTAGGGAGAGTGTCTAAAGTGTGAAACAGACAAAGGCCGGTGAAAAACAGATTACTCTGTGGCTATAAAAAACGTGTAGCTTTATCAAGATGTAACTTAATATCGTCAAACAAGTTAAGCAGAAATATATGGTAGAAAAAAAATCAAACATTTAAAGTCATAAATGGCTTATTCCCTAGAATACCTAATGATGTTATAACAATGTAATGTAGCTGAAATGTCATTTAACTTATAGCTAATAGAAATAGATGCATGTCAGACCTCCTATAGCACATGTATACATAACACCATTCCACCTAATATTTTTGTTTTTTTTAGAATCATAACTTTATAATTTGTTTTATTTATTTTTTTCAAATCCATATAACTTCCTGGTCATGTGACCTGATGGTGTCACACCGCATGTTGCCTATTCACAAACACTTATAACACATCGTACACCAATTGAATTTTGTGTATTTTTTATAATTTGTTGAAATGTTCAAATCCATATAACTTCCTGCACAGTAAATTTGTCCGAGTAAAACGTACTCAAATTGAAGAAAATTTTACTCTATGCCAGATAACATTTGGTCCCTCTCTGAAAATAAATTATGAAAACAATAATAAAAAAAAATAAAAAATTGTGATAGTGATAATGTAAAAGAGGAGATGATGAATTACATGAAACAATATGGTACAATAAATAAATCAGCATCACAACCGTAAGACATCAGAATGTCAAACAACTTGTGGTGCAAAATATCTTTAATCTCCAAAACAGAAGGTGCTTCAGTGGTATGTGCAACTTTGTAAGCATGGATATGTTCAACTAAAAAAATGTTTTCAGTGCAGTTGTTATCAAAAGGACCTGCTCATCTTTGATAACAATATTCTGGATTACATGAAATACAGGCATGTCATTCTGAACTTGAACACAAACTGCTAACCCTAACCGATAAGTATTTCCACAGCACTTTCTCTAGCAGGCAAAAGCGGCAACAGTACCTAGCACTAAACGATTCAACAAAACCAAATAAAGAATGGACACCAAGGTTGTCACCAGTAACTTGGACAATGGTTCCATAAACTGTATGATCAAATAAAGGAATCTGAATTCCATTGGTTTCCAGTGTTGAGATATCCTGGACAAGCAACCCTAGTATTTTATCAAACCCATAAGTTTTGATATCTTGTGCATGAAATAAAGCAACTAAATGGATATTTAGTAAACTCGAGTTGTATTTAGGGGAAATATTTCTAAGGGTAAAATAGATAACTCCTAACTTATGTAATCCTCGTTTTGATCCAAGAGGGTTTGAGCATTCAAATTCGTCAAAAAAATTCTGGATCTGAACTGCATGTCTTTGTTTTAAGAAGAGCAGATGATTCTTAAAGAATTCTCCATCATGTATGTCATAAAGACAATTTGGTCTTTGTTTTGAATCTCTCGTCATCATATCTTTAATATTAGGGTGCTTATAAATGGACTGTAATGTCTCAAGAATTGGTATATATACAAATTTATCCTTAACAATTGTTTGGGCGAAAATTCCAGTTGTTCTGTTACGCCGTGTAGCAAATCTTGTTCCGAGAACATATTCAACAGGATCTATTTTTCCCCATTTCTCTGAAAAGTACTGCATTCTCTTGCTCTCAGTGTTTAATGCCACAAAAGGATTTTGCATTTTTTCAAAACACTGATCAATTTGAGACTCAACAGCACTTTTTATGGGCTCCACTAAAGATAGGCTGTTTTTCACAGATTCTTGAGTTTGACTATGAACGTCTCCAATCACTTCTTCTAGAGCACTAACAACATAGTTAATAGTTGTCTCTGCAACACCAGCAACTTTAAGTTCAGCTACCACTGTTGCACAACTGTTTACAATATTTGATTTTAGGAGTTCAGACTCAGGAGGTGAATTTTGGTTTGGTAAAACATCTACATCCCCTAATGAAATGGAGTTGATGCTGGATGAGCTTTCACCATAATCGGCACGTGAACGGTCAATTGCACAACACTTGCTGAGATGCTTTCGTAATCCAGAAAAACTATGGTAAACATGTGAACAACCTCTTTGAGCACATTTTAACTTCAGACTTTTTCCTGGACAAAGGCCATGAACTAACTTAAAGTGCCTTATCAGGGCATTGGCACTAGCATGCCCCCTTTTACAAATGAAACAAATCATTTGCTCACTGGAGCATTCTAGCTCTCAACTCAGCCACTCTGGGATTCACCTTGGTGGTTTCAACATCTATGTCATAGACAGTGGTTTGCAGAAAGCTATACACATTGGTCAGTTCCTGACAGTATGAGGTGCCAAAGACAAAGTGAGCTTTGAAAAGCTCATCAACAGGCCAATGAATTAGAGGCCTTACAGGGTACAGCATGTTGGTCAATTACAATAAAACAAGACTGGACCCTACTTCTTTGGCCCGACAACAAGTAGATATGGCTGGAGTCTCTCTCCAATGCTATCCAAGTGCCCTTGGATACTGGTACCGGTCTGTAAAAGAATGAAAACACATTAGTGCCATAAAGTCAATATACAGCATGAATAAAGATACAGAGATGTCTTCCACCAAAGTTTCTCTATTACATACTTCCAACAGATTGTTACTAAGTATGTGGTAGAAAAGAATAGCAAAAGAACAATAATTTAAACGACAGGCGATTCTTAAGAACCTGTCTGAGAAGTAAGCAAGTTCAAGGTCACATAGTAACACAACATTATGTACTAGTATCATTTCATCTGCTTCATCAGTAGCTTCACCTTGATGAATTTTACAAGACAATCACATGCTTGTCTAGCTGATATTTTTCCCGGTCTTTTGCGGCCTTGACTTGAGGGTGGCAAAAGGTGAACCAGCATCAGAATGGAAGACATATCGCTGTCCCAACCTGGAGACACGAAAAAAAGAAACAAAATAATAGGCTATTAGGTTTGGTTTTTAGGTAGAAGGGGTTGACCATACTCTCCTACTCATTTTAACTTGACTGAACTTCACTTGGATGATGTGCTGGTATAAATACATTAACCCCTCCAGTACTTTAATTTATACTGCACACAGATTCAGTATTAACAGCACATTCATGGCCAAGTCTTGATGACTACAGATGTGTGGATTAATTAGGTGAAATGCGGTCATACAGTTAAACTTTATCTAAAACATATCAACCATGCGTTTGTTATTCAGAGTCCCAAATGAAAACAATTTCAAACTGTAAATCTGCAACTCCTGAACTAGGCCTTTGAGAAAATATCAGGGTAGAAATGTTAGAGAAACAGGTAATTATAATTCTGACAGTTTACCCATTGCAAGTCTGTTGCGTAACTTGCATATGAATCATGCATGTCTAATGGGTAAAGTTGTGACCACAATTGATCTGGATAAAGCTATGCTTATGAATGCATAACTTCCTCTTCAATAATTTAGGGTATAGCACAACATAGTTACCTTCTTCAACTTCAGTGGCTTCAGCATTTTGGATGAGGTCTTGGAGCTCACTAGTCTGTGTGAGACCACGGCTCTGTGCAATAACCTGTGGTTTTATGTTGGTAGACCACTTCTCCAGCAATTTTGCAGAGGTCGCATCACCAAATAGAAGTCCAAAATCTTGATCAATCTGTACAAAATGCCAACGATAATTAAAATAGGTACCACAGTAGGAACTCACTTTGTTTAATTAACAAGTATGCGTTACTGCAGAACAACAATAGCACTTGATTTCATTTTTAAGAATTGAAGTCTCACATACCAAGCCTGGTATATCAATGAATCGTGGGAAAATGGATAGAATATCAGATGCCTCTTTAGGGTCATGCAGCATCTTCTGACGATAGGCCAGTGTTAACCTCATCTTTTCCTTTACCACTGCCTCATCAGCTGTATGCTTCATTAGGGCAATTGCTTCCTGACACTGACGTTCATCATTCAACCAGCTGTCTTCTTTGTATGGATCCCTGTCAGCAGTTAGCCCACCTGAAAGTGTTTAAGACAATATGAAAATCACATTTGTAGTTCCTTTTCTTTGTAAAGCACAACACATTCATACCAACACAAGATACATGACAGGAAATAATATGGAAAAAAAGGATATATCCCAGAGTGACATTTAAATTTGCCCTAAGTTGATGATTATGCAAAGCATGTTTGCATTTAAAAAGAACAGAGATTATATTTTGTAGAGATACTATGTAACAATTGACCTCATTCAAAAAATGACTTAATGACAGACCAATTTGGAACTAAAGATAACTTGACAAGTCACAAATGTTAAGCTGAGTAAAAAAAATCAAGTTGTATGTTCATTTGAAAAAAAGAAAAGAGGTTAATCAAGCCTTGCAGCCAAGCACTGACTAAACATCAAATATTGCACCTGTTTGTGGTTGCCGTGGGCGTTTCATCCGTCCCTCTGATCCTTCTTTCTGCAGCGTTTTAATTCTCCATGCCAAATATCCACTTCCATCTTCTGCATTGTAATAATGCTCCTGTAACCAGATCAATACACATACCTAGTAGTTATTACATTACACGACTAAGGAAATAAATGCCATATCAATTATAATGTAGATAATCTTTACTCTGCAATAACAGAGTATATCCTCCTCCTGAAAATCAAAAAGATTGAGAGGTAAAAGCTACTTACATAACCAAGTTTGCTCCTTGGGTCAGCCAAGTATGGGAATAGGGAGATGATTCCCTTTGCATACTCTTCCTTCAAACGTCGGGAATGGCTTGTTCTACACACGAAAACATAAACCAATTACAACCCATAACATCATAAATATCAATTTACAAATCACTGTATGAACAACCTACCCATGTTCATTTGTCAAATGTGCTACCAAGATTTTCACCATGTCACGTCTTCTGCCATCTGAAAGACTTTTAGTGCGAGGGTATTCATTGATGACCTTCTCGCCTCCAGGGCTGCTCTTTAGGATATCTTCGACCATCTGGAGAGGGGAATGATGTAATATTGAGCAGAGATGAGAAATTAACAACAGACACATGTATATAGTTCCAAATGTCTTTACTATTTAAGTCATTCTATATAGATGTAATTCAGAGGCAAGATTGGTGATTCTTACTAGGGCAAGACGACGTTCCTCAACTCGATTTTTTTTAGGAGGACTTCTAATCAACATTGCTGTGTCATCAGACTCTGATGTGCCCCCAGCATCTCCTAATGAGCTTGAGCTTAAAGAATCTTCAATATAAACCATATCAATGGTCTGATTATCTGTTCATACTACTTTGATAGCATGCTACACAGCTATTGAGAATTAGTCCAATAGACATATTAGCATGTCAAACAATTTACCATCAAAACTTGATGTGCCTGGGATGAAAATTTCTAGGACACCAAGGTCTGGTCGTGTCAGCAGATATTTAAATGCTTCCTCATCAACTTCTGTCTTCGAGTCATCAAAGACTTTAACGCCCATTGTAGGAAGATCAAATTTCTTGCCAACTGAAGGAAGACAAACCATTGGCAAATTGACAAAGGACAGCAATGCCATAAAACTCAAACAGTTATTTTTATACCCCTTAAGATACAATCATACACTTACTATATTATTATTAAAAACAAATTTTTCAGAGGGAAAAGTATTAATGATATTAACAATGTTAAAATTTGTTATTTCTCACCACATTCCAAAAATGTCTGAAATGTAAAAGGTGTTGGAGAAAAAAAATATATTTCTTGCTATCTTTGAACTTCACTCTGACAACGTTGTTGGTTTGCATCCTGAAGGGAACAAAAAGACAAAGTTAAACATAAGGCGATAACACTCTCAGTCAGATGAAAAAAAGAACATTCGGTAACAATTTAGAATACTGTTCCGTCATTAATGATTATATCAACAGGCATTAGGCATCATATTCAACAGGCATTAGTGCATTAATTATCTTTGTTCAGTAATGTGCTTTTAATTTGTAATAACTGTCTAAGTTATATTCAACCACATCAAAATGGCCTCCAGCAATCCAATTAAATCTAACGTTAATTTAACTCTTTACAGAGTCAAGTACATGTGGTGCACAACTCGAACCGCTCGTCACAATAGTTTAGTGGACAAACATTTGTTAGGCAGCTAGGTAGTTTCGCTGGTGTCAATTAACATTCATATAATCTATATGTTAGCTTTTTGCTTTCAAGATAACTTGAAATTATGCTGAACTTGTTTATTGAGGCCAGCTTAAATTAAGGTTAGGCTATGTGTTTGCCTCCACAGTGAAGCTAACATTAAATTATCTAAAGGATATTTTAGTAAAGTTTTGGTGCAGCACAGCATCTAACAAGTGATTAGTGATTTTCCCTCATTAGCTAGCAAAACTTAAAACCCAACTAACGTTGACGTTAAACTTCGCGTCAAGTTAACATGAGAAAGCTATCTCTATAATATTCAAAAAAACGTGGCAAAACAGAGGCGAATATTATGAAAATTAATAAGACTTTTTGAAACTTTACTTAAACATCCAGCAGAAGCGCGCCTTCTCTTCTAAACCCACAAACGGCAGCGATCGCGATGTCCGTGACGAACAGTAATGGCGGATAAACGAAATTTAGGCGGATAAAATTTTGGGGAGGAGTCACAGTTACTCTTTAATTTTGCTCCCACTCTACTGACACATTTTACCCTGTACACTCAAAATAGAGCAAAAACAACTATTTTTGAGGAAAAAAAATAACTCTGGAAAAACTGCTCTGGCATTTTTTTTTTTTTTTTAAATTTTTTTATTTTTAATTTTTTTTTTTTTTTAATTATGCTTACAAACAAACAAAGATGACAATCATAGCATACACTTCTGTAACAAAATTGCGAACGTGTCTGTACAAAATATAACAATATGTACAGAGTCATCTAAACAAAGGATGAGAAAAAAGTTAAGAGTGTGTAACCATCTAAAACAAAAAAAACAAAAAAAAGAGGAGAGGGTCAAGAGGGCAATATATTCTATACATCATTTAGAGTAGGTCTAAACAAATTAAAGACATTACAAAATAAAAGCGTTTTTAATGCTTTCTTATTTACTGAGGATGAGATGGAGTTAAGGTACATTTCAAATTCTTTCAAAAAAACTATAAAAATTGGTTTGTTGTTGGAGAATTTACATTTATGGATATAAAATTTGCCAATAAAATAAATTTAATTAGTAACAAAGCAGGCTTTTTTTTTTATCGGGATCAAAGTCAAAGTATCCAAAAATAAAGTCTTTAAAGGTTACTGATATATCTTGCTGGATATTGTCTTTAATAAACTTGTCAATACTTTCCAATAGTTGTTTAGTATAGAAACATGACCAAAATAAATGATAAACAGTTTCTGTGTGAACTTGGCAAAATGAGCATCTTGTGTCAATATTACTTTTATATTTAACCATAAAATATTTAGCAGGGTAAAATGTATTTATTATTTTGAAGGATACTTCTTTTACTTTATTTGTTAAAAAATATTTTTGTGGTAAGGACCAAATGTTTTCCCAATTTAAATTTTTAAATAATCTACTCCAGTACGAAATTACAGGAGAAACAGAAACTATATCTACAAGAAAAAGGGATCTAACTTTATTATTTCTATCTTTTTTCCCTGAAAAACATTTTACCAATTGGAGTTTTGTCTGGCTCAGGGAGAGTATTAATTATTGTAGGAGAGTAAGGACAATTTTTAAAGAGGATACAGATTCCTGTTGGTATAGCTCCCATAACTATAGCAAATTCTTTGGGAGTAACTGGTATATTGTATTCTGAAAGAAACTCTGTGTACGTCATTAAGAAACCTTGATTGTTAAAAAGCTGACGAACTAAAAATAAACCGTTAATAAACCAATTATCATAAAATAAAGATCTATTTTTATATAAGATATATTGATTATTCCAAATAATATAATGATGGGGGGAAAAGTTGTTTATATATTAAAGCCCATGCCAAAAGTACCTGTTGATGGAAATTTGAAAGTTTGGAAGGAATTTTTGATATGTTGTAATTGCACATCAATAAAAATCTCAACCCCCCCAATATATGAAAACACTTGTTGTGGGAAGATATTCCAGATAGAGTCTTGATTTTTCAAATACCGATTAAGCCAATTTATTTTGAAAGTATAATTTAAAGAGTTAAAATCAATCAAATTTAATCCACCTTTGTTATAATAGTTTAGAATCACCGATTTCTTCATATAGTGGATTTTATTTTTCCAGACGAAATCTGTCAGAACTCTATCAATCACTTTTGCTGTGGCCTTATCAACATACAGGGATTGGGCAGCATAAGAGAGACGTGAAAGCCCCTCAGCCTTGGTGAGCAAAATTCTTCCTTTAATAGACAGATCTCTTTGAAGCCAGCAGTTCAGTTTTTTCTTTGTTTTATCAATAATCGGAGTAAAATTTGTTGCACATCTATTTTTATCTTTAGTTATTTCTATACCAAGATATTTAACAGAGCTTTTAACAGCTATGCCATTTATTGAGGAAACATTACAATTTTTAATGGGAAATAATTCACATTTATCTGTATTCAGACTTAGACCAGAAGCTTTAGAGAATGACTTAAGGATATTTAGGGCTATAGGGATTTGAGAAGAATCTTCTAAAAACAGCGCTGTGTCATCAGCTAACTGACTAATGATTAAATTTTTAGTTCCAACAGTTATGCCTTTTAGGTTGCTCCCTTTGATATGCAAATTAAGAAATTGAACTGCAATTAAAAATAAATAAGGAGACACTGGACATCCCTGTCGAACACCACGATCAAGGAAAAATCTGGGAGACGTACCGCTTTTTAGTTTAATAGAACTATTTCCATTTATATACAACATTTTCACCATCTTACAAAATGAGTCACCAAATCCAATTTTTTTAAGTGCTTGAAATAGAAAATTGTGTTCTAAAGTATCAAATGCTTTATAATAGTCTAAGAAAAGAATGAAGCTATCGTTATTAATTATATCAGAGTAATCTAAAATGTCTAATATTAATCTTATATTGTTAGATATGTGTCTATTTTGCATAAAGCCAGATTGTGCTTCATCAATAATAGAATGTAGTACTCCTTTTAATCTTTTGGCTAATACTAAAGCAATTATTTTATAATCATTGTTTAATAATGTAATTGGACGCCAATTATCTATGAAAGTAATATTTTTATTTGGTTTGGGAATTAAAGTGATCAACCCTTGGCATAAAGTAGGAGGGAGAGACGAATTGTTTATGCTTTCCTTAAAGACATTTAATAAAAAAGGAGCTATATTTTCACTGAATACATGATAGAATTCTGACGTTAGTCCGTCTGTACCAGGGGATTTATTTGTTTTTAGAGATTTAATTGCTTCATCTATTTCTTTCAAGGTAATGGGGGGGTCACAAAAGGTTTGATCAGTGTTTCCTAATTGATTAACAGAAGATAAGGACTCAAAAAAGATATGAGCATGTTGTTTGCTAAATTTGGATGTGTATAAATCACAATAAAATTTGGCACAAAAATTTGCAATAGCTTTTTGGTCTTCACAAAGATTTCCATCAATCATAAGCTTTTCAATCTGATTTTTTTCCATTTGTTGTCTTTCCAATCTAAAGAAATAAGAAGAATTCTGCTCACCTTCCTCAATCCATTTTTTCCGTGATCTAACAAAAGCCCCTTCGGCTTTTTGTTTATAAACCTCATCCAACGCTTTTTGAAGATGAGTAAGCTCAACCTTTTCAGCATCAGATAGAACCATTTTAGATAGAAGATTTGAGATTTTACATATTATATTACTCTCATCATTGTTTTTCTTTTTAGCTAAATTACTACCAAAATTACGTATGAATTTACCAATTTCATATTTCACTAATTCCCAGTTATTGCAAAAATTGTTTTCCTTATTTGCTTTTTCCCAATAGCTTGTGATTATATATTTAATTTTATCTTTTACTTCCTTAAATTTAAGCAGTGAATTGTTCAGTTTCCAATAGGAGGTAAATCTTTGCAAATTAGCAGTAGCTGAAAGAGGAATGAGTATGGAAATGCATTGGTGATCAGAAAAAGGCGATGGAGTAATATTAGAGGATACATGATTTAAATCTCTAGAGGTAAGCCACATATCAATACGAGACTGGTTCGATAGAGAATTATTGCTCCAAGTAAATGTTTTTTGAGAAGGATGTGTTTCTCTCCAACTGTCGAATAAAGAAAATCGTTGCATAAACCTCTTTAAGTATAAACTTGAGTTATCAGGTGACTTTGGAGGCCATCTGTCTAAGATGTTATCCAAAACCACATTAAAATCCCCTCCAAAAACTAAAAAAGAATTTGGGTATTTAGTAAGTAATTTTAACACGTTCTTCCACTTGATCAAAAAGTTTTTCATTGCTTTTATGTTGATTAAAACCGTAAACATTGACAATAATACCTATTACATTCGAAATATCCAGTACAAGGCAAATATATCGACCACCTGGATCACCTACAGAACATAATATCTTCCCATTAAAGCGGTTTTTAAGAATACAAACACCAGCTGAGTTACTTGTCCCATGAGCCATCCATAAATCAGATCCCCACTGAGATCTCCAGAAAACAAAATCCTCTTTAGTTGAATGGCATTCTTGCAAAAAACAAAAGTCAGATTTAAACTGTTTAAGAAATAGAAAAATCACTTTCCTTTTTATAATGTTTCTTAACCCTCTAGTATTAAAAGAAATCATAGAAAGAGACATAAATGAGAGAAAGTGAAAGCTATAGCCTATAATATGCTATAGATGTAGATTGAATTGGTCTCTGAAAGTGTGATAGATATACACACAAACCAATGATGAGAACAGCAAACTCTATACTAGTACAAATATATAGTGCAAATCAGAATTTAGAATTCAATCTTCATAGAACATGAATAATCTTACCTCGTATAGTACAAATCTTATTTCTTCAGCGCAGATGCTATAATACTAACTAGATTTAGCTTCCTTATTAGTTTTCATCCAAGAATAGCTAGATTAAAACAACAAATTCCTGAGATTAATATGCCTTCAAACTAAAAGAAAACATCAAAAAAGTTGAATTAGCATTAAATTAACATTACTAGGCCTATATAAATTAACTTGGAGTGCAAGTGGTTTTATATTCGTTAAAAGTACAAATTGGTCTAAACTAGTTTTTTTTTTTTTTTTCCCCTTTCCTCTTCTATCTTTTTTATATAAATGAAGTAATACAACTTAAGGCAGGCAACAATCTCAAGATTCAACAGACTTTCGTTAGCCCTCATGATCAGTGCAAATTACAAACAGGCTTCAACCATGTCAGCAACTTAAAGATTCAGACTGGAGGGAATATTTCGACTCCTTCTACAAACGCCCTACCTCCAATAAAGTAAGCACGTTTGTTGTTTTGTCTTGCTTTTTCCACTACCGGCCAAAGTTTGTTCCTCCTCTCTTTATCTGCTGGAGATAAGTCCTCAGATATTTTCAGGCCATTTTCCCTGAGAAAGGCAGACTCCTTCGCTGCACGCCACACAGCGTCGCGAAAGAAACGGGAAGCAAATTGACATAATTGAATAATTCCTCTGGTTTTATTCGGTTCTTTGCGACCAAGCCGGTGCACAGTATCAATAGCGTTCGGAAGTTTATCTTTGTCTTCTGGTAGGAGTTGCTGACACAGCTGGATGATCCGTTGCCTAACATCTTCTCTCTCCTTCTCTGGGACTCCGTGGATTCTTAAATTCCACCGTCGCGAATGACTTTCCAGGTGTGCTAATCTTCTCTCTTGCTCATTAGTAGCCTGATCCACTTTGCCCACCTTGGCCTCCACCACTCCATATTTGAGTTTCAGACTGTTTACTTCTTCGCTCATAAATTCGATGGCTTCCTTGACACTAGTAATTTGCTTGGTGTTTTCGCTTATCACCTCCTTCATATTAGTAATCGCACATGTATTTTCTCCTATCAATTTTTCCAGGGAATCAGACCGGGTGTTTATCAATTGCGAGAGAGCTCCGAGTTGAGAGAGGACATCAGCAATATCAGAACGCTCAGTCTTCCGTTGTTTGGCTGCAGGGGATTTGCAAGGCGTATCTAAAAGTGCAGGAAATTCCTCCTCGCACAACATGAAATCGTCAGAAATTGCATCCAGGTCTGTCTTGACGTAATCATGCATATTCACTGCACCAGGAACGCTGGAAACGTGCGGCGTTTCACTATTGGTAACAGTAGCAGGATTAGCATTCGTCTGCGAAACATTCGTCTTGTTTTTTTTTTTGAAACATTCGTTTTTCGGACTTGCCCATACTTTCTAGTAAGGTACTAAATACCTACTAATAGGTGTATAAAGTAGAAAAAATAAAAAACTCTTTTTCTGATTGCACTTAAAGTCACTAACACTGTTTGAGTTTGCAGAGCACATCAACTTACATCTTACTAGAGCGCCATCTTGAACCGCCCCCTGCTCTGGCATTTTTCCTGTGTGGTCATGTGACCTGATGATGTCACACCACCTGTTGCCTATTCACAAACACTTATAACACATCATACACGACTTGGATTTTGGGAATATAATTTTGTGTATTTTTTATGATTTTTGGAATTATTCAAATCCATATAATTTCCTGGTCATGTGACCTGATGATGTCACACCACCTGTTGCCTATTCACAAACACTTATAACACATCATACACGACTTGGATTTTGGGAATATAATTTTGTGTATTTTTTATGATTTTTGGAATTATTCTAATCCATATAATTTCCTGGTCATGTGACCTGATGATGTCATACCACCTGGTATATATTCACAAACCCTTATAACACATCGTACATGACTTGGATTTTGGGAATATAATTTTGTGTATTTTTTATGATTTTTGGAAATATTCAAATCCATATAACTTCCTGGTCATGTGACCTGATGGTGTCACACCACCTGTTGCCTATTTACAAACACGTATAACACATTGTACACCACTGATTTTGGGAATATAATTTTGTGAATTTGTATCATTTTTTTTTTTTTTATTTAAAACCAATATAACTTCACAATTACATATAACTTCCTGGTCATGTGACCTGATGATATTCCACCCTTAACATTTATTGGTTGCATGCATATGTAAGATGTTGGCAGACAAACTTATAATTTCTATGCAGAATGACTTAAATACAGTATCAACGCTAACTTTATTCTGATCAATACTGGTGCTGGCCAGTCTGAATTTCTGCCATCTGGCAGAAATGTAATTTGTTATGACGAGTGACACTGCATGAAATCCTTTCAGCACTTTACACATGGACAGGGACACCAACAATTTATACATGGATAGCAACTTCAGCACTTCACACATGGATTGCACCTGGTGTTGCAGGTATGTTTCAAGTGCAGTTTTGGAACACATGGCTTTTTATCATGATAATGATCAATCTTTAGACTACAGAACTGTTGAACTAGGTAGGCCTAATCACAGATGATGACGAGATGGCCTGCAGAGAGGAGATGCGTTCCCTAACACACTCTGTACCAGGAGAACAACGTCTCTCTCAACGTCAACATGACCAAGAATCTTGTGGTGGACAACAGGAGACAGGACAAAGAACACAGCCCCATCACTATCGATGGAGCACCGATTGAGCAGCTTCAAATTCTTTAGAATTCACAGCTCTGACGACTTCACATTGTCCATCCACACAGAGGCCGTAGTGAAGGAGCAATAGATGCTTTTCTTCCTGAGACCACTGAAGAAGTTTGGGATGATCAAAACATCATCTGATTGTTCTACACATGCACTGTGCAGAGCATTATGACTGGTTGCATAACCTTTTGGTATGGGTATTAACACAACAGTTCATGGGAGAGACCTATTAACAGATAAACGATTGCATAGGTGAAGACTTAATGGTTTCAAATCGTGTTTGGTCTCTATCTGTTCCATGCGATGCCTTTAATAATTTGAAAGAGGTTTGATAAAGAAATAATCCATGGGTAAAACATTAAACACACTGTTTTAACACTGTACTTTATGCTATGCAAATGAGTTCCACACTAGGGTGGGCAGCACCATGGCTACTTCAGACACCAGTGGCCAATCACACTCCAGGATCGGAAAGGCACAAGAATTATACATTTCCTCCTTATCAGAAAGGGATAAATATGTCCCCTGTGTAGACACACCCTTGTCCTGTGCTTCCAACTCGACTGGGAAGGAGATACGAGTTTATAAACCTGACGAGGAAAGAGGCTACAAGATAGATGAGGTTAAGTTTTTGTTAGCAAAACCTTTTATTTTGCTTTGTTGCTATATTGCTGCACTCTAGCTGAAGAAGGGCCCCAGCATTGAGGGACCTTATCTGACCCTTATAGCCCCTCCAGCAGCGCATCCCAGTCCACAAAGGGCCTCTGCATCGGCAGACATTGCCTGTCCCACACGGCTCCTCAGTGACGCAGTCAGCCTGCAAAGGACCCTGTGAAGATTCAACTGACCCAGCTGCCCGGTCCACTGTTTAAGGACCCTCTTGGCACAACCGAAGTTCAGCATCCTCCAGCCCAACATGCCAGTGACTACTGGATTGCAACTCTGCGCCCTTCCGACTGCAAACTACCCGCATCACCAGTGGAAGAAGTCTCTACTGCAGGACTGATCATCCGACTGTGTGGAAAGTAAATATCTGTATAAGCTTACCCAACCTCTTTCTAGAGACCATGGAAGTAGTTTATACCAGCAGCATATGTTTTTCTAACTTGCTTACATAACAGTTATCTGGGGTCAGCTTGTTACAAATAATAAGTATATTATTTGTTTAATGATAAATAAGCATTATTTATCACCATTTTGCCAGAGCCATTAGGTGGATTCCCATAAGGAGCAATCCCATACAATTCTCTCCCATTGCTACATTCAGTTCAACAGCATTGCATTTATCCATTCTGTGTTCATATTTAATTTGTTTTATTGTTTAATTCAGTACTTATCTTTTGGTTATTAGTTTATTATCCTTTCGCATTGCATATCCATTATTAGCATTATTCATCGCTGTGGTATTTACTCTTCCATATCTATTGTTAATATATTTCCTTAATTTTATTACAAATGTGTCTTCATTGTGTTGCTGATCAAAAGACTCTACTAGTTGTCCAGACTCTCACAAATCCTTCAGATAAATCAGCTGACTAACACCCTCTAGTTTCCATTATAGCTCTTTTGGGAGTGTCCTTAAATTGTTAAGAGAGTATTCTTAACTGGTGCCCCGTATTGCAAAGGGGGAGGGGTCACCTGATACACTCATAACCACACCTTAAGTGACACGTGATCAAAAATCTCTACGTCATCAGTGAATTGAGTAGAAACTACAAAAAGCAAGGAGGATCATCAGAGTCTCCAGCCATCCAAGCTTTTTCCCTCAGGCTGTCAGTCTGCTGAACTGCTAACAACTCCATACACTAGGACCTTCATTGGATTCACTGTACTCAATATATCACTATATATATATATATATATATATAGTGATATATTGAGTACAGTGAATGAAGAGTCCACTGCTGTTCACTCTGCTGACTCACGACTGTGCAGCAATGCACAGCTCCAACCACATCGTCAAGTTCGCCGATGACACGACCGCGGTGGGTCTCATCAGCAAGAACGACGAGTCAGCATACAGAGAGGAGGTGCAGCAGCTAACGGACTGATGTAGAGCCAACAACCTGTCCCTGAATGTCGACAAAACAAAATAGATGGTTGTTGACTTTAGGAGAGCACAGAGTGACCACTCTCCACTGAACATCGACGACTCCTCTGTGGAGATCGTCAAGAGCACCAAATTCCTTGGTGTCCACCTGGCGGAGAACCTCACCTGGTCCCTCAACACCAGCTCTATCACCAAAGAAAGCCCAGCAGCGTCTCTACTTTCTTCGAAGGGTGAGGAAAGCACATCACCCACCCCCCATCCTCACTACATTCTAAAGATGGACTATTGGGAGCATCCTGAGCAGCTGCATCACTGTCTGGTTTGGGAATTGCACCGTTTCGGACCGCAAAGCCCTGCAGAGGATAGTGAGGACAGCTGAGAAGATCATTGGGGTCTCTCTTCCCTCCATCAAAGACATTTACAAAAAAACTGCATCCGCAAAGCTACCAGCATTGTGGATGACCCCACACACCCCTCACACAAACTCTTCACCCTCCTGCCGTCTGGCAAGAGGTACCGAAGCATTCGGGCCCTCACAGCCAGACTGTGTAACAGCTTCTTCCCCCAAGCCATCAGACTCCTCAATACTCAGAGACTGGACTAACACACACACACACACACACACACACACACACACGTGTCCTGAGTTGCACTTTAATTATTGTCACTTTATAACTGGCTGCTACCTCAATAACTGCTATGTGCATAGAACACTCATCTCATAGTATGTTATGTTTACGTTTTTAGAAACTGTCATCTTTTTGCACTACTGTGTACTGGTCGGCGCTGCACTGTCTCTCACTGTGCCTATTGTCCTGTTAATTGTTAGAAATTTCTTGTACTGTCCCGTACTTTTTGCACAAGTTTGTATGTGCAATTTATATAGGTATATAGGTATATATAGGTATTTTATATAGGTATTTTATTTAGTCTGTGAAGTCTCATGTGGTTCTGTGTTTGTCCTATGTTGTTTTTTGTAGCACCATGGTCCTGGAGGAACGTTGTCTCGTTTTGCTGTGAACTGTACTAACTGTATATGGTTGAAACGACAATAAAAACCACTTGACTTTAGTTGACCACGCCCATTTTCTAAATGACAATATTATAGCTATCCAAAGGGTAAAGTTATTATTTATAAATTATTAATATTATAAATTATTGACCTAGACAGTCCGGAGAATTGGACTGCATTGGTTTTATTGAGGTTGAGCGCAAAATATTGAGCGCGGAGATATTCGTTTTGTCTGGTTTGGGCCAAGGATTCCAATTGAATAAAGCACTTGAGTCTATGACAAACAGTCTAGGAGTTATGTGCAGTTTCGCGGTTTGTATCGCTGTAGCGCCCCCTATTGACCGATTTGGCCGAGTCCGTGTTTCTGAGTAGCGAGCAATACTACTACCACCTGACCAAGTTTCAAGTCTCTAGACCTTACGCTTTGCTCTGCCAGATCAGTTTTATGGCGAATAATAATAATAAAAACCCTAACAAACAACAAAAAAAAATAGATTTCGAAATTGAACTCATAATAATAAACATCTTAACAATTACAATAGGGTTTCAGCCTAAGTGCTTGAATTGAATTATGAATTGTATACTGTACATATCATGGTAATTATTATTTAAAGTAACAATTCACAGAAAAAAGGTCATTCTCTTATCTTTTACTCCCCTTATGCTGTCACAAACTCTGCAGAACAAAAATGAAGGAATTTTAATGGTGAAAAAATGTCTGTATGTCCATACAATGTAAGTAAATGGTGACCAACAATTTCAAGCTCCTCAAAGCACATACAACATAGTAAACATAGTGTTTTAATCCATGCCTTTTGAAGTGATCCATTCAATTTTGGGTGAGAACAGACATAAAAACCTTGATATCAGCATCTCTTTGGCGATCATGATTTCAGGCCCATGATTACACTTACTATAGCGTTATCTAGCACTCTGTGCATGCGTCAGCACTAGGAAGTGTAATTGAGCTCGGAATCATTATCGCTGAGGAGTTTGGTCACCATTCACTTGCATTTTATGGACAAACAGACAGATCTCCTTTAAAATATATTTGTTATGTTCCGTGGAAGAAAGAACATCATACGAGCTTGAGACAGCATTAGGGTGATTAAATGATGTGAGAATGATACTTTTTTTTATTGAAAAATTTCTTTAATAATAACAGGAGGTAGATCTGCAATGCTGAAACAGCTTTATAGTTTAGAGAACAGCCAGTCCAACACAAAAAGGCCAAGAAAGGATTGAGCATTAGGGAGGGGGCAGTGCCAGAAACACCCCAGAACTTTCTTGGGGTCAGAGAACAGTGAGGAAATGTATATTGGTTAAGGTTGATGTATGTCATGAGATAATGGCAATGATAATATGGATTAGATTTGTTGTTCTTTCTCTTTTATGCACAGTGTGTCAGTACATCAGTCACTGCAAATAAAATCAGCAGGATAAGAGTCAAATTCATCCAAAAATTCAACTACATAGGAAAGAAAAAGTAAGTTCATACCATGATAACACTGTGCATGATGAAAGTAATACATACTATCAAATACTATGAAACTCCAACATACTCATTAATGCACAGCTTTTTAACATACTGTATTTTATTTGAAAAAAGTATTACACATTTTTCCTAGCTTATTATATTTAATATTCTGTAATTAAATTAAAAGAAATACATAGAAATTTGATCATGTCATTCCAAATCTTTTACTCCCCCCACAGCTTGGAACCATAATTCACTTTCATTATATGACAAAAAGCTGTGTGAAGATTTTTCTTACCTGTGCTTTGTGTTACCTGAAAGAAAGTCATACAAGTTTGGAACGAACATCATTAGGGTGAGTAAAAAAGGACAGGATAAATATTTTCTGATAGAGTATTTCTTTAAGGAGTTTATAGCTACACTTTGGGGTTAAGTTCGTGACAATTAATTGGCATTTGAGTGTTACAGTGGTTCCTCGTCATGTAGAATGAGATTTCTCAATGATAAAGTTTTTAAACATTCTCAATGACTCACTCCCAAGAATTAGTTTTAGAATTTCTGATCATTATTAAAGGAAATACACAATATAGTAACCCAGAAATCACTTTACTTTCTGTAACAAAATTTTTCCAGAAAGCAGAAGGTCCTTGTGATTCATACTGAAAGCCTGTTGTTGTTTGCAGAATTCACTTTGTTTACATTTTATTAGCTAGTATACTGTAAATTACAGTTTGCTGTTTTAAACAAACCTCTAACACCCTGTCTACACTGGATGCTTGCTTCTCTTCACATGAAAAACAAATATATTTTATTATAATCAATGATGCTGTTTACACAGAAAGTGTCTGTTGCTGCACATTGCGTCGTGCCAACAGTAAACGAGTGTCCTGCTCCATTTTGCGCTGCATGTGCTGGCACTACTCCTGCCAACAAGACAAATAAACGGTTTGGAATGTTCACTTGGACACGTCCATTAAAGACATTAAGCCATTAAGGTGTGTCGCATCACATCAACTGATTCACTGGAAGTAGATGGGGTGTAGTGTCAAATACTTAAACACTGCTACAAAATGTTTTGTTAAAATAAATGAAAGACATGGGTTTTTTTTTTTTTTTAATAATTGTTTAAAATTCATGCATCTTAATAAGGGGACCCTTTACTCATTCATCGCATGAAACAAGGCATGGGCTGGGAACTGTGCACAGACTTTCTTGATATCTAATTTGTGTGTTCTATACAAATATTTCCTTGAGAAATAAAATGTTTGTGCTTATCCAACAACAGCCAATCTTGAATCTGCTCTTATATTTATATATATTTATTATCTTTCATTTGAAATGCCTCTGGTTTGCGATGTGTAAGCAGTGTCTAAAATGGAAAAGGATAACAGGAAAGCGAAAGCAGGCAGCTGTCATGGCCCTAACCATTGGCTGTTCAAGAAAGTTGACAACAGAGTTTTATAGGCATAACACTGCTATATATAGGGCTCTGATGTGAACGTAGGTATGGCCTACCAGTCCCTCGTATGGATTGTTTATTAGTATAAATGTTATTTGCTCTTTATTCTTTTGACAGGCTACATCAAAAATAAATTCAATGTTGAAGTGAGGCTAATCAAGAAAGCCATCTTGCATGTGAATGAATGCAAGCTGTCCAAGTGACAGCATAATTAATGTACATCAGAATTGAGCATTTTAAAATGTGTTCAACATTGTAGCCTATTTTATAATGTTGTGCAATATTGTGCTTTTCTTCTTTATGCATGCTCTTTATATTCCTCTTTTTCTGTAATTAATAAAAGTAGTTAAACTTAGAGTAAATTATAAAAGTTAAAAAGTTATGAAAATGTAAAGGATAAAGTTATGACAATAAAGAAACATTTTTTTTATTTTTCATTTACATTTCAAGAATTCATTATCAGTCCCTTACTAATCGCCTCCATTTTTAAGCTTGTCTTAAGTTTTTGTTCATTGACTTCACTTACTCCAACTGCAAGACATGGCAGGTTTTGTGATCTCAAAATTGCAGCCAGTGTACAATAAAACTGCCTTTGCTAGAACATTGATAAGACTGGAGTCTCATGTGTGCGTACATAATTTTAAACATATCTGTTTAAGTATACATTTCTTTAGGGACAAATCTATTTCACAGTGGAAAAGGGCACCATGGAGATTCTTAAACGACTAATTTAATTCACATAAAAGTTTCTGTATAAAAATCCAGTTAGACTCAGTTCCATTTAGAAAATCCTTTAGAAAAAAAATAAAAAATAAATCCCATAGAACTGGTCCTAAAGGATATGAATTCCCATTAGACTCTTATTAGATTGTTCATATGTGATCATATAAGAAAAAAAATCCCTTTAAGCTCATATGAATGATTCCAAATTATGAAATTCCAATTGGAATCCTGTAAAAATGTCTCATTGGGATCCTTTAGGAATTTTTGACAAGCTAGCTCTCGAGTTCTAATTCTGAACATGAACTGTCTCTTAAGACAGAGTTTCAGATGTAGACTTTCGACTTCATATATATTAATTCATGTGGCGTAATAATGAGAAGGCAGCAATGTGATTCATAAGTTTGAGAGAGACTGCCAATTGATTTCAATGCAATTATTTACAGATTGTTAATATTCTACAATGAAATGGGCTACTGTACAATGGTCTCTTCAGTTATCAAAATATATTATATTTTTAAAATTTCCCTTTGTCTCTGATAAACTGAAAGATACGAGAATGTGTGTATGTTTAAGGAACAAAGCTATTGTTAATTTACGAAAGTTTTTATGTAATTGGATATCAATGCTTTGGGGAAATGCGCCGTAGAGATGAAGTACTACTTAAGCGCTATTAATTAATAGTTCTTAGTGCGTTGGGAAACACAGCCCACATCTGATTTCACATGTTCGATTGACACCTGTAGCTACGCTATTGATCACGTCATTGGGTGAAAGTTATCTGATTGGCTACTCCATTTTTAAATATCATGGCCGTTGCTTTTTTTTTTTTCCATTTAGGTCTAAAGATATGAAAGAAGCAAGTCGTAAAAAAAAGTCGCACAGTTAAATTACAGGGTCATTTCCATATAAATGGAAAATACCCTCATGCGGAGCTTATGTCTTCTTTTAACACAATTGTCTTTAGCCTACTCCAACTGCCGGCGTGCGAGGGAATATTCTTTACGTTAGGCTACTTTGTGTTGATCATGACTGGCTTACCACACTTCAGCAACAATATGGTGAAGTGCTGCTACAACGTTATTACCAGTAAAAGGATACATTTACTAATTTACAGTTTGACCAAATTTATGTCATTTTTTCCTGTCCTGTTCTCAAAATAAAGAAATGGTAACAACAGGTCAAAAAGCACACCTTAAGGAAAAAAAAAATTCTGGTCACAAAATGTATCAAGATTATTTTGATAGAATATTGATAGAGGAAAATTATTTGTGCAAAAATAAATATTTACAGAAGATCGTTTTAATTTAAAATCGTTAAAAAACTTGGGTACAAGTTATCTAGGGTGTTTATATTGACACCTTGAAGATATAAGGACAATAATAATTGTTCCAAATTTGTCAAACTAAAAAAATACTTTTGAGACAGAAAGATGCTTTTAAAGTTACACATTTATAAAATGCTCATTCAAAATATCTTACAAAAAAGAGTGCGCCATTTCCTGTTCATTTTAATCACATTTGACATTTTATAACATCTCACGAATTGTATAATCAATTTCACCCCTTGTGATTAATTACGTTAATTTGAGCTCATTTGGAACATTCTTGATTACAAATATGTAATCCCCCCCACTTAAGAAAAACGGTTTAAGCCTTTTCTCCATTGTACCTTAGGCTAACTTGATGACTTGTCAGGTTGATTGGTTTAATATTTTTGAATCAAAAACTTTTTTTTTGGATGTGACCTAAAGACAGAAAGTCTAGTACTCGTGGGGTGGACAAGTGGCTGAACGTCTAAGGGCATCCGTATATGGCCTTGTTCTTGTATTACTCCAGGATGCCCAATTTCTCCCCCTTGATCATAAGCCTTGTTGTCGCTTTATTATTGGCTGTTTATTGTCTCATGAAGAATATAAATCACATGCTTGCTATAATAAAGTTTAGTAGATTGGATAGGCCTACAGACCAACCGTGTGGTGTTGTTCTTTCTACTTCCTTCTCGAAGTCTACAGAGACTCGCTGCATCTCACTGGGCACAGACATAGAAAGACGGGACCGGGGAATTGGGGATCGTGACTAGATCCAACATATTCCTAACAAATGTATATATGTTATGTATTACACACATAGTTAATATGTACATTTGATTTATTGCAATGCTAGAGGAGGAGTGCCCTCCCTGAGTCTGGTTCCTGAGATGGTTTTCTGTTCAATTTCTTACGGAGGGTTACTCCTTGCCGCACAGTGGACTTTGGCTCGGTCTTAAAGATATTAAGACATGTTTTCTTTAAAGCCGTTAATAAGCATTAGCATTTATGGAGCCATAAAGGCATACAATCCTGCGTTAAAAAAATACATGAATATACACACACACACGCACACACACACACAGTTTAAACTGACTTGAAACTGAATAATTATAATTATTATAACAATAACAACAGTAATAGTGCACAACAATAAGTAATTGTGTATGTGTAACAGATGTGGACAGACACACTCACACATGGAGTTCTTTCAACTTCGGTTTATCCTTTTTGACAGAAAAAGTACAAATCAGGTTGGCTGACACAGATTACTGCAGACATTCATAAAGTACTACAGCATTTATACTCGAATCTGCTGCCAAGCAGAACTCATAATACTCATATAAATTAAACCGTAAACAACATGAAAACTGTAACAATATACCTGTAATTATCACAGTGTAGGCCTACTGGTACAAGATGACATATTGCGTACAATAACAGGAAAACAACATAAATTGCCAAATACCATTAATTAACATTTATAACAAAATGAACACAAAAGCAACATACCTTTTTGACAGAAAAAGTACAAATCAGGTTGGCTGACACAGATTACTGCAGACATTCATAAAGTACTAGAAAAATAGAAATTACACATTCACTCAACTCATAATAGGCTATTTATGTCCTACAAAATTTAGATAGGGCCTATATGCATAGATAAAGACATGAAGAAATTCCTTCACTTACCACTAACATCCAGTGGTTGTTTCTTATATTCACAAACGAAATGGCTCCATCAAACGTTTCAAAATTAACCTGTACAGTGTCATAAAAGAGCACGATTATGTTATTCAGTATTAAAATTGCACTTTTGCACACATTTTTATATATAGTTGCTTTTGTTGTTTTAAAGGTGTAACACATGCCTATCGCCATATAGGCTACTTACGTCCTTCAAACCTTGTCGAGCGACTTGGTCTCTTTGTCCATACAAAATGACTCCGGTGGTGTAGTGATTTAGCTGGTACAGTCTCCCAGGCTTGTCGTGTTTGTTTAGGATAGCACGAATGTAACTCTCCATAACCTAAATAATGTGAATAACACAATTAGAAGATATAATCAAGCTACTTGGCTGATCTTAATGTCCTTGTATTATTATTAGTAGTAGTAGTAGTAGTAGTAGTAGTTCTTTATATTACCATTCCGTGTCTCGTACTTTATTTATGCTTTGTCTCATTCATAACAGTAATTACATGCATTACAACCAACATCATCCGTTGTACTAATTGAAAGGGAAAAAACATCTAAAATCAATTAAAAATAATAAATAAGTCCATGAATGGGTTGGAATTTTATGCACGGCTCTGTATACTGTATGCACATGTGGAGGCTGTGAGCTTAAGTTTATTATCAAAATCTGCACTTACTTCACCATTTAACAACTCATGGGGTCGTAGAGTCAGGAAGTCTGCATGCCTCAAAAGAATAGTGAACTTGTAAGACTGAGCCTTTATTTGTGCCACAACCTGCTCATTCTCTTCACAACGCCACAGTGTTGCAACCTGTAAATATATTTGTTGGACATTCAGAGGAGAACCATATTTTATTTTTGACCACAGTGAAAACGAGGGAGTGATGTAGAGAATAAAATTATCTTCACGGGCTGTACAGATTTGTAAAGATTAGATTGCATATAATTTTCACAACTGGTGTTTAGAAAGTATTTTTCCCCATTTCGTCAGATAAACAATCAACTGCAATTTTAATGGTACATCAATTTAAGTGGACTATCACGCACAGCCTCTTTTTATTTCGATGAAAAAATGAGTATGTTACGGCGCTAAATAAGATTCATATAAACAATCAAAAATATTACAAATGTCACAGTTCTTACCTCTTCTGCAACCCCTCCTTCTCGACCATTTCTTGCACTGGCTGCGTCACTGCACTTGGTTAGTGGTGTTTTTTTGCATTTATTTTTTTAACGTGGAAATGTCAGCTTGATGACGGACTGTTGTGACCTGTAAAAAAAATAACTTAAAAGAACGCTCAGAAGAATATTAAACCTTCCCTATATAAACTCAGAAACTTCGTACCTCTTCAGCAACACTTTCTGTAACGTACTTTTCTTTGGCTGCGTCACTACACTTTCTTTGCGGTGTCATTTTTGGTTTATTTTTGTGTTTGTCAATGTTTGCATGTTGACGGGCTGTTGCGGCCTGTAAAAAAAATTGTTCTCAATAGATACTCAAACGTACTCAAAATAGAGACTAATTTTATCAATTTTTAAATCTCTGTAACTTCTCATTTACCTCTCCATGCAACAGTATCTTCTAGTTTATCTTCTAGATCACCAGTCCTTTGCTTTTTTGGTTTTGGTGTGGGCATGTCATGTGGCACACTGTAAAAGTGGGATTTTCTGTTTTTGCCTCTTTTTTCTGCTCTCTTAGCCCACCTCTCTTCTGCAAATGCCACATTTCTGGACGGCTTCTTTGGTCGGATAAGAATATCTAGGGGAAACTTATTCCTCAAGATATATTCCCTGTATCTTCCCTTCAGTGATGAATACATACAGGTGCTGGTCATATAATTAGAATATCATCAAAAAGTTGATTTCAGTAATTCCATTCAAAAAGTGAAACTTGTATAATGTATACATTCATTCCACACAGACTGATATATTTCAAGTGTTCATTCCTTTTAATTTTGAGGATTATAACTGACAACTAATGAAAACCCCAAATTCAGTATCTCAGAAAATTAGAATATTGTGAAAAGGTTCAATATTGAAGACACCTGGTGCCACACTCTAATCAGCTAATTAACTCAAAACACCTGCAAAGGCCTTTAAATGGTCTCTCAGTCTAGTTCTGTAGGCTACACAATCATGGGGAAGACTGCTGACTTGACAGCTGTCCAAAAGACGACCATTGACATCTTGCACAAGGAGGGCAAGACACGAAAGGTCATTCCTAAAGAGGCTGGCTGTTCACAGAGCTCTGTGTCCAAGCACATTAATAGAGAGGTGAAGGGAAGAAAAAGATGTGGTAGAAAAAAAGTGTACAAGCAATAGGGATAACCGCACCCTGGAGAGGATTGTGAAACAAAACCCATTCAAAAATGTGGGGGAGATTCACAAAGAGTGGACTGCAGCTGGAGTCAGTGCTTCAAGAACCACCACGCACAGAAGTATGCAAGACATGGGTTTCAGCTGTCGCATTCCTTGTGTCAAGCCACTCTTAAACAAGACACAGTGTCAGAAGCGTCTCGCCTGGGCTAAAGACAAAAAGGACTGGACTGCTGTTGAGTTGTCCAAAGTTATGTTCTCTGATGAAAGTAAATTTTGCATTTCCTTTGGAAATCAAGGTCCCAGAGTCTGGAGGAAGAGAGGAGAGGCACAGAATCCACGTTGCTTGAAGTCCAGTGTAAAGTTTCCACAGTCAGTGATGGTTTGGGGTGCCATGTCATCTGCTGGTGTTGGTCCACTGTGTTTTCTGAGGTCCAAGGTCAACGCAGCCGTCTACCAGGAAGTTTTAGAGCACTTCATGCTTCCTGCTGCTGACCAATTTTATGGAGATGCAGATTTCATTTTCCAACAGGACTTGGCACCTGCACACAGTGCCAAAGCTACCAGTACCTGGTATAAGGACCATGGTATCCCTGTTCTTAATTGGCCAGCAAACTCGCCTGACCTTAACCCTATAGAAAATCTATGGGGTATTGTGAAGAGGAAGATGCGATACGCCAGATCCAACAATGCAGAAGAGCTGTAACCTGTGCTCTCATAACACCTGAGCAGTGCCACAGACTGATCGACTCCATGCCACACCGCATTGCTGCAGTAATTCAGGCAAAAGGAGCCCCCAACTAAGTATTGAGTGCGGTACATGCTCATACTTTTCATGTTCATACTTTTCAGTTGGCCAACATTCCTAAAAATCCTTTTTTTGTATTGGTCTCAAGTAATATTCTAATTTTTGGAGATACTGAACTTGGGATTTTCATTAGTTGTCAGTTTTAATCATCACAATTAAATTAAACATTTGAAATATAGAAGTCTGTGTGTAATGAATGAATATAATATCCAAGTTTCACTTTTTGAATGGAATTACTGAAATAAATCAACTTTTTGATGATATTCTAATTATATGACCAGCACCTGTATTGCGAATGAATTCGGCCGGCCTGTAATTTTTAACAATTCCAAACCATTTTTCAACATGACAGTTAGTGTCTCTTGTTGCGCAACTGTCAACCGAATGAAGCGTCACTGCAATGTCAACGGCATACCTTTTTAGATCTCCCAAGAGCACTCCACTCCAAAGAGGGAAGATGGTCATGTAATTTTCCAAAAGGAAAGTGATGATATCCGGGCAGTGATAAGGATTTATCACATTCCTCCTGTGTCTCCTCTTCCAGAGAGGCCAATACCTCCTCAAAGATCTTTCGGAAGAGTCTAGAGTACGGAGAACCACCAATGATTGTTCTGGAAGTAATTTCATCCGTTTCGCAGTTTACGGACTCTTCTGTAGTGTCTTGAAGAATGGGTTCTTCGTTGATTATCTCCTGTAAGAACATTGCACTGCTTGACACTTTTTCAGTAACATGCCTAGCAAGCAGCACAATGCAAAAGGGCCTGAAAATTTGCAGGGCATCGTCAAGAGACACCGTGTTTTGCAACCTGGCAAAGACGAATGCTGCAAATTGTTTCAGGCCTTTATCGGTTGTCCTTTGATTACATGCGCAGCACACAGATGCAAAACGGTCTTCGACTTGATTTCTGCCCACTTTTTTTGTTTGTGGCAGATCGCATGTACACTTTCAAGGTACGCGAGCATTCCTTGTTAAAAGACAGTAGTACCGCTTGCATTATTGCCCAACTGTAGTCAGTCTCTACACGGTGTATTTGTAAAGTGGAGTATGTGGACAGTTTGAGCAAAAACTGCATGAGCCAGAATGTTATCGGCGGGATTGAATGCTCAGTCGAAATCATTTCACTAACTGGCAATGGGGGTGCATCTCTTCCTTTTCCAGGTAAGGTGATAGGATAGCATAATAAAGGATTGTCATTTTTTGTTTTGGAATCTTTGAGATAACACTACCAGTTGCGTCCAAATACAAAGAGACAGGTGATCGTTTTAAGCTATGTGACAGTATACTCATTCCTGTTTCAGTGTAGAGGTGTGCGCCAAACGGATCCACTTGAAAATGTTGCACATACCCCGGTGTGTTGTAAAATGCAGAGTCAGTTTCTCTGATGATTGACTGTGTCAGTTGTGTCTCCAATAATATGTTGTCATGTAGCTGCATGTTTATTTTTGTTTTTAATTTAATAAGAAATTACCTTCAGGACGCTTTTATTGAGGCTGTGTGTTATGTTACCTGCCAGAAGTTCCTCCACTGGTGTGTTTCTCAACCTCTTATAATATTCCTTGCTGACACCTTTAATTACAGCTTTGGATATTGTTCCACGTCCGATGTTGCTAGCAGGTGGGAAGCACTGATCAGATTTTCGATGCAATATTTCACCAGAACGGCACACAGTCACTGGGATGTACTGTTGTCGCAATGGTTTGCTTCGGATCGTAAACGAATAGCTTGCACAGCATGATGGAAAAGTGCATTTGGCACGCACCGTTATGTAAGGACAATGCAATTTTTGGCTCCCCATTGCACGTACATGTTGGTAGGTGAACCGGAGTGTACAGCAAGGATTTAATTTTCGGAATTTATTATATAGGTAGTGAGTCCATGGCGGCCTCAGTTTGTTTGCCCATTACAAAGGGGCTATTTTAGACCAGATCTTTGGTTCTATTAGCATTTTAAACTTTTTTTGGGGGGGTATGTGACATCTTTCTAAACGTAGGCCTATTCTTTGGACCTTGTCCAACTTTTGTTTCGACACTTTGGAGACTCAGATCACTTCGGGGAGGCACATGAATCTCACTCCCCGTCTTCACAAAAGCCTCTGGTTCACTCTCTCCTGATTCTCCAAAGTTTCTTTATTGTTATTTGTCTTCGGTGAAGACATTGTCGTTTGAGAAGCAAATGCTATTTCTTCCTTACTTCTTTGCTCAGTTGTTGTTCTAATATCCCTTCTGTTGTATTTCCACACCACATACAACCATTGTCTATTTTTTTGGTGTGTTGTGTCCAAATATTTTAGTGGCCAATGTGTGCCAGATCTGTGCATTTTGCTTGGTTTCTTGCTGAACTATGTTTTCTGCCTTGAATAACTTAACTAGAACGTCTTTACCTCCAGCAGTTGTCCACAAGTCTTGTCTGAGTGCTCCTTTTCCTCTTTTTGATTTCACCATTATTGTAGAAATGTATTTTAACAATTTAACACGTTTTAGTACCAGTCTTTCTCAGTTATGGAGTTACTGCTGCATTAGCAGTGGCATATTTATAATCACATGGCCTAAATTTTGATTAGGTTTGTAGCAGGTGCGCCAGGTGTGTGTGTTTGTATTAGGTGATTTTTAATGCTTCAGATGTTCAATAGCCTTTTGTTTTCAATCGAAATTCAGTGTGTCATATGTAACAGGATAAAATAGAAGAATATTTAATTTAATGTTTTGTTTGAATTCCATAAAATAAAGCATTTGGTTTTATTCATTGGTGTTCGAGGGCTTCCCACCTGTGGCTATTTATGATACTGCAGACATTGTATTTTGTCCCTCTTCTCTTGCCGTACTGCAGCAGATTCGAGTATAAATGCTGTAGGTATGTACGGTTATTCGCGCTCTAACCGATCAACAAAATAATGTTGATAACGATATATTTTAAGTTAATCTTTTTGACGCAGTTGCTTGCATAAATGTATTTGAACATATATACATAATGCATTTAACATGGTTGTTGAGATGGTTATAAATGTATTGAATTTCCATGTGCGTCACACGAGTGAGGACGAGTTCATTTCTGTGGTCAGTGTTTTAACATCCTGACAATTATTTATAGGCCTACTTCAGTGACCGTTCTCGTCGCTATACTTTTAAATCCCACTTCAGTTCCACTCAAACACCTGCAATTCCGACCACAAACATTTGGGGGTGGACCAAATTTGGTTTTGATCTAATGACGCCCCTGGGCCGGATTAAGGTCCACCTGGTGCGACGCCATCAGCGAATGCGTTAACTCTGCAGTAACTTTTTTTTTTTTTTTTTTTTTTTTTTTTTTTTTTTACAACGATGTCTTGGTGGGAGGAATTGTCTTCAATGTTAGGTGGTTGAATATCACTATATAGACAACAAAATAAATTGCGGATGTCCACATGAAATGAGGATTAGGGAAATTTCAGTCAGACTTTGACCAAAATAAACAGATGTCTTGAATAAAAAATGAAGACACCAGAAGTCCTGGAAGATTTAGTAGATTCTTAGTCAGTCACTTGCATGATTTGCAAATCAGTTCAACTACACTTGGATTGCCTACAATTAACTCAAATTGTTGTTCAAGTGATAGTTCACCCCAAACTGAAAAATCTCTCATTTACTCACCCTCATGTCAAAGAAAGAAAGAAAGTGAAACACCTCTGGGATGGCATGAGGGTGAGTAAATTATAAGATCAGTTGAAAATTAAAAAATATATATATTTTATTGTTCCACAAACTTTTATGGAATAATAAAACAATTATGATAAACTGTGGAAACAGACATGATTGTACAATTGTAACTATTTAGTTTTATATTGTTCTTTGTGTTTTGTTAGTATCTTCATGTTCCTTCCGAACAAATTTTTGTTGTGGATCCTGCAGTTGCTTAATCTGACATTGAGAGCCTCAGAACTGCATCCCAAAAATTTCAGTAAGACCATCTTAATTAGCCTATATTACATGACACAAACGCACCAATAAATCATTCTAAAAACATGTACACTTGAAAAGTTACATTTTCTTTCGGACATTTTGGAAAACTGTGTAAATTGTTTTCAAACACATGCAGACAATACTTCAGAATGTGCCTGAACCAACTCGGAAAGGAAGAGTGGGTGAACATTCAGTGGAGCTTGGTCATATTTCACACAAAGTCTAAGAATATGCAACAAGTTGTGGAGTGTTTGTCTTACAGGTAATCTTTAATGAAAAGATTAAGCTTTCAAATCTGATGGTCACTTTAGACATTGCTCTCACTGACAAGTGTTCTAATTGACATTAATTAACCATATGTATATTTTATAAGCTCTGCTGCTATAACAAACGTTGTTACAAATTTTCAAAGATGGCAAAAGAAACTGTGGAACAATTTCCTGAGATTCCACAGACATTCAATATCAATCCATCCAAAGAGCAAATTAAAGAAAAGAGAAGGGAGATGGCAGAGGAAATTTTCCTTGCATCAGGTTAATTGCTCAAATCAATGAAACATTTTGCGTCATAGCATTTAAATCAGTTAATGTGAGCTAAACATTTGTGTTAATAATTCTATAAAAATTTCCATTTTAGAATCAAAAGAGGACTACTGCTCTCTGTTCTTTGAGAGACCTCCCTAAAGGGACAAGCACAGACATCATTGACTGGGTAATTTTTGCACGTCGTCTTTAGCATACATTATTTTTGTTGAATTAGAATAGACCATGTCTGATATATATGAATAGAGTGGCATGTCCTGACATATACAATGGGGAAACGTGTGTTAAAACAGCACATCATAACCAGAGCCTTGTTTCCCGTAAGCACAAGAGATAGTAAAATCCTTCTTATGATTCATTTTACTTTTGTGGCCAACTTCCCAAAGCAATCATAACATTAGTAGAATTTAAAATGTTCACAGATTAACAAGAGTAGAGTAATAGTTTAGTGCTAATCATACAATGCTAAGAGCATCTTTAGCCCACTGATGATGGCACCTGCAGGCCAATAGTGAAAATGCACTTAATTCAGATAAAGTAATAGACCAAACAAAAATAAAAGATCTCTTCTCTTTTACTCACCCTCATATCATTCCAGATGTGTATTACTTTCTGTCCTCTGCCAAACACATAGTTTTTGAAGAATATTTCAGCTCTGTAGGTCCTCACAATGCAAGTGAATGGGTTCCAAGATTTTGAAGCTCAAAGTACAAAATGGCAGCATAAAAGTAATCCCCTGGTTGCATGGTTGGTCTTGATGGGAACAATAGGAGTTGTTCAGTAGAATGACAGTCCCAGTCACCACTGACAGACAACCTTCTGCCTAAAATCTCCTTTTTTGTTCCACAGAAGAAATTCATTAGTTTTAAAAATAATGAGAAGGTGAATAAATTATGGCACAATTTCTGTTTTGGGGGAACGATCCCTCTTAATTGCTATCACACATTGTATTATTAAACAAGTTAAATATATACTAATGTAATTACCACTGGCTATGTGTTATGTCAAAACATTTTATACACATGACATTTAGATTACATTGGCATTATGCTGATATGGCAGACTGCACAATGTCAGGGCTGCCATTAAATATGAGCAGGACTTAGCTACCATATTTTCACCCTCTTTCAACCTCATACAGGTTCAGTGTGAGAAGTGTGCTCGGTGGTTCCATGATTCATGTGCACAATTCAATGCTAAAGAGACCTCTGGCAAGGAATTACCATGGTTCTGTTTGTTGTGTACTGAAGCACAACTGATTTTTTTTAAAACAAATTAACAGGTAATTGACAAAATTCATAGAATTTTCATGAAAATATTATGTTATTTCCACAGCATGTACTGTAGAGATACATGTTGCAGCATTTTGAAATTGATTTCAAGTACTTTATTAATGCATAACCATGTCTGATGTTTTGTTTTAACAATCCTTTTCTTCTATTATTTAGAGAAGCTGAAGGATCTAAAGATCTAATTTGAGTGTGGGAACCGCTTCAAGAGAGCAAACATACATTTGTGTTGAACATAGTTGTTTATTTTGTTCACATTCTTTTCTTTTTATTTATATAGGCTAGAAATGGTTATATAATGTTTAATTTTTCATTTTTATTTTTAAGCATTCATTTATTTCATACAGTTTAATCTTATGTTGTGTGCTGCTTTATCTTCCAAGTTAGTCATAGGACAATGTAGTTAAGCAGCAATTTTTCATTGTCTTGTGATTAGTATAAATATATTTGTTGAATTTGTGCTAGTCAGACAAAGTCAGCTGGAGCGTTGAGAAATGAGCAAAGTATGAAAGAATCATTTGTTTGGCTTTATTTTCCATTTATGTGAATATGCATTATATTGTGAAATCATATCCAAGTTGTGTACAATGTATGGGAGGTATTTGTGAAGAAATTACTTGGACATAAAAACACATTGTAGAAATACAACACAATGATCCACTAGTACATGCACAACATTAAAAAACAATTTAACACATAATTTGAATTCAAGGGAGACCAGGAAGTTATATAGATGTATTTTATTCATTTAAAGCTTTAAAACAATAATAATTTTTTTTTAAAATCCAATAAAAACAGGAATTTTATGTATTGGAGGTGCACAAGAACCACGATGAAGTATACTTTGCAGACAAGAAGCAGCCCCAGACCATAAAAAAGGGTTCCAAAATGAAAAAAAAAGTGCTACAAATTAACTTTGAACTGTCTGTGTCCAGAAATTCTATATTTTAAAATAGGTAAGAACTGTACCAAAAGGAACAACTTTTAAATTGGGAAGACAAATTAGCATATTAAAAAGTGCTTTAAATAGTGACAAAACATAACATTATTTGTTCATATTTCACAGAATCCCAAAGTCAAAATCAAGCAGTTGACATTAAACATCAAAATTATAATTATAAATTCCATAATTTTAAAATGTAAAAAAATTAATCTATTTAGAGGAAAAAATTTACTCAAAATTGTTGCTACACCAAAACAGGAACAAGCATCTTGGTGCACAGCCAAATATTGACAATGAATTATGCACTGAACTCAACTCATCCATTCTTGATCATTATTTGGGCATTTATCACTGATTAAAAAAATGCACATCCATATTTCTTAAAACTAAATGTAGCCTAAGCAAGTTTAAGAGCATGTGAATAGTTCGCAAGTTATATGACAAACAGGCAAAAATATTAAATCGATGCAATTCCACCACAATAAATGTACATAATTTCATAATGCTTTTTCCATTTATTTTACAACATTAGGTTCAACCTATAACATTAAAATCCTTTCATTAAATAACGAAATATGGAAGTCAATTTAACGGATGTTTGTACGTTTTGCATTTTTGCGACACTCCCTTAATTTGTTTCCTGGGTGGAGATCGCTGTTTCAGGTTTCACACATTTGAAATACATTTACCGAGTAATAGCATCATCCATTGTTACTATAATGGTGTACCATGACATCTGGACGACACAACGTACAGACCACCACTTTTTAGCGATTAAACAGCCAAGTAACGGTAAGGAAAGTTCGTAAGTCAAACGAATGTCCAATATAAAAACAACTTTACCGCACTCAAGTAGTATACATGGAATCTCTCCATTCAATAAATAAACATTACCCTGTGTGGAAGAGATTAACCAATGAGTATGCAAACACATCTCCAGACTTCAGAATATTGAGATTACTGTTCTTATTGATAAACCGGTTACCGCCATGCTGAGTATCTCGCTGCCTGGTAACGGAGGTAAATAGTCTGCTGTCGAGCACACAGCGACACGCTTCCTGTCCGTCCCACTCTGTTTCAGAGCGTATTTCATTGGCTCACAAGCCCGTCAATCACACAAATTCGTCGACATCACGGAGAAACGCTTCAATATAAAATCCTGTTACCATGGCATCCATATTTCTAAGAAAAAATAATTCTTGTAAGGCAAGAAATATTTTTTTTAGCTAGACTTTATCTTTTCCTGGTAGAATTCTTTTAACTAAAGCAGAAGGTCTCTCTTGCTTATGTACCCAGCTATTTCATTATTTGTCCAATATAACACCTGTAAACAAATTAAAAGATTTTTATTTAACTTGAAAAAGATACAACAACATTTGAAAAACAGGTTTTATGTGGTAAAAAATATAAAATAAATAAATAATAAAAAAAAAAGGCTAATGAAGGTTTCAACATGTTAGACTTTTTTAATGTTAATAATACTTTCAAAAATTGTGTTAAACAATGTGTTCATTCACCAGGCGCTATCTGGCACTGTATCCTTCATAATATTTTAAAAATGTCTGGAGAGCTTACGTCCCTTCTAAGCTCGCTATAAAACTTCCATGAACACCAGTAGTAAATATAACATACTTTGTGACAAAATGATTGACAGGTGTGATTGATGACTTAATTGCTAACCTTTGACCTTTCCCCCCTCCCCATCCCCACACCACCCCTCATACTTTGTGCCAAAAGTGATTGATGGTCTATGATTGATGACCTGTTTGGTGGTCCCCCTTTGACCTTTCCCCCCCACCTCACCCCACCCCTCCCCGCCTCACCCCGCCTCACCCCTCCGGCAGTTGTACAGGCTGTGGTATGAATTGGTTGGTCAGCTGTTTTGATGCCCTCCCAGCGCTGTACCCGACCCATCTGTGTATTTAAAAGAGTAGACAAATTATTAATCTTTAATGATGTAAAATGTTAATGGAAACTGAGATGATAAAAACATTGTTATAAGAATTGTGTTCCTCATCCGTTCAATTAAATAATTGACGTAATCATTGAGATGTTTTTTTCAAAAACATGATAAGTAATGCGGGTGGTGTTATTGTATTTATTATTATTATTGTAGGGGGTAAAAAAGTGTCTATTACATTTAAAATGTCTCTTTTAATGGTTGCAATGCTTGGTGCTAAAACTTGGTTGAAGATTTTAATTTTTAACAAAAGTGATGAAAATGTGTTTCTAAAACAGTGGATATTAGTTGAATAAAAACTCATTCAGACACAAAGTGATGAAAATGTGTTTCTAAAACAGTGGATATTGACTGAAGCAAACCCATTCAGATGCAAACTAAGACTTTCTTTATTTTTAAACAAAGCGTATCATGTTCCCATATGGTCTAGCGGATATGATTCCTGGCTTTCAACCAGGCGGCCCGGGTTCAACCCCCGGTATGGGAATCTGTTACGTGTTCGCACCTGGTTAGTTGGGATATGCGAAAACAATTGCATTTTCACTGACTCTGTAAGCGTACAATGACAATAACGTTGATATAATAAAAACTTTTATATATAAACATGTTTAACAGTTAATTTCAACAAACACCATTTCATTGAATTAGTAAAATGCATCTTTAAAGAAAGAATCTTACATCTCCCGCTCAAAGTCCTTTCACGAGCTCGGCCAAATGAAAATGAAGAAACAGACAAGAGCCCCAGGCGCGGGGTGCCGCGTAAGAATTCATTCACAGGAGTTAACGTGTGTGTGTGTGTGTGTGTGTGTGTGTGTGTGTGTGTGTGTGTGTGTGTGTGTGTGTGTGTGTGTGTGTGTGTGTGTGTGTGTGTATGTGTGTGTGTCAAGAGCCCTTGTGTAAGAATTCATTCACAAGAGTTAACAGGTGTGCGTGCATGTGTGTGTGTGTAAACAGAGTGTCTTGAGGGGTTTATTTTTATTTACTATCCTGTATGCATTGGAGCATCAAGGTGGGTGGTCAACGGTAAATATTGACATTCTATCATCTCACAGGCGTAAGTTAATGATATCCCTATAGGCGTGAGAGTCAAAGCATCATTGTATCAATGAGAAAAGTGCTGAGAGGCCAGAAGTATGCCAATATCAAATATACCCATGCTGCATTAAGAGTTTTTAACTAATCATATCAATATTGTAATTTAACAGGTTCGTTTCATCACACGCAGTCACCTACTAAAAATAAAACTAATACATTCAATAATATTATAATTAAACAGCTACAACCCATATGTTATTTTAATTATGTAAGTGGTTAAACAGTTATTAGGTAGCCTAAGTTATACTCTTAACGGCATTTATTTCATCCATGTGTGTGTTTCTTCAAGCGCATTCGTCAACTAAAAATAAATAAAAAGAGAAACTTTCACGAATATTTACGATCAGATAAAGCTGTTAAGGACGCGTGTGTGTGTGTGTGTGTGTGTGTCAAGACCCCTTGTGTAAGATTTCATTCACAGGAGTTAACGTGTGTGCGTGCATGTGTGTGTGTGTGTGTGTGTGTGTGTAAACAGAGTGTCTTGAGGGGTTTATTTTTATTTACTATCATGTATGCATTGGAGCGTCAAGGTGGGTGGTCAACGGTCAGCATTGACCATTCTATCATCTCACAGGAGGTATAGGCGTTTTCGGACAATGGATGTATATTCAACCAAGTGTCCGAAAGGTGTAAGATAAAGCGGTTATTTCGCATCAGTATTTTCTTCACGCTCATTCGTCAACTAAAAATAAATAAAAAGAGAGACTACCCCATAGTAGCGCCGCCCCAGTTTTCCTGCTGTGTTTGCGGTCATGTAAGATAAGTCATTCTGGTGTTTGTGTACGAAGCGAGAGCATCTGTGTAACACATAGCATTATTCTTTAAAATGGCTTTTATTTTCAGAAGTATGTGATGCATGTACGATGATTTTAAATATTTGTACTTTACAGGTAAACGTGCATTTTGGTAAATTGATGTTTAAACATTTTTCTACGTAATTCAGGCCCGATAGATGACCATGAAAATTTGAACACCATCGATCAACTGTGTAAGTCACGTAAAGATTTTAATGTAATTATTTATATATATTAGACGTGTTTAAATATTATGTGACTATATTCTTTTATTTTCAGTGACTGAACCCTTAATTAATAATCCAATGGGTGAGAACAATACAGGAATCCGATCGGCGCTGCAAGGTATACACAATTTTGAGTTAGCTTGATCATGCAATATTGATTATAAATAAAAAAAATGTATTTTCTGGTTGCAGATATTTCAAACTTTGACGCGGCTACGCTTGTCACACAACCTGGATTCACCACTGCTGAACCAAAGGACCAACGGTCGCTCCGTACACCATACAGCAAGAATAATATCCCGAGGAATCAACGTAAACCCCCCTTACATATTGCATCTCCAGCTGGAAATGGTACAAGAGGGGATTTTGGTAAAAAACAGACTTCGGTGTTAAACGAGTCAGTTGGTGAGTGGGGTTTCACGCTAACATTATTTAAAATAAATAAATGACAAATCCTCGCTAACACACATATTCTGTACACATTTTTATATAGATCTGTACACTACCAGTTTGCAGACTGAGGACCCCGCATTGATATTCGATGATGCATTTTTCATGAGACGCTGGGAGGCCGGTAGTTTCAGCAACGAAATTGTTCCAGACAATACCGATAACGCAGTCTCATCTCCCGTGATACCGGCGGTGCCGGATGAATCTCTGTTGGTTAACGCTACAGGGGATTTGCTTTCGGCGAATAACACAATCTTGGATGGCACGGACGGTGATACGACCCGTCAGGAGTTTGTGGAAGAGTCGGCGGTGATTGCTGGAGAATCTATCCGCTCAAATCAGCAGAACTTTCATCATGATTTGTTGATTGAACTGTGTGAACGGAATCGAAGGGGTGAAGAGAGATTGGATATCATTTCAGATAAAGTGAATATCATTTCAGATAATGTCAAACGCCTCTGTGACTGTTTCCATATGGTTATGACGAACTCAGAAGAGCAAGGAACTCTTACAAGGATTATGCTTGATCGTGTTGGAGCAAATCGTGAGATATTAAATAAATGCGATCGTGTTCTTCAGAATTCCTACAGAGAAAACCAAATAATGGTAACTGCATTATCCAATATTAATAACACTGTCAATGCTGGTAGATGATAACAATGTTAAAATGTGTTGTTTTGGGTTATCTTGTTGATTTGTGATTGTTTTTTCATAAAGTGTTTTGTGTAGTTGATGTATAATTAGTGGAGAATAAATCTAAATTGAAAAAGATTTTCAAATATGGCTAGTGAAAAAAAAAGATTACGTTCAAACGATGATTTGCAAGATTGTCAACCAGACTTTGAACAAACCCCTTCAGCAAGAACTAGATATGATCATTTGTCAAATATTGAACGGTTACAAAATATTATAGATGATCAGTTGGAATGTTTAGGACCTGCCTATTTGGATTTAAATGGTAGATTAGAGGCTATTATTCAAACACAGAGAGAGCATATAAATGCTTCCAATAACAACAAAGACTGTGAAAGGTTAAATATTTCATTAGAGCCATCATCACACAGATCGCAAGGGGTGAACTAAACGATACAGAGACGCAAACATCAGAGCCGCCATACTCTAATTTATGCAAAATATTAGAAGATATGATTAAAAATCATGAAGAAATGGCCTCAACACCTAGTCTGTGTGAAAGATTAGAAGCGCTGATAAAAATGCAAGAGGCTGGTAATAACGGGGTTGATAATGAGGCTGCTAATAATGAGGATAATTTGTTTGTCAATGCAGTACAGATTGGTGGTGTAAGCAATATTTCATCAGACACGAATGACCCCCATGTGAGTTTAAGTCAGAACGATATTGATGAATTGGCTAGAAACGGTGGAGTTTTAAACGAATTCACGATTGTGTCAAGACCGATTGTTTCAATGGTATAGAGATACACAGAACTCTAAATTTAAGGGAAATAACATCTACAGACCTTGCTGCATACAGTACATCTGTGCATAATGCATTGTCTGAGATGGTGTCATTCTCCAGACAGATGGCAAATGAATCTGGTATTATTAATATATCTCTTAGAGGTCCCAGTCTGAAATCTGATGTAAATTGTGTATTATCACCTAGTAATGGCTACGATGAAAACATTTTTGTTGAACAATTTGAAAAGATCATGCAGAGCAATGCGAAAGTGATGGCTGACGACAGTTTGCAGTTACATGCGTCCATAGCCAGAAGTAAGAACGGTGGCGCTCGTCGAAAAGCTGGTTGATATAACACATGATGAAGTAGTTAGAAGAAAACGAATGCATTTATTTTCCCCCGCCAATACAACAAACAATCTGTGCTTTTCAATATGCCTCGCATATTTTCTCGACACACAGATTTCGCATGACACCCGACACATACCAGCATACACAGACAACATCGTGAGGAATAAAAAGAACTTCACCTTGCAAAACAAGTCAGTTGTTAAAAAGTTTCAAGTGGTGTATAATAAAAGACAGCTATTCCCTGATTATACAACACTACCATATCGCTACTAATAATTTTTTGAACCACCGCAGTGTGTGGGAGGTTGATGGTTTTGATTTTAGACTTCAACATCCTTTTTCATGTGTGATAAGCGGACCTTCAAATTCTGGAAAGTCTTATTTTGTAAAAATGTTGTTGGAAAATGCTGTAAATATGATTTCTAAAAAGATTGAAAACATTGTGTACATTTATGATTGTTGGCAACCGCTGTATGACGAACTGTATAAAATGTATAACATTAAATTTGTGGAAGGAATACCACAATCTCTGAATGATGATGATTTATTACCTGTCAATAAAACTAATCTGTTGATAATTGACGACATGATGAAGGAGGCCAGTGGAAACTCTGAAGTGGAAAAACTGTTCACTCAATATGTTCACCATAGAAACCTCAGCGCTATTTATATTGTGCAGAATTTATTTTTCCAAGGTAAATCCAGCAGAACCATCAGTTTGAATACAAATTATTTAATATTGTTTAAGAATCCTCGTGATAACAATCAGATTAATGTGTTGGGAAAACAAATGTACCCCGGAAATACAAAATATTTTATGGAATGCTATCAAGATGCTACCAACCAGCCTTTTGGATACCTCATGATAGACTATAAAGCAAAAACCCCTGAACATTTTCGTCTCAGAACGGGGTTACTTTCAACCCACCCAGTAGTTTACATTCAAAAAAGAAAGCAGTGATTTTGGTGAAATGTCTACTAGATTGTCTAGAAACCTCCCCCTGTTAAAAATGCTATTTAAAGCGACCCCGACGCAAAGACGTCTTATTATGCAATCAGCATCTGACCATCTCATTTTAACATTGTGTGAGGTAGCTCTTAATGTGCTCTATGGCACAATACCTCTAACGACGCAGCAGCATCGCCGGTTGAAGAGAAAAAGGACTGAGATTAAATACATAGCCAGTAAAAAGATTGGTGTGTCCAGAAAAAAACGCATGATCAACCAGAACGGAGGATTTCTTCTTCCGCTCCTGAGCATAGCAATCCCCTTTATAACCAGTCTGATAACGTCTAAACAAGGTTGAAGATGGAGTACGCTGAGAAGCTGTTTTTAGTCCCTCAAAATCAAATAGATAAACTAAAGATGTCCAATACCCGAGAATCTATTCAACAAACAGTGGAAGATGATCTGGATCTTGCTATAAGAAATATTTTGAATAAAGACAATTTGGCTGCTCATGAGAAAGCCAAACTTTACACCTCAGTTTTACAAAGATTTTTGACAGTAGTTAAACAAGGGGATCGAGCCAGCAACACATTAACGCTTGCATTTCCACCCCCCGATGCGTCTCACAAAGAGTCCTTTGGACCCCCTGTTGAAGATGGTGGGGGCGATGATATTGTCGATGAAGTGTTGAAAAATGTACCATTGAAAAGTGTGAAAAATGCAAGATACATCATGGATAAAATGTCTAAAGCCAGAGAAGTTTCATCTTGGAATGATTCGGGAGAGTTTGTATTTAAAGGCGTCACTATACAGGGATCACACGTGTTGGATCTTGTGGAGAGTTTAACATCCCCACATAAATTAGGAATGACCGTAGGCCTCATGGATGGACTGAGTTTTTGCAGGCAATTGCTGTTTTAAACATACCCTATTCAACAGTCCCAAACCACGCGGTTAGACATGTAATAAGTTCATTTAAAACCAACCCGTCTACATCGTCCTCTATGGCACAAAGAATGTATTTAAGTACACCTTCTTCTAAGGGGTCGGAGGCGTTTAAATCGCCATCTCGTGAACAAAACCAGTGGTTGTCATTTTGATGTTGTATAATATATTGGTCATATTTTTGTACAAATTAATCATGTGATATTCAATAAAGCAGTGACATTGATACATTTTGACATTGTACTCTTTTTATTTATTAGAAACAGTCGTTTTACAAATCATGTATTTAACATAAACGTTTCACCCATTTGAACACATTGAATACACTTAAATACAGTACTATTACAATGAGTTATCCTTAGTTTTTTCACAAAATGCGATACAAGAACATCATTATTAATTAAATCGTCGCTATAAAGCATCATAACATCATCATAATCACGACCTCGAATCATATGATATAGGAAGAAAACACAATGATGACCACATGTGACAGACATAAAAGGCTGAACTTGTTTAGCCGAATACTGAATGCGTGTTGAATTCCTTTTTAGAAATTCAATGATTGATACAGGAAAACGAATAAAATCAGGACTATTACCGAAACTGTCAAAGAAAAATGCTGAGCCAAACTTATTTATGTAAATAGCCACCCAGTGTTCCCCGGGGAGGTGCGAAGGATGTGTGTTGATTATGACGGCTGTGGGTAGTGTTCTTATCGGATCCTTTGGTAAATAATCACATGGTAGTACACCAAGAAAATGCGTGTTTTGTGTGATTCTCTCCATAGCTACGGTAAGTTGTATGGTGTTCATGTTTTTAATTAATAGTAGTCAACAAGCACCTGTCTTCGGTTAGAAACTTCAATGATGTTGTCAAAAACAGCATAAACAATTAGATTAATGGTTCTTGGAAGCGGTTGTCTGAACCGTACTTCTAGTCTGATATTCCCAGACTTAAAAAGCGAGATGTGTTGGCCACACTCTTCATCTGGTGTGAGGTTAAAACCATAAAGTGTATAACCCTGCAGAAAATCTTCTCTGTCGATTACCAATGCTTGGTTTTTTAGATGTCTTCCAGACGAAAGCGCGAGCTGGTAAAACTCTCGTACGGCTGTGCCTGATCCAAAGTTGGGTTGTAATGGTTTGGCGGGGTGTTGCTGTCCATCCACATAAACAGCTAGAAACTCCAGATCGTAATGTTTAAATGCAAAAGGGTTTTTATCGTATGCCCCTGTAAAAGCATCATTATCGACCATGCCCAATATGATAGATTTGGGGAGTGTTCCTAAGAATAGGTTTTCCTGGTTTGATACACGGCTTCCAGCTGGTATGGAAAATTTTTTCAGACAAACTCTATCAATTGGATATTTAGCGGTTGTTGAGAGAAGTGCTTGAGCGTGTCCCAGTCTCACTCCTGGTGAAACTGATACTTTTTTAACAAACAGAGACGCTGATAAAATATTTAGTTTGTATGCTATAGCGTCACTCCTCATTAGACAAAATTCATCTTTGCCTCTTGTCAACCGGATTTTAATGTCCACCCCGTTAAGCATGAGTTTTTCTTGAAAGAAAATATCGCTGTGTATGGGTGATAAAAGTTCGACTACGGCACTTTCGTTGCTAAAGGCAGCCCTCTTTGTCAGACCAATGTTAGCCCCTGCTGGGTCGCCTACATCCATATGTCCTGCAGAGTCTTTGTAAAATAATCCTGCTGAGAATACGCTTTCCAGGGTATCTTTACCGTAGTTTAAAAGGCATTCTATAATACATCGATAAGGGTATGTGTTTGTACTCTGTGAAATTAACCTATCACCAAGTGATACATCAACCTGTGAAAAAATAGTGTTTCCTGGATAATTGATCAGTCCAACAGGGGTCCCATCTCTGATATCTGTACCGTCCGGATTTGTGATTTTAACACGCATGTAAAGCAGTGTATTATTTAAATCTACATAATCTTCACCATTCCCTGCTATGAAAAATTCCAAGGGGGTGGTGTTCGATATTGCAGATAGAGGAGGTATTTCAACGTATGTGTTTTTTTCAATAGCCGTCTGAGTCATCGGTACCGTAAACAGATCCAGTTCTGATTTAATACATTCTTCGGACATGGTATGTAGCAGAGCCATGGTTTAGAATATCGTTTTAACAGAGCTCTTCACCGATCCAGATGAGCCGCGCTTCACAGCTCTCTTTCGTCTTTGTTGTCTAACTGCAGATATCTTAGGTTGTTTCCTGGTTTTATTTACCGCTTGACCACTCCTCCTCACCTTCCTCACTCCTGGTGGTTTAGACCTTCGTTTTCGTGACATAACCATTAACCCCGACCCATCTTGGGCTTTATTGTTATTAAAGGTATGTGACATGGCATTGGTGACAACATCGCTGACTATGTTTTTAGCAGCATTTTTAAGATGTGGTTTGGCAATGCTGAAACCTCTTTTTAACAATGGAAGAGCCATTCTAAACAACCCCCTGAAAAGTCCTCCGAGACCTGCCCCATACATAACCCCTCCACCCGCATACCCCGGCAGGCCACCGCCTGCTTGATTTTTATAATAGTTTACATAATGAGCAGGATCCATTTGGTACGGGTTATAATACACCATTTTAAAGGATCGGTTGTTTCACAGGTCTGAAGTGTAGTTTAACGACAACTTTACCGTAAGCAAATGGCACCCCCCTGTTTCTGTCGTCTTTGAGTTCAATACAAATCTCTCCAATAGAATTTTTATTCACTGACACGTAGTGCGTTCTGTCATATGTCACACTGATCATTTCACGACCCGACCCGGTTATATGTACGCATCTCAAAAGCGGAACGTGTGCATCCCCCACAGTTTGATATTCGATAACATCTGTGTACACATATATGCTGTAAAATCCTCCGTTCATGTCGGTTTGATGTGGTGCATACACTGTTGTAAAAGTGGTTTCACTATGATCGTTTACAGCTTCCCATGGTTTCTCCGGTATTACACCCAAAATAATGGCTAGTTTACCGTAGAATGTTAAGGCTACTCCTAGTGGCGCTGTCATGTAAACTTTGTTTTTCACAAGGTCGTAACCGAAACGTACATGACTAGGTAGAGAAACATTTAGCTCCCTAATTACAGATGCTATTTTGTCATAATATCCGGTTTTCAGATTTATGGTCACAAAATTTTTGTTGTCGACAACATCTCTCAAGATGATTTTCGCATCATCATCATCAATAGTGTACCACGATCTAGGGTATTCAATTTCGGCCAGACCCACCTCCCAATTACCTTTTAAGTTTATAGTTCTGGCTAATCTTGTTCTGTAATTCGAAATTTGGTTTTCGGGGTAAAGAGCTAATGAAGCATTGCATGGCAATGTGACATAAAACCCTGCATCATCCATGACCGTTCACTGTAGAAATGAACTCAGATGTCAATTGTATTTTCTTTATATGCTTAAAGAGCTCTGTAGATCTACAACATCTTTTTCATTGACCCAACTGTCAAACTTCGGAGGCCATCCCACCCACCGTACGAGAACCATGTTTTTTTTACCACACTTCTTCTTGTCTAATATTTTTTCTACTTTAAAAGCATTGTCCTTGTCCATAATAATTTTTTGTAGCTCCTCTTCATAAAATGAGCCGTCGATAACCTCCCCGTCATAATCAGATAGCTTGTAGACTGGTGGTTGACGTGGCATACATTCGGTTATAGTGAAAAATTCATCCGTGTAGTTTTGTTCATACCCCTTGGTAAAAGGGCCCCTCATCTTTGATATTCTAACCACGTCGCCGATTTTGTATTTAAATACAGGCTTCTTCTTACACACATTACCATACAAATTGTCATAGACGACCGGTTCATTTTCTTTGTTGACATCTACAGGGCGCATTTTAATACTTCTGTGATAGCTACTGTTGTATCCTTGAATAAAGTCTTGTAAAACGTCGATGTAGCGTTTAGAGTTTATAGCCGTTAAATATCGCCACATCCGTCCTTTTAATGTTCTATTAAAGCGTTCAATAACGCTTGCCTTCAATTCACTCCCTGTGCTGAAATGGTAAATGTTGTGCTTTTTAGTTAGTTGTTGGAAATGCTTGTTAAAAAACTCTTTCCCCTTGTCAGTCTGAATTTTCTGAGGGACTCTACCCTCTTGTAGTATTGAATTAAACGCATTGGCCACAGCCAATCCAGTCTTGTTCTTTATACAACGCACCCATGCATATTTGCTAAAGACATCTATACATGTAAGCAGAAATTTAGTATTGTCATTTTCCATAGAATATATTGACATATCTACCAGATCCATTTGAAACTGTGTGTCAATACCATAAACAAGGACTCTATTCCTTTTAAAATTGTGACGTAGTGGTTTGTGGAGTGTATAAGCATCTTGACTGGCTAACCAGTCTGAAACATCTTTACCACTTAGCAAATCACCACTTTCCTCTAATACACCACGTTTTAATCTATTTACACCCCCTAAAGAGCCGGGGTTAGATGGTGTGTAGTACACCTTATGCAGTTGTTCGGTCATGTTACCAGCTCAGACACGTGTAAATAATGAGACAGTGATTCTATAAAACACCCCTTTTATTTTAAATCAGGGTAATCACACAGTACAAAGCATACTTATACATTTAAAATAGAAAGACCAACATCATGCATTGTCGAGATATTGTAGGAAATTAACACATGTATCAGAATTTTTATCAATCAGGTGATTTACCAGAATATTAACATTTTCAAAGACATGTCTAGAACTCTGATCGTTTCTTGACAATAATATCACACACATATCAGTTACATATGTACATAAACATATTATATTGCCAATTTTACAATCATTATTGCATTCAAACAATGAATTTACGATGTTTTTAAGAAACACACAGGATGAATCATTCTGGCAGACACAGCGTTGTATCATTTCAGTCCATTCGTTTGATATACCTCTGACTATATCCATGTGCTTCTTTAGACAAATCACCCGTTTGTTAATATAGGGGTCATTTACAAGCTTGTTTTGTCCAGAACTATTATCATTAATGATCTTACACAGCATGTTGACAATTTCACAATGAAGACGACGTCTCAGAATAAATTTAAGCAGTCCAGTAACACTGTAGCAGATCCCCATGTTAGCGTCAAAATAAGGAACCAGTCGGACTGTCTTTCCACCCGTCCACTGCGTCATAGACAGCCTGTTCACCGCTATCATTCACCAGCTTCTCACGGATTTCACGCAGTCTCTGTAGAATGTGTGGCTCCTCTCTTAGTTCACACAACACGGTTTCGATAATTCCATGGATTCTCTGAGGAGTCAGCGTCAATCCAAATGGGTTCAAAGCATGGCCGATGACTTGTTTTAACAGCGGTTTAAACACTTTACTACAAATTTCTTCAAAATGGATGAAAAAGAAATACTTGTCAGGATCATACAAACACGTGTGCTGTACCTGACTGGGGTGATCCACTTCACAACCGTAGCACAACTCTTTTAACTTCAAGCCGAGGAGATGCTCCAGAATGACCACTATGACTGCTTTTATAAAATTGACGCTCTTTACATCAACAACGCCATCGGTATCATCATCCCCCTTCAGAGACGATGCATCTGGAAGCGTGTGTCCTGGTCCGCGAGATGAAATGAACGTTAGATTGTGATAGCCAAGATCCATGCAAAACTTGTCGAGCCAATGGCCGATGATAGGATCACCTCCAGGGGGGTTACACCTTGCTGAAGTAGATGCGTCATCGGATGATGCGAAGGCCCCAGCAGATTCTGTAGTATCGTGTTGAGACATGATGATTCGCTCTTTTGGTTTGAAATGAGAATGGGGACCACCCGCTTTTAAGGTCTATAGAATGTGGGTGGTGTTACAAGGGCGGCGTCCTGCGAACTTCCCCACACTTTTCGGGGTCAAACAGTCTGACCTTAATTATATTGTATTGGTCATATGCATCATTCCATTTAAACAGTTTGTCTATCTTTGAAAAAACATCATTCAGGATAGGCACATCTTTCCATTGAAATAAAAACTTCATGTGATCTGTCTCTGTGGAAGGACACACTCCGTCCCTGGTAAGTACGTATCCATGGTCATCCAGCCTCTTGATAGTATGGTCACCAACATCCTCTGCAATGAATAAAGGTGCATCTCCAGAATCATTCAGATCCCTCCAAACACGATTGTAAAACACACCCCAGTCCTTTTCCGTGAAATGCATTGCATCGTCCCTGTTGAATAACTTAACAGAATGAGATGTTCTGTCAAAGTCGTACACGCACAAACGACCATCGTCTAGATGAAATTCACATTTCAGAGCTCCTAAAGGATCATGGAGATCCCTGGTTATGCATGGCCCATATCTTTTCCTCGGAGCCCAATCTAGCTTAGCATTTGTTTCTACATCATTTACCAACGGGGTTTTAGGATTTCTGGGGGATGCCATTGCTCAAGCGGAAAATCACAAAATGCTCACAGAATACGAATAATTTGTCTACTCTTTTAAATACACAGATGGGTCGGGTACAGCGCTGGGAGGGCATCAAAACAGCTGACCAACCAATTCATACCACAGCCTGTACAACTGCCGGAGGGGTGAGGCGGGGTGGGGAGGGGTGGGGTGAGGTGGGGGGGAAAGGTCAAAGGGGGACCACCAAACAGGTCATCAATCATAGACCATCAATCATTTTTGGCACAAAGTATGAGGGGTGGTGTGGGGATGGGGAGGGGGGAAAGGTCAAAGGTTAGCAATTAAGTCATCAATCACACCTGTCAATCATTTTGTCACAAAGTATGTTATATTTACTACTAACACCAGACTCTCTTGGCATGGGAACTTTGTTTTGTCCACATTTTCTCACCTCACAAGGTGAAGTTATGGAATAATGAAATGATTATAGAAAATAACAAGTCAGTTGTCCTTAAGAGCTGGCATGAAAAAGAATAGATTATCTTTGTGATATGTTAGATCCAGAAGGGAATGTTTACACTTATTTGATTTCATTTCTAAACTTTTCTGTTGTCCATAAGGAAAAAAGCAATATAATAATACCTAGTGGTCTTGTTCTTTTAATGATATGTAATTTATAATTTGGAGAGATTGTAAAGACTGAACAAAAATGTATAGTAGAAGATAAGAACATTTATGACCACAAATGTAGTAATAAAAATATAAGAAATGTTTTTCTCTCAAGGAAACGAATCACCCCCAGGGGAATTTTATTTTTTTGAAATTCACTAATAGAGAATAATATTTAAAAAAAAAAAAAAAAAAAAAAAAAAATGCATGGCTCTTACCATGAGAAATACACCTAAAAATTTTTTTTATTAAATGTACCCCACTAACGATATCACATCTAAATTTGGTAATAATGATTTGAGTTGTAATTTTTGTAAAAACAATCTTGATTCAATCAATCATCTTTTTTTTAAATGTCCCCATATCCAAGAATTTTGGTTTGACCTATCCAAATACTTCACCTCAAAAACTGAATCAGATATTGCCTTTATTTTGTGCATTATAATTTGATATTTTTCTCATTGCAATGATAATATAGAATATATAGTGAATGTTATTATTTTATTAGCAAAATACAATAAATGTAAAACTGTTAAATTGTATGACGAAATTTGAATGTATCAAAATTTGATCATTTATTGTCTCTGTATATTTAATTGATGTACTATTTTGCGTACTTATTTTTATTATTATTAATTTTATTTAAGTTTTCACTTATCTCTGTTTTTTTTTTAGACTATGTTGTCATTCAATGTTAATTTACTTAAATTTTAATTGTTTAAGTCTTATTGAATTATCCTTGTATTTTCGGTTTACATAATATTAAAAAAAAAAAAAAATTTAAATAAAAAAAATAAATAAAAAGAAATATTGTTTGGAATTGTTTAGTTTTTTGTTTTCTATTTCTTTATTGTCTCATAATTGTTGTTCTGATAAAATATAATAAAACTGTGCTAAAATCTTTTCAGTGTAATATTATGGCAATACTTCCATGTCCACTTAAATTCTACAAAAATGTAACTTTGTTGTCCATCCATCCATCCATCTTCAACCGCTTATCCGAAGTCGGGTCGCGGGGTAACTTTGTTGTAAAAAAAAAAAAAAGTAGCATGTTTATAAAATCTTTCTTGAGATTCACATTTGAGTGTCTTTGCAAAGATTATAATAATTATCTAATAATTGAACAAATGGCTCAATCTAAACTGAAACAAGTAATAAGCAATAAAGCGCAATCAAAAAATCTGTAGAAAAGGTTGCTTATATTAATAATAAGTACTAAATAATCTTAAGACTAAAGTCTGAATGATAGTAATGATTTATCGTTTTAAAAATATTATTTCATCAAACAATTTCCTAGGGATGTTGAAGGAATATTCAACACAAATTAAGCTCAATCAACAGCATTTGTGGTAGGCTATAATCCTGATTACCACAAAATAAATAAAAAATAACTTGCCCCTCCCTTTTCTTCCATCAAAATGGAAGTGAATGGGCCCATTTTTGGAGGGTTTAAAGACTGTATTTGAAGCTTATAGTTTTATAAAAGCACTTACATTAATTCTTCTGTTAAAACGCATGTATTATTTGAGCTGCAAATTTGTTAAAATCATCATAACTTTACACGGAAAAGGTTAGCGACTTTATAATGCTACAATCACGTTAACACATATTGTTTGTGGCTATATTTTTTTAAACAGAATATTTTAATGTTTACAGATTGGTCCACATTCACTTGTGAAAAGTGCTATACAAATAAAAATAAAATGCCTTGACTTCCATTTTAAGTGTCTCAATGTAACCACGATTTTTTGCATCTTTTTTTTTTTTTTTAAAAAAAGGAGGAACAAGTCTAAATTATTTTTGTGTTAATCAATATTATGCCACAAATGCTGTCGATAGATGCTAACTTGTATTGAACCCAAAGTATTCCTTTAAGATTTTACTACAAACAGGTTTCAAAAGAAAAGGTCACACGATTTATTGTATTTCAGTTGTTTATTTCTATATTTTGGATAAACATTTTTGGACCCTAAATTATAGGATTTTAATATGGCTAAACTTGGTACAAACACGGTGAGGGGCCTCTGCCCAAGGAAGACGCAGATTTACCAGTTGGGAAACCGCTTTGCGGGATATACATCACACGGGTCTACCACGGTACAGGGCCTAGTTAGCACACTTACTGGGCTGGCAGTGAGTTTCTCTGTAAACTCGCCTGCCACAGGGCCAAGGAGGAAGGACATCCAGGGTCCACGACTTCGTGAACACTACTGGGGTAAAAAGCGCATGTCTTCACCGGAGGGGAAATGTGATATGCACAAGCGGTACACCTGACCAGCTGTCCTGGAGCTTACCTGCTCTTATCTGACAACACACAGGACGAGACCGGCTCAACCTGGAGATTGTAAAACCTTGCAAAGGTGTGGGGTGTTGCCCAGCCTGCTGCTCTACAGATGTCTGCCAAAGAGGTGCCAATATTCAGGGCCCAGGAGGCTGCCACACTCCTAGTGTGTTCATAGACCCAAGGCGGGTGGCACGTCCTGGGTGTGATATGCCAAAGTGATGGTGTTAATGAGCCAGTGGGCGATCCTCTGTTTGGAGACAGCACTCCCTTTCTGCTGTCCACCAAAGCAGACAAAGAGCTGATCAGAGCGTCTAAAGCTCTGCATGCGATTCAAATAGACACAGCAACGCCAAGTCTGGGTCTGCCTCCTCCTGGGGTAGCGCTTGCAGGTTCACTACCTGATCCCTAAAGGGTGTTGTGGGAACCTCTTGCTCTTTTCCCAGTTGACCCAAAGCCCCAGCCGGCTGATGTCCCTGTGCACACACACAACAAATCCCGCGAATGAGCTAGAATCAGCCAGTCATTGAGATGTAGGACCAAACCGTAGGAAGGGTCTGTATCGAGGTAAAACTGAGAAGTGGAAGTACGTGTCCTTCAGGTCTACCGCTGCAAACCAATTTTGATTCCGGACACTCGCTTGCGTCAGCATCTTGAATGGGTGTCTGTGCTAGGCCCGGTTCAGAACTCGCAGGTCCAAGATTGGCCGCAACCCACTGCCTTTTTTCAGTAAGATGAAGGATTTTCCACCCAGCCCTGTGTAGCGGGTCTCTGACTTTCTGGGTTGCCCATCTCAGGGGTGCTTTGAAGCCTTCCTCTGGATCTTAGCGGCCGGTATTGAGACGGGTGGCGTCTGCTTCCTGTGGGTGGCTCCATGCCGCAAAAACAAACAGGATGCATAAAAGTATCATACAAGTTGTCCATATGACTCATGGTCTATGTATAATAAGTCTTCTGAAGACTCACAAGACTCACTGACTCAGTCACAGGTGTAAACAGTTCTCTAGAGGGAAAGACTGTCAGTGAATAACGACTTAAAGTTTGAAAAGCGAGTTTGTTGCCAGACAGATATTGCAAATATTGTGTGATTGCCAAACTTGCGAAACATTCTGGACTACTAGCTTTGTCTAAGAAACCATTCAACTGGTCAGCTGGTTCCTCTACCTGGATCTCCTTTTTCTCCCTTCCATCTCTTCCTGGAATTCCAACATGTCCGGTGGGACCAGGCTTTCCCGGTGCTCCTGGTAAACCTGGAATGCTGCAGATAAATTGATGCAGGGCTCTTTTGGATTTAGCCTCTAGTAGCTGAGTCATAATGTACTGAGAGAGACAGACCAAGCCCACAATCACCCACATCCTGAGACCTAAGCACAAAAACAGAGGAGCAAAAATGTATGAAAATTAATTTTGTGATCATTTACACACAATGATGTTGTTGTAAACCCAAAGACATCAGTTTTTATGTCAGTGACATTGAATTGAATTAGTTCTCATGTGTCTTGTGACCATTCATTTTGGTCATTAAACCGGCATTGAAAAACAATTTAACCTAAAAAAATGTCATCATGAGGTAACATCTACAGTAAATGAACTGGTTGGATTCAAGAAAAGAATATTGAAATGTCTGAATCAACCTGAATAAATTAGGTCACACCAAGAAAACACATTTTTTAAAGGCTAGATCAAGTACAGTTAGCTCCTTAAGGTAACAAGGTTGCCACTTTTTACAGTGTGGCGTCTTGATGCACAATCTTTAAATGTACGAGAACGCAATTGAGATTCAAGAGCTTAAGCAAAAAAAAAGATATTCACGAATACATTTTTAAATTCCAGTCTGCTCATCTCACAAGTTAAAGTATGGATTAAGAATGCTTTGTAATATACATATGTAGCACATGAGTTGTATTGTCTACTTTTATTATACTGAAGAAACAAAAACATTTTGGATCATGTTTGAAACAACATGAGACTGAGTAAATTATGACAGAATTAGCATTTTTGGGTTAACCAATCCTTTAAACAACCCTTCAGGAATTTGTGTAATAAATAACAAGCATGTCTATTCTGAAGTAATAAAATCTTCAACATGAAGAAGAAGAGGAGGATTAATGACACCATAATAACCTCATGCATTTAAAACAAATGCTCTTTTTGAACCTTTTAACTGGACCTTTTATCAATAAAAAATAAATAAAAATAGATATCTTTCACCAGCTAACAGGGAACGATCTCAGAACTTTGGCATTATCTAAACGTTTTTCTAACGTTCTCTAAAAGTTTATCTGAAAGTTATGAACAAATGTTCTTGCAATAAGATTAATAGAATGCTTGTTTTTGCCGTTGATAAAAGTTCTCAAAATGTTTGCATGAAAACAGTATTCATGCATCATTAGTAGAACATTCTTCAAACTTATTAGATTGTAAAAATAAAACTATGCAATTTTTTAACATTTTTCAGAACATTAAATGTTACCATGTAAAAACTCTTTGTAAAGAAATTTGACCACAGACGTTTCCGTAGCTGACTCCTCAGGAGGAGACCTGTCCTGGCGCTTCCTGGACCCTCTGGGACGTCCTGAAGCCTTCTTCACTGCAGTTGAACCTCTCCTTGACGTTCTTGATGATCCGTTAAATGGTTCTTTCAGGTGCAATAATCTTTGCAGCAATTTCCTTGCATGTGAGGCCATTTTGATGCAAAGCGATGATGGCTGCACATCTTTATTTAGAGGTAACCATTGCGAACAAGAGCACAATGATTGGAAGCACTTTTTCCCTCCTTTTATAGCAATCAATCTGCTTTTATAGTCCAATCAGAATGAACGAGTACTAGTCATGTGAAATCACGCTTTCACACTTTCCCAGGTGCTGCTGATATGATTAGTGAAATGATGTTAGCTGATCATTTTGTGCCAGGGCCAAAAAAACAGTGAAATTTGTTTTGTGATAAAGTAAAATTTTTTTGGCCAATTAAGCTTTTTGCAATTATTTAAAACACATCTGATCACGCACAATAATCTAGAAACAATGTGAATCAACACCACAGCAACTAAAGCAGAAAACTTTGCGAAAAACAAAATTGATGTCACTGCCAGTAATTTTGGCCACAGCTGTAGTCTCCAGGGTCTGGCAATTCCCTCCAATGGTGTGCTGTGAGTCCGATCCGGTATATGGATTTCAAAGCGGCATCATCAAACCCAGTGTGAGTGGCAATTGTGGAAAAAAAATGGGAGTACTCCCTTATTGCTAAGTCTGTGTTACGAAGAGACGGCAGATGAGGAGTGGGGATTTAGATGCAGCTTTATTAGAATGAGCAAAGGACAACAAAAACACAGGAACAAACAAAAGGTCCACGATGGGAAAATGAAAGTAAAAGAGGAAAACGTAAAACAACTGGAACAGGCAGGAACACGGGCTGGAACTCTGGTAACAGGAAACATACAACGATCAACTCAGAGTGAGGAAACAACAGGGTTTAAATACACATAGAACTGAATGAGGGAATGACAGGTAGGTGGGGATAATGAGGGAGTGATTAGGGCCAGGAATTGTGGGAAACGTAGTTTGGAGTGAAGGTGAGGGAAAAACACAAGGCAGACAATGGGGAATTGTAACAGAATCCCCCCTCAAAAGGGCGGATTCCAGACGCCCCAAGACAAAAGGGGAAGAGGAAAAAAAATATAAAATGTTCCAGGAGTGAAGGGGGGCTAGGGGTGGGGGGGCCGACGGACAGTTTAGAGGGGCCACAAGAGGCAAACAGACGGTCAAGGGGGGCACAAGGGGCAAATGGACAGACCACGGGGACCAGGAAGACTTAAGGGGATGACCTCAAGGTGGGGGCTGGGTCAGAAGGTCGGGGAGGCGGACACAGGACAGGTACAAATTCAGGGGGCCTGGGAGGTGGCCGCAGGACAGGGGATGGGTCAGGAGGGACAGGGTCAGGGGATCTGGGAGGCGGCCTCAGGATAGGGAAAGGCTCAGGAGGCCTGGGAGGAGACCACAGGACAGGGAAAGGCTCAGGAGGCCTGGGGGGGGGGGGTGGCCTCAGGGTAGGGAAAGGCTCAGGAGGCCTGGGAGGAGACCACAGGACAGGGAGAGTCTCAGGAGGCCTAGGGGAAGGCCACAGGACAGAGTCAGAAGGCCTGGGAGGAGGCCACAGGACAGAGTCAGAAGGCCTGGGAGGAGGCCACAGGACAGGGTCTGCATTGGGAGGAGACTCAAGGAGAGCAGGCGGAGCCGCAGAAGGCTCTGTAGGCTGAGCCCAGGAAGGTACAGGAGGCGGAGCTGTGGAATGGTCCGGAGGCGGAGCCGTGGAAGGGTCCGGAGGCGGAGCCGTGGGAGGCGGAGCAGGCACAGGCAGAGCCGTGGAAGGCGGAGGAGGCGCAGGCAGAGCCGTAGAAGGTTCTGTAGGTGGAGCCGTGGTAGGCTCAGGATCCGCGGAAGGTTCTGGAGGTGGAGCCGTGTGAAGCTCAAGGGGCGGAGCCGAGGAAGGCGGAGCCATGAAGGATTCAAGGGCAGAGCCGTGGAAGGCGGAGCCATGGAGGACTTCAAGGGCAGAGCCGTAGAAGGCGGAGCCGTGGAAGGCTCAAGGGGCGGAGCCGAGGGAGGCAGAGCTGTGGAGGATTTCAGGGGCAGAATCGTGGAAGGCTCTGGTGACGTGGTAGGTTCTGGTGACAAGGAAGGCTCGGGAGGCGGAGCCGTAAAAGGCGGAGTCCTGGGGGGCTCAGGTGATGTGGAAGGCCCGGAAGGCGGAGCCATAGGAGGCGGCTCAAGGAGCGGAGCCAACTTCAAAGGCGGAGCCATGGTAGGCTCCAGGGGTGGAGCCGTAGAAGGCACTGGAGACGTGGAAAGCTCCGGAGGAGTGGAATGCTCAGAAGGAGTGGACGGCTCTGGAGGCGTGGAAGGGCCGAGGATTAGCGCCATGGATAGCGGAGTCAAGGGAGACTTCAAGGGCGGAGCCGTGGAAGGCTCAGGGGACAGAGCCGAAAAAGGCGGAGGCCTGGCAGGCTCGAGAGGCTGAGATCTGGCAGGCTCGAGAGGCGGAGCCCTGGCAGGCTCGAGAGGCGGAGCCCTGGGGGACTTACTTCTCCTCCTCCTCCGGACGATCGAGGACTCTGGGACGGTCGAGGCTACAGGCGCTGGCTCTGGCTCTGGCTCTGGGATGGTCGAGGCTACAGGCACTGGCTCTGGGACGGTCGAGGCTACAGGCGCTGGCTCTGGGACGGTCGAGGCTACAGGCACTGGCTCTGGGACGGTCGAGGCTACTGGCGCTGGCTCTGGGAAGGACGAGGCTGACAACACTGGCTCTGGTACGGACGAGACTGGCAACGCTGGCTCTGGGACGGACGAGTCTGGCAACGCTGGCTCTGGGACGGACGAGACTTCCAGCTCGTTGGCCGTGGCAGGCGTGGGCGTTGGCTTGTTGGCCGTGGCAGGCGTGGGCGTTGGCTCGTTGGCCGTGGCAGGCGTGGGCGTTGGCACATTGGCCGTGGCAGGCGTGGGCGTTGGCTCGTCAGCCGCGGTAGGCGGAGACCGGGAAGCTGAAGCCTTTCCCCTTCTCCTCCTCCTCCAGACAGACAAGGCTGGCAACACGTTGGACTTGGCAGGCATGGGCGTTGGCTCGCTGGCTATGACAGGCGTGGAGTGACGAGTGGAAATCTTGGGGGTGACCACTGTGGGTGGAGAGGTAGGGTCCTCCCCCGCAACGCCCACAGTGAATAGAGAGCCGCAGATCCTCAGGGTCTCTTCAACAAAATCGCGGAGCTTCCAGAGCGGGGTCGCTGGTGGCAGCCGCTCCTTTAGCGAACTGCTAAGATTTCCCCTGAAGAAAGCCACCAAGGAAAACTCGGGGAAGTCTGAAGTGTAAGCCAGCTCCAGAAACTCACGGACGTGGGCCTCTTTTGGGCGGTCCTCTTGTTTGAGGCAGAGTAGCCGGTAGTTCGCCTGCTGAGCTGCTAGATCCATTGTTGGTTGATCGTTCTGTTACGAAGAGACGGCAGACGAGGAGTGGGGATCTAGACGCAGCTTTATTAGAATGAGCAAAGGACAACAAAAACACAGGAACAAACAAAAGGTCCACGATGGGAAAACGAGAGTAAAAGAGGAAAACATAAAACAACTGGAACAGGCAGGAACACGGGCTGGAACTCTGGTAACAGGAAACATACAACAATCAACACAGAGTGAGGAAACAACAGGGTTTAAATACACATAGAACTGAACGAGGGAATGACAGGCAGGTGGGGATAATGAGGGAGTGATTAGTGCCGGGAATTGTGGGAAACGTAGTTTGGAGTGAAGGTGAGGGAAAAACACAAGGCAGACAATGGGGAATCGTAACAGTCTGCCTATATCCATGGTGCGGTGAATTGTTCTAGCTGTGGCCGAGTGTGCCACTGGGTTTGATGGAGCTCAGACTTTGGTGGTTAGTTGAAAAAACTGCTGGATCATTTTTTTGGAAAAGTCTTCTCTAATGATGCATCAACAGAGTTGCGATCCAAGTGCAGCTTTTAATAACAATAATCGTAGTAATTAAGACAGGCAGGAGTAAATCACCAGCAGCTGTAATAACAAAGGCAGTTCAGAGCTGTCTTCAAAAACCTTCACAGGTTATATCCAAGTAAAACAAGGCAGTAATAATAGGCAGGCAGCAACTTTAAAATTAATTGCTATTACACTTCACACTTAATCCTGCCAAGTATTCCAGAAAAATAACACCATTTGTCCTAATGAATCCGCTGCACTTTGATATGTACAGACATGGGAATGGCCAAAATTATGTTCATGCACAAATAAATTCTTGAACTATCCAGAGCTTTTTTTTTTTAACTACAGGTAACAGCTCTGCAGAGACACATGACATGATCTTATGCACTGCTCTCACAGGGTCGCCAGGTCTGGACATAAAACATAAGGGAAAAAAGATTTCTGTTAATTTTTAGGCTTACTGTGTAATGTAAGTAGTAGCATTAAACAAAGATACAATACATTATTTACAAAGTCACAAACAGCACATTTCAGCTGAGACAGGACATACATTTAGGTGTTGCTTGGATATAACCTATATTTCTCCTGATACATTACACCTGAAAATTCACTGTATTGTAGTCAACCACAGTTGGCCTGTCTGTTTCCATACCAAAATAAAAACCATCTTGTCTGTTTTGACATGCAGAAGGTGGCTGTTGGTTTGTCAAAAATCTTTACATGCATCTAATTTTTGCAATAGGTCAAACCCTCAAACCGCAGAAACAGAAAGTTTAACAATAGCCCAGTTCCATGGGAAACTGTGGATTTACAGTAATGGAGGCTCTAGTCCAGCTCATGCTGGAACCAGATCATAATTGAACTTAGAGAACTGTGTCAGTTAGGAACATTTGTGAAATGGTTACAATAAACAAACTACAAACTATTTAATTTTCCAATATATATATGCCACGATGGCAATTTACAAGAAAGTAGCAAATAATGTTTTTAAAAAAGTGCCTAGGAATCCTGATATCCATATCATACATAATGAGGGAAGTAGGGGGTGCAAAAACTTGTCGACTAGTCAATTATTTCTGCAACTATTCAATGTGCTGAGTCCGTGTTGACTAAAGTAATCAACATACTCTACACAAGTTGGTGAATACATGTGCTTCTAGCTAATCAAACTCAATTTCAAGCATTGTTGTGTCCCAAATAGTGTTAGACTGTCATTCATACACACAAGTATGTTGCCACAAGGGGTGCTATTGTGATATTGGGGTGAACTGTTCGCTTCTACAGTAACATTTCTCTTTCAAACCAACTACTGTCATGGTGGAGTAACAGTTTGAAGAGAGTATTGCACAGCACGTAAGGTAAAGTCAATATATTTACAGGAAATTACCTAAATAATATTAAATCCAGTGTATGGGCAAAGATTTTCACCCCCTTGAGTACTGAGGTTTGTTACCGACATTGTAATGCAAGAACGCACATTAACCATGTTCAATCGGACCGTGTGTCAGCTATGCAGTAGACAAGTATGAGTATGTGTACTTGCGTAAAGTATGTATCTGGCCTAATTGTGGATCACATGACTTTAGTTCCCTTATTGTACGGTAAACAGGATAGTTCAGAATTTTTTCCTACTTAAATTCAGGCCAAATGTGTCAATTTTAGACAAGTGCCACCATACAGTAAATGTTCATGCCCTTAAAATTACCCACATTGTGCCTTTTAACCATGTTTTTTAAGAGATATAATATTTAATTATTCTAATTGTCAGCTTTTATACTCAAAATAAAAGGTTAACTGTATTTCTAATGTAAAAGAATTGTACCACTTTTGACATATACTGTAGGTTCTGCTCTTTCCAGAAGAAATACTATTGTAAAAGCTTGTGTGTCTTTTTTGACTTGCAATGTGAAATGGTTAGGATAGTCAGTAGTCAGACCAAAACAATGTTCTTTCACTTCTGTCCTGTGAGATCAGCCCAGCCTGGTGACAGCAGCAGGACAATTTAATTTTGAGTTCATTTCCATTGTTCACCTACAAGACAAAATTCAAGCCCTGAAACTAATCAAATGTCACACAATCAGCCCCACTCCAAAATGTAGAGGCCTCCTCTTTGGCACCCTCCCAGCAGGTGGAGCCCTATGCGACTTCCAAGTTCGACTATGCCTAGGAAGGACCCTGGGTGGTAGTCTGCGTCAATACATGCTAAGCTACCCAGGACCCCATTATACTCCATCTTAAAGTATTTTTAATAGCATTTTGTCTTTAATGATTATTATGGATGCAGTTTTTATGGCTATAGTAATTGAGAGATTACATGGAATATTTGCACTTTTAAAAATGCATTTGTCACACCACAGGACCATTTGAAATAAACAAGTAAATGTACTTTGTGACCAGTCACAACAATTAAAATGTGCACAGTCTCTTATAGATACATTTGAAGTTTGACTGTGAATGTTGATTAAAAAAAAAGAGTTTGCGGATGTGTTATGTGTCATCTACCCATAGACAAACAACTAGGGGTGTAATGTAGTTAATTACAAAAAAATATTATAAACAAAGGTCCCAACAAGTACTTGGACACTTCAATCATACTTAAACGTGTATGAATGTATTTACATTATACAACATAATATCAAACTAAGTACCATTTATTTAAAAAAAATATATAGCATAAGCAGAGATTGCAAGCAAGACTTTCAATAAAAGCATTTTTTTTTAGTTTTGCAATTATAAATACGTAGATATGCTATTAATATATATATATATATATATATATATATATATATATATATATATATATATATATATATATATATATATTGTGACACATTCTGGTTGTCAAACATTAGTGGAACATGCCCATACTGTAGTTAATGTGATAAGCTACACCTGTAGTTACTCAGGAGAGCTTACTTCATGCATCCACAAAAATTATCTTGGGACCACTTGGCTAGCATGGAAAGATGAGTCTTTATCACAATGAAAAAGTTTTAATCTTCAGTGAACTTTAAGCTAACAGTTTTAAACAAAAATTCAGTTTCCTTTTCTTTTAAAATAAGCAAGAAAAATAACGTGCCAGTTTATTTGCAAATTCAGATTGTTGTCATTGTCTTAGTTTATTCTTGCAGTGATGTCCTCTGCCTTATTTTCTGGACTTCAAAGATGTTTGGCCTTTCATTCTCTATGTTCTTTCTTTCTCTGCTCTGGTTTCTTGAACAGCCATGAATAAGCCAAATCTTTGCAGATCATACAACATAATCTGCACTCTCCTAAAGTCAAACAACCCTCTTTCTCTTTTAGTAAGTAAAGTTGACTATATCTGTCTCTTTCCCTCCCTACTTAATTACACATTCTCTCCTTTTAGTTTGGTCTTTCTGAATAAATCCATCACTGTCTGTTTGTAAGATATTTGCAGTGATGTTTCTGATTTTCAGACTAAAGAGTTTAAACACCCACTGCAGAGACACATCTCTGGATTTCCTCATTGAGGTCACACAGTTGCCACAGCAATCACACATTCCACACACATGAACACAAATAAAAACATTTAATTACATACCACAGATCAACTTATGTATCAAAACATCTGGTCATGCAACCTGCAAAAACATCTATTTTAATATTAAAGATAAAAAATAATACTTCTATTCACATTGAAGTGTTGGCACAGTACAGAAGAAAAGTACAGAGGTGATTTGAATAACAGATGAAATTAATAACTCAAAAACTCTGTTTGAAGTTAAGAAAATTCTATGTATGTATACATACACTGTATATATCCCAGAAAGGAGGGCACAATATGCTGTGTCAGTTGCTGATGCTATAGGATGCTCTGCTCAGGAGTGAGGATTTCTGAAGCCCTTCAAAATCATGCCAACTCATTGGCAGATGGCGCATGATGGCACGCCAACTGATGCGCACGTTTTTAATCAACATCAACATTCACAGTCAAACTTCAAATGTATCTATAAGAGACTGTGCACAGTAGTGTGGCCAGTGAACGCAGCATCTCATTCCCTCCTCTCAGGGAACCAGGGTTACAGTCGTAACCATACCGTTCCCTTTCAAGTCAGTCACTTCGATACTGCATCAGATGCTGAAGCCATGAGAATCGTACACCACCACTATGTGCTACTGTTCTGCACACACCAGCAATGTCTACTAGCAGTGTAGTTAAAGGGCATTGACAGATTCCCACCTTCATGTTGACAAATAGAAGGGAAAGATAAATAAATCTTACAATTTAAGAGAAAAAAGTGGCAGTGACACTAGCTAATCCAGGTAGTGAAGCAATACAAAACTATAGTTCCCCTTCTGTCACTCACTCGACGTTGTGTCAATTGTATTGACACAAGGGATCTCTTCAAATGTTAAGTTGGCAGACAGAATTTGCATGCCCCGCCCCGGACATACGGGTATAAAGGTAGCGGGCGAGCAAATGCCAGACAGATTTTTTCTTCGGAGCCGAACAGTTGTGTGATCAGCGAGCTGTGTGACACACGACTGCTTCACCCACCTCTGCAAGAGAGCTTGCTGTTGGATCTGATGGCACATTCGAGCGGCTTTCTCCTCTCTGCACACCGTGCAGAATCTGCCCCTGGGCGCTTCGACAGCACTTCTCTCATAAAAGAGTTGACTTCTCTGAAAGAGTTTAATTTCCTCTAAAAGAGTTTGATTCTGGTAAAAGAGCAACATACACAAGCGAGCGTTGGATGTCCTTTTCAGGACGCGTCTTTTTAAAGATGACCTTCCGCCGCTGTGTAGTTCCTGGATGCGTTCGATTTCTCTCCACTTCTGATGGTCATAAAAGCTGTCTCGTGTGCCTGGGCTGTGAACACACGTAGACAGTGTTTTATGAATGGTTTATGTTCTCAGTGCGAGAACATAGTCATGGCAACATTGTGGTCTCGGCTTTCTTTTCTCACGAGAGAAAGACACTTCAGCCACCCCCTGCGTCATTCCTTCTTCCCACGGGATTGAGGACGACCCAACTGGCGTTGAAGGCGATTTGGGGATGAAGACTGGCTCGGTTTCGCCGGATAAAACCCCACAAACCACCCGCCCCCGGCATGCTTGCTTGCTTCTCCTTCGAGCCCGCGGAATTGGATGACGATTTCGCCGCTGCATCGGAGAGCGTCACAGCGACTTCTGATGCTGATGACTCGCCTGGGCTGCCAACATCGGGTCCGCACGCCCAGTCTGAGCCTGACGCACGGATGTCCCCTATGCTTTTCCGGGCCGCTGTGAGCGCGACGTGGACTGATAACCTCTGCCCCCCCCTCACGGGTACTCAATCTGTTCCGTGGCCTAGGGCGCCGCTCATAGCCACACCCCCCCGGTACCTTTCTTCCCGGAAGTGCATGACGAGGTGACGAGTTAGTAGAGGGCACCTTTTACTGCCCAGAACCGAACTCCTTGCTCGTCCGCTCTCAATACCCTGGACGGTGGGGCGGCCCACGGGTAAACGGAGGTCCCTCAGGTGGACAGAGCGGTTGCGATCCACCTGTGTCCCGAGAACGCTGCCACCACTCAAGTGGCGTCTGTTCGCAAATTGGTGATGCACAGTTCGCAGAGATGCGCAGTTTGGTCAGTGCTTCATTCTTGCAGGAGTGGCTGGATGGGAGGCTGTCCCCCTCCACCTTGAAGGTGTGTGTCGCTGCTATCGCAGACCACCGCGACGCAGTAGATGGCAAGTCCCTTGGTAAGCAGGACTTGATTATCAGGTTCCTCAAGCAACGCCCAGATGTTGAACCCTTCCCGGCCAAGCCTGTTCCCTCTTGGGATCTCTCAGTGGTCCTCTCGGGCCTTCAGAGACCCTCCTTTGAGCCGCTTGATTCAGTCGAGCTCAAAGCCCTCTCCTTGAAAACGGCCCTCCTGATCACGCTCGCTTCCATCAAGAGGGTTGGGGACCTGCAAGCTTTCTCTGTCAGCGACACTTGCCTGGAGTTCGGTCCGGCAGATGCTCACCTCATCCTAAGACCATGACCAGGCTATGTGCCCAAGGTTCCTACGACCCCCCCCTTCAGGGTTTAGGTCATGAACCTGAAAGCGAAGCTGCCCCAGGAGGAGGCAGACCCAGCCTCTTCACTGCTGTATCAGGTACGTGCTTTGCATACTCATGTGGACCACACGCAGGGCTCTAGATGTTCTGAGCAGTTTTTGGTCTGCTTTGGCGGATGGCGGAAAGGGAAAGCCATCTCCAAACAGAGATTAGCTCATTGGATTGTTGACGCTATTTCCCTAGCCTATTACACCCCTCCCCCTTGCGGGTTCGAGCACACTCTACGAGAAGTGTGGCATCCTCGGCACTGGCCCAAGGCACCTCCTTAGCAGACATCTGCAGAGCAGCGGGCTGGGCAACACCCAACATATTTGCTAGGTTCTACAACCTCAGGGTTAAGTCGGTCTCATGCCGTGTTTTGACAGGTCCGAGCCGGTAGAACTCGGTAATACGGAACAACCGACCAGGTGTTCCGCTTGCAACTTGCACCCTTAACCAACCTGACCCAGTGCACCTTCTTTCACAGGTGAGCCAGCAAGCTCTCGCTTCCTGGATGCTCTTCCTCCCTAGTCCTCTGGCCGCAGATTCAGTGGAGGAAAACGAGTTGTGTGCTCTGTGTTGGGCTTGGGCTCCACAGGCATAGTTCCTGCCTTAGGAAACTCCCTGTGACGTATTTTCTGCGGTATGGTCCCCCAGGACCCGCGTCTCCCTGGGGCAGTCCTCGCTGCCCCCCAGTCACTGTGTCTGTAGCAACTTCCCCCTTGTCAGGCAGGATCTACCACTGCAACATGTCCACGGGTGGCTTGACAACCCCTGTGTGTATTAACCACAAGTTACCTCCCCCCAGTTAGGGTAGGTCGTGGTCTCCGCAGGGCCTTTTCCCCCTGAAAGAATAGGAACGAGAAAGGACGCCTTCCCCGGTGTATCTATAACGTTACGATAGCCCCGGCTGTCTGGCTCCCATGCAAGTCATGTCGCCTGTTTCCGTATGGGTACGGGGAACCTAAGAGCGGTATATGACACCTTTTATTGGGGGCGTTGGGGAGGGTTACGTGCAGCTGACCCAGCTGATTCTAGCACGCAACAAGCAGGCTGGCTTGGCAGCCACATAACATGGGGTAGTGCATGCCGTTTTTAAGTGGGACCCCTTGTGTCACTACAATCGATACAAAAACACCGTCAAGTATGTGACAGAAGGGGAACGTCATGGTTATTGTTGTAACCTCCATTTCCCGATGGATGGAATGAGATGTTGTGTTCCCCTTGTCACGTCACTATCCCTACCACTGTAATGCGCCGTAACCGTATTCTTGGCTCCTCAGTGAAAACCTGTCTGGCATTCGCTCGCCTGCTCCCTTTATACCCGTATGTCTGGGGCGGGGCATGCAAATTCTGTTTGCCAACTTGACATTGGCCTTTTCTCACTACAATCGACAAAATGTCTTGTTCCTTCCATCAGGGAACGGAGGTTACAACAGTAACCATGACGCTATGCACACCATGATGGGGAAAATGGTTGGAATGGTCCATTGCACATTCACTGCATTAGCAAGAAAAGTAGTGAATGATTGAGATATCAACCCTCCTTTGCAGTAAGAATATGAAAAGAGAGGGAAGAGACATCCAAATTGTAAAACCTAACAAAGGTGTTTGGTGAAGCCCAGCCTGCAGCCAAGCACATGTCCTCCAAGGACACACACTTAGCCCACACCCAGGAGGAGGACATGCTTCTTGCAGAGTGAGCCATAACATCCATTGGACATTTCATGCCTTGTGTGGACAACCCAGTGAGAAAGTCTTTGTTTGGAGATGGTCAAACCCTATGAACAGCCTCCAAAGAAGACAAAGAGCTGATTTGTCAGCCTAAATTGACTCGTACGTTCAACGTGCATGCAGAGTGCATACAGAGGAAAGAGCATGTGTGGTTCTGTGCCTGTCTGACATGAAAAGAGGAGGTGAGAAAGCTTGTAAGGTAACAATCTGAGCCCTGAAAGAAGTGGCCAAAACCTTGGCCACATAACATTCCCTAGGCTTAAGAATGGCTTTTTACAAGCCCGGTAAAAACACCAAGCAACAGTCATTGACAGATATTTATTGGAGCGTGACAACAATTTGGCATGGAGCCAACAACAGGTCAGTGATGCTGGTGACAAGTCCTCCTCAAATTCTTCACGCTCTTTATCCTGAACTCCCACGCCTCCCTCAGGATTTCCCTCAGGAGCCATAGAAAGATTATGGTGGGAGGGAGGGGGACTGGCATCATCATCTTGAAAGAAGGAAAGCCGAGAGCAAAGCATCTTTTGTTCTGAAAGCTGATTCAGCATGAGCTTGGCCCAGGCAAATAAAGCAGTGGTGTGCCTGTCTTACAGAGGGATATAATGATTGCATTTACATTTATTCATTTGGCGGATGCTTTTATCCAAAGAGACTTACAAAAGAGGAATAATACATCATAAGTGATTAATCTTAAGGAGACAGTGGTACAAAAAATGCTGCATTACAAAGTTTCACTAGCATCAGAATAGTAGTATCCAAGACAGATTAGAGTGCAACAAGAATATATATAACACTCACATGGTGGAAAATATTTGTGAAACGTCATCTTGAAAAAGATCAAAAAGGATAAAGGATATGCTGTCCATTGGAGCACAAAAGGAAAGTAGAAAATAATCCACTCACTGAAGATAAGCAGTATCAACTGCGAAGCGAAGATTCTGGCATCTAGAGTATGAGAGATAATATTATTGCGGAACTGAAGGAGACAAATGTGATGAAATTGTGCAGTTTATAGCTTGTGGAGAGCGAGCATCAAGCACCATATGCCAATAAATTGCCATGGCTTTACAGGGCTTTAAAGATTGTCCCTCCTGGGCAGAGTTTCCCATAGCATCAGCAACTGATGCAGTGACCGACTTGAAAGGGAACTAAGAAAACTTCTCCTTCCCTTTTATAGTTTTAATATGAATCTATAATATTCCTCTGAAATCACACCTATCACTACGGTTGGATTTTACTAGAGTAATGGCATACACTATATTTTTCTCATCTTTTCCTCATCAGCGCTGTTTATAATGTAAGGTTTGTCCGGCCTTATGAGATGTTTGACATTCTCCATAGTGCCTCAAATTAGGCAAATTATTGGCTTAATTCAGGCTTATGGTCTGCACCGTGCTGCATGATCCAATGAAGCCTGGTTTATGATGCATCCAATGTGAGACACACCACGCTGTATAAATGGGAAGCGCATTTAGCGCTTAAAAATCACTTTTGAGATAAATCACTTTTGAGATAAACCACCAAACGTCAAAAGGGGGATCCAACACACTACATTATCTTTTATAATCAAGTAAGAGCAGTCATCATTCTAGCTTACCTGTGAGAAGTGACCATTTATCAAAAAACATGCAGGAAACGTCTCAAAGGTTCTGTTGGGGCCCTTGTCTTTCCAGGGCATTTAGAATTATCCTACCCATGTTGGTTAATTGTCCTTTTTCATATTTAATGTGAAAAAACTAAGAATAGAAATTAGATATGACATGCTCTGAGCAGTGCAAACCCTTCTACATTATGTGGCTATTATTCAACTTTAGTTTTTACTGAGTGCGTGGTCTCCAAAAAACTCATGTCCAATTTTCCAATTATTATTTTATTTAATTCACTCAGATAAATGTGATATTATCACACTACTTTTTCACTGTGTCTGCCAAATTTAAAAATGAAAAATCTGAAATGTTATTGAAAATGTTAAAACAAGCATGAACTACAGCATGTGGTGACAGACAGGAACATTTTTCATGATTTTTCATGAGTACACGAAATGCCTGTGCCTGTGCATCAATGTTTCTGTTGTTCCTCGGACAGACAAACGAATGATCTATGAGCCAGCTGTTATGAGTGCAGCAAATGACGTCAGCATTCCAATGTCCCACGAAATACTCCACAAATCATACTCCAGCCAATAGGAGGCATAAGCACAAGGAACAAACAGAGTCATCTACAAATGTTCTGGAGCAGTGCTATTCTACAGAACAAGCTCCAGCCGCTAGGCAGAACCAACACAAAAGGAAACAAAACCGCATCTCGGTTCCTCGGCTGGTCAAGAGTCAATTCACTTGGAGGCTGCATTAAAAGTATATACTATGACATATACAGTCCATCAACTTTATAAAAGACATCCTTTGTGTGGGCATGTAGATATTTTGCGGTCATCCGTAGTCATCTCAATCTGGCCGGGAACTTCATTGTAAAAGTGATATTCTGTCAATGTCAAAGTTTCTTTAGGGAAAAGTGTTATTCCACAAAACAAAACAAACTTCAGCCAAAGCAAAAAGAAACAAAAATGGCGCCCAGCATCCTTCGAAAGCCCGAGTCAGTACAGAGAGTCACTCACAAGAGTAAAACCCAATGGATTACTCACCCATTGATTAGATAAAAGACATTGCCTGATTGGGACATGTAAATACTTTTCTGCCTTCCTTAGTTTTTATTTCAATTTGGCCGGAAACATCAGTGCAAAAGCGATCTTACACTGATGCAAGAGTGTAACGAATTCACAAGAAGGAGGACACGGGAACAGGGTTCAACACAAAGGTAAGGGTTTTTAATTACGGGTAGTAGACAGACAGGGGGTAGTGCAAAACGTGCTATACATAAACTTGTGGGACTAATCTAACAGCTTAAGTTTGCTCTCTATTGCCAACACTGGACTGGCAGCTCTCTCTCTCGACTGGAGGCACTGGTGCTCTTTTATGCCGCTCTCCCCATACTCACTGAAATTAGAGATAGGTGTTAGACATAATTTAGCTCAGGTGCAAGTGCCCTTACCGCTTTCTCCCTTCGGACGGGCGCTTGACCATGCCCCCGCTACCACATACCCCCACCGCCCGACTCAGGCCGGGGCGTCATCCGGCCTGCCTACCACCCCCCCCCCCCATTTCTGGAAAGGAAGTCGGCGACAGCCATCTGCACCCCCGGTCTGTGGACCACCTCAAACTTAAAAGGCTGGAGAGCCAGATACCAACGGGTGATCCGGGCATTAGTATCCTTCATGCGGTGGAGCCACTGCAGTGGGGCATGATCCGAGCAGAGAGTGAAGGCCCGCCCCAGCAGGTAGTAGCGGAGCGTGAGGATTGCCCACTTGATGGCCAGACATTCCTTCTCCACGGTGCTGTACTTAGTCTCCCTTAAGGAGAGCTTTCTACTGATGTACAGCACCGGGCGCTCCTCCCCCTCCACCACCTGCGAGAGTACGGCCCCCAGCCCTCTGTCTGAAGCGTCCGTCTGCAATAAGAAAGGGAGAGAGAAGTTAGGTGAATATAAGAGCGGCCCTCCACAGAGTGCAGCTTTAACTTGTGTAAATGCCTGTTGGCACTGCTCCGACCATTGGACCGGATCTGGAGCCCCCTTTTTAGTGAGGTCAGTCAGCGGGCTGGTGACATCCGAATAGTTAGGCACAAATCTTCTATAATAGCCAGCCAGCCCCAGGAACTGCCTCACCCCCTTTTTGGTCTTAGGTCTAGGGCAAGTTGCAATCGCCGCGGACTTATCAATTTGGGGACGCACCTGGCCATGACCCAAGTGGAACCCCAGATACCGTACCTCCATGCGCCCAATCGCGCACTTCTTGGGGTTTGCTGTGAGCCCTGCCCGCCGCAGCGACTTCAAGACCGCCCTCAGGTGTTGTATATGCCGCTGCCAGTCATTACTATAGATAATGATATCATCTAAATAGGCAGCGGCGTAAGCGGAGTGCGGGCGGAGGATACAGTCCATCAGGCGCTGGAACGTGGCTGGAGCCCCAAACAAACCGAACGGAAGTGTCACAAATTGGTGTAATCCGAACGGCGTGGTGAAGGCGGTTTTCTCACGGGAAATTGGTGTCAAGGGGATCTGCCAATAACCCTTTGTTAAATCCAATGTCGAATAAAAGCGAGCAGTACCTAACCGATCGAGCAGTTCATCAACACGAGGCATTGGGTACGCATCAAATTTAGACACCGCGTTGACTTTTCGATAGTCCACACAGAACCGGACCGATCCGTCACTCTTGGGAACAAGAACGACCGGGCTAGACCAGTCGCTGTGGGACTCTTCTATTACCCCCATATCGAGCATCGCATCCAATTCGTCCCGAACAATTTTCTTTTTATGCTCGGGGAGGCGATAAGGGCGGCTACGAACCACAACCCCCGGCTCGGTCTCGATGTGGTGTTCGATGATGTTCGTACGACCCGGTAGAGGAGAAAACACGTCTGCAAACTCTTTTTGCAACTTGGCAACCTCTGAGCGTTGGCACGGGGAGAGGTGGTCTCCGCAAATGACCGGGGCATTGTAATCGGGTTTTGGACTCACCTCCGGTCCGAGCTCCGCCCTCTCTGGAACCACCATAGCCAATGACACAGGGACCGCCTCCCTCCATAATTTAAGGAGATTGAGGTGGTAAATTTGACGTGCGTCCCCCCTATCGCTTCGTTTAACCTCATAATCGAGATCCCCACTCGTCGTGTGACCTCAAAGGGCCCTTGCCACTTGGCGAGTAATTTGGAGCTCGATGTGGGGAGCAATATAAGAACTTTGTCTCCCGGTGCAAATTCCCTTAGCTGAGTACCCCTGTCATACAGCTGGCGTTGGCGTGCTTGAGCCTGGAGCAAATTCTCCTGTGTTAGTTTCCCCAATGTGTGGAGTTTTGCTCGAAGATCAAGAACGTACTGAATTTCATTTTTACTATTCGAAGGTCCCTCCTCCCAGGCTTCACGGATGACGTCCAGCACACCACGCGGGCGCCGCCCATACAGCAGCTCAAACGGGGAAAATCCCGTGGAGGCTTGCGGGACCTCTCTTACTGCAAATAACAGGGGGTCAAGCCATTTATCCCAATTCCTAGCATCTTCGTGTACGAATTTACGAATCATATTCTTGAGCGTTTTATTAAATCGTTCCACTAGGCCATCCGTCTGCGGATGGTATACGCTAGTGCGAATTGATTTAATGCCCAACAGATCGTAAAGTTCGCGAAGTGTGTGTGACATAAATGTTGTGCCTTGGTCGGTGAGGATTTCTTTCGGAATCCCCACCAGGGAGATTATTTTGAAGAGCGCCCCCGCAACACTACGTGCAGAGATATTGCTTAGAGGCACTGCTTCCGGATATCGTGTTGCGTAATCCACCAGGACTAATACAAAACGATGTCCGCGTGCTGTCCGATCTAATGGCCCGACGAGGTCCATTCCAATTCTTTCGAAGGGAACCTCGATTAATGGAAGGGGGCACAATGGCGCTTTTGGGGTGGCCGGTGGATTTACCAGCTGACATTCGCGGCACGCCACACACCACCTGCGAACGTCGCCGTTAATGCCCGGCCAATAAAAACGGGCTATTAGAAGGAGCAGTGTTTTCCTTTCCCCTAGATGACCCGCCATGGGATTATAATGAGCCGCCTGGAAAAGCATTTCCTGACGGCTCCGTGGAATTAACAACTGAGTTACATTTTCCTTTGTCTGAGTGTCCTGCATCACTCTATACAACCGCTCATTTATAATTGCGAAATAGGGGTATGTGAGAGCGATGTCCGGCTGGAGACGCTGACCATCAATTGTCTTCACTTGATCAAACGCGTGCTTAAGGGTCTCATCCCGCGACTGCTCCAAAGGGAAATCTACGTCAGGGAATTCCCTGCGGAGGGGAGGGGCGGAAGGCCTGCCCCTTCCCTCGTCATCCAGATTCGGAGCAGCCGAGGATGGCCCCGGCTCCGCCTCCCCTGCCAAAGCATCGCACATCGCACATCTCCCCATTCTAATGCAGGACCCATCCTTCCCAGTTTCCCCCAAAACATCCTTAAATGCAGGCCAATCGGTCCCCAAAATCAGAGGATGGGTGAGGCGGGAACTAACCGCTGCCTCCACTTTATGTTTTCGCCCTCGAAATTTAAGCAGCAAGGTCACCATCGGGTAGCTATTAACATCCCCGTGTACACACCTCACCCTTACCCGCTTAGCCATGCCCAAAGCCTCGGGTTGAACCAAGCGTTGATGGATGGTGGTCTGATTACAACCAGTATCCAGCAAAGCTTGGTGTGTACCCCCCTGGATTCTTACCGGAACCCGGTACGCTCCAGCCCGATCGGGGGCAGCATGTGGGAGATCGGCGACCCGGACCACCGCCCCCACCTTCATCAACGGACACCGCTCACGGAAGTGGCTCGGGTCCCCGGACCTCTGACATGCCAGCCCAGACACCACACCCGTACCTGCTTTGACGGACGCCCCCACCTGAGGGGGAGAACGGCTGTAGGTGGTGGAGGAGGGATGGACTGATGCTGATGATGGAGCTGTTGGTCTCAACCAGGCTCCTCGCCTGCGTGGGGCAGCAACGGGACCTGGAGAGAGGACAGAGCAAGAGGGTTGGGGGGAGTGGGGAGGAGCGGAAGTAAACACAGGAGGGGGAAGAGAGGGGGAGAGAGAGAGAGAGAGAGAGAGAGGGCTCGTCCGCCCTTGGGATCGCCACCATGTGGTCCTCTGCAAGCTGGACGGCTGCCTCCAGCGACGCCGGGCGGTGGCACTGGACCCACTCCGCCGTTCTCTTGGGCAAGCGTTGAATAAACTGCTCCAGCACCACCTGATCAACGAGTCCCCCACTAGCAGCCACCTCCGGCAGGCATCACGGAGCCGCTGGGGAAGGCGAACAGGCGGTCGGACTTTTCCAGCTTCATGCCCTGGAAGAGCTGATGGTTTTCCTCAGGGCTCCGACCAACCCGCTGCAGAATGGCTTTTCTTAAATCAGCGTAGGCCAGGAGGTTCGTTGCCGGCAGTTGTTGAGCCGCGAGTTGGGCTTCCCCGGACAGAAGAGGAACAAGGCGGGCTGCCCACTGGTCCTGTGGCCAGCCCCAAATTTCAGCGGTTCGCTGGAACAAATCTAGGAACGCTTCAACGTCGTCAGCTGCCCCCATCTTCTGTAACGTGGGCGGGGGCAGCATGGCACGCGTGTCCGGGGTCGCGGCTGTGGCGGCCTCCTGGCTGAGGAGGCTCCGGATGGCCTGTCGATCGTCTGCTTGAGCCCGTACGATCTCACAGAATCGCCGATCTTGCTCCTGTCTGAGCTCAAGCAGGGACTGTTGGTGGCTTTGATGTAGAGCAGCGAGGGACTGGAGGACTTCAGCCAGCTGGGAGGACTCTACGGGGTGAGCTTTCTCCATGGTAGAAGATCCAATTTCTTTCCCGGGTTTCGGCACCAGTGTAACGAATTCACAAGAAGGAGGACACGGGAACAGGGTTCAACACAAAGGTAAGGGTTTTTAATTACGGGTAGTAGACAGACAGGGGGTAGTGCAAAACGTGCTATACATAAACTTGTGGGACTAATCTAACAGCTTAAGTTTGCTCTCTATTGCCAACACTGGACTGGCAGCTCTCTCTCTCGACTGGAGGCACTGGTGCTCTTTTATGCCGCTCTCCCCATACTCACTGAAATTAGAGACAGGTGTTAGACATAATTTAGCGCAGGTGCAAGCGCCCTTACCGCTTTCTCCCTTCGGACGGGCGCTTGACCATGCCCCCGCTGCCACAAAGAGTTTCTTGCATTCCTTCAACTGAACGCGTTTCTCTCTTGTCGAGTTTGCAAAGTCCGAATGGAATCTTTGAGCTTGCTCGATTTCTTATGGCCAATTCTGTTGAACTGACTTGGGAAGAGCTCGTCCAGAAATGTCACCATATCTCTGCCTTCCTCATGCTCAGGAATTCCAATAATCCGCAAATTATACCTAAATCTTTGAATTTTTCCCAAATTTTTTCCAAGTCTATCTTGGTCGCGGGTGGATTAGCAGATATTGCCCTTTCCGATGACTCCAGATAATCAATTAATTTCTCAGCTTCTGCCAATCTTGAGACTAAATCAGATTACCATCGCCGTAATCAATCAATCAACTTATTACAGCGAGATCCTCCAAGTCAGCAACTACTTTTGTCAGCATCACCGACATGTTGGACAGTTGATGCTGGATTTCTTCTCCCACAGAGCAACCACAATCGAGTCCCTGGTCTACAGGCCTGTCAGGGTTTTCATCTTTTAATGTCTCCAGAGCTCGAGGATTTAGACTTCTTTGCCATGTTTAACTCAAACAGCAAATGTGTAACTGGATGTATCAAATTTCACCAGATTATATCAAGAAAATAACTGTAAAAATGAGCAAAGTGCGCAGAGCTCTCTCTCACATGTCTGCCCTTCGCATGGTGTCTCGTGGGACAGCTATTTGCTATACTACTTAATAGTCCTATTTACCCATAAAGCAAGACTTTTGAAATGAGCAGAGCTTTCACCAGAACACTGATTTTCATGAATACTGTTATTTTAGGAATGTACAAAGCTGCCCTATTCCAGAACATCCTGGGAAATTTTGTTTTAACCAGCTCTTTCAGGCTAGAGGGGTTTGATTTTAGAGCCGAAGCCAAAGATGAGCCCTTATATGTCAGCATGCACTGCGACAGCCTGCAGAAGATAACGCACCATAGTCTGAATGTATCAATTTACAATGTATCACTTTACAAAAAATTTTAATGAAACAGAATGAAACATAACCTTAGTTTCTCTAGTTTACATAGTGGACTCTTCAGTGAGATCACAAAATTCTTCACTCTTGAATCCTGCTGGTCATTGTCAGACAGATCCAGTGCTCTCAGATGTGAGCATTCCAGACCCAATCTATAACCTCCAGATGTAATATTGCATCTCTCTATTCTAAAATCAAACAACGACAACTTACTGGTGAGCCTTTGATCCAACAAAAATAAGGTCCCAAATGAAATATTTGAAAGACCAGATCATCGCAAACCTACAGTACCACAACTCTTCAAGGGTTCATTTTGGGTTCATAGGTTAATCAGGAAATACACTGACTCCTAAATCCCCAAAATTATTATCACTCATGTCCAGCCTTTTAAGGTTGAATGGTTTCGAACTCAGAGCAGATGCCAGGAAAGCACAGGCCTCCTTCTTGATCACACAGCGTAATAGCCTGCAAGCAAAATTGAAGTTGATAACTGTGATAATTTTATCCTGCTATAATTTCAGATAATGTTTATTAAACAATGTTCTGTAATGAACACGAAATAAATACACATTTTGACCCAAATAAGCATGTATCGCAGTGGCGTAGCCAGAAACTAATAGGGTGTGCAAGAACAGAAGGAAAATAAAGTGGCATGTACCATTAACAACAAATTTTTTAGCCCTGTGTTATGTAATAATGACTTTAAACAAATTACTGCTATTTTTATCAGTGGATTAAGTCAGCCTGTTAATGCATCCAAATATTAATAAATATACATAATTATTTGTAATATAATCTGAAATTTGGCCATGTTTTGATTAATAATTAGTTCTCAAAAAATGCTGAATCTTCTACATTCTTCTAGTTTGAACCTAACACCTGATACAATGACTCATTTTCCAATTTATGTCACTATAAACGTTCAAAGAAATGTTATATAACAGCATAAATTCAGCAACAGCGAGTATAATGGCATTTGATTGGTTGTGAATAAAGTCACCTTTGACTGGTTAATGACAAGTGGCAGACGCAGAGAGATTAAATATTTTTATCTTGCATGGTGTGTGCCGCACAATGTTGTGCATGACAAAGTGTCAGGATTCTCGGAAACAGGCTTGGAAAGCAGCACAGCTTTGAGTACCGCCTCTGTTCTGCTGCATGCCACCTCTCTCCCAATGAAAAAGAAATAGAACCTAGGGTTACTGTCTACCGTGTAAAACTGCCTTTAACTATATTACTGTATATAGGTACTACCCTGTACATTTTAGGTACAGGGAGGTTTGGTTTATGTAATGACTGTAAATATAAACAGAAAACGAATTCTAGTGTTACATTAGTTATTGAGCCAATATGAATAAAGGATAACATCACGTCTAACCTGCTGCAAACTAACATACAGACATTAAATTACACATTACAGTACCTTTAAAAATCAAAAACATAATTTGATGTGTGCACTTGTTTTGCAAGGGCCCACATGTAATCTGAATCCTTACTGGATTCCCGCTTGAGCGGGATTTGTCTAGAAAATCAGGATGTGGGTGTACGTTTCAGTCAGAGTCTCTCACTCAGCATTCTCGCTAAAATAGTGGCTGGAATCCAGCAGAAGACTGGTATATTACACATGATGTACAGACTTCTTAATGATTTGATGTGTGTGATAATTCTGTTGCCCAGTCTCTGATCTTTTATTCTCTGTTATAATTGTCCTTCTGAGGATTATTGAATCCTCATACCTCTGTGATCTGGTCAACAAACTCATGAGGAATCTGATTGGCTGCTGCTGGCCGAAAGGTGATCCAGAGGAAAGCAGCAGGAAGCAGATTCCCCCTGATGAGGTTTGTAGAAAGTTCTTCCACTGAAGTTGCCGCAGTTAAATCAGAGCACCTTTTGTTGTTCTTAAAATCAAGGGGTAGTCGGCACTCATCCAGACCATCAAAGATGAATGTGACTTTGTAATTTTCAAAGTTTGAAAGACTCAATCCATCAATTTCGTTGAAAAACAATGTTGCTCCAAAGTGTCATGGTTCTTTGTGATCAAATCCAGCTCCCAGAGTGGTAATGAGAGCATGATATCAACATCCTGATCGACATTTCCTTCAACCAAATGCAAAATAAACTTATACACAGAGACTGTTTTTCCAACTCCAACGTTTTTTTGTAGAGTGGTGGTGGCGTAGTGGGCTAAAGCACTAAACTGATAAGCAGAAGGTTGTCGGTTTGATCCCCACAGCCACTACCATTGTGTCCTTGAGCAAGGCACTTAACTCCAGGTTGTTTTCCACATTAATATTATAATTATATAATCGATTTAGGTTATTAACAGCAGTCTCTTAGAAGGTGCAGTGATCAGGCTTAACACATAATCACCCTCCCTTACTAAGATTTATTATAATTTTTTTTTTGTACGTATTTTCTCAAAAGATTTTGTATAATTAAAAAGATAACCTTTTTGGTGAAATCTATAATACATTTGTGTATTAAAACTGTTTTGGAATAAAACAAATATTTTAAAGTTTTTAAGGCTTCTATTGTTTTCATAAATACTGGGGCTGTTTTAATCGAATTAATTACATAGTGTCCAGATTAATTAATCGCAATTAATCTCATATACAAATATTTGCTGAGAAAGCCCCTCATATAACAATATTCAATATATAATGATAAAATAATTCTACATAATTATCTTTAAATATATATATATATATATAACCTGCCCAAAGGGAGGTTAAGATGTGGAGAGCACATCACATGGACTTACCCACTGGGAAGTACCACACATGGAATGGAGTCCCTGCGGTAGTCCCTACCTGGATGGGAGGAGCTCTACATGTGCAGCAACCAGTGGCATAGCAGAGCTCTGCCCAGGAGAAGACACAGGTTTACCATCAAGGAAACCGTACCATGGAAAACACCTCATATGGGATTACTGGCAGGGAACCACTACATATGGAGCACCTATCCCAAATACAGGGGCTGACCTGACAGAGTATACTTCATGAGTACTGGGCCTGGCATCAAATTCCTCCACCAAATTCGCCTGCCACAGGATGCTGGGGAGGAAAGACATCCAGGGTTTGCTGGTCCTGGGAACTCACATGGACGAAAAAGCACACGTTATCCCCTCAGGGAGAGGAAATGCGCTGAGTGCAAGTGGTACACCTAGCCAGCTGCCCACATGTTAACTGTTCATACCTGCTAACACACAGGACGAAACTGGCTCAACCGGGAGACTGCAAATCTTTCAAAGGTATTGGGTGTCACCCAGCCTGCTGCTCTATAGATGTCTGTTGGTGCCGTTTCCCAGGGTCCAGGAGGATGCCACACTCCTAGTGGAGTGTGCTCGTACTCCCAGGGGGCACAGCATGTCAGAGTATGCCAGACCTAGCTCTAGGCATGTATTGCTGACAGAGAACGCCTGCAGGTCCCCAACCCTATTGATGGAAGTGAGCGCAGTCAGGAGGGCCATCGTCAATGAAAGGACTTTTAGCTCGACTGACTCCAGCGGCTCAAATGGGGCTCTCTGTAGGCCCAGCAAGACTACAGAGAGGTCCCACAAGGAATGTGGTGTGATCTAGGAGGATTCAACCTCCTGGCACCTCTAAGAAACCTGATGATCAGGTCATGCTTCCCCAAGGACTTATCGTCTACCACATTGTGGTGTGCCGCTATGTCGGCCACATACACTTTTAAGGTGGAGAGGGACAGCAGCCCCTCCAACCTCTCCTGCAGGATGGAAAGCACCGACCATACAGCTGCCTCATAGAGGGAGCTCTGGCCTAAGTGATAGTGTCTACCACTGCCGGTGTTAGCCAACTTAGGTCTTCTGCAGCTCATCCAGGGGCCAGAAATGGAGGTTCCAGAGGTCTGGCCACTGGTGCCATATCATGCCCTGTCCCTGAGAAAGGATGTCCTTCCTCAAGGGAATTCGCCAGGAAGGGGCTGTCTCAAGGTGCGTGAGCCCCGAGAACCAAGTCTGGGTGGGCCAGTAGGGTGCCACCATCATGACTTGTTCTTCATCCTCTGTACAGACAGGCTCACTGGGGGAACTGTATATTAGTGAAGGCCCTGGGACCAGCTGTGTGCCAACACGTCCGTGCCAAGTGGGGCCTCGTCAGGAAGTACAATAGCAGGCAGTGGGAGGATTCCTGGGAAGCAAACAGGTCTACCTGCGCTTTGTCGAACTGACTCCAAATCAGCTGAACCACCTGGGGGTTTCTTATCACGTGGCTCACTGTGCATGACACTGCGGAGACTCACAGCATGTGGAGACTCATGCTACTCTCTGCGATCAATGCACAACTTACCACGCAACCCACTGAGACAGAGAACCACTAATCGTGATCACGAGGAGGTTACCCCATGTGATTCTACTCTCCCTATCAATCAGGCCAATTTGGTTGCTTCGGAGACCTGTCTGGAGTTACTCAGCACACCCTGGATTCAAACTCGAGACTCCAGGGGTGTTAGTCAGCATCAATACTCACTGAGCTACCCAGGCCCCAGCAGGTATTTATTTTTTAATTAAAATTGACAAATTAATATGTTTCTTTTTTATATGAAGGTCACATTAAAACTGTCTTGGAAACTTTTAAGCATCTCTTAATCCTTGTTTTACCCTTGTCACAGACACTGATTTTCAAATGTAATTTATTTAAATCCATCATACAATATTGTTCAGTTTTAAAAGTTATTATAACTTAGAGAGAAATAATCATCAACCCTTTCAACATTCGTAAAAATTTATGAGAAAATTATGACATTTTTAGTTGTTGTGGCAACATTTACACCATAAAGCAAAATTTTTGCCCCGAATAACCTTTTCTCAAAAGTTAATACTGTATACTTACTTTCCAAAGGAGACAACTGTGTTAGTGAAGAGCATACTTCAGATGAAATGAGGTAATTGGTAATTGAGGTAATCACTTAATAGTCTTCTTACAAAATATCCAGTCAAGCTGCAATTTTGTCAAACTATGCAAAAAGTGTGAAAATATAATTTCATTGTATTTAGGATATGCCTTGGGTTACTTAACTGTAACCCCTGTTCCCTGATAAAAGCGGAACGAGATGCTGCGCTGATTTAGCGCTTTGGGAACAACTTTAGGTGTGACCAGCTGTGAATATGTGGGCAACACGTCAATGAAATTGACTAGAACTTATAGCCTCTGCTGGTGACATCATTGGATGCAGTTGTAGCAGGGCTATAAATAGATGCATCACAGGTACATCGTCAGGTATTTTGTCTGAAGAGCAGTCCTGAGGCATCCCAGTGCGGCAATGAAGCGCAGCATCTCGTTCCGCTTTTATCAGGGAACAGGGGTTACAGTTAAGTAACCCGAGACATTCCCTATCAAAAAGCTACACTTTGATGCTGCGCTGATTTAACGCTTTGGGAACGAGAATACCCACGCCGCCGCACTGTGGATGTCCGGACCACTTACGGTTGTGTAGTTCTGCTCACAAGAGCACGAGAGGTCTCAGACACAAGCTTGTGATGTTGACTCAAGGACATAAGAGCCCGGAGTGGCATGAACATCCAAACTATAAAATCTTATGAATGTGTGAAGAGAGGACCAGCCTGCCGCATCACAAACATGCTGCAGAGGGACACCTCTAGCCAAGGCTTTAGAGGAGGCGACCCCTCTGGTAGAGTGAGCCCTGATACCTTCTGGCGAAGCTTGACAACGCGCCTCATAGGCCAGGGCAATGAAGTCCCTCACCCAATGTGACATAATTTGCTTGGTTGCGGCCACCCCTTTGTTGCAGCCCCATGGCAAATGGATAGTTGCCCTGACTTACACCACTAGCTAGTGTGGTGGATATAAGTCTGAAGGGCATGGACTGGATACAGTCCGTGAAGTCTTTCCTGCTCTGGTGTTGTAAACGGTGGGGAGCAGAAGGCTTCGAGAGTGACCGGATGTATGGTCGAGAATGGAACCTTAGGCAGGTAGTCAGGATGAGGGTGCAAAATTTCTTTAGCCATTCCTGGGGCAAAATCTAAGCAGGATGGCAAGACAGACAGAGCCTGTAGACTTATTTTTAGAGAAGTAATTGCCATAAGAAAAACCATCTTGAGAGTAAGAAGTTTATCAGATGCTGACTCTAGAGGTTTGAAGGGGTTCTCAACCAGACCCTCAAGGACTATTGCTAAGTCCCATGAAGGGATACTGGTCCTAGCATGAGGTCTTAGTTGCATGGCTCCACTAACGAAGCGATCAAGCAGAGGATGTCTCCCCAACGGCACCCTGTCAATCAAGGCGTGGCAAGCCGAAAGAGCGGCCACGTAAACCCTGAGAGTGGCGGGGCATGTGCCTGCTGATAATTTTTCCTGCAGATAGTCCAGAACTGAAGCAATCTGGCAGTTAACTATATCTGCATTATGTGCACTGCACCATCTTTCAGACACCCCATTTATTGGTGTAACTTCTTCTAGTAGAGGGAGTCCTAGCACTTAGAATGGTCTCGATAACTTCAGGTGAAAGCCCAGTGTCCCTCTGTTGGTGCCCTTCAGGGGCCAAACATGAAGGTTCCACAGCTCGGGCCGGGGATGAAATATTGTCCCCTGCACCTGAGACAGAAGGTCCCTCCTGTCCGGAATCACCCAAGGCGAGCCGACGAGGAGAGACATTATCTCCGAGAACCATACCCTGTTCAGCCAGCAGGGCGCTATCAATAAGAGTCAGGAGCCTTGCTGGCGAACTCTGGCCAAGACCCCCGGGAGCAGAGAAACTGGGGGAAACGCACACAGGCACATTCTGGGCCATGTATTTGCCATCGCGTTCAGACCCAGGGGGGCTGGGTGACTCCAAGAGAAGCAGAGTGGACATTGCGCTGTCTGTTGAGAGGCGAAGAGGTCCACTTCTGCCCTGTAAAATCTCAATCAGATTTGTTCCACTACCTCGGGGTGGAGTTTCCACTCCCCAGTTGGTATTTTCTGTCTGGACAGTAAATCTGCTCCCATATTCAGGCATCCAGGGATATAAACTGCCCTGACTGACAAGAGCTTGCCCTGGACCCAAAGGAGAATCCTGACATGCCAGCCTTGGATGAAATCCCCTGGCTTTGAGCCACAACTGAAACGGTCTCATGTGCAGAAGGCCTAAAGGGATCACCAAGGACGCAGATGCCATGAGACCTAGTATTTGTTAATACTGACGAACAATTCAACCTTGGCCTAGCATGACTTTGCTCAGGGTGATCTGAATGGACGCGATTCGAGCGGGAGACAATTGTGACAGGTTGAGCCATATGTGTCTCTCCGTGCTGACCAAAGCAGACATAGACCGGCCAATGGCGCGAGCCATCTGCTTGGTCATGCGGAGAGACAGATCCGTGGCTCGACGAAGCTCAGAGAAAGCCTCTTTGTCGACCGTGGTGCCCGCACTCAGGTCTTTCAACAGATCAGCCTAGTACGCCTGTAACACTGCCATAGTGTGCAGGGAAGCACCAGCCTGACCTGCTGCCTGATAAGCCTTCTCCACAAGCGTGGAGGTGGTCCTGTGCGGCTTTGTGGGGAAAGTGAGTCTCTTTAGCGATGTTGCCAAGCCAGGCGAGAGATAACCCGCAATCTGTCTTCTACCATCGGCATCATAGAATACACCCCGAGCCTCAGCACCCACGATAGTCGAATATTTTGACATCGAGGGCACGAAGACACGGGAAGTATAAGGATTCCTCTATTAACGAGAATGCTTGTTATGGAGGTCATAGAAGAAAGGAAGGGACTGATATAGCGTTCCGAAGCATGCTTCAGGCTTATGAGAAGGACCAGCTGGATCTGGGGAGAGAGCGAGCAATAGGGACGGATCTGTCTCTCACTCCTCAGCCAGATCCATGGAAGAGCCCCACAATGAAAAAGTGGGCACTGGCTATTGGAAGTAAGTGAGAGGAGTGCGAAGCATTTTGACTGTAAACAGATCGCACACGCCCCACCCCAACACAAGAGCAGCATGCTCTTCCCCCAAACACACAAAACAAAACTGATGTGTGTCCGTTTCCATAGAGCGTAAACATGGGAACACACACTGCTTGCTTTGCTTCACACTCATTCTTGGAAAGGAGAAAAGGTTTTCTGCACACTGCCTAACAAATTCTAACTGAGAATTCCTAACAGAGGAAAGAAAGTTCTGACAGCTTGAGAAGCACAACACACAGAGTGGTCTGAAGATAAAAGACCTGACGATGCACCTGTGACGCATCTATTTATAGCCCTGCTACATGTGCATCCAATGATGTCACCATAATGATGCTACATCCAATACATCCAATGATGCTATAAATTCTAGTCACAGTTGGTCACACTTAAAGTTGTTCCCAAAATGCTAAACCAGCGCAGCATCAAAGTGTAGCTTTTTGATAGGGAACATTTTATGCTAGCTATGAAATCAGCCTTAACAAGAAAAGCAGTGTGAAACCAAAATGTTAAAAATATAAGTTTTACCACAGGATGCTATTAAACATAAATACATAATTTGAGATATGGAGGAAATTATATTGTGGTGAAAATCTTCATGGCAAAAATGACAGAATTCCCCTGTGATGCATGTGTGTTCACTGATGGATATTGTTAGTGCACACATTAAATAAACTAGTGAGAGTGTGAAGTGAGAAGTATTTTTATAAAAGTTTATTTTTTTTAAAAGTACACAAGACCAAAGGTAAACCAGGGCCCAATTATCAAACAACCAGGCAAACTGTAAAGCACACTGCACTCACTATATATACCTCAGTCAAAAAGAATACAAATAAAACAGCTGAGACGCGGCTTGTGTCTGATACAGAATGGGTCTTTATTCAGGGAATGAAAGAAAAAGATTGTAATCAACACCCCATTTAAATACAAAACAAATCAAAATAAAGAACACGATATTCAGTTTGCATATCAAAGATCCATTCAGTAATAATTACACTCAGAACACTTCATAAACCACTTGTGTGAATCTATACACAAACTTGATTTAGAAACTAGAACATTAACAATTTTACAAAAATTTTAGCTTTAAAAATTATTTTTAATCGAAATAATATTTTAGCAGTTAGCATCATAAAATTATATATCCATAAATTTCCACATAAAAATACAAAATGATATTAATGACATATAATATGAAAAATTATCCCAAATATTTTGCCACTATCAGAGTAAAATAAAAACAAAAACAAACAAAAAAGAAATAGAAATATGCATGAAAAAGTTTCTCCATTTGTTAGCAAAACACAATCCAAAATAACTACAATCATTTACATCAGTACAAAGATATCTGGATTTAAAAATAGTTGCAATGAAAAAAAGGGGTATCATCTTTTCTGACAGTAAAAAATGACACTGTGAATCAGAAATTTGCAAAATATGCAATGAAAAAAATAAATCTGCATTAAAAAGGTATACACTGCAATTCTTACTTTTTTATACAAACATTAGAAACAGTATTGCACGTCACAACACAGATTCGAGGTTAGTAAGCCTTTCAAAATGTGTTATATTCAAGTTTCTGAGTATCAGTGAGGGGAGGGCTGATACCCCTCCATTTAAACGGGGAAAGTCTCAAGTGTTTTCCATGAACATAGTAAAACCCTCAATGTTTCCTTCCTTCAAATAAAATAAATGACCAACTTAAATAGTAATCAAATCCATGTGTGTTAAGCAATAATACATAAATAGAGTCATATACACGTAGCTTCACAGGTGTTTCAAGAAAAAAAACAGGGTTTTACATAATTCATGTCAACACAACCATAAATATATTGGGAAATAAAGTGAGTTTCAGACCTTTATGAAAATAGAAAAATAAAATTTAAATAGTCAAATAAATAAGATTTGTTTTTTTAAATGATGATTACGAAAACCCACACATACATGTACACAGCAACAATGTTGAACACAGAAAACAGAACACAGTACTCATCACGAGACAGGTTTTAAAAGGTGTAAATGACAAACAATGTAGAGGCCATCTTGCTCAGAACAAGATCATCACACAACATTTTTTTGCCATTATGATGGGATAATGATTCACGTATTCCACCCGTCGTGGAGTTGATAAGGTCCCAGAAACACCTTCGCTATTTCATCCGATTACATGTTAGATTACCTATATCATTTAAGCAGACTCTCGGTCCAGCGTCTTACACAATACATCAAATAAGTTACTATGTAAAAAAAAAGATATTTAAATGATCTGATAGACTTAAAATAGGTTTTGATTATTCAAGAGGGTAAGAGTGAACAAAAAAAAAACATGATGTGATACAAAATAAAAGAGACTTTTGTTTTGCATTGAAGTCTAAATTTTGTTGGCGGGCCGGACTGTTAGGGAAAGTGGGATTGCTTTTGTCAGTGAAGAAAGGAGAGGAGAGAGGGGATGCACAAGGATAGTGCATCATGTCCTAGAAAGTGATTCAAATATTCGAAAGTCTGGGAATAGCCGACGTCAAGAAACAAATACTAAAAAAATACAAATATGCAATAAATAAAACATACAATCTCAGCTCACTGTTGACACTTGAAAGATTAAATCACACATCCGAACCGATTTCTTCGGATATATAGAGTGCAAAAAAGAACGCAAGAGCAGATAGACAAATAGAAATCGCAGTACAGTACCAAATGACTGGTTTCGGCACTAGCATCCATTGCTTCTGTAGAGATTGACCAGAAGACTGATCAAACACAGAGAAACCTCTGATTCCTCCGAAAAGGAGTCTTAATACGGACGTTACGCTACAAAACTATTCTACGAAAACCTGACAAATGGGTTCCTTTTGGAAAATCTCTCTCTTCTCTTTTCTCCGTTCATGTATATTCCTTGTATTTACCGATAATTGTTTGTCCAGAGAATAATCTACGAAATGTATGACAAAGCTGGGCCCACACACAGACAACAATCACAATTAGGATTTCATCTAGAACCTTTTGCGTGAATTCTTATATCTACAGGAACAGACAACAACAAGAGTGTAGAATGTGCCATCTACATTCTTTTTCCATGACAGAGCATGTCGCTCAAGTGACTATCAAAATAAGAGGAGCGGAGGAGGGGGGGGGGGGGCGTGTTCAGGGGTGTACAGGAAGGGCAAATTTTAAATGTCGATAAACCAAATGAAAACCTCAATTCATAACTAGACTCACACTGCATGAAGACAAGACACAAAATCCACAGGACAACACCTGTCTCTTGACTAATTTTGCCATTTTGTAACTCGATAATGGCAGACCTCACTACTCTAAAAACTAATGTCGCTTCTCTCGTAATAAGTTCGTAAAGGAATCATCACAACAATGCACGCAAATGTTTTTTTTAATGAATGATTTTACACTGTTTGTTTTTCTTTCATTATTATTGATTATCTTATATCTAAGAGTCTGACCTTTTTTGTCTCATGCTACATAAATTCCTGTTTATTGTTAATATGCATCATGTTTTGTTTGTTTTTTATCTTTTCTTTTATGTGCTCTTAACTTTTACACTACATGCAAATGATGTACAATCACAAACATGCACGTTATCACATTCTGTGTTTCCATGGCGATGATCAGCCATGCCTTTTTGAGATGGAACAGACGGCATTTCTGTTTGCGAATTCACCATTGGCATCACAATGGCATCACACAGAACACCTACACTATCTATTCGGATTATCCTATATAGCAGCAAAGCTTCTATTGCTTGTTATTAAATTGCAAGTGTACAGCAATAACAAGCCAGATTTTATATTCTGAGGTATTATCTTTTTTTTACCAGTGGAAAATGGAAAGTCTTAGTAATTAATTATTGAATCATTCCTATTCCTGCTAAGAGCACATCGGAGCACATCAAAACAATAGAAGTTTTTAAATTTTTATTTTAATTATTCCACGGCAGAAATGTCTCTTTTTCAGGCCGCATGTTTTGCTACCTTTGGTTCGAGAAACAGGCCAGGCATCAGAGATTACGTTATCAAGATTTTTCCAGAGACAACTGTCCACTTTGCTCACTGGCAGGGGGTTGATGATTTAGAACAGAATGCACAGACCCCCCCCCCCCCCAGCGAAAACATTCACGTTTCTACTTTTTAAATCTCACATATAAAAATAATTTGAAAAAAACTAAACTCTTTTTTTCTTAACCTCCTTTTAAAAAACCACAAAAGTACCACAAAAATGCTGTTTTGAGCCTGAGATGTGCATGGAGGGAGAAGAAGTGGTTTGGTGAAAGAAACTGAGGCTTGTGTGTTTCTGGCTGCTACAAAAGATAAAGATATATTTTTATAGTCATATATATTCTCTATATACTGTATATGGTCACATAACTATACTGACAGCTTGGGTTTAAGGGCCAATAAACAAAGCAATGCTTTTTCCACTGCAGACTTGTTGTTTCTATGACGTCTTTCATGCTAGCATTCCCAGCTCTCCCTGAATTCCAATCTTTAGTTCCATCGGAAGTGGATCTGGCGAGGACGGTCGGCTCCCTCTTTCACGAGCGGCTTGTGGAATTCGCGACCGGCGCGGGAGTGAATGTTTTCCCAACAGAACTCGCAGTAATACTGCAGGCAGGTGACGTTAGCGCAAAAGAATGGGGCGAACTTTTCGCCGCAACGTGCACCCTGACATTCATCACATAGCTGGTCGTCCAACACATATGGTTTCACCTCCACCTGCATCAAAGAAATGAAACAAACTTGGTTATCCTTTGTTAATTTCTATTCTGTTAAAGACAAGTAAATACAGTCATAGTTAAACAGCACATAAATGCCCACAATATCATATAATTAGTTTAAAATGATTTGTGTGGATATTAAATTGACTCTAACACAGCTCTCCATGTTGTAATGCCTGAAATAATAATAAACGTATACCCTTCAACTAAACATCATTATATGATCCCAAGTTTTTAGATTGTAAGAAAATAGGGTTTGATGAATAATCCAAAAGTGATATCAGCCACAATTTTAAAAATTTCTCGAAATAGTTATTCTGAACATTCGTTTCCCTGTCAATCCAAGCATTATTCCCAAACAAAAACAAGCTTAATATGTCAGATTACACGTTTGTCGATGTCACCATGCTGCAGCTGGACGAAGCGGGCACTGATGGCAGCGATGTAGCTCTGCTGATTGGAGAATGCCACACGCCCTGCCCCCTTTGGGTACTTCAGTTCTGGATCAGTGTCAATACCCGCATAACACACCCCATCATACAAGCGGTCCATGATGATGGCCAACTCCACTGCAGAGCAGGACACAATTAAACAAATTCAGGTCTATTTCCAAAAAGAACAAATACATTAGTAAATTAAAATATATATAATAATAAATAAAACATTTATTAATTTTAAATCTAAAAAGTAATTATAACCAAAAAAATATTTCCTGAAAGAACATAGAAAAATTCTACTTGCTAAAAGAACATTCATTAAAAAATATACATTTGTATATAAAAATAAATGAAAAATTATGATTAATAATTAAATACATTTTAAATTGAAAAAGTAATACTATTAAAAAAAGTATTTCCTACAAGAACATTACAAAATGTATAATAGTACATAGAATATTAAAAAATGTAATAACAATTTTAATTCATTTTAAATTGAAAAAGCAATTCAAAGTCTATTTTGTTAATTAACAGAATCATTAGAACATTTTCATTAGTATAAAAATATATATTTAATTATTACTTATTTAAATTAATTGTTACATTGAAAAAGTAATTTTAATTAAAACAAAGTATATTTTTGGAAAAAAGAACATATAGAACATTTACATTAGTTACATTACAGAAAATATGTAATAGTACACCTATAGTACTAATATACATTAGTAAACAGTATATATATATATATATATATATATATATATATATATATATATATATATATATATACAGTACTTCTTTTCTTGACAAAATGCATTTATTTCCTTTCATAGAAAATAAAAATAAAAACAAAGAATATGTAACAATAATGCCTTATCAACCCTCAATAATACTTATAGTATTATAAAGTATATATAGTATAAAGGTAATGCACTAAAATAGCACTAATTCAAGTAATATTAAATATTTCTCTAAAGTGGGAAGTTGACTTATTCAAAGAATTTGTCTCCCCTCAGGTTGAGTATTCATCGCAATGTGCATTTAAATCTCCTAAACTCTCATCCCCCATATTTTTTATCATGTTCTTCCTTCATCCAAATTGTCTTCTAATCATTAGCAGACACTTTGAAAGATCAGTGACAATGGGTTCGAAGTTGAAAATATTGAACACCTACCACAGCATTCTCTTTAAGTGACTTGACATGTTTCTGTGGTAATTAAATTCTGTCGAGGCTACAAGGTACTTGATCATCAACACGGAATCGCTGTTGTGTGTTTTTTGTGGTATGTACATCAGAGTAATAATGACCCTGGACACAATGCAAATGTTCCTCCCATTTGTTACGAATGGGCAAACAAGGAGTGAGGATCTACGTGCAGTTTTATTTAAAATTAAACAAAGACAAACGAACGGTGTACACAGGAACAAGCAAAACATCCACGATGGGAAAACCAAGATAACCACAACAGAAACATCCACAAAGGGCACATGCAGGACCACGGTCAAGGGCATACATAACATATACATTTAACAACTCACACCGAATGAACAAACAACAGGGCTTAAATACACAAGGATAATGATACACAGGTGAGAACAATCAATGGCTGCTGGCAGTGATGAGGGTAGGGAATTATGGGAATTGAAGTCTGGGAGAGATGACAAGGGAGAAACTCAGGGCAAACAACAGGGGATTGTGACACCATTAGAATGGCAGAGGCTATTTTTGGACTCCTAATTAAACACTAACATACAGTATAGGGGCATCACTGCAGTGTGTTTATTGTGTTTAATTAGAGTCCCACAAACACCCTACACCAACCCCCACCCTTAAACCTAACCTTCCCTTACAAAAATAACAACAGTTTTTCTACAGTAACCATAGTATCACCATGACATTTTGTATTAAAGTCATAGTAACCACAAATTGAAAATGGTTACTATATTTACACCATATTACTATAGTAACACCGTGATTAATTGCATTATAACTATGGCTTCCAACAAAAAACATGGTTACACCAATATTACTGTAGTAAAACCATGGTTAACTTTACTAAGATCAAACCTTTCTCTCAACTCCCAGACCATCACCGTGACCAGATCTCTGTGAGGAAATCAACCTTTATATTAATTTGTATTTATTAATATAAGTAGTTTAAAGGAAATATTAAGAGTTGAGAAAGGAAACAGGAAGGGACAACTGGGAAAAAAGGCAGAATCAAACTCGGTTCACCCGAATGAAAAAAGCACATCCACACCATCTTTATACCCCACACCACCACAACAACACTAGGGATGCAGTTTGTCAAATAGCCATGCTGTGTGGCAGGTGCTTTTTATACCTTTTTTGAATATTTTTTAGAACTTGTTACAAAAACACAACAACTGTCACATGGTTTAAATTCTTGGATTTGTTTTTTTTAATCATAATTTCATAAAGCTGCCCATGGTAATCTCTCATTTCAAACAAAGGCACAACAAAAATGTGTAGTTGAGTCACTGACGTACCTGCTCTGAGTGGACGTGGCACTCCTCCTACAAAGATGGTCTTGCGAGGGTCCAGTGGCTGAGATCCGTCCATCACAAAATCACTGTCACTCAGATTCCACGGACGAATCTGGACCTGAAATATCAAACACAGATCCAACATATAAACAAGTGTACACAACAACAGAAAAAAAGAAAGAAGTCTTATTTTCAAAAAAGCACCACATAAAGTAGTATACCATGTATCCAAGGCAACAAAATATTTTTTATGGCAAATATAGTGATGGCGTGTGTTAGATATGTTGAGGTTACATGTAGGCAGGACAGACAGTATGAACATACATGCAGATTATAATGTGGTGTTCTCTATTCTGAAGTGCTGAGGATCTATCCACACAAAGTGCAAATTAGGGAGATTTTCTCAAGCAATAAGCTGTGAGAGGCTGTGTGTTACAGCGATTGTGCCAAATCGCTAAAAATAGACTTCATTTTCTATATGCAAAATATAATGTCTTATTTGTTCCTTTTAATTTTGGAGTAAAATATGACCAGGACATTTTCTTGACAAGTTGAGAGATATTTGTTTTTTAAATAATATATTTAAAAAAAAATAATTAAAGTCTTTCACTAATCTGTAGCTCTCAAATCAGACATGCCAATAGACACATTACGTCAGTTTCTATGTCACTGATGTTTGGTCATAAGACATGCAAAAAACAATATTGTTCTCCATAAATGGTGTCAAAATATGTTGTTGTCCATATGGTTTTTAAGTCCAGCTCGGAGTTTCGGCAGAAGGGAAGATCTTCAGTGAATAACTTAAATACTGTTATTTTCCTTACATAATGCAATCGTGTGATTATCTTATGAATGCAGGACACAAGCTATGTTGACCACATTTATTATACATTTAAGGTGCTTTTTTGTCATTTTGAAGCTTGGCAGTCACAGTCCCCATTCAGTTTCATTATATGGAAAATAGCAGCCAGGATATTCTTAAAGTCATGTGACTTTGGAATCAATGTGAGCGTGAGTAAATAATGACAGAATTTACATTTCTGGGTGAACCATTCCTATAATGTGTTTGTATTCGGACTTACAGGCTTGTCTTTGATGGTGGGGCTTGACACACACAGGTAGAGTTTCCCATCCTCCTCCAAACAGGCTTCAATAAGGGCCTGAACCGAGGTCTCCTCTTGAAACAGGAGGAAGGCGTAACCTAGAGCACACAACACAGTCAAAGCTGTAACCATGACAACCAGAGCTTAGTGTAACACAGAATGTTGTTCTGAGAAGATGATGTATTGAAAGGAATACAATGAAGGCAACACTGTATCCAGAGGTGTTGGGTGATTCTCTGAACTAATCAAGCAATCAGTTTGAAACAAACAACAACAAAAAAAAGGCATTTTTTCACTTTCTGTGGCATTTTGCCCAGAGGCACCCTTAATTTCTCACCCTGTACTATATATAATGATGGATCTGACTGATGTTACATTATGTACAGAAATATTTATGTGCTTTATATATATAAAGCTGTACTGATAGATGTGTGTTGATCTTTCTAGAAGTACCTTTAGGAGGAAAGTAAGACTTGCTCTCAGCTTTGTGTGGCCAATCAACAATCAGGTGACCAAAGCGTCTAAAACTGCTTGTGATTTCATCTGTGAGGAAGACCAGACAGTGAGAGAATCAGAGAGAGACAGTTGCAGGAACTGATACAGATATTTAATCAGCATTGGTACAGAAAGACATTGCTGTTAAAATGACACAATTCTTTTCCATTGGTTCAGCCTGACCCTGATCTCTAAGCAAGACCTATGCATCAATATCTGCAGTTGAAGTTTATTGAGAGATAATGAGTTCTGCTCTCAGCAGATCTTCACTCAGCTGAAATTTTAGGTTTCTGTGCTATCAAGTTTTGGATCCTTTACAATCTTATCATAACCCAAAGGAAAATGCTTAGATGTTGCTATATCATGGCTCAGAAGACTTAAATGAATTATATGTTATATAAAGTGCTGGCTAGTAACAGATTACATGCAATCTGGATTATGTATTCAGATTACAAATCAAGTACTTTTAATTAGATTACTTTACATTTTAAATACTCATAATTGGATTAGAGTTACTTTTTACGGATTACATGACTGCATATTAACTAGACAATGGGAGTTAATTGTTCATAATTATTTATCCCCTAATTCTTCTTAAAAAAAAGACATTGTTTATTTAAACATTTGATTTCTAAACAGCCTAATACTGATATACTGTATGTTTAAACATTTTTTCTCTCTTTGTATTTTTATGTCAAAATGATACAAGACTATCCTACCTGAAGGCAAGTAACAAAAAAATAATAATAGTTAGGTCAGACATAATAAAAAAGTAATCAGATTACTTAAAACATGTCATGTAATTTGTTATCAACTAGATTTAAATCTAGAAATAATCTACCCAGCACTGATTATTTTTCATTTAAGCATCAATTTTGTCTCAGATTTTTCTTCATAACTTCCTTAAAAAATATATAAAAAATAGAGTATAAAACAAGTGTTGACATACAGTAAACATATAGAGATCTAAAATGGATTCTGAGAGTATAGCTCAGATGATTAGTATTGAAAGAATTTAATGAGAAATGTTTGAGCTCATATTAATTTCTCTTATTTTTAATTGCAGACTTTGATATCTTGGCAAATCTGAGCACAGTTTGAGACAGAATCAAGAACTCTACAGGAGACAAGTGGGACATTACACATGTCTTTTTCTTGTGAGAAAAAAAGCTAATCAGGAGCAGGAGACTGAAGCAAATGTCTAGGAGACATTATTGAGATTTCATTTCTGAATTTTTTTTTTTTTTTATGTTTTACACACTCTCAAACATACCTTCATCAATGTCTGGGGGTAGGCCGCCAACAAACACTTTGCGGGAGAACCTCTCGATGCGTTCCCCATTCTGATGGGGGTAACAGTGAGGAGACCCCAGGACTCCTGGGAAACCCTGGTTGCCGTGGCTGTCGTCAAGGAGACCGTCGTCAATGGGGAAGAGGGAGGAGCATCCTGTGGAAAAATTAATGATAGGTGAGTTGATCCTTAAACACACACACAGGCCACATTTACACCTGGTAGTAAAATGCGTCTTGCATGTACTGTATCTCCTGTGACCACTGATAATCTGATTTCAGGAGAGGGTGTCTAACTTTGTGACTTCATACATCACTCACTGGTACATCAGTTTATCAGCAGATTTCTGGCACAGTTGTGTATGTACATTGAATTATGGGTACTTCCTAATTTAAAACTCTGGTGCAATGAACATATGTTACATTAGTTGGCAGTTTTTATGCATTGTCTAAGTAGCATCAGAACACAAAATGCACTGAACTAAAATTACACAAATATTTAGTACTGACCACTTGTTATCAGATCGCACAAGACCTGATGCTCTATTAAACTAAAATAAATATTTGCTAGTGATCAATAATGTCACAGGGAAATGTCGCATAGCTTTTGAGTAAGCATACACACACATACATAGTGCACATATGAATAGAATTTTGCCATGCCAACACATATAACTGTACAAAGTGAAATTTACCTCGTCGTCTCCCATAGCTCCTAGCTGCATGTGAACACAAACAATACAGAAATCTGTGAAACAACTGACAGAACACTACCTTCAGTATATATAGCTAAATGTTTATTTATGTTGATGTCCCTGTCCCGTTGAAATATTTAGTAGTCTATTGCTGGTCACCATGCTGATAAAAAATCACGTACATGCAAATACATGGAAAATCAGTGGTTCTCAACCTTTTTTGGATGAATGCCCCTCTCCTTCAATCCCTTACCCCAATGCCAATGGATGCAGATGTAAATTTACTGGTATTAACAACAGTAAGACTATATATAACATCTATAAAAAGTAAAATGCTATCACCTAATTTGTTACTACATTATTCTGACAGTGTGACTGAGATGAAACTCCTTTCATCAGTTTCTTATTGATTCAAATTCTGTCATCTCTTGGAATTTCTGAAGGCAAAAAAAAAAAACAGTTATATTTTCTTACGCTCAAAAATTTTTTAAAATAATTAAATATATGTAGAATTATGTGCCGAATTCAAATGGGTTCTCGTGTCGTGCTTCTCACTTGTTTTCTTGTTTGCTCTGTCTATTGAACCAACTACAGAGCCATAGAGTTGCATTAGGGGCAGTTGTGACTACACCACTCAATTTGATGCTGCTAAACCAGATACTTCAGATGCGTTGCTAGACTTCAGAATCAGATGAACCATGGTACAAATGCATTCCAACCCGTATAATAGAGAACTGGTATATTAAAAATGTAAATGTTTTTGAGCAAAGAGGAACCTGAAGAAAGATTTTATTAATATGACTAATAAACACCCCCATTTGTAACCTAACGCCCCCCTCTCTACTAACTTGTTCTCAGTACCCCCTGGCATCCTTTCAATGCCCCCATTGAGAACCCCAATTCTAAATCAATCTGGATTCCGAATTTTTTTTTGAGTGTTTGCAGTCTTTGTTCCTAAAATGTTACCTGTTGCATGTTCGAACAACAATCAAGCGAGCTACGAAATAATTTGTGTACATTTATTATAAAATTATGGTACTCTCCATAGAGAACACAGATAAATCACACTGTGAATTCAGAGAGAGGAGGTCGAAAGTTCTGCTGCTGAAATCGGTCTGCGCTTACCCAAAATAAACCCCTGACCCCAGTGGCTGAAGCTGTTGGAAGTGTTGTTGAATTGATATATCCACAGAGTGGCGCCAAAAGTGAGTTGCACTTTATAAATAAATTATGTTTATAGTCAACAGAAATACATATAATATTTTATGAACCCTAACACAGACCCCAACCCTAAACCTAACAGTCAGTGGAGTGAAAATTTAATTTTAGAGCAAAAATGCAACATCCAAATCATGCTCACCATTGTTTATGTGAACACCATTACTTCCTGTTTTCCCATAGGGCTTGAGGTTTGTTTGCTATCAGCAGCGCTAAGCGGAAAGGTGATATTGGTTGAACTTATGAAAATAACTGATGGTGGATGGTGCTTGTTAATGAATTGCCTGATTGGGGTCAGTTATTAAGCGATAAGCAATACATAAATTTCCATTGTGATCATGTTGGAGAACAGAAAGTTGGTGCTGTTGATATCTGATATCTTCGAGCACTCTTTACTAAATTTTCCTGTTGCTTGTAATTTTTTTCTTTGCTATCTTACTAAATGTTTATGTTAAAATTTACCTAAAAAACATAGCAATGTTTCCTGAGTTAAGAAATACTGAAAGGTTACATGGCATTGTTTTAATGTCAGTTGTTAAATATATGTGTCCAACAGCATATTAGTCCAGAATCCTAATCACTGGTTCTGGCATCGACAACTGAAATTTTGGTATTGTGACAACCCTAGTTAGTACACAAATATAACTAATATAATGGCAGTTTGTCTCATCTATGCATGTGTTCTTACTGGGTTTGCTGGTTCCCAGTTTTAAATGATGGTGTGCTGGTTTGCCAACTTAACTTGCCAACTCAAACTTCCTATCCAGCAAGATCACATTGGTCTTCATGAGCAAGACAGTGCTGGTCGATCAGCGTAGCCAGTAAAGATTGAACTAGTTCTGCTGGTTTACCAACTACACCAGCACCGAACCAGCTCTTTACCAGCATACACCAGTCTGGTCTTTTTAGCAGGGTGAAGGTAAAATATAAGGTTTTGCTCATATGAGGATTTTAAAATGCTCCCCATGTGTCATCCCCAATAAACATAGCTCACACTACACGTTTCAATGAAGCGCCTGACCAACATCACTGAATACTCTTAAACATCATGTGATCTACACTTACACATGTCCTGCTCACTCATGTGACCCAAACTCCACAACCCAGTTAAACACCACATATGACAATGTTATGTTGTTATTTTGGTTTGATCACGGTCATAATGCTAGGTTTTGTGTTTTTTAGCACATTGCTATGCAGTTGCTGGGGCATTGCTAGGTAGCTAAGAGCCCACCCACAAGTCTCTATGATACGCTGGTCCCTCTTTCACTATAATTTTGGGATTTTTTTTCCTGTTTTATTGCCCACAAGGCAAAAATCTTTTGGAAAAGTAATAGCACACCCCACATGCCACAGGATTTAAAGTAGCATGTTCATAGCATAAAATGTGCAGGACGGGTGAAGTTTATTACAAAGGGTCAGGGGTTTGATCAAATCTTTAAACCTAAATATGAATGATTAGTGATGCTTCACCACAAAGCACACAAAACAAAGCCTTTAAGCTTATATTTCTAAGAGCAAGTCTGTTCTTATTCTCTCTAAATACACAAGAATGAAGCAAATAAAGAGTGCACTCTGTTGTGATCAATTTATCCACAAAGCAATGCAACAACAGCTGTTACTGAAGTGAATCTCAGCTCAGCCAAAGACAACAAGCAAGAATTCAGACACGCTGGCTAAAATGAGCCTCCTGCCCTCCTGGCAGATGCTCTGTCTATACGAAGTGTTAGTTCAAACTGCCACAACAAACAGCATAATTCAAACATTCTAAAGTTGGCTGTTGGATTTATAATGTTGGGGAACTGTCATTTTCACATGGGCCCAACAAATAACAACAGGGTTAAAGAAACACTCATCCAACACAACACAACAACCATTTTTGGCATTTTATTATGATTTCATACATCATAAATAGCCATGATACTTTATTCATCATAGCCAAAATATTAAATAAACCTAAACATTGCACAAATCTGCCTGCTGATACTGGATGATTAATAAAAAAAAAACATTTGTCAAGTTAGTTATTAATTATGTTAGTAAACATTATTTCCTCAAAATTACCATATTTGAAAATACAAAACGTACATTGTGGATTTACTGAAGAAAAAAACTGTATTTATTCAACATTAAAATCACAATATGATTTTTATTAAAGTGTATGTTGTTTTCTTAATGTACAACATCACTAGAAATGTATATAAACTGATTTCAGACAGCCTATCTTCATTCAGTTTTCCCAGTCACAAATTAGTTTCTAAGGATGGAGTAAAATAGTTCACACAAAAATGAAAATTCTGTCATTATTTATTCACCCTCATGTATTTCCAAACCCATATGTTGTTTATATTAAAGGAATAGTTCACCCAAAAATGAAAATTCTTGACTTACCCTGATACCATCCCAGATGTGAATGACTGTCTTTCTTCAGCAGAGCAAATAAACAAATAAAGATTTTTAGAAGAAGAGAGAGCTCTGTCAGGTCCTTATAATGGAAGTAAACGGGTGCCAGCACTTTGACTGACCAAATGTCACATTTAGGCATGATGCATGATTTAAGTGCGTTGGTAAGTTCATTTGAGAATTTGGAAGCGGCGCTCAATTACAACAGAAGAACGAATGTCATTCGAGAGTTCGGACATTTCAAACAGCATCAGAGCCATGGACGGAAGCAACGTTTTAAAGTTAAAAACATTTTAATTATTGACTTGTTTCTTACATAAACCTATAGATTAGCTTCAGAAGACATTCACTGATCGACTGGAGTCACATGGATTACATTTGTGCCTAAATGTGACTTTTGGTCCATCAAAGTGCTGTCACCTGTGCATTTCCATTATAAGGACCTGACTGAGCTCTGTTTTCTTCTAAAAATCTTTATTTGTGCTCTGCTGAAGAAAGACAGTCAGACACATCTGGGATGGCATCAGGGTAAGTCAATAATGAGAGAATTAACATTTTTGGTGAACTATTCTTTAATATTCACATGCTGCTGTTTTCCATACAATGAAAAGAGACACTGACTACGTGCTGTCAAGCTTCTTAAAGCATAAAAAAGCACCATAATAGTTGTTCATTTTACTTGTGGACTATAGTCGAAGTCTTCTGAAGTCATACGATAGCTTTGTTTGAAGAACAGATCCAAATTTAAGTCATTTTCATAGATAATCTAATTTTCACATCAGCTCTCAAATCTCATTTAATCTTGCGTTCAATACAAACATTGCACCTTTAAACCAGTTACTGCAGGTTTGATGTCACTGACATCAAAAGCCAAAACAACATGCCTGTTTGAAAGTGCGGAAACCAAAATGAGATTTGAGAGGTGGAGGAAAACAATCTATATTTCATTCTATTTCTCACACAAAACTATCATTTGACTTCAGAAGATTTGGAATATGGCACACGAGTTAAAATTAACTACTTATATGAGACTTTTAAGAGATAGCCAATGGTAACCGTTGTATGGAATAAATTCTCTTTTGGAGTGACAGGTAAATAAATGGCTTTCAGTTTTGGATAAACTATTCCTTTAAGAACAGAAGAGAAACAGAAAGACTAAAGCTCGCTGTCATAATTACCATTGAGCATGAGTAGGCCGTCAACACCTGGGTGGGGACATCCCACACGGCCTGAACACGAGACAGAGAGAGATAGAGATAGAGAGAGAGCAGTATGAAACATGAGCATAGCTATGTCTGATCCTCCAGTTCCTTACCCAGAGTTTTTGGTTATGTTCCAAAACCTAGTGAGCTGTCTACATAGGCAGCATTTTAAGGCATCATAGGCACACTCCAGAGACAACGGTTGTTCCAAAAGCATGATTATGCTGACATCTATGATACCTCCCTAATAAAAAATCCAGATTAAGCTGGTAGCTGTGTTTTGGAACATGGTAGCTGGTTTCAAGCTGGTCATGAGCTGGTCCAAGCTGGAAAACCAGCATAAACCAGCTACCAGCTTTTTATACAGTTTATGTTGGCCAAGCTGGTTTTTGGAAGATGATAGCTGGTCAACCAGCTATGGACCAGTTTGGATCAGCTCATGACCATCTTGGACCAGCTCTTTACCATCTTGGACCCACTTAGGACCAGCTACAATGCTCCAAAACACAGCTACCAGCTGGATTTTCCAGCAAGGCTTGTTTTGGCCAAATTCTAAGGCATCAACATTGCATGCATTCTTTGTGGAAAAGCAATATTTGTGTATTTTTCTATGACTTTGGGCACTTGACCCTTGTCTCAGACTTTCAATATTTAACTATGAAAATGCATTCGTAACACATAATACACTTTATGTGTTTCATGTTTGAAACTTTGATAACACATTTTATTTCAAAGGTTTGTGTACTTGTAATACAAGCTGACAAACATTGTCAGTGAAGAGCATGCATTATTAGACAAGTTCATTATAAGACAAAAGTCCATTAATGCTGCAATTTTGTTAAAAATATTATTTAATTGTGTGTATTTAGGATACATAAATGTTAGACACAGAATTGTATTAGACCCATAACAGACTTTGAGATGTGCTGCAAATGATACTGTAGTGACTTTCAGGGAAAAAAGAGACAAAAATTACATAAAATCTGCATGAACATATAAAAAATATAAAATTGAGTGCGAGTGTGAAAAATGTTTTAACAATACATCACTTTCTTTAGACGTCGACAGTGCTAAGAGTTGCTGAAGTTGAAGAAACACCCATTTATGTGTGCTATTTATTTGTACAGCATTAGCTTAGCAACATGCTAACACAAAACTTCACTGAAATAAATTGTCGAGTTTCCTGAGATCTACAAGTGAGTAGCGCTATTTGTATTTTGCAGAGTTAATATAGCCTTTGTTTATTCAGAGGAATTTTTTTTAACCACAATGAACTAGCTTTGTGATGTTACCCTTAAGTTTGACCCCATCAGGTGACAGATATCACACATAGAGTGAGGGTCCAAGGGTCTCTCACATGACAACCCCAGTAACAAATACATGTGAGCATTTAAGTCGCAGAAAAATTTGCTTCAAATTAGTAGCTGCTATATAGACTGACCATAAATCTTCCTAAAGAGTCAGCATCATGCAGAAGTTGCTGCCACAATGCTAGCATGTTGTGGATGGTTGTCAGGGTCTTCTTATGTTGTTTCTAAGGTGTTCTGAGTCATTACTAAGGTGTTGCTAAGAGTTTTTCCATGAGGTTGCTTGCTTGTAGAGATCAACTGATATTCACACTTTTCTGCTTAATTGGTTATATTTTTTAAATATTCAGTATATTGAATCTGCCGATAAATGCTGCCTGGTATATAAACAATAGCACCCAAAGATGCCGCAGTGTGTGCAACAAGACACAGAGATGGTAACAGGTAAATACACTTTTATTGTAACAATGTTATTTAGTTTGCTGTACGCGGTCAGAGCTTTTAACAAAATCAGTGCTTGCAAAGCTGCCGAAATTACATTAACATACTGTATACTGTTATATGGACTTAGTTTCACCATTATTCATCATCCATTTAATCACAACTCTAGAAAACTTCTCGGTTACATATGTAACCTCCTTTCCCTGATGGAGGGAACGAGACGTCGTGTCGAAGAGGCGTCACTAGGGGTCTCTCTTAAGTGCCGAATATGCCTCTGATCTATGAAAAAAGGCCAATGAGAAGTTGGCGAACAGTATTTGCATACCCCGCCCCCGGACATAAGGGTATAAAGGCGAGGAAATACTACACGTTCGTTCAGGATTTTTCTGAGGAGCCGGGAGTGTCCGGCCACCTCAGCGGCTCGACTCAGCGACGTGGCCGGGAAGACACGACGTCTCGTTCCCTCCATCAGGGAACGGAGGTTACATACGTAACTGAGACGTTCCCCATCTGTTGCTCACTTCGACGTTGTGTCGAAGAAGCGACACTAGGGGTCCGCTTTAAATCACGCCATGCGCTGAGCCGTGTACGTGTACTGCTGACACAGGAGCGGGCAGGTATTTCACGTGCACAAGCGACCAACTGTGTTTCAGACTGCATGTACCCTTCCCCAATGCCCCAAAAAAGTCGTTGGAATCCTTCTGGTTACCCTAGAGGGGAACAAGGCGACGCTTGCCAACCTGGGAACGGGCCAAGCCTGGCTGGGCCTCTTTTCTCTCTATGTTTCTCGGCATAGAGCAAGAGCAGCCGGGGCCCTTACCGCATCGTGGGAGATCCAGCCTCGAGGAGGGGGGAGTTGCTGCGACCGGAGGCAGCGAAGGCCTGCCTAAGGGAGACGCTGGTCAGCTCGTAAGGTGACCGTACACACAGGAGGAGTCCGTGTAGGAGGCCTGACCTGTGGAGCACCTATTCTAGTACAGGGTAGACTGGGGTACCCGTAGTGGACTGGGTCGGCAAGGTCCTCCACTGAACTGCGGACCCAAGAGGGCTTGGGAGGAATCGACCAGGGACCCGGGTGAGTGGGATCTCCTGGGAAAGAAGGTGCACTGTTTTACCTCGGCCGAGGGAAAGGGCGCTGGACGCAAGCAATTCACCCGGTCAGATCATCAGCGTGTACCGAGTTCTACCGGCTCAGACCTGAGAAAACACAGGACGAGACTGACTCAACCCTGAGATTGTATAATCTCGCAAAGGTGTTAGGTGTTGCCCAACCCGCTGCTCTACAAATGTCTGCCCATAGCCAGTGCCCACGAGGATGCAATACTCCTTGTTGAGTGCGCTCGGACCCGCAAGGGGGGGGGGCACGGTCTGGGTGCGATAGGCCAGTAAGGTGGCATCCACCACCCAGTGGGAAAGCCTCTGTTTGGAGACAGCGTTCCCTTTCCGCTGTCTCCCAAAGCAGACAAAGAGTTTCTCAGAGCACCTAAAGCTCTGAGTGTGGTCCAAATATGCACGCAAGGCACGTACTGGACACAGCAATGAAGGGGCTGGGTCTGCCTTCTCCCAGGGGCAGCGCTTGCAGGTTCACTACCTGGTCTCTGAAGAGAGTGGTAGGGACCTTGGGCACGTAGCCTGGTCGTGGTCTTAGGATCACATTTGTGTCTGCCGGACCGAACTCCAGGCAAGTGTCGCTAACAGTGAACACTTGCAGGTTCCCGACCCTCTTTATGGAAGCAAGCGCGATCATCAGGACCATCTTTTAGAGAGAGGGCCCTGAGCCAACTGATTCTAGTAGCTCGAAGGGGGATCTCTGAAGACAGGCGAGGACCACCGAGAGATCCCAGGAGGGGAACAGGCTTGGCCGGGAGAGATTTAACATCCGGGCGCCTCTTAGGAACCTGATATTTAAGTCATGCTTACCCAGAGACTTGCTGTCTACTGGGTCGTGGTGAGCTGCGATAGCGGCAACATGTACCTTCAAGGTGGAAGGGGACAGCCTCCCTTCCAACTTCTCCTGTAGGAACAAGTGCACTGACCTAACTGCGCAACTTTGTGGGTCTTCGGCCAGGGAAGGACACCAATTCGCGAACACACACCATTTCAGGGCGTAAAGTTGCCTGACAGAGGGGGCTCTGGCTTGGTTGATCGTGGCTACGACCGAAGGTGATAGACCAGCTAGATCTTCCATGTCCTGTCCAGGGGCCAGACGTGGAGGTTCCAAAGGTCTGGGTGTGGATGCCAGAGCGTGCCCCATCCCTGAGAAAGAAGGTCTTTCCTCAGGGGAATTCACAGGGAGGACTACAATGTCCGAGGACCAGGCCCGGGTGGGACAATAAGGAGCAACAAGGGTGACTTGTTCCTCGTCCTCCCTGACCTTGCACAGCACCTGTGCAAGAAGGCTCACTGGGAAAAATGCGCAGCCCCACAGGCCAGCTGTGTGCCAGTGCGTCTGCCCCGAGGGAAGCCTCTGTTTGGGCATACCAGAGCGGGCAGTGGGAGGTCTCTTGGGAGGCAAACAGGTCTACCTGGGCCTTGCCGAACCGTTCCCAAATCAGCTGGACCTGCTGGGGGTGAAGCCTCCACTCTCAGCAGGGAAAGCATTGTCATGACAGCACGTCCGCTATCACCTTGAGTCGCTGCTGGCTCCAAAGAAGGAGACGACGGGTGAGTCGTGACATGTGGCGGGAGTGTACGCCGCCTTGGCGATTTATATACGCCACCGCGTCTGACCTGATCAGGATATGTTTTTCTCGAACTAACGGGAGAAACTTCTGCAGGGCAAAGAAAACAGTTTCTGCGTACCTGTTGCACATGGCGCCCCAACTCAATCTGGAGGCGTCGGTCATGACGGAGACGCATTGGGACACCAGCTGCAAGGGTACTCCTGAGGTCTGTCCAGGGATCGAGTGTTTGGCGGCAGGCGGGGGTGATCATCACACGGTGCGTGCTGCGGCGCTATGCTCGTCTCTGGACACGAGTCTGAAGCCATTGCTGAAGCGGTCTCATATGCATCAACCCCAGTGGCGCGTCTGTCGCGGAGGATGCCATATGCCCCAGGAGCCTATGGGAAAGTTTTAAGGGGACCGTTGTGCCCGGCCTGAAAGTGGTGAGGCACCTCAACACTGATTGCGCACGCTCGTTGGTGAGACGTGCTGACATTGAGACTGAGTCAAACTCCATGCTGAGAAAGGAGATGCTCTGAACTGGAGAAAGCTTGCTCTTTTCCCAGTTGACCTGAAGCCCCAAACGGCTGAGGTGCCTGAGCAACTGGTCTCTGTGAGTGCATAGCCACTCTCGTGAGTGGGCCAGAATGAGCCAGTCATCAAGGTAATTGAGTATGCGGATGCCGGCTTCTTGGAGCGGGGCAAGAGCTGCCTCTGCGACTTTCGTGAAGACGCGAGGGGACAGAGACATGCTGAAGGGGAGAACTTGTACTGATACGCCTGGCCATCGAACGCGAACCGCAGAAAGGGGCGGTACGCGTCCTTCAGGTCTACCACTGCGGACCAATCTAGATGTCGAACACAGATTAAAATGTGTTTCTGCGTGAGCATTTTGAACAGGAGTTTGTGCAATGCTTGGTTGAGAACTCGGCTGTGAGCGGCGCACATGCCCGCGGGACCAATCAAGTAGCCCGGGAAAGCATAGTGGACCTCCGTGCTCAGGCTCAGGCTGGGCGAGCAGACCTGAATGAGGCGGGTGGTTTGAGGGGGGTTTACCCGGCGAACAGAGCCCATCATAGTCCCCAAATCGCCTTCATTGCCCGCGGCGCCTGCCTCAATCCCGTAGGAAGGGGGCGAGGCGAGGGGGGTGGCTGAAGTGGCTCTCTCTCATGACAAAAGAAAGCCGCGACCGCAATGCTGCCATGGCTATGTTCTCGCACTGAGCACATGAACAATTCATAAAACGCTGCCTGCGTGTGACCGCAGCCCAGGCATGCGAGGCAGCTTTTATGACTGTGAGAGGTGGGGAGAAATCACCGCATCCAGAAACTACACAGGGGCGGAAATGACATCTTTATAAAGACACGTCCTGAAAAGGATGTTCAACACCGCTGTGTAATGCTCTTTCAGAGAAATAAACTCTTTTACAGAGAAAATCACTCTTTCAATATAACTCTCTCACTTCTCTGTGCTGTCAAAGCGCCCAGGGGCAAACTGCACTGCCTTGCAGAGAAGGAGAAAGCCGCTGAAGTCGCCATAGATCCAACAGCAAACAGAGCGTCAGTGGAACAGAAGCAGGAATCTGGTGTGTGTGACTCACAGCTGGTTGCATACACGACCATCGCTCCGAATAAATTTTCTGAATGAACGTGTAGTATTTCCTCGCCTTTATACCCGTATGTCCGGGGGCAGGGTATGCAAATACTGTTTGCCAACTTCTCATTGGCCTTTTTTCATAGATCAGAGGCATATTCGGTGCTCAAGAGAGACCCCTAGTGTCGCTTCTTCAACACGACGTCAAAGTGAACGACAGACGGGGAACAGTGTAATATATTTGTGATAAGATGTGGTGTTTTGACTAAGCCATATATATACTGTATATAGTATATACTGTATGTACAACATTTCCAAACATACATTACATTATACACTTATATTTTAGTAATATTAATTTATTAATAAATTGACATTCATATTATTATAATATTCATAGACTAATGCTATTTTTTGTATTTTATTTAAGGACCATGTTTAATTACCTTTAAAATATTTTTAATGTTTTGCATATCGGTAATCAAACATGTAAACGTAAAAATCATTGTATGTAAAAAAAACAGTCTAAATTAAAAGAATGCACACGCAAGACTCTATGATATTGCCTACATTTCCCAAAAGCATTGTTAGCCTACTATGATTGCAAGTTTCACCGTTACCAACATAGTTTGTGTGTGTGATTTTGTGTCCCGAAGCTGCATTTCATATGAACACTCACAAACAACAGCATCCCAAATCCCGATTCTGATGTAGAGGGAAACCCTGCTATTGCAGCACAATGTAGGCTATCTGTCAAGCCTCTTTCGTGTCTTTCTTGTCTATTTTGAGCTATTATAATGTAATGTTCACAGAAGTTATTACTCTACTCCTTAACATCATTAACGACGGCTCTAGCACATAGTTACAATATACCGTATTCATGCTAGCACCATCTTTGATGGGAATGACAATGAGGCTGTAAGGGATAGATGTACAGTCTCTTCAATGGGCTGTACTGCAGTTTAAAGTGTTTTCGGTTCACCATTCTATAGGGCTTGAATCCCTCATTATGGAAATGTGGGAATGGAAATGTACTTTATTCTCCCCATTAGGGGAAACTTGGGGTGAAATCAATAGGCAACATTTCTGAATTTCATCACATCATAACCTGAAAAAGATAATAAAATAACAATACAACGGGTACATCAAATACATAACAATTTCAACAAAGCATACATTTCCATCAATCATAAAAGTATATCTTTTAAAAAAGTCATCTGATGACATAATGACCTCTGATGAGATGCATAGAATCTAAATAATTTGGCATAATTTAGCAATTTAATAGAAAAAGGCACAAATGCATTTTTAAATTCTAAAACGCCTGCCCGAAGGTAACAATTCATTATTAACAAAAAGAATGTGAGATGGGTCATTTCAAATTATCCTAGCTTCCCTCAGCGTACACTGTTCATACAGAGATTGGATGTTATAATAGTACTTCTGTCCTGTCAGTTTCATTGCTATATGCATCAGGTGCATCAGTCTAGATTTTGATTTCACAGTAAGGCTTCCATACCAGGTGGTTAAACCATAACTTCTAACACTCTCTAATATAGCTTTGTGAAAAAGCAGAAGGATTTTGTTGTTCACCCCATTGTATCGTAGTCGATACAAAAAATATAGTCTTTGATAAACTTGACTACATACCAGATCAACATGTTTGTCCCACGTAAGTGAACTATCTATGTAGACTCTGAGATACTTAAATGACTTCACTTGACAAATTTCCTGGCTATGTATGAATACAGGGCTATGGTCAAATATAATCTCCTTCATTTTGTTTGTATTTAGATTTAAATAATTTGTATCACACCAACCAACAAACGACTCAATTTCAGAATAATAAAAAGTGCTATCATGTTTGTTTAATAAACTTAATATAGCAGTATCATCAGACTATTTAAGAATATAATTTTGGAAGTGCCTGTTTGAGCGCTCATTCATGTAAATGTAAAAGTGTAAAGAGGACTGGAGAGCTAACACAGCCCTGTGGTACACCCGTACTGTAGTATTATAATTCCGACAGAATGTTATTTACTTTGACGTACTGTTTGTTAGAAAATAATGTAACCAATGTATAATAGCAGGGTTAACACCCATTTGATTCATCTTTTTAATTATGATGTGTGGATGAATAATATTAAACGCTGAGCTAAAATCAATAAAAAGCAGCCTGACGTAAGTATCTGACTCGTCAAGGTGTTTTAAAATTAGGTGCATTAAGCTATTGTGATGGCATCACCAGTTCCTCTGCCTTGCTGATAAGCAAACTGGAATGAATCCAGTTTGTTTGTAACATCTGTCTTTAGCATTGACACCATACATTTCTCAAGACATTTCAACACTACGGAAGTTAGAGCTAATGGTCGAAAGTCATTATTTTCTAAAGGACGAGCTATCATTGGCACAGGAATAATAAAAGTTCCCCGTCTGTCGCTCACTTCGACGTTGTGTCGAAGAAGCGACACTAGGGGTCTCTCTTGAGCGCCGAAATATGCCTCTGATCTATGAAAAAAGGCCAATGAAAGTTGGCGAACAGTATTTGCATACCCTGCCTCAGGATACGGATATAAAAGCGAGGGAAATACGCTCGTTCATTCAGTAATTTTCTTCGGAGCCGATGGTCGTGTCTATGCAGCCAGCTGCGAATGACACAACTGATCCTGCTTCTATCCTCTGACGCTCTGCTTTGCTGTTGGATTTACAGCGCACTTCAGCGGCTTTTCTCTTCACTGCCGGCGTGCAGTTTGCCCCTGGGCGCTTCGACAGCGCAGAGTTAAGAGTTGAAAGAGTGATTTTCTCTGTAAAAGAGTTTATTTCTCTGAAAGAGCATTACACAGCAGCGTTGAACGTCCTTTTCAGGACACGTCTTTATAAAGATGTAATTTCCGCCCCTGTGTAGTTTCTGGATGCGGTGATCTCTCCCCACCTCTCTCGGTCATAAAAAGCTGTCTTGCATGCCTGGGCTGCGATCACACGCAGGCAGCCTTTTATGAATGGTTCATATTCTCAGTGCGAGAACATAGCCATGGCAACATTACGGTTGCGCGGCTTTCTTTTGTAATGAGAGAAAGCTACTTCAGCCGCCCCCCGTGCTTCGCCTCCTTCCTACGGGATTGACGCAGGCGCCGCGGGCGATGAAGGCGATTTGGGGACTATGACGGGCTCTGTTCGCCGGGTAAACCCCCTCGAACCACCCACCTCCCCGGCACGCTTGTTTGCTTCTGTCTGAGCTCGGAATGAGCATTCTCTCCAATGGTTCATCTTCTCAGTGCGGGAACATGGCTGTTATAGCATTGCGGTCGCACGGCTTTCTTTTGTAATGAGAGAAAGCCACTTCAGCCACCCCCCGCGCTCCGCCTTCTTCCTACGGGATCGGCGCAGGCGCTGCGGGCGATGAAGGCGATTTGGGGACTATGACGGGCTCTGTTCGCCGGGTAAACCCCCTCGAACCGCCCGCCTCCCCGGCACGCTTGCTTGCTTCAGAATTGGATGACATCACCGCTGCATCGGAGAGCGTTACAGCGGCATCGGATGCTGATCACTCACCAGGGCAGCCACCTTCGGGTCTGCCGCCCAGCCTGAGCCTGACGCACGGAGATCCGCTATGCTTTTCCGGGCTACTTGATCGGTCCCGCGGGCAGGTGCGCCGCTCACAGCCCCCCCCCGGTTCCTTTCTTCTCGGACGTGCATGACGAGTTGATCAAAGCCAAGGCTTCTTCGCTCCTCCGCTCTCACTACCCTCACGGTGGAACAGTCCCAGACCGCTTCCACTCTGCACCCATTGCCCTTCCTGCAACCAACGCCAGGCCAAGGCACTTCAAAACTTGCACCTTGGGTAGTCCTGTTCTTGATGTGCTGCAGGAACTGCGCTGGATGACCAACCGCGCCCCTGGGCCATGGAGGTCAGAAGCGCCGGCACTCGAACAGGCGATGGCCACCCTTTGTGGTCCAGAAACGTATCTGTGGACTGGACCTGGTCAAAATGCGGGAGGTAGACAAGGCACACTTTCTCCCACACCCCCGTCTCCCAGCTCCGTCCATTCGGCGCCACCGTTGACGACTCTGCCCAGCAGTCCTCAGCGGTGAAGCAGACGGAAGCCACTGCACATCCTGCCCCGTCTGCTCGCCGAGGGCGCCCTCCTGCGGCTATGAAACACCCTGCTCCGCCTCAACCCGGGCCCAGCTCTCAGCCCCAGCGTCGAGCACTCCGCAGGAAGCAGACGCCCCCGTCTCACGGACCCCCTCAAGGACCCGGAAGGCTCCCAGGCTGTCCGTAGACGCTCAACCCAGGGACCAAGATGTTAGCTCCGGAGGTGGTAAGACCGCTCCGTCCCCGGTGGAGGGCCGGGAGGAGAATTTTTTGTCGAATTAGTTTTCACATTCTCATATTCTCTGTAACGAGCTATTTCCTTTTGTCTCTGTGTCACCTGGCCCGCAAATGCCATTCTCACGGCACTCTGCCACCAGATCTCAGCAGTCCCGGCTTCCTGGACACGGACCACCCGTCTCCAGCCCCACGACTGCCCCCCGGCCGGCCAGTTCCGATGATTCTAGAGGACGCCTTCCCGGGACCTCCTCCTCAGTCGCTAACCCGCCCCCTGCCGGGTGTGCGGAGCAAGGTAAGTGCTTTGAGTCTTTTCTCAGCACCCCAGCTGCGGGTCGCCCTGTCGCCGCCCAACGCTGCCCTACCTGCTCCGCCCCGCTGCGAAGCCCTGCCGGGTACGTCAAAATTAATCGTCCCCTTGGTGCCCCTAGCGCAGAGGCTGGACGCGTGGCTTTCACTTCCCAACCCGTCTCGCTGGCTGGCCCGGACCATCCGACTCGGTTACGCAATTCAGTTTGCCAGGCCCCCGCCCCCCTTCATGGGCGTCCGCTTTTCCGCAGTATACGCCGAACATGCCCAGTCCCTGCGCGCAGAAATCGTGAATCTTCTGGCCAAAGACGCGATAGGGCCTGTCCCTCCAACCGAGATGATGGAGGGTTTCTACAGCCCTTACCTCATTGTACCCAAGAAAGGCGGCGGCTTACGACCAATCTTGGACTTGCGAGTTTTCAACCAAGCGTTGCACAAACTCCCGTTCAAAATGCTCACGCTTAACCTGCGTCCGGCATCTAGATTGGTTCGCAGCGGTAGACCTGAAGGATGCATACTTCCACGTCTCCATCCTGCCTCGACACCGCCCCTTCCTGCGGTTTGCGTTCGATGGCCAGGCGTGTCAGTACAAAGTCCTCTCCTTCGGCATGTCTTTGTCCCCTCACGTCTTCACGAAAGTCGCAGAGGCAGCTCTTGCTCCGCTCCGAGAAGCCGGCATCCGCATACTCAATTACCTCGTCGACTGGCTTGTTCTGGTCCACTCGCGAGTGACTATGCACCCACAGAGACCAGGTGCTCAGGCACCTCAGCTATTGGGGCTTCAGGTCAACCGGGAAAAGAGCAAGCTTACTCCAGTCCAGAGCATCTCTTTTCTCTGTATGGAGTTAGACTCGGTCTCAATGTCGGCACGCCTCACCTACGGGCGTACCCAGTCAGTGTTGAAGTGCCTCACCGCCTTCAGGCCGGGCACAGCGGTCCCTTTAAAACCTTTCCAGAGGCTCCTGGGGCATATGGCATCCTCCGCGGTGGTCGCGCCGCTGGGGTTGATGCATATGAGACCGCTCCAACACTGGCTTCAGACCCAAGTCCCGAGACGAGCATGGCACCACGGCACGCACCGGGTAACAATCACCCCCGCCTGCCGCCAAGCATTCAACCCCTGGACAGACCTCTGTTTCTTATGGGCAGGAGTACCCCTACAGCAGGTGTCCAGACGCGTCCTGGTCACGACCGACGCCTCCAGATCGGGTTGGGGCGCCATTTGCAACGGGCACGCAGCCTCAGGCCGTTGGAAAGGGGCCCAGCTGCGTTGGCACATCAACTGCCTCGAGTTGTTGACCGTCCTTTTGCCCCTGCGGAAGTTCTTCCGTTAATTCGGGACGAACATATCCTAGTCAGGTTGGACAGCACCACTGCGGTCGCGTACATAAATCACCAAGGCGGCGTACGCTCCCACCACATGTCACAACTCGCCCGTCGTCTCCTCCTTTGGAGCCAGCACCGACTCAAGTCGCTGCATGCCACTCACATCCCTGGCAAGTTCAATGTGATAGCGGACGCGCTGTCACGACAACGCTTGCCTGGTGGAGAGTGGAGAGTGGAGGCTTCACCCCCACTCGGTTCAGCTGATTTGGGAACGGTTCGGCAAGGCCCAGGTAGACCCCTCTGCCTCCCGAGAGACCTCCCACTGCCCGCTCTGGTACGCCCGCTCAGAGGCTCCCCTCGGGGCAGATGCACTGGCACACAGCTGGCCAGTGGGGCTGCGCAAGTACGCATTCCCCCAGTGAGCCTTCTTGCACAGGTGCTGTGCAAGGTCAGGGAGGACGAGGAGCAAGTCACTCTCGTGGCTCCTTACTGGCCCACCCGGGCCTGGTTCTCGGACCTTGTACTCCTCGCGACAGCCCCTCCCTGGCGAATTCCCCTGAGGAAGGACCTTCTTTCTCAGGGACGGGGCACGCTCTGGCATCCGCACCCAGACCTTTGGAACCTCCACGTCTGGCCCCTGAACGGGACACGGAAGATCTAGCTGGTCTACCACCACGGTCGTAGACATGATCAACCAAGCCAGAGCCCCTTCTACCAGGCAACTCTACGCCCTGAAATGGCGTCTGTTCGCGAATTGGTGTTCTTCTTGGGCAGAAGACCCACAGAGGTGCGCAGTTAGGTTGGTGCTCCTGTTCCTACAGGAGAGGTTGGAGGGGAGGCTGTCCCCGTCCACCTTGAAGGTGTATGTTGCCACTGTCGCAGCTCACCACGACCCAGTAGACGGCAAGTCTCTGGGTAAGCACGACTTAATCGTCAGGTTCCTAAGAGGTGCCCGGAGGTTAAACCCCTCCCGGCCAAACCTGTTCCCCTCCTGGGATCGCTCAGTGGTCCTCGCCGGTCTTCAGAGATCCTCCCCGAGCCGCTAGAATCAGTTGGCTCAGGGCCCTCTCCTTAAAAAGATGGCCCTGCTGATCGCGCTCGCTTCCATCAAGAGGGTCGGGGACCTGCAAGCGTTCTCTACTAACGACACTTGCCTGGAGCTCGGTCCGGCAGATACTCATGTGATCCTAAGACCTCGACCGGGCTATGTGCCCAAGGTTCCTACCACGCCCTTCAGGATCAGGTAGTGAACCTACAAGCGCTGCCCCGGGAGGAGGCAGACCCAGCCCCCTCACTGCTGTGTCCGGTACGTGCCTTGCGTGCCTACCTGGAACGCACCCAGAGCTTCAGGCGCTCTGAACAGCTCTTTGTCTGCTTTGGAGGACAGCAGAAAGGGAACACTGTCTCCAAACAAAGGTTGTCCCACTGGGTGGTGGACGCCACTCTGCTGGCCTATCACACCCAGGCCGTGCCATCCCCTTTGTGGGTTCGAGCCCACTCTACTAGAAGTGTGGCATCCTCATGGGCACTGGCTAGGGGCACCTCCCTAGCAGACATTTGCAGAGCTGTGGGCTGGGCAGCACCTAACACCTTTACGAGATATTACAATCTCAGGGTTGAGTTAGTCTCGTCCCATGTTTTCTCAGGTCCGAGCCCGTAGAACTCGGTACACGTCGACGGTCTGACCGGGTGAATCGCTTGTTCCAGTGCCGTTTCCCTCTGCTGAGGCAAAACAGTGCACTTCTTTCCCAGAAGACCTAGGTCCCTGGTTGATTCCTCCCTTGCCCTTTGGGCCAGCACAGCAGTTCAGCGGAGGAACTTGCTGGCCCAGTCCACTACGGGTACCCCAGGCTACCCCTACTGGAATAGGTGCTCCACAGATCAGGCCTCCTATGGGACTCCTCCTGTGTGTACTTCCGCAGTACGGTCACCTTACGAGCTGACCCGCGTCTCCATTAGGCAGTCCTTTGCTGCCCTCCGGTCGCCGTGTTGTAGCAACTCCCCCCTTCTCAAGGTTGGATCTACCACCGCGCCATTCTTCCCACATTTGACCCATGAGGCCATGTGATGTATTTTGCCACCTCTACCTCCCCTTTCGGGTGGGTGTGGCCTCCGCAGGGTCTTTTCCCCCTAAAAGAATAGGAATTCGGGATAAGACCCCCTTCCCTCGATGCGGTATGGGCCCCGGCTGCTCTTGCTCTATGCCGAGAAAACATAGAGAGAAAAGAGGCCCAGCCAGGCTTGGCCCGTTCCCTAGTTGGGAGCGTCACCTTGTTCCCCCCTAGGGTAACCAAAAGGATTCTGACGACTTTTTGGGGGCATTGGGGAAGAGTACGTGCAGCCTGAACACAGTTGGTCGCTTGTGCATGTAGAAATACCTGCCCGCTTCTGTGTAAGCAGTACACGTACACGGCTCAGCGCATGGCGAGTTTTGAAGTGGACCCCTAGTGTCACTTCTTCGACACGACGTCGAAGTGAGCGACAGACGGGGAACGTCTCAGTTACGTATGTAACCTCCGTTCCCTGATGGAGGGAACGAGACGTTGTGTCTTCCCGGCCACGTCGCTGAGCCGAGCCGCTGAGGTGCCCGGAACACTCCCGGCTCCTCAGAAAAATCCTGAATGAACGAGCGTATTTCCCTCGCCTTTATATCCGTATCCGGAGGCGGGGTATGCAAATACTGTTCGCCAACTTTCATTGGCCTTTTTTCATAGATCAGAGGCATCTTTCGGCGCTCAAGAGAGACCCCTAGTGTCGCTTCTTCGACACGATGTCTCGTTCCCTCCATCAGGGAACGGAGGTTACATACGTAACCGAGACGATTTCTTCCAGAGAGATGGTACTGTTTTTGCATCTAAGGACTGTTGAAAAATAGGGCACCATACAAGGGACAATTCCTCTGCACATGTGTTTAAAAGAAAGGATGAGATGCCATCTGCTCTGCCGTTAATATCATAAATGTCCATAACAAAAAAAGAAAAAAGAAGGAAAAATCAAATGCACACATTGAAATCAATCCAGTACAAAATATTCTAAAGGATTTGTTCGAAAATACCCAGGTACACTGAGAATCAGTTGTGATACTTCCAAGTCCACTTAATACAAACCCACCCAATCTGTTATTCAAGAAGTAAATGAGAGACACCACAATGTCCACAGATTCCACAAGCTCTTGTACGTCTATCCCATAACGACCTTACAGTTTTGTTTCAGCTGTTTCTATTCACATTGCAAGACAAACCAATACTGAGTGTTGTTCTCCAGTATCTGTGTTTAATATTTCAAAATTAGTTGTTTTCTGTTTTGCTTTGGCAGGAGTCAGCACATTCCCCAATGCGGGCTTCCACGACCACTTGTGACGATCCATTAACTGTGCAATCGTTTACTTAGCATGTTACTGAGAAGTGGTTTGCTCAGCACATCTCGCACAAGCTGTTTATTTAAGAGCATTATGGCATGTTACAAATGCTAAGCACATCAACTGAGCTGGTAGTTAGCTACCCTGCAACTAGCAAAACATTTAGATGTAATTTTGATGGTTTCGTCACTGCTGTTTTTTGTGAGAAAAAAAAAACTGAATTTGTGGCCATTTAACCTTGATAATGTAGTAAATATTTTTTAGAGTGAAACAGGATATTCAATGTAAAAGAATGTAGGGCAGGGTGTGATTTTATCGTTCACGATTTAATTGGAAAAATGGGTGTTCCATACCAGAATGGAGCCAGACTGGAATGTGAGTTCACAGTGAATCCTCTACTTAAACACCAGCAGCACCCACTTTTGAAGGGTTTAAAAACAGAATGTTTAGTGATAAATAATCACCCTGATCTCATGAAAATTACATGACAGTGGTGACATTTTTGCAAAATGACATAACATGCTTAATTACATGTATAGCAGCAGTTCCAAAGTGAAATGTCAACATAGTGGTGAGTTAAATGTTCCCCAGACAGAGGTTTTAATGTCTGTTGATCTGTTGAGTTTTAAATCAACAAAACTGACCTCCCTTTCATAAAACTTAAACCTAAACCTAACCGATAGTGTCAGAAAAAGCAAATGCGAGAAGAAAAAAAAAATTGCTGAAACAACCACGTAATTTTGTGGCGCTTCTATAACACTTTCAATTCACATGTTAACTTGTGTTCTCTTCGGGACTCTCCCTGTTCCTTTACATCGTAAGTGCAACGATCTTTCAGTTGAGTTACCACACAATTTAATCATGATTGTACAAGCTTGTAAATGCAGTTGGTTATGTTACGCAAACGTTAAAATGTATAGCTTAGCAAGTCATGCACTGTAGTGAAAGTGTTTTGATGTCATGAGATAGCATTGCGTGAGGAACAAGGTGAAAATTAAGTTTTATATTCTGCCATTTAACTCGTGATTTGTGTGAAACTGAATCAAAGATGTTGTAGCACCTGAAATCATGTTGCAAAATGTAGGTATACATGAGTCTATGACCAGGTTGGAAATAATGTAGAAAAGGGGCAAGATTTTTTTAACCATCTGGATTTTCTTGGATCGTGAAAAATAAGCTGTGATTGGTAAACATAATTTTTCCCTGCCTGCATGGCCTTGGTGACATCAGCCGAAAAGGAAATTTGTTTCAGTGGTAGTTACATTTTGATGACCAAGAGAAAAAAAAAAATTGTAGAACAACATGTGTTAAGTTACGTTTCTTTTACTGCGCATGTGTGAAGAGCACCTTTTATGGGTTAGCGCGGTTTTTTCCTCTGGTGTTGGGCAGTCTGGAGTTCTATGAGAGGGAAAGCGGCTGTGTTATGTGATGGAACAATAAAGAGTTTATTGTCCAATAACTGTTGTAATTATTGAATTAACACATGGACCAATGAACTGTGCATAATAAGACCAGGAAAGTGTCTTTAGAAAGTAAATGGGGTAAATTTATATTTCATGTTTACTTTAAAGAAGGGTCTGTGGAAACCGTTGTAATGTCCCCTCGTTCACTCTCTTCTGTCCTTTAGCTGTCACACACAGAGTGGCAATGTCCTGTGCTAAATATAGTCCATACCCACACCCTTCTCTCTCACCCTCTCTCTGTAGTGAGTGCCGTCCCATGAGTCCTCTCCATCTGCTCCAGCAGGCTGAGCAAGAAGCTCCAGTGTGAGTGAGAGAGAGAGAGAGAGAAAGAGAGATAGAGAGAGACTGCAGCACAGTACCACACCCAGAACTCACAGCTCTACCCTGCTATGACTGAAAGACTGGGCATTATACTGGCATTCTACACTAATTAACAACATACAGAATGTTCTTTTGGGTCCAAATAAAGCAAAAAGCTACAGTAGACTTAGCACTACTGTGATTTTACCACAGTTAAGTGTATCCGATAGCCCAACATGGAACGTGCCTAAAACACTAAATGTGAGAATTGATAGGATCATGAAAAGCGGCATTCCACAGTCTCAAAACAGTCAAATATAGGCAGATTTATCAGTCTGGTGACATATTTGGGCAATACAACAGCTCATCCAATCCAATTTTAGAACCGAAACCATCCATTTTATAATCTCTCCATCACAAAGCTTGACAGTTAGACCCTATAAATATATTGTCTTTAAAATGTATAGAAAATGCAGGATGTTTTGACACTGTATCCATCCTAATTTGATAAATTGAGAAATCTGTTGTCTATTTTTTCAATGTACATGAAATCTCTCTTCAAAAGCCTTATAATACTGTTACCATGACGATGGTGCAATGAGCAGAAAATGGATCTTACCCTTCAAAGGGTCCTGCTCTGCCCTCATGATGTCAATCAGGGAACTCTCCAGCGAGTGCATGTTCAGACTGTCATACATCCTGGACCGATCCTGAGATCATACGGAGAGACAGGGGAGATAGACAACGTGTCAATATGTGCAATACAGATCAGTGCAGCTAGTGCCAAATCACACATATTCATTAAATGGTTGCATCCTAAATCCTGTAGCATTTTAGGGCAAAAACATGCATCTTATTCACTAACCATTAGCAATATAGTTTAACAAGGCACTAAATGCGCTGAAATACCTCTGCGTCATGGTTTTTTAAATTAGGAACGCACCAATTGATCGGCCAATGATCATTCTCATTCAATACTTGTTTTAGATCTGTGATTAAGATTCTTTCTTAATCTTTCTTGATCCTTTCAATGCATATTATGGCTTTGATACACTACTTCTTCGTTCTTTTCTCAAAGGTAGAAAGAATTTTGAAACAGTCAATCAACATACCTGTCACAGATCTCCCTGTCTTTCCTTGCTTTTATGCTCCACGCTCCCTCTCCACTTATCACTAATCACCTGCACCTGTCTCTTGTTCCCTTCCACTCGTTAAATACTCTGTTCTCCCTTCACTCTTGGTCTGGTCTCGTTAAACGTTAAGTGTTTATCGTTAATAGTTTATCGTATACAGACTCACTCCTTCGTTCCTGCGATTTTCCTGTCTCCACGCTCCTTTGTCGATCCTCCTATCTCCACGCTCCTTCGTTCCTGTGATCTTCCTGTCTCCACGCTCCTTCGTTCCTGTTATCTTCCTGTCTCCACGCTCCTTAGTCGATCCTCCCATCTCCACGTTCCTGTGCTTACAACCCAAGCTCTTCACTCCTTTACTCCAGCGGAGATCTCGGAAGCTCAACGATCTCGGAAGCTCAACGATCTCCCAAGCTCCACGCTTGCCCAAGTTCCGCGCTCATTCACTCCAGTGACGTAACGCCAAGCTCCGCGCTCATTCTCCAGTTCCACTCTCATTCATTCCAGTGACGTCAACTTAAGCTCCACACTCGTCCAAGCTCTGCGCTCGCTCTCCAGTTCCACGCTCATTCACTCCAGTGACGTTACCCCTTGCTCCATGCTCGTCCAAGCTCTGCGCTCATTCTCCAGCTCCACGCTCATTCACTCCAGTGACGTCACGCCAAGCTCCGCGCTCATTCTCCAACTCCATGCTCATTCACTCCAGTGACGTCAGCCTAAGTTCCACGCTCAAGCTCTACGCTCATTCTCCAGCTCCATGCGCATTCACTCCAGTGAAGTCAGCCCAAGCTCCACCCACTTAAGATATTCATCTCCTTCCCTTAACACTCTTATTTGAATAAACACAACCTCCAGGTTTAACACTACTCCTGTGTCTGAGCGTATATGTAACAATACCATTTGTGAACATTCAGACACCGGCCACACCACTGGGGGAGGCGTTTCGAGGAGCATTTATATATCAGGATGATCATGTAAACATCAACTAATATGACATTATAATGATCATCAGTGAAAAAAAAACCTGAAACCCACATAACCTTGAGTCAACACAGATTCCAGAGTTGTCAGTACTAACATTGAAGAATTCAAGTGTCCCATGCTTGTGCAGTCCATAAATTGTCATTTAACATGGAAGGCTTGGCAGCAGCTAGGAAACATATGGCGGTTACTATTTGTTATTGTAATTTGAGATGAATTGAGATCAAGAGGGTAAAATGAGAGTAAAAGAAGCTGTTTGGACCACTCGATGATGATTTAAAGTAATATGGATGCAGCAAATAATGTGCAATTTGTAAAGTTTATATTCTGCATTCATGGTGCACATGCTAACGCTAACACACTATCCATGGTCATAATATGCATGGGTTACCCTCTGTTATTGTATTTCATGATGAATTGTGAGACAACATACATAAGATCATGAAAACATTTTTTATACTTGTTTATAAAGAAAGTTCCCCTTCTGTCACTCACTCGACATTGTGTCGAATGTAGTGACACAAGGGGTCTTTCTTGAGAACCTTGCATACCTCTGAACTTCGGAAAAGGCCGATGTGAAATTGGCAGACAGAATTCACATGTCCCGCCCCGACAAATGGGTATAAAGGGAAGCAGGCGTGCGACTGTCAGTTAGATTTTTTGAGTCTCACTACTTTTCCACTCACCTCTATCTGAGCATTGCTGTTGGATCTACGGCACATTACCAGCAGCTTTCTCCCTCTCTGCACACTGTGCAGTCGACGCCCCTGGGCGCATCAACAACACTTCTGTAAAAGAGTGTATACCTCTAAAAGAGAAGTATCTTTCCCCTCTGAAAGAGAGTATTTTCATTCACAAAAGAGCAATACACAGCAGTTGTTGAATGTCCTTTTCAGGATGCATCTTTCCACCTATGTGTAGTTCCTGGATGGGGCTGTTTTTTTCTCCGCTCCTGATGGTCATACGCACTGCCTCGCGTGTCTGGGCTGCGATCACACAGAGGCAGCATTTATGAATGGTTTATGTTCTCATTGCGAGAACATAGCCATGACAATGTTGCGATCACGGCTTTCTCCCTTCCGAGGGAAAGTCACTTCAGCCACCCCTCCGTGCCGCGCCTTCTTCCTACGGGATTAAGGCCGGGGCAGCTGGCGATGAAGGTGATTTGGAGAGAGTAACGGGCTCGGTTTCACCGGGTAAATCCCCACGAACCACCTGCCACCCAGCATGCTCGTTTGCTTCCGTCCGGGTCCAATGCAAGACTGGCTTGCCTTATGGCCAGTCCGTTGTCTCATTCAGACACCGCGATCTGGATAGTGATTGCGCCGCTGCATCGGAGAGCATCACAGCGCTGTCTGGTACTAATGACTCATCTGGGCTGCCACCTTCAGGTATGCTTGCCCAGTCTGAGGCTGAAGCGCGGATGTCCGCTATGCTTTCCCGGGCCACCGTGAGCGCGAGGCCGGACTGGAAACTTCCTTCCCTCCCCTGACGGCTAGTCGATTGGTTCCACGGGTCAGGGCACCGCTAATGGCCACGACACCCACAACCCCCCCCCCCCCCCCCCCCCCCCCCCCCCTTCTTCTCGGAAATGCATGACGAGCTGACGAGATCGTGAAGGGCACATTTTAATACACAAATCCGACCTCCTCACTCGTCCGTCTCACTACCCTTGATTGTGGGGCGGCCCACGGTTACACAGAGGTCCCCCAGGTGGATATTGTGGTTGCGTTCCACCTGTGCCCCGAGAATGCCACAACCTGGCGGGGTCGTCCGAGGCCTGTAGGATGACATCATCATTGAATTCAAAAGCCTACAGTGCCACTGGACAGGCCGCCTCCGCCCTGCATGCCATGGCCCTCCTGCAAGTCCATCAAGCCAAGGCACTTAAAGATACACACTTGGGTAATCCTGACCCCGATGTGCTGCAGGAACTGCGCTCTGCCACTGACCTTGCTCTCAGAGCCACAAATGTCACAGCGTGGGCACTCGGGCAGGTGATGGCCACATTCTTGGTCCATGAATGTAACCTATGGCTGAACATGGTCGAGACAAGGCTTGCTTTCTCAATGCCCCTGTCTCCCAGCTTGGCCTCTTTGCCCAGCAGTCTTCGGCGATAAGGAGGCAGACAGAAGCGATCTCGCACATCATGCCGCGGCGCCGCCCCAGCACGGTCCGCGCACCAGCGTCAAGCACCTCACTGGTGGCACAAGCCCCCCTGTCTCCAGGACTTCCTCTAGGACCCGGAAGGCTCCTAAGCACTCCTGAGATGGAAGACCCAAGGAGTCAGATGTTTGCTCCAGAGCTGGTACCAAGATCACTCCGTCCCCCAGTGGAGGGTAGGAAAATCCTTGTTTTCCCACATTGTTAATAAAAGAGCCATTTCCTCACTTCCTATGTCATCTAGCCGGTGTGCGCCATTCTCACGGCACCAAAACCACAGTCCCGGTTCCTCAGACGCAGTTACTTCGCCTCCGGACCCGTGCCTGCCCATCCCCAGTGGGCCAGCATTGACGAGTTCCGAGGACGTCTTCACAGGACCCCCTCCTCAGTCTCTAACCCGCCCCCTGCTGGGTGCACTGAGCAAGGTAAGTGCTTTGAGTGTTTTCTCAGCACCCAAGCCTCAGGACGTGTTTGTTGCCTCCCGACGCGTTATTACCTGATCCCCCCCACTGCAAAGCCCCACCCGGTACGCCAAAAACTTTCGTCCCCTTAGTGCCCCTCGCACGTAGCATAGACGCATGGCTTTCACTGTCCAACCCATCGCGCTGGTTGACCAGGACCATCTGACAATCTGATTCAATAGGTTTCAGTGGTATTCGCTCCACTTTGATGCATGGCAAAATTCCAGCACTAAGCCTGTCCCTGCAGCCGAGATGAATGGCGGCCAATCTTGGACTTGCGAGATCTCAACCGGGCTTTACACAAACTCCTGTTCAAAATGCTCATGCACAAACAGATTTTAACCTGCTTTCGGCATCAGATTGATTCTCAGCAGTACTTCCACGTCTCCATTCTGCCTCGACATCGACCCTTACCTATGGTTCACATTCGAGGGGCAGACGTTTCAGTACAAGGTCCTCCGCTTCGGCCTGTCCCTGTCCCCTCACGTCTTCACCAAGGTCACAGAGGCAGCCCTTGTCCTGCTATGGGTAGTGGGCATCCGAATACTCAATTACCTCGATGACTGGCTCATTCTAGCTAATTCTCGAGAGTTACTATGCGCTCACAGGTCAACTAGGAAAAGAGCAAGCTCTCCCCGGTTCAGAGCATCTCTTTTCTTGGCATGGAGTTAGACTCAGTCTCAATGACAGCATGCCTCACGAACGAGCGCATGCAGTCGGTGCTAAGGTGCCTCACTCTCTTCAAGCCCGGCACATCAGTTCCTCTAAAACAGTTCCAGCGGCTCCTGGGGCATATGGCATCCTCAGCCATGGTCGCGCCGCTCGGGTTGATGCAAACAAGACCGCTTCAGCACTGGCTTCAGACTTGAGTCCCGAGATGGGTATGGCGCTGCGGCACATACCGTTTGTTAATCACCTCTTCCTGCTGTCAGACTTTCAAGCCTTGGACTGACCTTGGTGTCCAGATGTGTCGTGGTCACCACAGACGCCTCTCAACTGGGTTGGGGCGCTGTGAGCAATGGGCATGCAGCCGCTGGCTCCTGGACAGGGCCCCGGCTACGTTGGCACATCAACTGCCAAGAGTTGCAGGTGGTATTCCTTGCCCTGCAGAGGTTTCTCTCGCTGATTCGAGGCAAGCACGTCTTGATCCATTCAGACAGCACCGCAACAGTGGCATACATAAATCGCCAAGGCGGTGTGCGCTCTTGTAATATGTTATAACTCGCCCGACATCTCCTCCTTTGGAGTCAGCAGCGACTCAGGTTGGACATGCTGTCGTGACAGGTCTCGCTCAGCGGAGAGTGGAGGCTCCACCCCCAGGTGGTCCAGCCGATTTAGGGCCGGCATGGCACAGGTAGATCTCTTTGCCTCCAACGACAATTCCCACTGCCTGCTCTTGTCCTCCCTTACAGAAGCCCCTCTTGGGACAGACACGCTGGCACACAGCTGGCCCCGGGGGCTGCGCAAGTACGCATTTCCCCCAGTGAGCCTTCTTGCACTGGCGCTGTGCAAGGTCAGGGAGGACGAGGAACAAGTCACCATATTGGCTTCTTACTGGCCCACTTGGACTTGGTTCTCGGATCTCATGCTTCTCTCGACAGCACCTCCTTAGCAAATTCCCCTGAGGAAGGAAATTCTTTCCCAGGGACGGGGCACCCTCTGGCATCCGTGCCCAGATCTCTGGAACCTCCACGTCTGGCCGCTGGATGGGACGGGGAAGATCTGAGTGACCTACTACCTGCGGTCGTAGACACGATCAACAAAGCTTGAGCTCCCTCGACCTGGCAGCTTTATGCCCTAAAGTGGCACTTGGTGTTCTATCCAGTCCGAAGACCCCAAAAGATGTGCAGTTCTGTCAGTTCTTTCATTCCTGCAAGAGAGGTTGGAGGGGAGGCTGGAGTTTGGTCCGGCAGATACCCACGTCATCTTATGACCGCGACCGGGCTACATGCCCAAGGTTCCTACGACCCCCCCCCCCCCAAAAAAAACACAAAATAATAAAAATAAACATACATAATTAAACTAAACTACATTCTCCACATCCCCTCCACGAGAGCCCCCGCCCCTTAAAAATTTGAATAATTGCCCCACTTTTTAACAAACAAGTCCCTAAACCCCAGCCTTCTACTTACCACTTCCTCAAATGCAGATACCACCACATGTCATGCTAACTTCCCAAAATTATTATGTGTCACCTACCCATAAACAAAATGTGTGTAGCTAATGATTGTATCAGCTGTATTATACAATGCAAAACTAAATTAATGGTGGTGAATGTTTGACAAAATTACCTCATGTTGTTTCATAAATAGCAAACATGCACATAGAAAATATGTCCTTTTCCTTAAAACAATGAATGTTTTCCCTAAAGAGCTGTTCAGGTTGCAGTCCAAAAATGTTAAGGTTTTATAAATGCAGTTTTGGATTTATAAGTAAAATAAGGTCTGTGATAAACATAACTTGGATTTTGGTTACCCGGATGTGGACGTGGGTGTCTAATACATGGGTGGTTTGTTCTACAAAATAAATTATACACAGTCGTACCTCAAACGTGAATTTTAAAGACATTGAATTGCATACTTTTTTGACGGCTTCAAAATTCACATTTGAAGTAAAGAATAACTGCATTTAATTTATGTTGTATCTTCAAGAAATGCTTTCCACCTTATTTTACTCATAATTGGACCTCCCCACCCTTACTAAAACCCATTGGAAAATCCAGAGGGAACCAATGGCAAATTAGACTTCCGGGTTCACCTACAAATTGATGACACAGTTAAACAACTCTTTATAAGAATGGTCTTATACAAGTTGGGCTCAGAGACAGAAGCATTCAATCGGGCAGAAAATCTCTGTAATACAGAGAGGATTTGGTGATAATAACATGGGAAATCACGCTATTTAAGTAATCTTAATGTAATTTATCCCAGTATATAACCACACATTAAGTAGAACTGAAGCAGGATCTATCTAAGGATCTCACCAATGCTTCCAGAATGCAATATAGTCAATTGTAGGTTCAACATTCGTTGGACATTCTGTTTCTCTGGCCCATGCTCTCTGAAGGCAACGCTCATATAAAAATGTCATTAGCACAGTAGCCGCAGAAGTATTCATGCCTGAAAATTCTCTGATGTGCTTTTTTCGCCTGACATACTTCAGACATCGCCTAAACAATCCACCCAAAGCGCTAAAACATTGGCAGTGTCCAAGAATCAATTCAACTGTTGTTTTAATATCAGGGTTTGTTAAGATAGAACATGCAAGCCAACCGAATGAATGCTTGGAAGACAGAGACGTTTTAGTGCAGTGTGTGGACCTTTCACATGGTCCCTTGTTGTTGATTATTTAATGAATATCGAACTTAAACAAATTTTACTCCACTACAAATTATTTTGCATTCATTATGTATTGATGGTTTATTTTGTTTGGACTATTAACTGAGATGTGGGCTAACTGAACTCTGTGTAATAAGGACAATAAGAAAACCACTGTAACAATTCTACCACTCCAAACTTATGGGGGCCACTGGGTGGGGTTAGTGCCCCCATGTCAATAAGTCTGCAATACTTATGCATGAACACAAGGAATTGTATATTTTCCGAGCTACAGTATGTTTTTTAAGCAGGAATATAGTGTGTTTGTGTAGGCTGCCAGCGTGGTCACCGCTGAATCCCTAGAATAGTGCGGCAGCTAGAATTCTGAGTCACACTCTATGGAGTCAAGGCCATGCCACATATATTTGCAAACAATATAAAGTATTGCAAAAGACAATAAAGTTTTGCAAAAGAAAAAAAGTATTGAGCAAAAAAAAATAAAAAATTTTCAAACAAAAATGAAGTATCACAAGTAAAATAAAGTATCGAGGAAAAAAAAAAAATTTTGCAAACAAAAATAAAGAATTGCAAAAGAGAAATTAAATATAGCAAAAACCAAGATATAATTAATTGCAGCATTGATTTTGCCACACATATTTTTCTTTGCAATGCCTACTAATTATTTTGCAACGCTCCTTTTAATTTGCATTTCCATCAAGTGTGAGCTCGTGATACCGTTTTGCCTTTGCCCTTCACTTTTCTGCGCGTTTCAGTATATGGCACTGTTTTGACGTGGGGGTGGTGTCAGGGGATTGGGGCGTGTACAACGGGCTCAGGGATGCCTCCCTGGAAGTTACGTCATTAGCTTGAGACACGGATCAATCATCATGGCTGAGCAGAGGCATGCGGGTGGATCTCAGGTATGTAAAGTTGATTATTTCCTTTTATTTAATTAGCATTAAATGTGTATTAACAGCGTTTGCTTCAGATAAAGATGTTAGAGATCAGCCATACTCGCTAACGTTAGCTAGCAGCTTTGGATAATGTACATATTTGTAAGGAATTATTAGTGTTAACAGATAATTGACAATCGTGAGAGGATCCTCTGGTGTCAAACAACAAATACGCTGTCAACAAGTCATTTGTATTGCAGCTATATATTAAGTAATATAACAAACTAAGCTGTCATTTCCATAATATCTTGTCAAAATATCATACAAACCTTATTTTGCGTTTTGTACATGTAAACTTGCTTTCTGACTCCTGTTGAGTGCACAAGATAGCGAGTCTTGCTACATTGACGAAAACGGGTTTATTTAGTGTTTGTGACGTGCTTGTGTTTATTAATATGTAAATAATTTATAACCAAAGTTTACTATATTAAGTAACATTGCATTTACATATTGCATATCATTAATTTTACTTTTCTGCCAAGGATCTTTCATTGGCATTCATATGTACCTTGTAATAAACTTTCAATTGTAAATCCTGTAGGTCAATTCAAATTTTAAAGGCAAATTCACCCCAAAATTCAAAGTGTATCCTAGCACTTGGATAATTTCCTCACATTCAAACACTCATGAAAAGCTTTCCTTTATATGTTTGCTCACATTTTCAAAGGATTATTGATTAGAGTGACCATTACTGTTACTGTATACATGTTCGAGTCATTTTACTGTACAGTGTTTGAAAAAATTAAATGCAAAATCACACCAAAAATTCACCCTAGCACTTGCATCACTTCCTCACGTTCAAACACATCATAAAAAGCTTTCATTTATAGGTTGTTATTAATATAATTGAAGGCAAAAATTTCAATTGTTAAAATTGTTATTAATATAATTGAAGGCAAAAATTTCATTTTGTCCTGGCACGTGGATCAGATCCTCATATTCAAACACTCGTAAAAAGTTTCATTTTTGAGTTCTTGTTCAAACATGCCATGATTATTAACATTAAATTTAAACTCATTTAATGTAGTATTGGACAAAATTACAGGGAAATAATCTCCTGACATCATACCCAGAATGTCTTCTTACATTTTATGTTTTATATGGCATTGAGATGAACTTTAACTTTAAAATGGTCTAAATGAAAATCCAGATACAACAAGTGACAGATCAGAGAGATAAGGGAAGAGAGTTCTCAAAAATCAAAACAATGTCATGTACTTGTTTTCAAATGATCACACTTTTATAAATTCTTTGCTTTTCTTATTTCAGATAACAGCCAAGTGCATCTTAAAGAACAACCGCACTTTCTGCATGCTGTTGTACTCATGCACAATCCATCAGAATGCACAAGTGTCTAATGTGTCTTCAGCACCTGCTGCACACTGATACACACACCTAATAAAATTAGCTTCTCATATTAGATTTTTGTCTTATTAGTTAAAAATTACATATTTGCATACTGTGACATGTCATAACACATGTTACATAATAATTATCACACATCTTTCTGTAATTGACTTTATAAACTCTTGTTTAAATTGCATTAGGTTGAGTTGCAGTATTCTCATTATCAATCAATAGTGTGCTTAAGGTGTCACTGTCTTGAAAGGAACATATAAATAAAATGCATTATTATTATTATTAATAATTATTATAAATTAATACAGGAATAAGCTGGAGCAGAGGCTGCGGCAGAATGACACCAGGGAGTCTCTGCAGAGCCAAGAGGACCATCACTGGTTACAAGCTTTCTGGACAATAAAAAATAAAAACAAGGAAAGAAAAACTTGATTTTATTTATTTATATATTATATTGCATCAAAACATGAACATGACTGTTTTCTATTATTCATACTGATATAATCACACACACACACACCCACAAAAACTGCAAAGTAACTGCACCGTTGGCACCCCTCCTAGGAGCACAGTGTAAACTTTTTTTTAATATAAATATATATATTTTTAGGGTATTTTACAGGATGCAAAAGCCTGTTTGATGAAATGAGTTTAGCCAGGTCAATATTTTCTTTTAAACGCATCAGGTAAGAATTAACAATGAATATTATTTCATTGAACTTCACTTTCTCATGGATCAAACAGTCCATTTGCAACTAAGGGGGTTTTTGTTGTTGTTTTTTTACATCATTACCATCAGATGGTACCACCACGACACGATGGTCTTAATTTAATTGTAATAAAATGTATCCTTTTTTTTAACTTTTTCTTTCTACCAGACGATGAGTCTAAGAAAACGCGCCCGCAGTTTATTGTTGCTATAGTAACGAATGCAACTTTCATGTGCGTCTGATTGACAGATAAAACATGCGCTCTTATTTCAGTGTTAATGTTAATTTGGGGGTAATTATTTTGTGGTTATTGCTTCATATTAAGTTAAAGAGGATAAAAGTTATATTCAAATGAACTGTACACTGCATATGGGTGAATTTGCCTTTATTTTTTTCATTAACAAACTGTACAGTAAAATGACTCGAACATGTATACAGTAACAGTAATGGTCACTCTAATCAATAATCCTTTGAAAATGTGAGCAAACATATAAAGGAAAGCTTTTCATGAGTGTTTGAATGTGAGGAAATTATCCAAGTGCTAGGATACACTTTGAATTTTGGGGTGAATTTGCCTTTAAAATTTGAATTGACCTAAAGGATTTACAATTGAAAGTTTATTACAAGGTACATATGAATGCCAATGAAAGATCCTTGGCAGAAAAGTAAAATTAATGATATGCAATATGTAAATGCAATGTTACTTAATATAGTAAACTTTGGTTATAAATTATTTACATATTAATAAACACCAGCACGTCACAAACACTAAATAAACCCGTTTTCGTCAATGTAGTAAAACTCGCTATCTTGTGCACTCAACAGGAGTCAGAAAGCAAGTTTACATATACAAAACGCAAAATAAGGTTTGTATGATATTTTGACAAGATATTATGGAAATGACAGCTTAGTTTGTTATATTACTTAATTTATAGCTGCAATACAAATGACTTGTTGACAGCGTATTTGTTGTTTGACACCAGAGGATCCTCTCACGATTGTCAATTATCTGTTAACACTAATAATTCCTTACAAATATGTACATTATCCAAAGCTGCTAGCTAACGTTAGCGAGTATGGCTAATAAATCCACCGCTTTAACTGATCTCTAACATCTTTATCTGAAGCAAACGCTGTTAATACACATTTAATGCTAATTAAATAAAAGGAAATAATCAACTTTACATACCTGAGATCCACCCGCATGCCTCTGCTCAGCCATGATGATTGATCTGTGTCTCAAGCTAATGACGTAACTTCCAGGGAGGCATCCCTGAGCCCGTTGTACACGCCCCAATCTCCTGACTCCACCCCCACGTCAAAACAGTGCCATATACTGAAACGCGCAGAAAAGTGAAGCGCAAAGGCAAAACGGTATCACGAGCTCACACTTAATGGAAATGCAAATTAAAAGGACCATTGCAAAATAATTAGTAGGCATTGCAAAGAAAAATATGTGTGGCAAAATCAATGCTGCAATTAATTATATCTTGGTTTTTGCTATATTTAATTTCTATTTTTCAATTCTTTATTTTTGTTTGCAAAACTTTATTTTTTTTTCCTCGATACTTTATTTTACTTGTGATACTTCATTTTTGTTTGAAAAAAAATTTTTTTTTTTTGCTCAATACTTTTTTTCTTTTGCAAAACTTTATTTTCTTTTGCAATAAATTATATTGTTTGCAAATATATGTGGCATGGCCTTGACTCCATAACACTCACAATTCAAACCCTCTGGAATGTTGTTTGTATAGCTGTCACGAGTGGAATTAAACAGAAAGGTTCGTTCAAGGCATTTCTGCCTTAATGTCTGGCCAAATCACCTCAGACTATTGCTGTTTTTAGGCAGAATGCTTTGTGAGAGTTTAACATTTGTATGTTAAGCTGGGTTTACAAGAAAATCTCTCTTCTATACTGTTAAAAGGGCTCTCCCATCTCCCTTTTTGTAACACCTGTCATAACAGCATTCCACAGATATCTGTGTGATTACTGCAAAAAGGAAAGTGAACAAAAATACATCCGCCTGTGCCGAGTGTCCACATAGCAGGAAAGACACTCTAAAAAGCAAAACACAGATTTTTGATAACTTTGCAAATTTCTTAAAAATAAAAAAAACTGAAATATAACATTGATGTAAGTTAATACGTCATATGCTTAGTTGAAGCACCTTTGGCAGCGATTATAGCCTCAAGTCTTTTTGAGTATGATGCAACAACCTTTGAACACCTGGATTTGAGGATCTTCTGCCATTATCTCTGCAGATCATCTCAAGTGCTGTCAGGTTGGATGGGGACCATCAGTGGATAGCCATTTTCAGGTCCCTCCAGAGATGTTCGATTGGGTTCAAGTCCGGGCTCTGGCTGAGCCACACAAGGACGTGCCTAAGGCACTGTTGCATTGTCTTGGCTGTGTGCTTAGGGTCATTGTACTGTTGGAAGGTGAACCTTCGGCCCAGTCTGAGGTCCTGAGTGCTCTGGGCCAGGATTTCATTAAGGATATTGCTGTATTTTGCTGCATTCATCTTCAACCCTGATCAGTCCCGCAGCCCCTGGTGCTGAAAAACATCCCCACAGCATGACGCTACCGCCACCATACTTCACCGTTGGGATGGTATTGTGCCGGTGATGTGCGGTGCCTGGTTTCCTCCAGACATGACACTTGGAATTGAGACCAAACAGATAAATATTTGTTTCACCAGACAAAAGAATCTTGTTTTTCACAGACTGAGAGTCATTTAGGTGCTTTTTTTTTTTTGCAAATTTCAAGCGGGCTTTCATGTGTCTTGTACTGAGGAGAGTCTTCCATCTGGCCACTCTGACAAAAAATCTCAGATCGGTGGAGTGTTGCAGTGATGGTTGTCCTTCTGCAAGTTTCTTCCATCTCAACACATGATCTCTGGGGCTCAACCAGAGTGACCATCGGATTCTTGTGTCACCTCTCTTACCAAGGCCCTTCTCCCCCGATTGCTCAGTTTGGACGGGCGGCCAGCTAGGAAGAGTCCTGGTTGTTCCAAAATTCTTCTGTTTGAGAATTATGGAGGCCACTGTCCTCTTGGGAAACTTCAATGCAGCCAAAAAAAAAATGTGTAGCCTTCCCCAGATACAGTATCTCAATGATGATCCAGAGAACTGATGCACCTGAGCTAAATTATGTGTCATAGCAAAGGGTCTGAATATTTATGTCAATGTGATATTTCAGTTTTTTCTTTATAATAAATTTGCAAAGTTATCAAAAATGTGTTTTTTGCTTTGTCATTATGGGGTATCGATTTTAGATTAATCTGGAAACAAAATAATTTAAAGCATTTTAGCATAAGGCTGCAACATAAAATATATATAAAACATGAAGGGGTCTGAATACTTTCTGAAAGCACTGTATGCTAGAGCTACTCAGAGTGACACATATATATATATATATATATATATATATATATATATATATATACTGTATATATATGTATCCTAATGTGGTTTGGAAGCACACAGAATGCATGTACTCACTGCATCACGTACAGATGGTTTTATAAAGCAGAGATTTATTTATCATTCTTGCTCTGTTTACAGCATCCAGTCATATTCACAGGCCCTAACACCAGAGCTTACACACAGTGCAAGCTGGGAAGGTGCTATCATGCTAAATATAGCTTCAGCAACATTGCCAAAAATAGTGTCTGAAAAGCAGCTTGGTTCTGCTGTGAGGAACATGAGGCTTGAAGATACACTGACACTCTACAGAGACCTCTGTTTTTATTCAATAATTTTAGCTCTTGCAATGGGTGTGGGGGCACCCCATCCCTATGCGTTGAGCCGACCAGATGAACCAGTTGTTTCCAATGCTGACGGTCTTGTGCCAGCTGCTCTGCATCCTCCACAGCAACTCCATGTTGTTGGAGGTTACCCGCAAGGACGTCAAGCCATCGAGTGCGGGGTTTACCTCGTGGTCGTCTCCAGCCTGCGGCTCTCGGATCAAACTGAAGAATGGCTCTCGTCGGGTGGTCAGGAGGGAGACGGAGGACATGGCCAAGCCAGCGGGTGCGACGTTGCGCAGCCAGGCAAGATGCTCTAGGCTGGCACGTGCGGGCTCTAAGCACTTGGTTGGAAACCCGCTGGGGCCACCTGATGTTCTCGATGGTCCTGAGGGCCCTACTATCAAAGCCATCTAATCTTGCAGCCAGTGTCTTATTTAGGGGCCAAGTCTCCGAGCCATAAAGCAGGATGGAGAGTACTGCTGAGTTGTAAATCCGGAGCTTCGTCTTGCGTGAGATGGTCTGGTACCGCCAGAGTGGTTTCCAGAGAGACTGCAGAGCTGACGCAGCCAGGGCTCTTCTGTGAGTAATCTCTGGTTTTAGGTCCCCGTTGTCTGTCACTAAGGATCCCAGATACACAAGGTTGTTGACAGGCTCTACAATATTATTGCCAAACCGCAGGGAAGTTGGATGCGGTCCGTCACCGACATACATGAACTTGGCTTTAGTCCAACTCACCTGAAGGCCAAGCTTCTCGGCCTCTTCACTATATATGCCCAGAGCGTCTCTCAGCTGGCTGAGGGACGTGCTGAACAGGATGGTGTCGTCAGCGAACTCCAGGTCAGTCAGGTGGTAACTGCCGAAGGATACTCCGGGGACCCGCTCACAAACCCTAGACATCAGATGGTCAATGATGCAGTTGAAGAGGTCAGGAGCAGCCACGCAGCCTTGGCGGACGCCACTGGAGATGGAAAACCAGTCTGAGTCTCTGCCGTTGATACGAACACAGCTCTGAGCGTTGCTATAAAACAGCTTGAACAGGGTAACGATCTTGGGTGGTGCTCCAAGGGCGTGTAGGATACTCCATAGTGAAGTGTGGCAAACAGTGTCAAAGGCAGCCTTCAGATCTATGAACCCGATGTAAAGATGGCGATCTTTACAGAATTCATAGGTCTTCTCTATCAGCAAGCGAACAGCGGAGATTTGGTCTGTTGTGGAGCGGTTAGGCATGAAGCCAGCCTGCTGGGGGCGGCGGCTGCTTCTGATGGCTGGGAGAGCACGGGTGAGCAAGATCCTGGTAAAGAGCTTGCCGGGGATGGAAAGAAGGGTAATGCCTCTGTGGTTGCCGCAGACTAGCCTGTCACCTTTACGTTTCCAGAATGGCAAGATGACTCCTCTGGTCCAGTCACTGGGAAGCCTCTCTGTCTCCCACACCTCATTGAATATGTGTTATCTGTTTTTATTCCACAATTTTTTTTAAAGTTAATGTTTTTATTTACTAGATAATGTTTATTGTAGGGTTACAAATTGAATTACTGTCCTCGATCCATGATATTACTAATGGCAATTGACAAGCGATTTATCAACAACTTATTGTGAAAAAACTCCAGTCAGTCACCTTCCATTTATACTTTTCTCCTCCCTCCATTTGTATATTTCGGTAATGTTAGAATTTGAAAGTTTAAAATGGTTGTTGTGAAATTATAACAATACTGCTACAATGTTAAAATTCAAAAGGTCAAATTGTTGGAATCCCTTTATAATCTCTTTCCCTCCTCTCTCTGTCCTTTCTTTTTCCATTTCTTCCATTTGAGAATTCAAACAGGATTTTGTTAACATTGTAATTGAAAGGTTGAAACAATTATTGTTACTTTTAATTAGATTAATTAGAAATAAGTCTTTTTATAGTTGTATTCTATCTATATTCTATGTCCTTTTCTTCTACTACCATTTCTTGAATTCAGATGTCATAAAATTATAGTCCATTTCTCATATTCAGTTCTCCAAATTGAATAGCTTACAACGTAAATTGTGTGATGGACTCAATTTATAGCCATACTCCTTTTTCTTCTCCCTTCATTTTTCAAATTAGAACATTATTTAAAAAAAGTTCAAATTCAAAAGTTCAACCATTTATTGTGAATGGTCTGTGTACATTCTGGTCATTCAATTTTAGTTTTAGAAAGAGAAACTAATAAAGGAAAAACAAATTTTGTTTTAATATCTTTCAATATTCTAAAATTTAAAAAACGGAAAAACAATTAATTTTTCCTTTTCTAATTTGCTGTGAGGAATAGAAAATCGCAGAAATTAATTTTCATTTAATTTTCATTTAATTCTAGACTACATTAGGCTACAATGAAAGTTAGGTCCGGAACATAGGCAAAGCTTGCTCGTGTTTCCCCCACCCTCCCTTTCTTAACAGATAACAACTGCAATAATGCCATTAAGTGTGCGCTTGTGTTGAGTTATATGTTCTCAGTACCAATATGTTATGTTGTTTATTATTATTATTTATTTTTTAGATTATGCTACTGACTGTTGTATGCCAAAAATGTGCAAGAGTTCATTGTGCGCATGTGTGAACAAAACGGGACTTTTATTTTGACTCAAGTTTTGTGATATTAAAAAAAAAAAAATAAATGTTGTTCACAGCACGAGTTACTTCCCCACGGGCACTGATGTTATACCAGTGCATTAAGATGTAAACCAAATAATAAATGATACTAAGAAGTTATATCTGGATTATTCTTTAATGAATGGATGATAACAACATATTGCACATAGACATGACGGATAGAAATGAAAACGTAAGGGTTATGGGCCCAGGCGCGCCAATGCTAACGTTACAGGAGGAAGATGGCAGAGGCTGGTCTTCGACGGAGACGAAAATAACTACGAACTATGGGAAGTAAAATTTCTTGGTCATCTGAGAATAATGGGTTTAAAAGAAACAATACTGTCTACCGGGGATATAGAAGAGGAAAAGAATGAGGAATGCTACGCTGAACTAATCCAGTTTCTCGACGACAAAAGCTTGTCACTGGTGATGCGAGAGGCGACTGATGACGGCAGGAAAGCTCTGAAAATACCTCGAAGTCACTACGCCAGTTAGGATAAGCCTAGAATTATTGCCCTATATACTGAACTAACTTCGTTAAAGAAGGAATCTGACGAGACGATAACAGACTACATTATCCGAGCTGAGAAAGCGGTGACTTCCCTAAGAAACGCAAAAGAAGTAATAAGTGACGGACTGATAATAGCTATGATCCTAAAGGGCCTGCCAGATTCCTACAAACTTTTCGCTATCCATACTACACAGAGTAGTGAAGAATTGACTTTCACCCAGTTCAAAAGCAAACTAAGAAGCTATGAAGAGACAGAAAAATTTGATGATAAAACCAAATCTGACAATGTGATGAAAGTGCACATAGCACCCGTGACCTGCTACGGATGTGGAAACCGCGGTCATATTGCGCGCGATTGCCGCCAAAAAGGCGTACCTAAGTGGTGCAGCTACCATAGAAGTTCAACACACAGTGATGAGACATGCCGCCGGAAAAAGGACAGGCACAAAGATGAAGCAAAACATGCTGCAGAAAAACAAGAGGCGCATGATAAAGAACAAACATTTGTGTTCAAAGTCAGTCAAACATTTCTTCCAGACAATATTATGAGAAATGGACTAATGGTAGACTGTGGAGCAACATCTCACATCTTAACAGAGAAGAACGATTTCACGAAATTTGATGAGAGTTTCGACCCAAAGTCACACTACATGGAGCTGGCGGATGGAACCAGGATGAACAACGTGGCATTAAAGCGGGGCGACGCACAGGTGTTACTGCGGGACGTGGAAGGGAAATGCGTCAGGATCACCCTAAAGGAAGCCTTGTTCATACCATCATCTCCGTTCAAGCTGCTACAACAGATGGGGCCAGGGTGATCTTCCAGGAAGGACAGAATGAGTTGATAAGCAAGGATGGAACTGTGTTCCGCATAGAAGAGCATGAGAGGCTGTACTATCTGAAAACGGTAAATAACAACAAACAATGTGTTGATGCATCAGTTACTGATATGATGTCCAGGGACAAAGTGAGTCTAACTTGTGATGTTAAAACAAGGCATGAGATCATGGGACATTGTAATGTTAGTGATGTGTTGAAATTACCTGAAGTGGTAGAGGGTATGGAAATCACAGGTAATACCAAACTAGACTGTAATGTTTGTACTGAGGGAAAGTTCATCAACAGCAGAAATAGGAAAACTGACACAAAAGCTGGTGGGGCCCTAGAATTGGTACACACTGACTTAGCAGGTCCCATTGAACCAACTTCTCAAGATGGATATAAGTATGCAATTTCATTCACAGATGATTTTTCAGGGGCAGTATCTGTTTACTTCCTTAAGAACAAGAGTGACACTACTCTAGCGACAGAGAAGTTCATTGCAGATAGTGCACCATACGGTAGAGTCAAATGCATAAGATCAGACAATGGCACAGAATACACAGGCAATGCATTTCAGTCACTTTTACGAGAAAAGGGTATAAGACATGATACATCATCTCCATACTCCCCTCATCAAAATGGTACAGCTGAGAGACAATGGCGTACCATCTTTGAAATGGGAAGGTGTCTGCTAATAGAGAAGGGATTACCAAAGGTTCTGTGGCCTTATGCTATCCAAACTGCAACTCACATCCGAAACAGATGCTATAATGACAGAATTAAGAATACTCCATACTTCATGTTGACAGGGAGAAAGCCAGACCTTTCTAAAATGTGGGTTTTTGGATCAGAATGCTATGCGTACAAACACAATCATAAGAAATTGGATCCTAGATGTGAGAAGGGAATATTTGTGGGGTATAGTAAAAATAGCCCAGCTTATCTGGTATACAATCCACAGACAGGGAAGGTGTCAAAACATAGATTGGTGAAATTCATTAGGAAGAGCAGTGCTGAACAGCAGACACAAACCGATGAAGATTACTTAGAAATCCAAGGCTACAGAGACAGGACACAGGATAGTGAGAACAGTGGTGATGCCCCACAAAGTGAGGAAAGCACAGAGGATCAGGTCCTAGATGGAAAGATGGAGAGTATTGATACAGACAATACAGAGGTGTCAGAACATGATGGAACTATGGAAAAAGTAGACACAGAAGACAACAAAAACAGTACAGGTCCAACAGTCACGGCTAGTCAAAAACATTACCTCTCGAAAGACAAAAGAGAGCCCCAAAGTATTTACAAGATTACCTGACATACTCCAAAGATGATGTAACAAATGTGAGTGATGATTATTGTTACAGGGCAGTGTGTGGAGTTCCCCAAACCTATAGAGAGGCCCTTATGTCACCTGAGGCTCCCGGATGGGAACATGCTATGCAGGAAGAGATGGACTCACTTAAAGAAAATGACACATTTGAATTGACAACTCTACCAGAGGGCAGAAAGACAGTAGGGGGAAGATGGGTATATGCCCTTAAAGAAAATGCAGAAACAGGAAAAATCTTCAAGGCTAGGTATGTTGCAAAAGGATACAACCAAACTGAAGGCATAGACTACCATGAGACATTTGCTCCTACAGCAAATCTCACCTCAGTACGGGCATTAATGCAGATAGCTGCTCAGAACAACTTCTTAGTTCATCAGATGGACGTCAAAACAGCATATTTACATGCTCCTATAGAGGAAGACATATACTTAGAAAACCAGAGGGTTTTGAAGAGACATCTGAAATAGGAGACAAGTTAGTATGCAAGTTGAAGAAATCTCTGTATGGTCTAAAACAGTCTGGAAGAAACTGGTACAAACTTTTAAATGATCATTTGGAACAAAACAACTTTGAGAGAAATCAGTCTGATCACTGTGTGTATAAAAAGCAGATTGAAAATGAGACAATCATAGTGATCATCTGGGTAGATGATTTGATAATTGCAGCAAGCAGTGAGGATCAGCTAAACAGTTTTAAAGAAATAATCAAGTCCAACTTTAACATGAAGGATCTAGGAAAAATATCTTATTTTTTGGGGATTCAGTTTGAGCAAAAAGATGGAGAAATTAAAATGAATCAGAAAAGGTACATTCTCAAAATGCTTGAAAGATTTGGAATGTCAAACTGTAAACCAAAAGCTACCCCAAGTGAGTTAAAAGTGGAGTGTAATAGGAATGAGGAAGAAAACAACAACGAGATTGAGAACCCCAAAGAATACCGTGAACTTGTTGGAAGCTTGATCTATGCAATGACCTGTACCAGACCAGACACTAGCTGGATAGTCAGTAAACTGTCACAAACCCTTGCAAAGCCTAAAACACATGACTTAGTAGCTGCTAAACATGTCCTGAGATACCTAAAAGGTACAGCTGACTACGAGCTGTGTTTCAAGAAAACAGACAAGACTTTAAGTCTAATAGCATTCAGTGATTCTGACTGGGCATCTTCTGTAGAAGATAGGCGTAGCACATCAGGATACTGTTTCAGCCTGACAGAACAAGGACCTGCTATTTCATGGAAGTCTAAGAAACAGCCAACAGCGGCACTGTCGACCTGCGAAGCTGAATACATTGGTCTAGCAAACACTACTCAGGAAAGCATGTACCTAACTCAACTGCTAAATGGCATGGACAGTAGTGTTTACACTTGCACCACGATGTATGGTGATAATCAGGGCGCCATTGCACTGAGTAGAAATCCAGTGAATAGATCTAGATCTAAACACATTGATGTGAAATATCACTTTATCCGTGATGCTGTCAGTGAGGGACGAATAAATATTGTGTACTGCACAACAGAAGACATGGTGGCAGACATTTTGACAAAATCTGTAACAAAAATTAAAATTCTAAAGTTCAAAGGTTTTCTGTTTGGGAACTAAATACTTGTGATGACATTGTACATGGCTTAAGATGATGAGAACAAGTGGGGGTGTTGAGTTATATGTTCTCAGTACCAATATGTTATGTTGTTTATTATTATTATTTATTTTTTAGATTATGCTACTGACTGTTGTATGCCAAAAATGTGCAAGAGTTCATTGTGCGCATGTGTGAACAAAACGGGACTTTTATTTTGACTCAAGTTTTGTGATATATAAAAAAAAAAAAATGTTGTTCACAGCACGAGTTACTTCCCCACGGGCACTGATGTTATACCAGTGCATTAAGATGTAAACCAAAGAATAAATGATACTAAGAAGTTATATCTGGATTATTCTTTAATGAATAGAAGATAACAACATATTGCACATAGACATGACGGATAGAAATGAAAACGTAACAGCTTGAGACCTCCGTTCAATGTATGCAATGTCATATAAAAGTCCAAATACGTTCTCATTCTGTCAGAGCACTCATCTATGGAATGAGCTCTCACTTAAAATAGTTTATTTTCAATAGTAGCCTATTGTTATCTTCTTCTTATCTTCTTCTTTGTCTTTGTATGGTCACACCCAGACCCAGGAATGGACAGCCATCAGGAGCAGACGAAATGGCGTCACCTCTCTCACCTGAGCAGTGCTGACAAACGTGTTCTGTGCTCACACCATTGTGTCCAATAGTAAACACAACGTGAGTTGTGCAACCCAATCGAATTTGACACTGAATTAACTATTATAAACCTGTATATACAAACCTTAAAGGCTCCATGCTGAAGCTTGTTGAAACCATATTAAAGAGTCCCAATATTCTAAACTGCAGTGACGAGGTGAACAGGAATACATTGTGACATGCACAGGATTTTCACAGCATCCTATAGAAATTTACCTTGCTAATACTCACTAGAATTATATTAAATATAGTATATTAGGGGAATATTAGTCACTTTTATCAAGGTTGTTTTTATAGTTTCTGTGTTTATGATATTGTTTAGTACATCTAACCATTGTAATGAGGAGCATGGTTTTCACAGTTATTACCATGATCTTACAAATAACACTATTATTTTTTTTCTCACAAAGGTAACTACAAAGTGGAGGGAAAAAAGCACTTTTAATGTAATAACGCAAACAAAGCCTAACGCCCTTGCAAGACAAAAGGGCAGATTTCTGACATATGGTGCCACGTTGATTGCCACCTCAATCAGCTGTTGTCTGCCATCTCTCTGCTATTGAAAATGAATGGAACCCCATGTGTAGGCTATCCCTTGTAAAATATTTCATTAGGCCATTTCATGTATAGAACTTTAGCCCTTTTTATAGTGACTGATAAGGAAATGATTCAAACTGAAATAACCATTAAAAGATGATAAGCTGCTGTTTTCTTTAAGAAAAGTAGGAGAGGGTATAAAGTCGGCGTAAAACCAACGCATCCATATCAGCACCAAAGGAATTGAACAGCAACCGATCAAACAAAATCATAGACTATTAAAAGAAAATTAATTGACTGTTCCAAAGATATCAGATATAACTGGCATACTGCACATATGCTGATGCTAATACTTAGCTGTTATTAACTTACCACAAGTTCAAAAATTACATTCAATATACACTTGGCTCAAAAATCTGAGAGGGCACATGCATATGAATGGTGTTAATTTTCTTTGCATCAATCTAATAATTAATTGTGATTTGGGTTGCACCAAATGACAAAAACGTTAAAAAAAAATACCAGAGAAAAGAACACATTTTTCAATTTATCACCTGAAATATACGGCATCAGATTGCTGGAAGCAATGTGGGCGTCAACTTCCAGTGTCAACTTTCGGTATACACAATACATAATACATTGAAAATTCAAGCACTTTTCTGATTTGGTTTTTATGCAAATGAGCACCTCGCAGCAAATGAGAAAAGGAAAAATTACTTCATTCATTCATTCATCTTCAACCGCTTATCCTGTACAGGGTCACGGGGGGCTGGAGCCTATCCCAGCTAACATTGGGCGAAAGGCGGGGTACACCCTGGACAGGTCGCCAGTCCATCGCAGGGCCACACATATACAGACACACACTCATACTCACATCCACACCTAGGGCAATTTTTGGAGACACCAATTAACCTAGCCTGCATGTCTTTGGATGGTGGGAGGAAGCCGGAGCACCCGGAGAGAACCCACGCAGACACGGGGAGAACATGCAAACTCCACACAGAAAGGCCGGGGCAACCGGGGTTTGAACCCATGACCTTCTTGCTGTGAGGCGACAGTGCTAACCACTGCACCACCGTGCCGCCCGGAAAAATTACTTGTTTTTCAATTTTGGAGTATTAAAAGATAATTAAAAAAAATTGCTTTTCAAATATTTGTTTCTCTTTCTAAATGAAAATTGAATGACCAGAAGATAGACAGACCTTGAAAAATAAAGTACACATATTTCTAAAATACTAATATTCGAGTTCAAAATGTTGGACTGCCTTTTTAGTATTTTTCCCCCTCTGTCCTTTTCTTCTTCAAGCATTATTTTGGTAACATTGAAATTTAAAGATTGAAACATTCATTGTGAAATTTAATTAAGTCTCTTTATAGTCGTATTCCATCTCTGTCCATTTCTTCACATTCCATTTCTCGAATTCAAACATTATTTCAATAACATTCAAATTTGAAAGTTTGAACGTTTATAGTGAAATGTAATATATACATTTACAATTTTTTTAATACATATTTAAAATAGTCTTTATAGTCCCATTGTCCCTTTTCTTTTCCATGTTTCTCATATTTGTTAGAATTCTACAACGTTCAAATTCAAATGTTTGACTCCCTTTATAGTCTCTTTCCCTCTCTGTCCTTTTTTCCTCCCTCCATTTCTCAAAATAGAACAGAATTTAAAACATTTGAATTTGAAAGTTTGAAGCATAGTCTATTAGTCTGTAAAGCAACACTCTATCTCTGTCCTTTCCTCCTCCCTACATTACAATCTCTTTTTTCTCTTTACAGAAAATGACTCAATAGATCTCTAGAATGAAAAGCAAACGCAAAGCAGGAAGGAGGGGACAGAGGAAAGGTGCGTGGAATGTGAAAAATTCCAAACGGCACTCTGTTTATGGAAATTAACAATACAGTTTATACCAGTACAGTCGGACCTGTTTCCTGAGAGAGGAGAAAGTGATGAAGACAAGAGCACACTCATCTCAGTTTCCTCGGTTCAATTCGGTTAGACTGGCACTCTGAGGACCCTTTAAAGGAGTTAACAGTGATGTGCCAAAGATGATCTGGTCTGAAAATGAAGTATGAACTAAGAATATCTTCTTAGTCACTCTGTACATGATTCAAAAGAGTGCTTTCACAATACACACTATTTCCAATGTGACCAACCACAGCTCTGATGATAAAATAATGAGGCAGGACTTTCTGTTTATTGACCAATATTTCAATACAATAGATAATCCATATACAGTCTAATGAGTTTTATTTTTATTTTGGGTGAAAAATGACCAGGACATGTTTTTTTTTTTTTAAAAAAGGTTCTCTGAGATAGCAGTTCTAAGGGGGTGGGGCCAGTACCCCTGTGTCAATTAGTCTGGCACCCCACTAAATTTGGAGTGCTAGAATGTTAAGAGTGGTTTGCTTATTGAGACTTCACATTGAGACTTCTGTGACCAACAGACAGAGTGAAAATGTACTTTTAAGTTTGATATTCGTTACTGTACACATTTACCTAAGGTGCATAAGGTATTGTCTAAAAAATCAACATGCTGTGCTAAAACATCGCTGGCTTCCAAGCATTCATTTAGTTGACTTGCATATTCTATCATAACAAACACTGTTTTAAAAAAGTCCATTCCACTTTCTAAAGATTTCATGTATAACTTAGGCTACATGTCAAATGAATGAATGCTTGGACACCGCCAATGTTCTGTGGGTGTAACGCCCAAATAAAAAAAATAACAAATTGTGAAATGATATTGTGTGGAAATATTTAAATGGGAAAACAAATTTCGCAATGCAAAAGAAATCTTCTAAAATAGGCTTAATTGTCTTAATGCAAAATGTAATTTCTTATTTTGATTTTATTTTGTTTTTGAGTTCCTTACGTACGCTAGGCAGGCAATTACACACATTTTGTATCTTGGCATAATTCTGCAACAAGCCTTGATTGTTTTGAATACAATGTTTAATGTCTCTGTGATATAGTTATAGACTCTTTAACCTAATAGTGCTTGCGATATCTTTGCATTCTGGAAGCATTGTTGGAAGTTTCAGCGTTAGTTCAGCATTTTTGGACCTGACAGGTACTGCCTCAGTTCTCCTACGTGTTCTAGGTGTTGGCTTGGGAAACAGGTTTTCATCATAATAAGAAAAACATTAAGATTACTTTAATAGCGCTATTTCCCCACATTATAATGACTAATTGTGTAAAAAAGGCTATAGTTACTAACCGCTCTCTGAAATCTCCCCCTCTCCCTCCGTATTTTGAGGCACACGCACACACAGCACCTTGCCTGAGCCAATCAGCGTCCAGAAACCTTGACCATGTGATCTCCCCCGCCAGCACAGAGACAGTATTACAGTGCAGCGGGACACGGAGACTGACGCTGAAGCTGAAGCGATATAAACTGTTTATATATCGCATTTCGGACGAAGTGTTGTGCGTGAAATGCAAAAGTAAGCTTGTAATCCTTAATTATACAGCCGATGAGGACTGCATTCACTCTGGGAAACAAGTTATTATGATGTAACGATAGAGATGTGTGCGTATTCCCGATTGTGTATTCATGTCTGTAACACTCTAGTTCATATGTTTGTATACATAATTTTATTGTCCGCACTAGAATTACAATTGCTTTATTATTACATGTTATGTTATTGTTTGAGGCGAAGTTCGCTGTATTTTTTCTATATTTAATGGGAGAATTGTTGTAAACTATTTATTAAACGCATGCGCTCTCATAACTCCGACAGAGCGGCGCTATACAAGCTTCGCAGCCTAACAAGGTGTCAGATTACAGCTGTGCGAGGCATATAACATTAAGGTCACAGCCTAACTTACATTTGCTTTTCAGTTTATGCTAATAATGTGCATATTTAATTATTAATGTTATTTTATCGTGCTACATTATTGCTCATATGTTTAATTGTTGTAATTATTATTATTATGTATATTCATGTTTATGTTACTGTTTACTTTATAGAAAACCACAACGATATAAGCCAGTCTGTTGAGTGGTGACAATAAATGGGTTATTCCCAAAAAGTAACTGCATCTTCATTTTCGTCTCTAATCGGACAGTCTTTGGTGGGTCAGCACCCTGAGCTGGCAACTTGGGTCTTATAAGTGCTAGCAACCAGATCACCCTGAGCTGGCAACTTGGGTCTTATAAGTGCTAGCAACCAGATAAAGCATTTTTTCAAATTGCATTCTGTATTGTGGAGATTTTCTGCCATATTGAATGTATTAAGCTCAACTCACTTGCACATATGGCCTGTATAATTACGGTAGAGGGGTGGTTAATATCATGCAATATTTTCATATAATGTTTTGGTTGAAATGTCTTTACCTGCAGTGGGTTCTTCAAAAGCTGCACATGCAGTGGTTGAGTTTAATAAAGACCTTCTTCACTGGCAAACAAATAGATGCAGTGTTGCTTTCAGTTGTTTGAAGGTAAATATTCCACAGCATCTTACGCTATTTTTGTTCTCTAAAGTAGTTAGATTCTAAAGTAGTCATCACAAGACACCGTTTTACTGGATGATTAATTGCTCCAAATGATTCAACATGTGAGTTAGCTGTTGGATTGGTTCAACCTGAACCGCAAAGGAACTCATTAAGACCTTTGTGCTAACCCATTTGAACAATTAATTGAAAAGAACCGATTCAAACTAATGACTTAAATAAATCAGAAATCTCTACTCTCATTTTGATTCTGATACCAGATAGAGAAGGCTACATGCTGAAAGTTTATTGACTTGCGAGAAATATTTATAAATACATTTTTATTGCTATTTCTGCAATTGAAGACTTCTTTTTTTTCTTTCATCTTTTTGTTGGCATATTTATCAGTTTTGGTTTTGTTAACTGACCAAAAAAAAGAAAAAGTGAGGTCAAGAATTGAACCCGGGTCTCTGGCACGCAGATGAAAATTCTACCACTGACTATAAAGCCACAACAGAAATAAAACGTAACTCTCATATTAATCACTTACGTCTACGAAGTATGACTCATTTCAATTCATTCATTTGTTTGTGCTTGGGGCGAGGAAGAGGAATATTTTTGGGGGGTCAAAGCCCTCCCATTCACCCCCTAGATCTGTCTCTGCCTAATAGTATGAGATCTTAGAAAACCAAACTCTATACAATTATCCTCACAAATTAGATTTCACTTGAATATATTTCATAGTTTCAGATAGCACTCTAACAGGAAACTGATATAATTACTTTTACCCAAAAACGACACTAAAAATAGACAAACTAATTTCTGTTGACACCTAAACTCTACAAACACTGATGAAAGTGCTGCTCTACTGAATTTTTGTCTACCACTACGTTCAGTCTCTGAGAAAACAGCCGACAAACAAAAATGAGGGGAGAGGATAGGTTCCAAAAACCATCAGAGACCTCAATGTGACACTGCGTATCTTGGAGTATCCTATTGAACAACAGTGTGCTCAACACACATGTGAATCACATACATCCATACACACATTCATCTATGAACACATTAGAGATGGGCATGAGAGTTCATAAGAGAAATTTACAAATGTTTAACTTGGTACATGCATACCATTTCAAAAGCAGGATATAAGATGTGAAAACAGCAAGACATGATACAATGTGTCTAACGCATACGTTGGCAATTTAATAAAAGACAAGATTTTTTTCTATTGAGTCAAAATAACCAAAATGCACATCCCTAAAACATGCACATACCTGCAGGGGCAGGAGTGTGTTGCTGTTGTTGTTGGTACGGAACATATTTTCTTCTATCCAGGACTTTGGTCCCAGGGAGCCAGCAGAGCGGGGAAATTTCGGCGGAGCAATGATGTTGCTGGAGAAAGGTTTCTTCATGGGAGATATCGAGCCGGGTACACCCATGCCACCACCACGCCGGTGGTCTCTGCCCCAGGACATCCCGCCAGAGTTCCAGCCGCTGCCCTGGTGGTTACCCCATGGAGACTGTTTCATCATGAGCTAAGGAGAGATAGGAAGTAGTCTTAAAACATACTCTATCCCAAAATAAACACCAATAGAACTCTGACGCAAACCAGAAGTGAATTTCAGATATTCAGTGATTTCTTTCTTGTCACATAATTACATAGTAAATGCAAATCAATATTTTATTTCTGTGTACTTATTTATTTGGTTTGGCCATGTAATAAGCGGGATAATGTACAGTCAGTGGTTGTTATCGCAAAATGAATCCCTTCAGGCTAATACAAGACTTCCGCTTCCCATTGGGGTCCTGATCACCCTGTCAGGTTTATTTTGCGATAACAACCGGCTGACTGTACATTCTGTTCCCCTGTAGCTGGCACTGGATAATTCTACAGTTAGCATGGCTTGGTTTTTACAGTACAACAGCGGCCTCTACAAGAGACAATACCCTTCATATTGTGAATATATAGGATATAAAAAGATTAATTTGTTTAATGCAGGGCATTTTACCAGGGCCAAGTCTCCAGCATTAAAAAATAATTAACTATAATAATTAATTGGTTACACAATAAACTGCATCTGGGATTTTGTTCATTATGTACTCTTGTAGCCTCTTTGTCTGTGCCCATCATAGTAAGGAAAGAATACAATTTTTATTTAAACATTCTGTTAATTGATTTTAAAAACTGTTCGCTGATAATTTGGCTATCGGGCTTTCCCATGTTAGTTATTGCTATTGGCCAAATCCACTATTGATCGATTTGTATTCAAAGCCAACAAATATGGATTAAAAAAACCCTATTGTGATCTCATGGAGTCTTATTGTATTATTTCTACATTGCTGCAAGCCCTTTTGACATTTCACCAGATATGAGGATATGAATTATAGATATCAACTACTAGTTAAAATGCAATCTGTTGATATCAGTTGTGATCTCATGGAGTCTTATTGTATTATTTCTACATTACTGCAAGCCCTTTTGACATTTCACCAGATATGAGGATATGAATTATAGATATCAACTACTAGTTAAAATGCAATCTGTTGATATCAGTAATGGAAATACTATTAGTAAAAGTGCTAATTCTTGTTATCAGTAATTATTACATTTGCACTACTAAAAATGTTAATTCTTGATTTAAAAAATGCCGTCATTAGTTGTGGAAAAACCTATTCTAGATTAAAACCTGGTAAAAAAACAAAAACAGAATTCTTGATATCTGTAACTGCCTTTTCAATAGTAGAATTTCACAGTGATTTTCATTCAATTCAAAATGCAATAACAGATATCTATAATTAATTTCTTACTAGTTATACATGTACATGCATTTCAGCTATGTACTTCTTACTAGTAAAATAATACACTTTGATATCAATAATTATATTTTTCTAGTGCAAATTACAACTAATAAAATACTATTTTTTTTAATCATTTTAAATAAATTTTAACATCAGTATTTATTGTGGAAATTAGAAATTAATATTATATCAGAATATCAGAAATTAACATTGCCACTAGTTAAAACCAAATATCAGATACAATTTTTCCATTTTTACTAGTTGTAATTCAATGGTGATATCAGAAATGGACATTTGGCCTAGTAACAGTGTACAGTAATTATTGATCTCAAAAATTATTATTTTTACAGTAACCCATACAGTAGCCCATAATTTGGAATTCCAACTAGTATGAAATTAATTAGAGATATCTGTGTTATCTGTGTGTGAGTGTGATACTTTGAACGTGGCCAGGCTTGGCTCTGCTTTACATCTTAAAGCTTTAAGATTTAAAGCTTTACATCTAACATTCCTCATCCTGTGTACACACTGGTAGCAATAGCACACACTGTCTTTATCTTGGAATAAAAGACACACATGCAAATGCACTCTTCCCCTTCTGTCATTCTCTCGACGTTGTATCGAAGGAAGTGACACAAGGAGTCTTCTCGGATGCTGAATCGTACCTCTGAACCTGAGAAAAGGCCAATGTCAAGTTGGCAGACAGAATTTGCATGCCCTGCCCTGGACAAACGCGTATAAAGGGAAGCAGGGCAGCGAATGCCAGTCAGAATTTTTCTTCGGAACCGAATGGTTGTGCAGCAAGCAGCTGAATCTCACTCCTGTTCCACTCACCTCTACCAGCGAGAAGTGTGGCTGTTGGATCCGCGAGGTGCATTTCCAGCTGGCGTTTCTCTCTCTGGGTGCTTTGACAGCGCTTCCTGTTTAAAGTTTTCCCACTCACAAAAAGAGCAATACACAGTGGCGTTGAACGTCCTTTTCAGGACGCGTCTTTTTCAAGATGCCTTTCCGCCCCTGTGTTGTTCCTGGATGCGGGAGATGTCTCTCCAAGAATGACGGCCACAGATGCTGTCTCGCGTGCCTGGGTAGCGATCACACTGTGGCGGCGTTCGTGGATGGTTCATGTTCTCACTGCGAGAACATGACCACGGCAACATTGCGGTCGCGGCTCTCCTTCCTGAAGATGAATGCCACTTCAGCCGCCCCCCGCGTCACTCCTTCTTCCCACGGGATTGAGGAGGACTTGGCTGGCGATGAAGGCGATATGGGGATAATGACGGGCTCGGTTTCGCCGGGTAAATGCGTGATGAGTGCGGCATTCTCCCTCGAGCCCCGGGCTTGGATGATGACATCACCGCTGCATAGGAGAGTGTCCAGGCGTCTGATGCGGAAGACTCGACTGGGTTGCCACCGCCCCCATGCAGGTCCGAGCACACTCTACTAGAAGTGTGGTGTCCTCATGGGCACTGAGCCACGGCACCTCCCTAGCAGACATCTGCAGAGCAGCAGGCTGGGCAACACCCAATACCATTGCCAGATTTTACAATCTAAAGGTTGAGTCAGTCTCGTCCCGTGTTTTGTCAAGTCCGAGCTGGTAGAACACGGTAACGCAGCACAACTGACCGGGTGTTCCGCTTGCACCTTGCACCCTTCACCAACGTGATCCAGTGCGCCTTCTGTCCAAGGTCAGCCACTGAGCATCGCTGCCTGGATGTTTTTCCTCCCTAGCCTTCTGGCCCGCGAATTCAGCAGAGCAACTTGCGAGTACGAATTCAGCAGAGCAACTTGTACGAGTCTCAGGGCTCTGTACTGGGGTTGGGGTCCACGGGCATAGTTCCCTCTTCAGGCTAACTCCCTGTGATGTATTTTCCGTGGTATGGTCCCCCTGTTGGCGGACCCGCATTTCCCTCAGGCAGCCCCGCTGCCTCAGCCCCGTGCCTGTAGAGTCCCCCCTTCATTAGGCTGGACCTACCACCGCGCCGTATCCCACGTCCGGCTTCACAACCCTCGTGGTGTATTTGCCACACATTACATCCCCCTGGACTCTGCAGGGTCTTCCCCTCCTGAAAGGATAGAAAAATTGCGGGCCGGACAGCTACCTTGCCTCCGGTCCTGCCTCAGCACCCCTGCCGGGTGCATTCAGTACAGGTGCCTCTAACACACAATAGCCTGCTTTGCACCTGTTCCAACATTCACGTAACACAGTCAGCACGTGGCGTTTTTATATGGACCCCTTGTGTCACATCCTTCAACACAAAGTCAAGAGAGTGACAGAAGGGGAACGTCATGGTTACTATTGTAACCTCCATTCCCTGAGGGAGGGAACGAGACGTTGTGTCCCTCCTGCCACAGCACCAGACCTAGCACTGTAAATGGCCGTGCTTCATCTTTCGGCTTCTCAGTGCAAAATCCTGACTGGCATTTGCTGCCCCGCTTCCCTTTATACACATATGTCTGTGGCGGGGCATGCAAATTCTGTCTGCCAACTTGACATTGGCCTTTTCTCAGGTTCAGAGGTACGATTCGGCATCCGAGAAGACCCCTTGTGTCACTTCCTTCGACACAACGTCTCGTTCCCTCCCTTGGGGAACGGAGGTTACAATAGTATCCATGACGTTTTTAAAGTGTAAACACCAAACAATGACAAAAATTCAAACAGGATGAGCACACTGTTGTATTCATCATTATTGTCTGTCTATATTGCATTGTGTGTGCAATGCTCCCTTAAATGAGTGCCACACCCATTTGGTGTGTAATTGGGTAATGGCTTTAGCTTGGTTGTGTGTGGGTGCCAAACTGTTTGCACAATCTGGTTGAGATTTTAGGGGACATTGAGATATAATGATAGTTGATGGTGTCTAGACACTGGGAAAGATGGTATTGCATGTTATCACAGTTGCAGCATGATGTAAACCACAAACCCACACAAAAAGCTTGACTCCTAGACTTAAGGTATTTTTATAATCCCATGCTAAAAGACACTGGCTTTGTTCAGAAGTAACATACTACTCGTAAAGTATGTTTGCAGCATACAGTATGTAGGAGAGACTAGGGCTAGTTGTCACACTGGGAATTTCTCACAAGGGCTTTACAGTATCTCAGTAAGATTTGAGACGAAATGTGTGTTTTCTCTAGCAGTGGTTTTGTATATTGGTTACCTTGTTTAAAATGCTCTTAAATTGGAATAATGTTGTGATTTTCATCCTGTTCTATCATGCTAATTTCCCTTTATAATAACTTTTATGAAACTTCAACAAACATTTTTGATTATACAATGCTTAACAGATTATTAAAACTGCAATGCTGTTCATATCAACCATTGAAAGCTGATGCAGAAAAGAAACTGCAAGCGCAGTTGTCGGCCATGTGACGTCATGGTAATTTCACCTATATAATGCACAGTATTCAGTGAGTAGTAAGCTAGTAGTCCATTCCGAACAGAACAGATATTTCACACATGGGCCACTCCCCCTCCTCCTCTACCTCACCCCTACATGACAAAACACAAATGCAGCAAGATGCTGAGGCCTAAAATTCAACCACCAATACAAACGGAGATGATACCTGCAATTACATAATTGTTCTGTGCCTCATGTCGGTTTTGTCAACACTTTTCATTTGGGACAAAAACAGTGTTTCCTACAGAATTTAGTTTTGCTGCAGGGAAGCTGCAAAACTGTCGTCAGACTGATTTAAACCACTAATTAATTTGTTTTGTGAATATTTTTAAGCGATTCATAAATGGCCGTCTCTTAGGGATGGGAATCATAAATGTTATGATTCCGATTCCAATTCTGATTTCTCTTAAAGCGTCCGGTTCCTTAATGGTTACAGTAACGATTCAGAAATGTTTACGTTTTCAGGAAGAATAATTTGGAAATAAGAGATAACATTTTTATTGCATTTACTGCCTTCTGCACACTGTTGCCAAATAATCATTTCAAATCAAATGTACAAATCAGAAATACATTTAAATTTATTCTTGTAAAAGGTGCGTTTACAGACTTTTTAGAGGCAGAAATGTAATACAATAATTAATTCTAACAATTTTTTAAAGGTGTACAATTTTTTCCCCATTAAAAAAAGGTTTACTCCTAAATTAATTGTCATTTTGAAACATATGCATAAAATGATGAGCACTCACATGAGATGAGCATTCTAGTCATATCAGTAACCTTTTTTGCAATATTCTTAGCGAGTCCACTGTATTTCGCAAGGTGGATTTTCCGGTTGGATAGTGGAAGTGTGATTGGTTGCTGTTTTGTGTGTAGCCGGTCTCTGCTTGCTTGCATGTCATGCGGTCAGATTCTTGCTTTTAAATGTTGTAAGATGTCTTATAAATTTCCCGGACCATGTGTGCGGTTAATCCTATTATTATCCTATTAATCGAGCAAAACTGAAGTTTTATCTAAATCAGCAATGTTATGATCAGAAACCACTCACAAATAAAGCACTCCTGTCCCATGCTGCTTCTTCCGTCGGCTATGAAACATCTGTTTGAAAAAGCTTTGGAATAATTTGTTTGTGTGCTCTTTTCACTTTATTGTCAAGAAGTCAACAGTGGGTATTACTTATATTATCCACCGTTATGGCTGCGATAGACATCCAGAAACTGACTGCAATTAATTACATAAACAATAGCATTATTGTGCTAACATGTGCTGAAAGATCATTAGAACTTTTAAGAATATGTTCATTTCTATTTAGCATCTTTTTTTTTCTTTTTTTTTAATGCTTCACATGTTTTGAAATGTCATTATTACAGAATATAAAAAGGAACAGTATTTTATCTGAACTGTCTGTGAGTAGATACAATGTTTTCAACAGTTTTCATGCTGTGATGCTATGTATATTCATATAAATTCTAAAGTGGAAGACCATAATTATTAGATGAGACATGTACAGTTTACAGCAGTGAGATGTTTTACCACGTTTTAAATTAATTGTATTATGATTTTCCTCTTTCCTGCATTTTTCCTGCCTGCAGTTCACTTTCTTTTGAGTATCTTTGCAGAATGTGCATGTCTTCACTTAAGGGGAAAAGGTGATTTGGAAAAAAGTGTGGACATTAATTCAGTATCAATTTATTTGTACAGCTAGTGCTTTTAATAATACTTACTGTTTTATAGTTGCTTTACAGAGAACATTGAACTTTTTGTACAATGTTTGTAATGTATTTCCAAATAAATATGTTTATTTGAATTGCATGTAGTTCTTTCTGTAATGGACAGTTTATTGTGTGGCTGCTAATACATCATTATTTCCTACACAAGAGCAATAAATTCAATCTATCAACAGGATCAGATGTTCAGTCAACACTAGAATATTTCATGTAGGTTATTGCATTTGGATATGGATATTATGTATGTAAACTAACAATTATAAAGCTAGATTGTGCTTACTACACTGTCATCTCCCACAAAATAATTGTATTTTATCTGAAAAATGGCCTAGACTCATTATATGCTTTAAAATAAACATAATTATCTAAAGTTCTCAAAACATGTTCAACTTTACAGCTGTGAAGGCGTTAATAGGCTACCTAGCTTTTCAGGTTAGTCTGCACAGTTCTTCCATTGATGGAAAAGGACTCAACAAAATATGTAAAATTATTCTATTTGTGATATTTGGCCATTCTCCTCAAACCCATAATTATTAACAGATAGGTGAGGAAGAAAAATATTGCCTCACTATAATTCTTTGTTCATTTTTTCTCGTTTCTGTCATTTTTAATGCTGCGTTAGTACATAACAACAATTGTTTACGCTTAACCGGATGTTCTGCCCACATCACCCTGTTATGTGTGCAGCCAGTGAAGATATGCAATTAAAGGATATGTTTTTTATTTATTGTCTTTGTATAATTTTGGTGCAACTTTGTCTTTCTATCTCATAATATTAAAATCAGCTACAGACCCACAACTTGGGTAAAATGGGCTATAATTTGTTGTTTTTGCAGCGCTGTAGATTCAGTATAGTGGCATAGTGCCACAACTGATTGTTGATGCAGAGAGCACAGTGATAAACCTGCAAATAGAAAATATAAAGACATAGTGACTTGTACTAAAATAGCCAACATATAAATTAAAGTTATATGTATTAGAATAACCATATTAGTGAAATGCCTGGGCTAATTGTGAAGGTTTAACTGCGGATTACTGTAATAACAGCTTTTGCAAACAATGCTGCAGTTTAGCAAGGTGCTGACATCTCTGGCCTCTAAGCCCTCGATAGGTGATTTCACTAAAGGTTGTGACATCTCTGGAATGTCACATGAAGCCCTTGAACAATATAACAGTGGCACGTGCTTGATGGGCCTGTGTCTGCTGTGAGAAAATATGATTGTAGTAAGAATAGCATACTACTACTCTTACTATTTCTGCAGAATGAAAATTGTGCACAGTATGATAATTTTTCATATAGGCCTGAATGACGAGTGCATGCTGCATGAAATAAATGTATCCTGCAATGAAATTCACTCAACTTGGCCTTCCGTTTAAAATTTGATAAAACAACTAGAATAAATATCATCATGATTTTTAACATTTCTATTTTGACTCCTTCTTGATCATAATACCAAAAGTTAAGAAATGTTTTACTGAAAAATAAGATTAAACAATGCTAAACTTTCTCTTTTATTCCTGTCACACTCTATCATGTGACATCAAAGTAGTTTGTTTTTACTATTACTACTATGTGAAATGTGGCATCACTTAACATGAACATGTTTAATTTGTTAAGGGTTTATAAAGGAGTTTGTTAATGACAAACAGTTCATTTACAAATGCATAATATATAATATATGTGCAGCTAGAGCAACATGTAAAGTGCAACTTCCATGCAATATTACTGAAAATAGTGAGCACTTTAACTTAAATGTTAAAAATGCTTAATTAATACACTTATTCATACTTATATTACTCAAAAACATACATAAAATGCAGTAATTTATGATTCAACAAGTCCTCTGCAAAAACACTATTCTGGTATTCATACCTATTCATGGAATATGATATAGCCTGATGCATAACACCATACTGAACTTTATGTAAATATGATTTAAATGTTGACAGCTCCTTAATAAATCCTTCAAATGTGTCCACTTTACATTGTTACATATGTTGAATAAGTATTATTAAGCATTTATGACATGTAAGGTAAAATGGCTCAATTGTTGGCAGGTATTGCATGGAAGTCACCCTTTTAATGATGTATCACAACATATGAATGATTAATAATGCCTTCGTAAATGAAATATTAGTCATTAATGAACCACTTTATAATCAAGGGAACGATAATGTAAGGTTAACTGAAATGTTTAACGCTGAATAAAGCATAGAGTTTCATGCTTTATATAAATAAATTATGCCGCATTTGTTTTCAATGCACAGACGTCAAGTCACAATGACACCACTGAGCGCTGCAACAGTGTAGCAGTGCATTATGACGCAACAATTCAAGGCCGCGATTGCGTCACAATGACAGTTTAACAACCGCTTAATTCATCCTTAAGCATCGTCTGTAATACAGTTATTAATAGAAGGCAATATATTTTGCTCTATTCTATGAGTATAAAGGAGATTGATTCATTGAGGTGGTTCGCTCACCTGGTGGTGATTGTAGTTGTTCCGCTGCTGCAGAAAGGCGCCCTGCTGCGGCGGCATCTGAGGGCTGACCGAGGACCGGCGGCTCTGCGGCTGCTGAGGGGGCACGTTCATCTGGGGAGAGAAGCTACTGCTGAAGCCCTGCACTGAGCACGGATTAGGCGAAAAGTTTTGGAAGAAGCTGGGGTTGATAGAGGACGGGATGCCATGGAAGAAGTTGTCAGGTTCGGTGGCGGATATCGGGTTTAATGCGTTGGCGGAATTGGAGACGGGTGGAGGCGGGGAGTTCGTCTGAACGGACCACGGCGTTCCGAAACCGGGCAGAGTGGGGGAAGCCGTGCCACCGACGCCGCCCCCGGGGTTCTGCATCTCCTGATGGGAGATGTTCGCAAAAGCGGATCCGAGCATGTTATTGCCACCGGTTCCGTTTGCGTTGGTGATATGGTGGGCGCTGGGGGATTCCATTTGGATCCTGACCTTATTGGGATTCACGGGCGATGGCGCATCGGTATCGAGGCCCGCGGATGAGTAGGGCTGTTGGCCGTGCTGAAGGTCACTGACTCTCTGCGCTTGACCTACAGCGGAGAAATGGTTCAGATCGTGATCGGCGCTGCTGCTACTGCTGCTGGTCTCGCTGGACTGAGAGGCTGTCAACCCCGCAGGCTCATCCTGCATGTTGTGCTGATGTGACGGGAATAGAGGGGACACCAGAGGCGAGTCACAGGGGCGCACCGGAGAATAGGGTGTGAACGCGCCTCCACCGAACAGTGACGTGCCGCTGCTGATGTTCGCTGTCTGCAACAATCCGAACCCGTAATCACCCATTTATTTGCGTCCAGAAAAAACGCCAGCTTTCGTATTCCCAGGCTCTGTCAAGAACAATACGAGAATGCACAGTGTCCTGGAACTTCCTATAGCCTGTAGCGAGAGAGGAGGAGCTTTCGGTCGAGTCGGTCGCGTTTTTATTCTCTATATATATTTGCGCTCGCATTGAATCGTCTGCGGCTTTATTTTAGCCGTTCTACCCGTCCGTCCGACCGACCGCGCATCCCCCTCTTCGCGTTACCGGCTGATCTGCTGCTGCGGCAGAGGATTAAAACTCCTGCATGCGCGTCACCGCCGCGTCATCATGGATACGTGACCCCGCCTGTTCTAGAGCCGCAGAGAGAGCCGCAATGTGCGCGTCACTCACTCATTCATTATTCAGGAGGTGCAGGAGCAGCAGCACATCAGACCAGTCCGACCTGAATGCTGAGTTTTGACTCTCTCGGAAATATGGCAGCTGTTTGGTCAACGGCTCATTTTGGTGTTTTCTTGCTGTTTCAGCTGTAGCCTTTATCTATATATTTTTTTAAAAAAAAGGTAGGAGGTATGGAGCAGTAATGCTCAGAACCCAGACAAAATTATGAATATCGGCATATCATAGTATCTATGCAGGCTTTACAAAAGTAACAATGGTTTTATGTATTTAGTACTGCAGTAAAACCATGGTTAATTGTAATAAAGGATTGTTTATTTTTTTCAATCATTTTCAAAAAAAAAATGTTTGGTTAATTTTCTTAGGAGTACACCATTTGGATTACGTCATCACATGGCAGTGCAGTATTGACCTGTTTCATGACATCACTGTGTGACCGCCCTACGTTTGTGACCAAAATTCCATATACGTACCTTCAATGTGCTATGCTGTAGGATGGGACAAAAGCGTTCTTCAGGAGTTAAAAGCAGCTCTTATATTCATACAGACAAGATCATCCAGGAGTTACTTAATATTGTGACCAAATCAGACCTGAAAACAACACAACCATTTGTAAGGTTTGAATGAGAGATGTTTATGGTAGCCTGTCGGTGGGCATGTGTACTTATTGGTCACATATTAGACCTGCCTGCGTACTGAGATGAATCGTGGATAAAATATTTGTAAATGTCTGTGAAAATCCAATATAATTGGCTATAATTGTGCTGTCTTCAGACCTGTATGAACTATACTTGGGACTTTCCATGGGTCAAAAGCTATTTTGATGTTATTCTTGATATCATTTCACAGGTATTTGTCCATTCACCACCACAGTTTCCTCCCACTGAGGGTCACAAATATGGCATCTACGTGGAAAAAGTGATTGAAACAGGCCAATATACTGAAGCAGGGACTGAAAACATTCCAAGGAACAAAAACAAACGTATTTTGTTTTGCTGAATGTGACCGAAAACAGTTACGAAGTCCTTTTCAATTGTTCCAGAGTGAAAAGGATTAATTTTAAATGTTGGTAACCAGTTAATAACTGGTTAATTTCGCTCCGATATGTGTGTTTTTTTTTTTTTAACCAACGTCTAAATGTTTTTTCACAGTACATTTTCAGAGTACATCACTTCCAGTAGCCCTGAAAAATTAGGCTTCTCTCTTTTAAGTAGAGCATGATAAGCATTTGCTTTGATTCTGAAGGAAACAGCTGCATCACACATTTCTTTGCCTTAATGCACGTTGTGGATAATATATTGTGACATGCTGAAGATCTTTTAGACAACTATATATAATCACTACGTATACATGCACAGTTAATCCAGATACAAGGGAAAATATTCGGGTAAAAAATGCATTTCACAGATGTTTCCAAGACTTCACTGAATTATTGTTATACGTATATGATGATTGATATGATGCTGCCAGGTTCTCACTGAGAAGCAGATCTGTGATTAAAACAAATAATTAAAACAAAATTAAATGAAATAATTATTAAATATTTGAAAAAAAAATTGGGCCTGCATGAGATGAAGTTTAGTCCAAAAATGCCCAAGCAGCATATGCATGCATTCAGGGGAGAGCGATTTGGGCTAGTAATTGATTATAGGTGGCCAGATGTATTTTAATTTGAAATATTTGAAATATTTTTGGGCACACATATAATGTTAATAATACATTTACTGAAAATACTTTATATAGGCTACTGTATACTTTGCTTGGTATGACTTTTAATTGCAACAACAACCAATTTCAGACCAAGTCCCTTTTTTTCTTGTAACTGGTATACCACCTAGTACATTAGAGTACTGTTATAAAAAATAACGTTATTAACTGTTCTTTCATTTCATTCTAACCGGTTACAATATAGGAATGGAGGCAGCGGAACACCGGAACAGGACCAAAAAAGCGTTTCTGTTCTGAACAAACCAAAATATATATATATATTGGCATACATTTAGTATGTAGCATAGTATATAGTGAAGCCTATTCTATAATAAAGTCTAGAAGTCTTTATATTTGTATATTGTGCAGTACACAGTTAGGTGTTGTATAAATTGTATAGCATAAGTACTGCATTTGATGAGGTACGCACTTATTGGCCAGTAAAACAATACGTTCTGTAGGTATGCATGGGAGTAGTATGATTAGATTCTGGGCATACTTCATATGGGAACGTGGATATTGTCACGAGACGTAAATACTGTATATGATGTAATAACAACAACCGTGTAAATAATGAACTTTGGTCTTGCAAAGCACCAAAGAACAAGCACCATTTAAGCACAAGGGACAACTTTCTTGTTATATAGAGCACATACAGTTGAAAAGAGCTGTCCCACTTGACGTTTTTTATTTATTTATTTATTTTTAAATACAGCATTCTGACAACTTCTCAGCTCCTGAGAGAATATGGGATCATGAATTGTGAATGCGCACTTGAGAATCTCACTGGAAATAGTAGGTCATCTGGGCATTTCTTGCTTACTGTTTTATGAATACTGAGGATTTGAACATACTACTCTGTTAGCATACTGTTAGTGTATGAAGTACATTGTGTGTAGCGTGGTATATAGTGTAGTATATTCTCTATATACAATCTAGATTATACTGAAATATTTATAGTTGTACATTGTGTATTACATTTTATGTAGTGAGGTATAAAGTGTGTAGTATATAATGTATTGTGTATGTATAGTATGCAGTGTAGTATATAGTGTAGTATACGTAATATAAGTAGGTTATATTGAAGCATTTATAGTTGTATACACTGTAGTGTAAGACATAGTATGTAGTGTGGTATAAACTGTACAATATACACTGTATTATATAGTACAGTCTATAAAATACTCTACAGTATGTAGTGTGGAATAAAGTATAGAGTATACAATGTATAATATAGAAGATATGCACTCTACTATATATCGTGAAAATGGTATTTAGCGTAGCGTTTATACAGTCTAGGTTCTACAAAAGTATTTAGTATATATTGAATAGTTGTGTATAAATTTGTACATCAAATGTACACTAAAGTACAATGGGTTTTTCATGTGATACCATGACTGTAACATGATAACAACACAGTACATTTATGTGAGGGTACAGAGGAAATGTAGACTAGTTTATACTGTATTATTCAGTGTAATGCATAATATGTAGTGTAGTATAGTGCTGTTCCAAAGCACTATGCTATTACAATGGCTTTTTGGGCACCATGGTACATGGTATTCTTGGGTGTACCATGTAAATACCATGTAATAACGGAACTGAAGTAATCATTTAGTTACCATGGTAAATAGTGTCAAAATATTACATCTGATACCATCACTGCATCATGTTTATGTGAGTGTGTACAGTGTAGTTTATGGTGCAGTATATGTAGTGTAGTGTATATACTCTAGTATACAGTGTATAATATGAGAGAGATGAGACAAGTGAATATGTGCTGTGCAGTCTCCCAATGCGCAGTGACCCTGGATGCTAAAATTATCTAATTTAAATGCAACTGGGCATCAAGGAGATTATTTATTTATGCATGCTTAAACAGCATCTTCATGCTTCTAATGAGGGGGAATTATTGTGTCTCTTTGTCCACCTTTTAAAGCATCTGATCACATTTGACAGCTGCTCCTGTTTGTACCACCCACATCAAATGTGGCATTTGTTTTGACCACTTACACTCTCTGCTTGGGTCTCCACAACCTTTATCAATAATGGAAGCTTTTACAGGACATACATGGAGGGGAGGGTGTTACTCTATTGCTCAGCACAATCAATTCTGGTAATATCAAAGACATTTAAAGTACAATTTCCTTTCAAAATTCCCATACATTTTCTATTCCTCCATTTATTCGATCACATCAGAACAACAATGTGGACCACCAATGAATCATAATCATTGATCTTATGTCAATCAGAGTGGATTCATTCCTTCACCTCAATTCAAAGACTATTGTGATGGTTGCAGTTCACAACTGATCCAAGGTTACTCACTCTACCCAGTTGCATGCCCACTGCATGAAATATGTTTCCTGAGGTTTTTTCACACATGCAAAATGTGGTTTACGGCTAAAAGACAGATCCTGTGATTTGCAAAGGGACTTGTTGTGCTTCAATCACAAAGCATGCCATGTGCAAAATGCATTACATGAGATAAGATGACAACAAATGTGAGAGATCCTAATTCAAGTGCATTAAACCCTGCATACTGTCTTTATTATGGCTCATTAAAGGAATTGTTAATCCAGAAAGGAAAATTCTGTTATTATTTAAACACCCTCATGTCATTCCAAACACCTTTGACTTTTCTGAACACTTTATGGAGCAATTTTCCATATGACAAACGACAACACTCATAGTGACCACATCTATCAAGCTCCAAAAATGGTGAAAACGTACCATAAATACACACCAAAGACGTTCCTTTTGTGTTCCATAAAAATAAATGTAAATTAAATGACATGAGGGTGAGTAAATAATGACGAGTTGTTATTATTGGGTGAAGTATTCCTTAAGTGTGTGCTGCAGTTAATAAAGTATGGAATAACCAGTACCAGCAGCTGACAAAGAATAGCAATTTACAGTAATGTTCCCATGGTTTGGTGATTATAAAGAGGTTTATGATGATGAGGAGGAGGGGGAGATGATGATGATTATTATTACTACTATTTACAAATTCTAGAGCTTTCACAGAGACAGGTGCGATATCTCAACTTCATTCATATCTTTAAGGGAGTAGGACATTTTTTGCATATTTCTCCATGAAAAAAATCACTTACATTTAAGGTAGCCTATCATTCAAATGCATACCACAAATGGTGCATGATGACTTATGTCAATGGCCTCACTGTTTCAATTAATCCAGCTATCCAGTCGCTAAACACTTCCACAATAAACTCCACGAAGGTGCAATTTATGTAGTTTAATCATGAAAAGTGTGAAACTACAAAGAAGAGAAAATACACAAGCATGAATTTCACAAATTAGATAAATCATCAAAATAGGCACACTCAAACACACAAGACAGATAACCAACAACAACACAGTTGTAAACAGCATTAATACTTTGTAAACTTGAGTAGAAAAAAGTAACAAACATACTGATTTAAATGCTACATTACATAGCACAACAATAAAAATACACATAGTGCTCACAAAACAAAATCAAACAGTCACTTACAGATATTGCATTGCAAAGGGCTTTGATAGTCAAGATAGTCTGCAACCACATGGAGCACCTTGCACAACAAGCACAAAAGAAACATGGCCTAATTCCTCTTTTAAACAGGAAGCCATGAGAAAACTAAGGAAAACTCAAATAAGTATCAAAATAAAAGTCCTTGTTTAAACCAACATTTAAAGTCCAGCACACTCCCCACCTGGGGTATGTAAATACCTCACTTTAGCTTTTTTTACTCCTAATATTTTAGAGGGAGTAAAGCAGAACCACCTCTGATATAGGGCGAATAAAATTTTTCTGCACACCTTCTCTAATCAATTTCAACTCCACTTTCCTCACAAGACCATCTTTACTAGGCAGTGTTTTTGCAATGATAGCCATAGGCCACTGATTTCTCTTGACTTGGCTATCCTTCATCAACACAATGTCTCCTTCCTTGAGACAAGGCTTCTTGTCTTGCCACTTCTGCCTACTCTGTAGAGTGGCAAGATACTCACGGCGCCATCTTGTCCAAAATGTTTCTGCAAGATTTTGAACTCTTTTCCACTCAGCCTTGAAAAGATCTTTATCTGTAAACTCACCAAATGGCGGAGGGATCGAACAGGTCTTCTGGGTCAACAGAATAGCAGGAGTGAGTATTAAAGGAAATTCAGGATCTGAAGATACTGGCACGAGAGGGCGTGCATTAATGATAGCAGACACTTCAGCCATGAGGGTTACCAGAACGTCGTGTGTGAGATGCAGGGACTTTCCTTCAAGCAACATACAATCAAGAATACGCCGGGCTATACCCACCATCCTTTCCCAAGCACCTCCCATATGTGACGCATGGGGAGCATTAAATATCCATGTACAAGCATGTTCTTGTAGATACTTCTGAAGATCAGAGCCTGAAGTTTCTTTATTCATCTTAAGCTCCTGCACTGCTCCAATAAAGTTTGTGCCACAATCAGAGCGTATCTGCTTAGCGGGTCCCCTTATTGCAAAAAAACGTCTCAGAGCATTAATGAATCCGCTTGAGCTCAATGTCTCTACAACTTCAATGTGCACTGCTCTTGTGCACATACATGAGAAAATGATTGCCCATCTTTTGGAATTGGAGCAGCCTCCTCTGGTGCGGCGAAAAACAACCTGCCATGGTCCAAATACATCAACTCCCACATGTGTAAAAGGTGGAGCCACTTGAAGTCTTTCTGCTGGCAAATCTGCCATCAATTGGAGCTCTGTAGGATGGCGAAGCTTTCTACATGTCACACACTTGTTAAGTAGACTTCCAATGCATCTTTTGGCACTCATCAGCCAATACCCTGCTGCTCGTATTGCTCCCTCAGTAAAATGCCTTCCTTGATGTTTGACTGCTTGATGGTAATGTCGAACAAGCAAGGTGGCTACGTGATGTTTACCAGGCATAATCACAGGATTGGATTCTTCCATCTCAAGACCTGCCTGAGCAATACGGCCTCCAACACGCAGAAGACCTTTGTCATCCAAAATGGGATGAAGTTTCCGTATACTACTTTTAGGTGAGAGATTACATCCTGCTTTTATAGCAGTTAGCTCTTCAGGAAAGGCTACATTTTGAACGCTCTTTAGGATAACAATCCTAGCTTTTTCCAACTCCTCATTTGTGAGACTGTTACTACAAAGATGCCATCCACTACATCTTGGCTCTTTCGTTAAATGGGAGAATGATTGGGAGATGTGGCTTAAATGAGCAATCGCTCTGATTAGCTTATTCAAGCTGGAGAAGCGTTCAAAACGCTCAGGAGTCAAGAACTGAGTAGGCACTGCAGTTAAACATGAAATCACTTGTGGTCGAATTTCTGGATCTACTTCAAGATCAACAAGGTCATAGTTCTCATGAAGCAAGGCATTTAAGGATGGAGTGTTCCGAAAGAAATCTGGCCCTGTAAGCCAAGTTGTACTACTGAGATAATCAGCTAATACAGATCTAGACCCATGATCTGCAGGATTGGCATCTGATGGAACATAACTCCATTGACTAGGAGTAGATGACTGAAGAATTCGTTGAATTCTATTGTGCACATACACATAAAAGCGTTTTGTTCGATTATAAATATACCCAAGAACAACTTTACTATCTGTGTAGAACTGGATACTATTGAACTGCAAGCCTATTTCTTCTACAACCATGTCTGCGATCTCAACTGCCAGAACTGCTGCACAAAGTTCTAACCTTGGAACAGTCAGATCTGGCTGTGGTGCCAACTTTGTCTTTCCAAACACAAAACCAGTATCTGCTTGGCCATTTTGAGATGTAGATCGCAGATAAGCTACAGCTGCAACAGCTTTCACGGATGCATCTGCAAATATACACAATTCCGTTGTCTGAACCTCTGAAGTAGGAAAAGATGAGTAAGTTCGTTGTATCTTTAAATCTTGCAGGTTTTGTAAGGAATTCCTCCATTTGATCCATTCTGGCTTTAAGTCATCAGGTAATGGAGAATCCCAATCTTCAGTCTGCTTTGAGAGTTCCCGAAGCAAAAGCTTGCCTTTAATGGTAACAGGAGCAATGAAACCATAAGGATCATATAAACTGTTTACAGTTGACAGTACACCTCGCCGGGTGAATGGCTTCTTATCGTCAATAGCTTGGAAAGTAAATGTGTCTGATGCTAAATTCCATGACACTCCTAGGCTACGCTGGACTGGAGTATCTTCAAAGAAGAGGTCAACATCCTTGATATCCACAGCCCGATCTTCAAAATGAAAAGCCTCAATCACTGCAGGTCGATTGGAGATTATTTTGTGTAGCCTAAGGTTTGCTACTGCAAGCATGTCTTGAGTTTGCTTCAGAGCACTAATTGCTGCGATTTCATTCGGGAAGGATTTCAGAGCATCATCAACATAGAAATCATGTTCAACAAACTCTTTAACTTCACTGTCAAAGTTCTTTTCTTCCTCCTTGGCCACTCTATGCAAACCATATATGGCAACAGCAGGAGAAGGACGATTGCCAAACACATGTACACACATTCTGTATTCCACTATTTCTTTACCAGGGTCATTGTCTTGATACCAGAGAAAGCGCAAGAAATCTCTGTGATCCTTTCTGACTAAAAAACAGTGGAACATATGCTGAATGTCAGCGGTGATCGCCACTGGCTCCTTACGAAATCTTAGCAACACTCCCAGGAGGGTATTATTGAGATCTGGCCCCTTAAGCAGGATATCATTCAATGAGACTCCATCATAAGGTGCACTAGAATCAAAGACCACACGGATCTTGCTTGGCTTCTTCGGATGATAAACACCAAACAACGGCAGATACCAGCATTCTTGATTTTCCTTAAGTGGAGGAGCAATTTCTGCGTGTCCTTTAGAGAACATGATCTCCATAAACTCAAGAAAATGAGCTTTCATTTGAGGACGTTTATCCAAAGTATGACGAAGTGAGGAAAGACGGCTGTAAGCATACTTTCTGTTATTTGGAAGCCTTCTTCTGGGAACCTGAAATGGCAAAGGAGCCACCCAGCTATTTGATTCATCTTGGTAGAACTCTTTGTCCATTATGCATAGAAACCTATCATCATCCACTGACAGTGCAAGCTTGTGATCTCTGGATGTACGAACAAAGATTGATTGGCCTAGCTTCTCACTTGCACATGTTGCTAAAGCACTTACACTTTTTGATGCAAGATGATCTTGAAACTGAAATTTTGTGCCATACTGCTCTTTTACATGGAACTGACTTTCACAAGGCCAGAGTAAACTGGGGCGACCACTTTCAAGTATGGAGGTCTTAAAAACATCTACATGAGCAGGTCGATGAGCACCTCCAAGACATACGTCTCCTATAACTACCCATCCAAGATCTAACTTTTGAGCAAATGAAGCATTGGGTGGACCATCAATCTGTTGACGGACCTTGTGGACCCTAATGAGGTCCCTACCAAGAAGGAGAAGGATGTTAGCATCTGGGTCTAGGGACGGTATTTCATGAGCAATACCCCTCAGGTGACTGAAATGACGTGCTGCCTCTGGGGTAGGAATTTCTGAACGAATGTTAGGAATCTGATTGCACTCTAGCAGTGTAGGCAAACAAAGGCTTACACTCTTATCCAATGATTCCACAATGTAGCCACTTGCTCTCCTTCCTGTTGTCTCTTTTAATCCAGCACATGTCTTAAGTGAATATGGAAAAGAAGATCCTTTGATTTGAAATTCTTCAAAGAATTCTGATCTTGCTAATGAGCGGTTGCTCTGTTCATCAAGAATTGCATACATTCTTCTGGATTCGGTTTTGTTACCAACAGGATAGACATTAACCAAACAAATCTTGGAACATGCTCTGGCACTCTTTCCAGCTCCACACACTTCAGTACACTTTGAGGTTACCTCTTGGTTGGTTAATTCATCTTCCTCCCCACCATCTTCTAAAACAGGCGAGATGGTTTCCCTCCAAGGTGCTGGACCAGGATGTAGAGCTGACACATGACGATCACTATCACATTCAGTGCAATGGATTTCAGCCTTGCAGTTTTTTGCCATGTGATCTACAGAAGAGCAGCACCTAAAGCATACTGAATGTTCTTTAAGAAACTGTTTGCGATCCTCCAGACTTTTTGCTCTAAAGCCTCTGCATCTTATTAGTGGATGAGGCTTATCATGAATGAGACAATATCGTTGAGGATCAACAATCTGTATCCTGTCTATAGCATCTCTTGTTTCAGACATGTTAACTTGGGTTTTATGAACAACTAAAGAAGCTTGCCTGAATTGATCTAATCTTTCTCTTTTTTCTTGTAGCGGCACTGAAGGAAAAATGGCAAAGCTGGGATCTGTTCTTGTTTTAGCTTCTGAACGAATAAAATCAGCAAACACAGAAAATGGTGGGAAGGCCACATAATGTTCTCTCTTGTACTTCGATCCATACGATATCCACTTTTCTTGGATACCATAAGGAAGTTTTCCTACAATTGGGCTCACACCATGGGCAGTGTCAAGGTAAGACAACCCAGGAAGATAGCCATCCAGCTTGGCTGCCTCTAGCTCTGCAAGCAAGTCTCCAAGATCACGCAGCCTATAGAGATCTTTACCTGATATTTTAGGGAAGCTTTCCAATTTGGAGAAGAGAGCCCTCTCAATTGTCTCTGCTGAACCATACATTTCCTCTAGTCTCTCCCAAGTCATTTGTAGACCATCAAAGGGGTGCCTAATATTAACTGATTTTATTCTTCGTACATGTTCAGATGATTCTCTTCCGAGATATTTGATGAGCAAATCCATTTCTTCTGGCTTAAGGTCAAGGTCTGCAATGGTACTTTTAAAAGATGATCGCCAAGCCCAATAATTCACAGGTTTATCATCAAAAGAATTCAGTCCAGAAGTTACCAACTGACTGCGTGCAATGTATTTAGCCAGGCTGTAAGTGTCTGACATACACTCAGGACTGCATTGAAAATTACGGCTAGAAGCTTGCTGTCTTGCATAGTCCGCAGTACGTTGGAAACTAATCTCTTTGGAAAACTCTGATGCTGATACATGATCTACTTCTGTGAAGGCTGCTGCTAGAATCTCTGCTTCTGCTATAGCCGCATCTCTCTCTTTCTCTTCCTGTAATGCCTCTAGCATTGCTTGAAGTCGGGCTTGTTCCACTTTAATCTCAATTTCTTCCTTTACATGAGCCGCTCTTGCTTTGGCTGCCTCTGCTCTTGCACGAGCTTTCGTAACGGCTAAACTGGCCGTAGAACTTCTTGATAAGGTAGAAAATTGAGAACTTGAGCAAGCATCATCACTTTCTTTGTGCATGCCATAGCGCAGTGATGATTTAGATTCTCTTGAAGACATGATCTTTATGCAGGCTTACAAACAGAGATATTCTTTTATCTCTCTGATAGATGCAGTTGTTAGACAGGCAATCCATCCATCTTTCCAATTCGCTGCTTATCTTTTCACTGTCAATGGCCTCACTGTTTCAATTAATCCAGCTATCCAGTCGCTAAACACTTCCACAATAAACTCCACGAAGGTGCAATTTATGTAGTTTAATCATGAAAAGTGTGAAACTACAAAGAAGAGAAAATACACAAGCATGAATTTCACAAATTAGATAAATCATCAAAATAGGCACACTCAAACACACAAGACAGATAACCAACAACAACACAGTTGTAAACAGCATTAATACTTTGTAAACTTGAGTAGAAAAAAGTAACAAACATACTGATTTAAATGCTACATTACATAGCACAACAATAAAAATACACATAGTGCTCACAAAACAAAATCAAACAGTCACTTACAGATATTGCATTGCAAAGGGCTTTGATAGTCAAGATAGTCTGCAACCACATGGAGCACCTTGCACAACAAGCACAAAAGAAACATGGCCTACTTCCTCTTTTAAACAGGAAGCCATGAGAAAACTAAGGAAAACTCAAATAAGTATCAAAATAAAAGTCCTTGTTTAAACCAACATTTAAAGTCCAGCACAACTTATCTGCCTAATTTTAATACCTAGCCCTCATGCACTGTTCGGTCATTTTTGACAGAAATAAATGTTGTTTCTTCAATAAAACTGGCTTCCTTTATCTGATGGGTATGAGACTACGAGACCATTTGATATCTGAACACATACAAAGAAATTGGAGTTGATTCGATCAGTCTAAGTGGTAGGGAAAACCACTGTTCCTGGTCAAAAGACCGCCATAGGAAATGAATGGGAAACACAAAGAATCACAGATTTTTTTTAAATTATTTATTATATAAAATCTAAAAAACCACCACAATGCAGAAAAAACACACACTGACATGAAGGGTGAGACTACTAAACATCAAGAGTGCAAAACACAAACACACATTGTCATGGCTTCAGTGTTTGCCAGTTCATTCTCTTGTTTATTTTTCTCCCTCCCTCATGTTTCACAGGTGGAGTCAGTGAGCATAATCGGTATTTCCATGGGAAAGCTGATCGCTCCCGGGGAGGCGTCGATTACGTTAATGGGTTTCTCACATACTCCACCTGCCTTCCTATTATTGTATCCCCTACTTTATCTCGTATGTGTTCTCTATATGTTTGCTGGTTTATTGCTTGCTATACCTTAACTTTGTTCTTCAGTTTAGTGTAAAGTTCTGTTCTGTTGGTTGCTTTGTCTCCAGTGGTGTTTGCCCATCAGATTGCCATTGCCTGGTGATCGCGCTCAAGGAGGATTCCTTAGTTTCTCCCCAAGTGTCAGGAGACTAGATCTAGGCCCTGCTTCACACCACACCACTCTTCAATGGACTGTTCCAGACCTCCACAGCACACATACTGATGAACAAAATATCCTCGCCCCAGTGGCTATCCTTATTGAGCTTAACCGAGCTGGCGCTGTGGCGCTTTTGTGTAGGAGGATTCATTAAAGACTTGTGGGCTTTGCCTCTGCGTTTGGGTGCTGTCTTTCCCCAGTTTGACAGAATAAACCAGCCAGCTATTGACCCAGTGGAGGAGACTGCTGAGCACTCAACCCTGTCTCAGCTAGGGGCTCTGCTTGGTCAACATCAAGAGCAGATTTTCACATTGAACCATGGAAATGATGGCCTCGCAGCTTGTTGAGATTACTATGCTGGTTCAGCAACTCCACATCTCTCCCGATCCTAGTCTGGCACAGGATTTACCTCCTCGATTGTTTCACATACCTCAACGAACAGATCTGATGTGTGAATCCTTCACCCAGCTCCATTCTCGGGTGAGGGATATGTAAGAACTTTTCTCTCAGGCTGCTAAATCTTCTTCTCCATGCAACCCTCTAACGTTACATCTGACACCATGAAGATTGCATATATTATCACGCTCCTTTCCAGGAAGGCTGGAGAATGGGAAATGATGATGTGGGACAACATCATGCCTGCTGTTCATCCTATGATGTGACAGATGTTTCCTTTGAGCCGACAGATGTTTCAGGTGTTCCATTGAAATATCACAACCTGAGGGCGGTTTCAGCCAATCCCACGCCTCGAACCTTCCTCCTCATCACCTGTACGACTGTGCTATTGTATTGTGTTCTGGCACTTCTTCACTCCAAGGATGTTGTATTCACTCTTGGCCCGTGAGAGGGATGCCATGAACAGGTATATAAATGATTCTTTAGAAGCCGGTCTCATCCACTCTTCCTTATTGCCCACAGGGGCGGGGTTCTTCTTTGTGGAGAAGGACGGCATGCTTAGACCCTACATAGATCACCGAGGGCTGAATGGCATCACGGTTAAGAACCGTTACCCTCTGCCACAGATGTCCTCAGCTTTCGAACTCTTGCAGGGGGCGTCCATCTTTACGAATTTGGACTCATGGAATGCTTACCAACTGGTCCGTATAAGGAAGGGGATGAGTGGAAGATAGCATGTAACACCCATAGGGGGCACTTTGAATATTTGGTCATGCCTTTCGGATTGGTCAACACCCCTGCTGTTTTCCAGGGGATTATGAATGACGTACTTCAAGACATGGTCGATCGTGGCACTGAATTTAGTTGGTCTCAGCGGACAGAGTCCATGTTTGCTAAACTTAAGGAGCAGATTTCCACCACACCCATTTTAATTACCCCTGACCCTGTGTTACAGTTCATGGTGGAGGTGGATACATCAGAGTCCGGTGTTGGAGTGGTTCTCTCTCAGCGTTCTCCCTCGTATGTGAAGGTGCATCCTTGTGCATTCTTTTTGCACCGGTTATCTCCAGCTGAATGGAATTACAACATCAGTAACTGGGTGTGGCAGCGGGGGCATGGTCAAGCGTCCGTCCGGAGAGGGAAAGCGGTAAGGGCGCTTGCACCTGAACTAAATTATGTCTAACACCTGTCTCTAATTTCAGTGAGTACGGGGAGAGCGGCATAAAAGAGCTTGAGTGCCTTCAGTTCGGGAGAGAGAGTCGCCAGTCCAGTGTTGGCAATATAGAGTGACACTTTATCTGTTCTGTGTGATAGAGTTTATTTTTAGCAAAGTCTATGTCTATGTTCTACCCCCCCCCCCCCCGTGTATCAATTAAGTCTGGAATTAAAAAGCCTTACCTGAGAGTCAAACCCTGTTCCCGTGTCCTCCTTCCTGTCCTGTGAACCGAACTGTTTACACTGGGAATTACTGGCTGTCTGGTTGGCCTTGGTTGAGATGGTGCGGGATACCTTTCGTGGTTTGAACTGATCACAAGGACCTAGACAGCCATACCGCTAAATGTCTTAACTGTAGGCAGGCTTGCAGGGCATTATATTTCACACATTTTTATTTCACTCTGTCGTATTGCCCAGGCTCAAAAAACTTCAAGCGCGATTCCCTTTCTCAATGTGTTGAAATTGAGACCACCACCCCAGCGGACACAATCCTTCCTGCTTCTGGAGTGGTAGGCATGGTGTCCTGGGAGGTGGAGTCTAAAGTCTGCACCGCACTACAAAACACTGCGTTGCTCATCACATGCCCAGCAGGTAAGCAGTTTGTTCCACAATCAGTTAGAGCGCACGTCTTTCAGTGGGGTCAATCGCACAACATCGCTTGCCACCCAGGGACTGCTTGTACTCAAACGCTCATTAGACAGTGTTTTTGGTGGCCATCGCTTGCGCAGGACATTTGTCAGTTTGTCTCCACTTGTCCTATTTGTGCGACTAGTAATACCTCCTGTAGTCCCCCAGCTGGGCTCCTCCAATCGCTGTCAGTCCCTTCAAGACCTGTATTTTGCACATAGACATGTATTTTGTAACTGGTCCCACCTCCCTCCATTGGCAACACAGTCATTTTGACTGTAGTGTCATTTTACTCCCATCCCCAAAATACATTCAGCGAGGGAGACAGCGGAAGCGGTCATTAATCATGTCTTACATATTGATGGCCTCACAGTAAACTTTCTGGTTTCTGATAGAGGCCAAAGTTTGTGTCACGTTTTGGGCAGAACTCTGTCAACAGCTGGGGGCTAGTTTACAACAGTTAGTTTGACCTCTGGTTTACATCACCAGACAAATGGGCAGGTGGAGCGAGCCAACCAACATCCGGAAAAGACCCTGCGGTGGATGTCCTCCTGAAACCCTTCTTCTTGGAGCGAGAGTTTAGTTTAGGTCGAGTAAGTTCACAACTTGTTGCGGTCATCGTCTAAGGGGTTGTCACCCTTCCAGTGTAGCCTCGGTTACCAGACCCAGCTGCTTCCTGTCCAAGAGCCCGATACTCAGGTTCCATCCGCTCATGCCTATTTACCATAGTGCCAAAATAGCTGGAATGCAGCCAGAGAAACCCTGTTATGGACTGGCGTTCGTGTTATGAGGTCAGCAGAACAACACCGGTCTAAACCCTGACTTACGTGTGTGGACAAAAGGTTTGGCTGTCCTCCCAGGACATTCCACTCTGTCTCCCCTCACGTAAGCTGGGTCCCAAATTTATCAGACCATTTCCCATCACCAAGGTTATTAGTCCGGTGGCGGTCCGTCTCAAACTACCTCCTCACCTCCATCACATTCACCACATTTTTCACATATCCAAAATTAAACCCTTTTTCATTCAAATTTGCATATCTATCTACTTGATGGGGAAAGATAGAAATCTCCAAAATGATTGATCAAGACTACAAACAAAGATCATATTTCAAATCAGCAGTAAAATCTGACATCAATGGTAGGCTATCACAAATACTAGCCTCCCCTATAAGCAAGACCACTGCCTATCTAAATATAGATTTACACGTTTCCTAGACAGCTTGTAAATCTTCATTGGTACAGTCCCAGCACAAAGGCAGCAAAATCAAAATGATCCTGCATTCAAAGATAGCTTCTGTAGGCCAAAAAATAAGACAGTGTAGGAAGACAATCGGCAAATAAAAATAGTTCAGTCTATTCAAAATGGACTATTAAACTCAATATTTGTGCCATGTGTTTTTATTAGGGCTATCAATCAATTAATTGAAAAAGTTAATTACATGGTGTCCCGATTAATATACACAATTTAATTGCATATATAAATATTTGCTAAGAAAGCCCCATAACAATAAATAACAATAAAGCCCCAAATAACAATAATTCAATATATAATGAAAAAATTATTATAAATAGTTATCATATATACACACATATATATATATATATATATAAAAAGTATGTCAAATATAATTAAAAAAATATCAGATAAGTAAAATACATTACATTATTGTGGCAGAAGAGTTAAGCATTGATAAGACAATACAAAAAGCAGCTTTAGAATCCATTGTATTGTTTATTTGCATATTATTGAACATAAGCCAATAATTGGCATATAGTTCACAGCAATCCATTTAGCAAGTTAATTTGTCAGTCATAAGAGGGAAAAAGGGGGGAACTTTCGGTGACTTACCTATTTAGGGGGGCCCAAAAGATATAGTTCAGCTACATACACCTGCTGGAGATTTTATTGCCTGCGACAAATACCAGCGCTCCAACTTATACTGGCATGCTAATCTCTAGCATCTGGTATTGGCTCTTTTACCTGTAAGTCAGGACTTTCTACATCTGTTGGACTTTTGGCGTTCCAGTTCTCCCATTTGTTTTAATATTATTGGCATGTCTCTGTTAAATAGTCTGTGGTATCATATTGTCAGGGTTAGGGAGTAACGGAATATATGTAACGTAATTTTCATTACGTATTTAAAATACAAAATACAAGAAAGAGTATTCCACTACAGTTATAATTTAAATAATTGGTAATTAGAATACAGTTACATTCAAAAAGTATTTTTAGTACTGAAGAGATTAATTTGCATTTTATTGTCATTTATTTAATTTAATATTTAGTCCTTTCAGATGGAAAACATTTATACATATAAATGTTGCGATCCAAAGTGCATTTGAACAGTGGTGAAACACTTTCTTACGATGTGTTACACTCATACGAGCACACCGAGAAGTAAGTTTGGAGCAGAAGAAATAGAAAATGCTATTTAAAGCCATTTTACATGCACATGCTACCAAGCACGATCATATTATTTTATCAGGAAAATTCACATTGGATCATAATTGTTTTTTTTCCTAGTAAGACATTTGATATTAGGGCAAAAATCATATTCTTGATTATAATTTTTGTATTGTTTTCCTGTAAAAATATCTAAAAATCCTTAAAGCAAGATCAATTTGATTTATCTAGTTTTAGAAACAACACTGCATAAGATATTTAGGTTTTTCAGAGAAGGTATTTTAAATATGTTTATTTTGCATTACTGTACTGGCAGTTTTTTTTTGTGTTTTTTTTTTGTTTTTGTTTTTAAAAAGCTAAATCTGGGTTCCAGTGAGGCACTTAAATGGGGCCAATCTGTAAATGTTAAAATACTCAATGTTTCAGAATTATAGCCACAAGACATAAACAATATGTGTGTTAACATGACTTAAGTGTGATAAACTTAGTAACCTTTTCTGTTTTAAGTTATATCTAATTTTAAAATTTCATTGCATGACGATGTAATGTCAACAAAACAAAAACCCTAAAATTACAGTCAAATTTATATTTTAATTAAAAAAATATAATTTTAACTTTAACAGCACAAAAAACGCACAAGTTTTAACAGAAGAATTAATGTAAGGGCTTAGATAAAATTATAAGCTTCACATTTCTGTCTATAAACCCTCCAAACATTGGACCCCATTCACTTGGATTGTAAGTGCCTCACTTTAACAAAGATTTTGCTTTTTTTTAAAGAAAAGGAGAGATGAGACAAACATTTTTTTTTTTTGTAATCAACAGTATGCTACAAATACTGTTGATTAAGCTTAACTTGTATTGAACCCAGGAAATTCCTTTAATTGTGTGGAGTTTCAATTTCACTTAGGGTGTTCCACTCTATATGTTTTGGTTGAAAATGCATTGATTTAGCTATATTTTTGACTCTCAACCACACTGTAACAGTGTTTTCCTCCAAACAGAGACTTTAAAAGCCACACATTTTAGAAAATGATGACAATAGTTTACTTCAAAAGAAACTTTCAAATTTAAAGGAAAGTTCTGGGTGCAATAGAAATTAATAAAAAATATGGGTTACAGTGAGGCACTTACAATGGGAGTGAATGGGACCAGTCCATAAATGCTAAATACACAAGACGTAAACATAACATGTATTTTTGTGATTTTAGGGTGATAAAATCATTTACTAACCTTATCTGTGTAAATGTATATCCAATATTTCAACTTTGTTGTCATGACAGTTAAACTTTATAATACCGATATTGGATAACTTTAAACAGAATAGGTTAGTAAATGTTAACACGTATAAGGTTTAAGTTTTGTGGCCATACTTCTGAAATGATGTCTGGACTGGCCCTATAAATTTCCATTGTAAATGCCTCCTATAGCTGTTTTTTTGTGGTAATCAGCATTATGCCACAAATGCAGTTGATTGAGCTTAACTTGTATTGAACACAGAATATTTATTTAAATGGATATGTGTGGACGTGCCCTTAGAAAGTAGCTGCTTATGTAAGTAGTAGACATCATTAGGTTTTTGGAAGCAGCTGTGTGCTCATCATTAGATAGAGGTGTCATATTCAGTTTCGTAGCAGCTGAAACTCTCAGATATATACACACACACATATACAACCCCCATTCTGTTTAAGAAGGGTGGCTATACATTGAGAAGGGGAAAGCAGCTGGTAGCTTGCCTATTATAAGTGCCCTACCCCAGCAACCAAAGACACACACACACTCTCAATCCTACCCAGAAATCGCGCACACTAATCACAGCCAATGATTGCTTAGCATCACACAGGGCCACCATACCTGCCCTTAAACTGGTAGAAATGCCCCATATGGGCAGCTGAAAAGGAGCATGGAGGAAAGTGGATGTTTAAAAGAGATCCCAAGTTTGTGTGTGTGTGTGTGTGTGTGTGTGTAAGTTCAGTTGATGATTATTCCTCATTTTAAATGATACAGCTTAGCTCGTCCAGTATGAATTCCCCATTTCATATTTCTTTGTCAAACAATGAGAGAATCTCATTCGCAGTGGCTCATGTTCATGTGAGAACTTTCATTTTTTTTAGCACTAAAACTATTCAAGTTCTTGAGCTTCTCTCATATTAGTCATGAAATGGCAACTGTCCCAAAGATTTTTGCTGGAAAATGTCTTAAACTGCAGGTTGTTTCTCACCAAAACCTATTGTATGTCTTGGCATGGCATACGATGTACACGTCACATGGTCTACTTTCATGATACTTTCAGGCAAGGGTGCAGCCAGGAAATTACTTTTGGATGGGCCTCAATTCAAATGGATGTGCAAAGATTTCGGTCCAATATTTCTTTACCAAATTTTCCTTAACAACAGAGAAGTGACGCATTCAAACAGTACTTTCACACTTTCAGAAATCAGAAGTCACGCATTTTGATTTATAATTTATAATCTGTGTGGGCCTGGGCCTAATTTGGGTGGTTCCAGGCCCATCACCACCACTGATTTTAGGCAGGGCCAGTTTAAGACACCTTAGTGCCTCTGTGCATGAACACATACTACATATTTAGTTTTAAGTTGCAAGCATCTCTCAATCATTTTCCAAATGTAAAGTGTGTGAGATGTACTATACTTGTTTGCCGATATTAACCGTCGTATACAAGAATTTACTTGCTGGTAACTATTTGGCTAACTAACTTATTTGACATGGAGTAAGAGAAAAGAAACCAAAACTTTAGTAGGAAAGAGCTGGTGTGTATTACTTTTATTGCTTCATATTTTAAACAAACCAATAAATTCATTAAATATTTTATCCTTTGGGATTTAATAAATCAATTTAGGCTATCCTAACTTTAAAGGAATATTCGGGATTCAGTACAAAAATCTGGGTTACAGTAAGGCACAATGGAAGTGAATGGGGCCAACCGTAAAGGTTAAAATACTCACTATTTCAAAAGTACAGACAGTCGCGTGGCACCATGTGAGGGTCAGACGTGTGGACGGCGAGCTCTGCGCACCGGTGAGATTCGATACACCCTGTTCCATAACTGTTCTATAAAGATATTATATCAAAGAATTCAGAGTCCTTGGGCTCTGGAGACTTTTAAAGACACTTAAGTGATCAAGTTGTTACCCCTAACAGGGCCACTGTCATGGATCTACCTGACCTTCCCGCCAAAAAAACTCAACTTTCCCACTCCCACGAATGACCGTGTCAATCAGCTCCTCTGTATAACTCTCCAATATCCCTTCATTCTTTTTCTGGTATCATCGCAGTATGCAGACTCACTTGCCTTCTACTTATCTGATTCTTCAGACACCATACCAGCATGCTCCACAAGAAACTTGAGTACCTCCGTGAGGCTCGTCATCCAAATCCTCACCAGGCAAGATGGGCCTTCTTCTTCACACATTTCAGTTTCACCATCTCATATTGTCCAGGGGACAAGAATATCAAGGCGGACATCCATTCCCATCTTTACACTCCAGAGGAATGCCCCAAGAAGTTGGACACCATCCTTCCTCCTCACGTAATTGTAAGCCCTATTCAATGGTCCCTGGATGATAGAATCACTGAAGCCACCACCACTGAACCTGTTCTGCCGGGCTGTCCTGCCAAGACCTTCGTACCCTCCTCTCAATGTTTATCACTCATTGACTCCTTCCACTCCTCCTTGGGAATTGTTGGAATTCCTGAGAACAAAGAAGGCTGAGATATGGTAAAATTCCTAGACGAGCTCTTCCCGAGTCTGCTCAACATAAAAGGCCTTAAGCTGGAAATCGAGCAAGCTCATATAGTTCTGGCTAAGCGATCCGATGAGGGAGACAGGCCCCAATCAATTCTGGCCAAATTTCTGAGATCATCTGATAAAGATCTTGTGTTATTCGAGGCAAGGAGAAAAGGAAGGCTTTCTTGGAAGAACACAGCATTTTCTTGTTCCCAGACTTTGCGAATTCGACAAGAGAGAAATGTGATCGATTCAAGGAATGTAAGAAATTCTTATATCAATGGAAGGGCACTTTTGCACTGATGTTCCCGGACAAATTGAAAATAGATACTAAGGATGACCGCAAAATATTTACATGGTCACAGCAAGAGATGTTCTTCATAAAGTCAATGGAATGATTAAGTCATTGTGTGATGCGGAATGTGATGTGGAATATTTCTTGTGATTAGGGCATGTGACAGCCGAATGTAACAGCCGAATGGGCTGGCTCAATGAACATTCGTTTGACTGAAACTGAACTTTCTTTGTGCTGGTTCCGCTAGTGGATGGAGATTGTTTTGTGGAGGCACACACCTTCGGGACAGTTATGTGGATGAATCTACATGTTCTTTGTGCTTATGCCTCATATTAACTGGCGTTTGTTTTAGAAATTATTTTCTGTCGTGTAATTCTGTCTAAAACTACTTGTATAGAAGCTCGAGCAAACGGAAACCGCAACATCGTGGGAGTCATCGATCTGGTGGTACTGGAGCAGCTTATTCTTTGTCTGCCAAAGGGAACAGTGGACTGGATCCAGTGCCACCACCCAGCATTGCTGGAGGAAGCTGTCCAACTCACAGAGGACCATATGGATGCTTGCCCAAGGGCGGAAGAGCCCTCTTCTTCTCTCTCTCTCTCTCTCTCTCTTCTCCCTGCCCCTGTGTGTTCCCCCCCTCCCCTCTCACTCTACTCTCTCTCCAGATCCCGTTCATGCCTCACAGAGGCGAGGAGCTCCCCCACCGTGGCCAGTTCCCCACACGAGGTGGTAGGCACACCCCCCTGCCTCTACTGTTCCCTGCCACTCTCCCCCTCTGGTGGAAGTTTCCGCCAGCATAGGTGTGGGCGTGGCGTCTGGGCCGACTTGCTAGAGTTGCGGGGACACTTCCGGGATCAATGCCCTGTGATGGTGCTGGGGACGGTGGTCTGGATCCCAGACGCCCCACAGGCTGCCTCCGACTGAGCCAGAGCGTGCCTGATACCGGTAAAGGTTAAGGGGGGTACTCACCAAGCATTGGTGGACACTGGTTGTAATCAAACCACTATCTACCAATGCTTGGTTCAACCCGGGGCATTGGTTACAGCTAAAATGGTGAAGGTGAAGTTTGTGCATGGGGATATTCACAAAAACCCTGTAGTGACCCTTGCAATTATATTTTGGGGAACATAACATAGAGTGAAGTCCGCGGTTAGTTCCCGCCTCACCCATCCACTGATTTTGGAGACTAATTGGCCTGAATTCAGGAATGGATTAAAGGGAATATGTGTGGATGGGTCCAGCATAAAAGCGATGAGGTGTGATATGTGCAAAGCTCTAGCAGGGGAGACGGAGCCATCTTCATCAGCTCCATCCTCAGGGGATTTCCCTTTGGAGCAGTCGAGAGACGAAACCCTCAGGCATGCCTTCGACCAAGTAAGAGTGATTGATTGTCAACAACTCCGGCCGGGTGTTGCACTTTCATATCCCTATTTTATGATTATAAGTAAGCGGTTGTTTAGAGTGACGCAGGACACTCAAACAAGAAGATACAACCCAGCTCTTAATACCGCAGAGCCGTCGGGAAATGGTGTTCCAGGCGGCTCACTATAATCAGATGGCAGGTCACTTAGGTGAAAGGAAGACACTGAACCGCTTAATAGCCCGTTTTTATTGTCCGGACATTGGCGGCGATGTCCGCAGGTGGTGTGCAGGCATGCCGTGAATGTCAACTGGTGAATCTACCGGCCACCCCAAAAGTGCCAATGCACCCCTTTCCACTGATCGGGGTCCCCTTCAAGAGAATTGGCATGGGCCTTGTCGGGCCATTAGAGTGGACAGCACATGGACATCACTTTGTATTAGTCGTACTGGATTATGCAACGCTATGTCTGGAAGCAGTGCCTCTACACAGCATCTCAGCACATAGTGTTGCGGGCACTCTTCAAAATAATCTCCCAGATGGAGATTCCAAAAGAAATCCTCACCGATCAGGGCACAACATTTATGTCACAGACACTACTCAAGCTTTACGAATTATTGGGCATTAAGGTGATTCGCACAGCGCTTACCATCCACAGAGAGATGGATGGGTTTTAATAAAACCCTTAAGAACCTGATTCATAAGTTCTTGCATGAGGATGCTAGAAATTGAGATAAATGGCTTGACCCACGGTTATTTGCAGTACAAGAGGTCCCGCAAGCCTCCACTGGGTTTTTCCCCATTCGAGCTACTGTATGGGCGGCATGACGTTAGCTATAGTAGTTCTGGAGAGGGCAGAGCTTGGGCCGGAGGTGAATACAAAACATAATCATAACACACCAGTCACTTGCAGAGACCACTGTATCAGCTCACAGGGGTTGCCAAGTTGCAACAAGAATTTGCAGATATGTTCTCCGCACTACCAGGTCATACGAACCTCATCCACCACCACATCAAGACCGAACCAGGAGTGGTGGTACATAGCCGTCCCTATCGTTTGCCCAATGGATATGGGGGTAATAGAGGAATCCCATAGCGATTGGTCCAGCCCGGTTGTTCTAGTTCCCAAGAGTGACGGGTCTGTATGGTTCTGTGTGGATTATAGAGAAGTCAATGTGGTGTCTAAATTTGATGCATACCTGATCCCCAGCATTGATGAGTTGCTCAATTGGTTAGGTACTGCTCGATTTTATTCGACATTGGACTTGGATCCCCTTGACACCAATTTCCCACTAAATTCTCCATGCTGTTGGGATTGCACCAATTTGTGATGCATCCATAAGTTTCAGCGTCTCATGGACCGTATCCTCAGACCGCATTCAGCTTATGCCGCAGCTTACAGTAATGATTGGCAGTGGCACATGCAGCACCTGAGGGCGGTTCTGAGATCGCTGCGTCGGGCGGGGCTCACAGCAAATCCCAAGAAGTGCACATTTGGGCGGGTGGAGGTACGGTATCTGTGGTTCCACCTGGGTCAAGGGCAGGTGCGTCCCCAAATTGACAGGACTGCGGCAATTGCGACCTGCCCGAGACCCAACCAAGGGTTGGCTGGCTATTACAGGATATTTGTAACTAATTATTTGGATGTCACCAGCTCGCTGACTGATCTCACTAAAAAGGGGGCTCCTGAACCAGTCCAGTGGATGGAGCAGTGCCAACAGGACGAATGGGTCCCGGTATGAGTCGGGCGGTGGGGATGATGTTGATTGTTCATTTGGAAACATTTTAGTCTCAGTTCACACCCTGGTGAGTTTAGAGGTGTTGCCACATATGGGGACAAGGAAATCATATAGTTGCCGCTTTAATGTATCTCTTTTGTAAAATCCTGAATTCCAACAAATGCTAAAGGCTGTTTGTATGGAGACCAACTGGTTCTCATTATCCTCTGTGGGTGTGGCTTGTGAGGCACTTAAGGCAGTTCTTAGGGGTCAGATCATACAGTATACCTCATTCAACAAAGAATCCAAAGCACAGGAACTCGTGGATTTGGAAGGGAATATTAAAAGTGCAGAGGCAGAGCTGAAGCGCAGAATGTCATTTGATGGCCTCAGAGCACTTAAGGCGGTTCTTAGAGGTCAGATCATACAGTATACCTCATTCAACAATGAATCCAAAGCAAAGGAACTTGTGGATTTGGAAGGGAATATTAAAAGTGCAGAGGCAGAGCTGAGCGCAGAATGTCATTTGATGGCCTCAGAGAATTGACCCGATTGAAATACAGATACGGAAGGTGGAGTTTTGGTTATTCAGGGCAAGAGTCGGGGGACAAAGCAGGGAAGCTTTTAGCTAGATATATAAAGCAGAGAGAGTCTTTTTCTACCATTCCCACAGTAAAATCTGCTTGTGGTGAAATTTTTACCTCAGCCATTGATATTAATAATGCTTTTAAAGAATTCTATATTGATCTCTATAGTTCCATGTCTTCATCTACTGATGAAGATATCAGAAACTTTGTGGAACAAATAGAACTCCCTAAATTGATGAATGAGCAAAAAATTCTCTTGATTTTGAGATAACCTTGGAGGAGCTGGTGAGGTAATTAAGGCCTTGCCTACAGGCAAGGCTCTGGGGCCAGATGGTTTTGCCTCTGAATTACTTAGATCTTATTCTACAGAATTGGCTCCACTTTTGTTAGAAGTTTATACGGAATCATTAAAGAATGGAAAGCTTCCACCAACCATGACACAAGTCCGGATCAGTCTGATTTTAAAAAGGACAAAGATCCAAGTGAGTGTAAGAGTTAAGATCCAATTTGCCTGATCCAGCTAGACGTAAATATATTTTCAAAAATTCTGGCTAACCGATTAAGTAAAGTTATGACACCTCTTATACATACTGATCAGGTGGGGTTTATTCAGGGCTGCAGCTCTTCTGATAACATTAGGCGTTTCATCAATATTATGTGGTCAGTGGTGAATGGTCAGACTCCGGTCGCTGCCATCTCACTTGATGCCGAAAAGGAGTTTGATATGGTAGAATAGGATTTTCGTTTTAATATTTTGGAAATATATGGGTTCGGAAATACTTTTATATGGATTAAGTTACTTTATAGACACTCGGTAGTGGCTGTACAAACAAATGGATTAATTTCAGATTATTTTACTCTGTATAGGGGCACCCGGCAGGGTTGCCCTCTTTACCATTATTGTTCTGTCTTGCCCTGTAACCACTAGCAGCCGCGGTGAGAAGGGATGATGATTTCCCAGGGATGGTGGCGGGAGGTGTGGCACATTAGCATTTGTTTTACACAGATGATATTTATTATTTTTCTCCAACCCCATTATATGTATTCCTTGCCTCCATAGAATTATTAATTACTCCTTAATAAGTTCTTGGGATACAGAGTCAATTGGTTTAAATCCAAAACTTTGGCTCTGACAAGATACTCCCCAGTAAAGGTTTTCCAGCAGAGTGCCTTCCAGTGGCCCAATCAGGGCATTAAGTATTTGGGCATTTTATTCTCAGCAAATGTGTCTGATTTGGCTGATTTAGACTTTAGCTAGTTTAGTTTAATTTTGACCACTTAATAAAAAGGTTTTCGAGCAATGTGGGCAGGTGGGCTTCATTACATTTATCTATGATTGGGAAGGTTACAGTTTATTAAAATAAATTGTATTCTGAAACAATCTCTCCCTGTAGATGTCCGCCTCTCTTATTTCAAACAATTTGATAGCATGGCGCCATCCTTCATTTGGAATGGTAAGCATCCTAGTTTACATTTTAATAAATTACATAAACCGAATGAGAAAGGTGGGCTAGGCCAAGATTTTGTTTTATTATTATGCATGTGGTCTCAGACATTTGACACATTGGTAGCTTCCACCTGAGAAAGCCCCTCCCTGCTTTTGTATTGAACAGGTAGTTCTTGCCCCTATTTTGCCATTGGAAAGCCTTTCTATCAAACTAATCGGAGAAGTTATGTCACACCCTGTTATCTCACATTTGCACTCGGTGTGGACAAAAGTGTCCAGTTTTTAATTCAGACATTTATTTAAATGTTGCCTCGAGCATATGGCTGAACCCTAAATTATGTATTAATAAATCCACTTTCTGCTGGTCAGAGTGGATTGTGAGGTGAGCTACTATACTCAGTGACCTATGTGTGAGTGGAGTGTTGAGATCTTTTGAAAATTTGGTTCAACACCAAATTTGGGTAAATTCTGCCCCAGACTCTGTATTTTGGGTGATGGGGTGGTCATACATTTGGGGGATAAACACATACAAAATTGGGTTCTGACCAGCATTATGATTGGCAGGCCAGAAGGTGATGTCAAGCAGAAGGCTGGGGGTTCAGAATTTGTTTACAGGAATTGGGGCAATTACTTGGTGTTTTTGGGGAACTCTCGGGGAGGGGCTGTGGAGATAGAAGTTTTTTTTTATTATATATGGTTGTTTTTTTTGTTGTTGTTATTTTTGCTGCCATGACAAGTTGACAACGTAATTCTGAAAACCCTAAAACCCTTAAAAGACTGTAATTTACACAACTTTAATGCTCAAATTATACATTAGTTTTAACAGAAGAATTGCTTTTATAAAATATAAGGTTCATGTTTCTGTCTTTAAACCCTAATAATTGGCCCCCATTCACTTCCATTGTAAGTGCCTCACTGTAACCCGATTTATGCTTTTTTTTTTTAAAGAAAAGTAGGAACGAGCTGAGACAAATTTTTGTGCTAATCAACATAATGCCACAAATGCTGTTGACTGAGCTTTACTTGTATTGAACCCCCTTTTTTAACTCTTATTTTTCCATTTTTTCCCCAATCAATCTTAAAAAAATTTTAAAGATAAAAGACAAAAACTTTATGGAGATGTCTTTATGGGAACAGAAAATATTCTTCACTTTTTCCTTAAGTTAGAAAATACAAAAAAATATGAATTTTATTCTCGATTGTTTAGTGAATCTGGCACCAGAATATCAGACTTGAGGGTAGTCTCTTTATTAAGGCAAGCAAAAACCCAGAAAACCCTAGCATCGTGGCTGTGAGTTTTGCACTGCAAGCACCACTCAGGTTTTCTTCAGATTCTGTAAAAACATAACTGTATTTTTATTATTTTAAAGCAGTGATGACAACAGCAATCAAATATCTGTCACAAGCAGTGTTTGTTTTTATACTAAATATACTTATTGTGAAGTGCTTTGAGATTGACTTGAAATGTAAAGCACTATATAAATGTAATGTATTATTATTATTACTTTTTACATTTTTAATAGTGTATTAAGGCACACAAATCATTTATAAGTATTACAGCAATTTCACCCCATTTTACTCAGTTCTGTATTTGCATTTTACATCTTATTTCTAATAATGTTGAATTGTATTCGTTGTGGTACATTGAGGTTCTTATGTAAAAAATTTTTTTCAAAGGATCCGTCCATGTCTAAACAGAATGAATGAACGAATGAACAAACGAACAAATGAGTGGTTAAGTGCTCTATTGTTTTTCTGTTATATATCTTTTTAAAAAAGACAGAAACAGCAGCTAGATTTCAATGGAAACTTTACAAAATTCATGAGATGTTGACCGATATGCTAATGTAGTGTGTTAAGGTGTGTTTATGTGTTTACACTGAATGTGGGAATCCTCTTTTAGGTGTGTCTGTATTAGTGGGTTGTGTGTGTGTGTGTGTGTGCGTGCGTGTGAGTGGAGGTGGTGTTGGGGGATGAAGTTTGATCTGGAGGTCATCTTGACCCTTTTCAAACCTGTCAATGGAGCAATCAGTTCTGAGGATTAAGACTAAGATAAACACGCATAAATACACTCTGCTCATTCAGGAGAAAATGCTCATTTTTTATATTAATTCTTGATATAAGAAATGCAATTTCAACACATACATTTTTATATATACTTTATATATGTATATATATATATATATATATATATGTATATATATGTACCTGCATTTTCATCTGTCATTCGCTCCTGTTCAAAGTGCAAATACAATATTTTTACTTGTTGAAATTTCAAACACATACCAGCTATGCATATCTTACTAGTAAAATCATGATTTTTCTATCAATGATTACATTGTTGCTAGTGCAAATATCGATTTCTAAAATCAACAGTGGAGCTCATTTTTAATATGTGGAAAAAATTTTTTTTTTGTTTTTTAACAAGTGACTATGTTAATTCAGATATCTGTAATTGACTGGATTTAATTTTACATTTATTCTATTAGCAGATACTTGTATCCAAAGTGACTTACAAATGAGGAAGGATACAACATAAGTGATTCATCTTAAGGAGACAGTAACTTGCAAAGTGCTGCAATGCTAATTTTCAATTGTATTAGAGAAGTACAAATCAAGACAGAGATTAGAGGGAAAATAAGATTTATTTACTGATATATATTAAGAGTGTAAGGTTAAGTGCTTAAAGAAAATTTGTGTCAATTCTAAAAGGAAAATATGCAATTACAGATGTAAAAAAAATGGCTTTTACTAGAAATTATGTAATTTTTGACAGCAAGAATTATATTTTCAATAGTGCAAACCTAATTACTGAAATCAAGAATTTAATATTTAACTAGTGAAATATATAATATATAATGTATGAGGCACTGAATGGCGCTGTAATGAAGGACAGACGAGGAGTGAGGATCTAAATGCAGTTTTAATGGGAAAACAAAAGATGAACAGGATAACTAAAAGACAGGGAACAAATGAAACAACCATGATGGGAAAACCAAAATATAAACAAGAGAAATCCACGAAGTGCATGGGCAGGAACACAATCAAAACCAGACATTACATTTAACAACTGGCAAAGACAGGGGCTTTAAATACACAAGGGATGATGACTAAATGAACCACAGGTGAAGACAATGAAGGAACAGCTGGCAGTGATGAGGGCAGGGAATTATGGGAAATGTAGTCCGGGACAGATGGCAAGGGAGAAACACAGGGCAGACAACAGGGAATCGTGACATACGAGCATAATGCGTAGTCTCATGAATGGTGGCGTTATAGGCAAACGTGAGGGTCTGAATTTGTTGTGGCCACTGGTGTTTTTCCTTAAGGGGAAGGGTACGGAGCATGTTACCCAAAGTACGATTAAATCGCTCTGTTCCCCCAATGCCCATAGGGTGGTAGGCTGTCGTATGAGACTTTGCAACACCAGCCAGACGAAGGAGCTCTGCAATCAAGTTGCTCTCGAAATTGGTGCCTTGATCTGAATGTATTCTCTCAGGGAAACCATAAACACAAAACACATTGTCCCAGAGCTTCTTGGCGACTTGCTTTGCCGTCTGATTGGCACAAGGAAATGCATGGGCAAGTTTGGTGAAATGGTCGGTGACCACTAGGACATCCACAGAACGCTGCTTACTGTCTTCCGCCGACCAAAAATCCATGCACACTAACTCCATTGGGGCAGAGCTCTTGATGCTTTCTAGGAGCGCACGAACAGCAGGTTACGGCAACTTCCCAAACACACACCTCTGACAGCATTTGATATATGCCCTCACATCCCTCTCCATATCAGGCCAGTAAAATCGCTGCCTTGCCAGTGAGAGAGTTTGGTCCTGAACTTGATGACCTGCCAGATCGTGTAAGCCCAACAATGCCTTTTCCTTTAGACTCAGAGGCAACACATATAGAGATCTTCTTTGTTTGGACACGGGATCTCTCGTCACCCGATACAACATCCTGTCATGGACTTCCAACTTGTCCCATTGCTTGAACAATCTGAGGACCTTCGAATCAGCGCCATGTCTTTCCCGCCTAGATGGTCGCTTCCTGGCTGCAACGAAAGGTAACACCTTAGAGATGCTGGGGTCTTGCTCTTGATTCAGCTGCAGCTCCTGAGTGGAGAACATAGGTGTAACATCCTGACCACTCGACAACTGTTGAATGTGTTGGGACAAATAAAGTGCCCTGGATTCCGCTGCATCAATCCAGTCACAGTGTGCCTGACAAAGAGCTCTGATCTCGGCTGAATCACACGTCACCTTGAACGTTGGATGGTCCCCTGCTCTGTAGCTTTGAGACTGACAGCTGACCCTGAAAGCATCCTGCACAGAATTCTCCTCTATCCCATTAGCTTCCTGAATCAGGATGGGATATGGTTCCTTCAGCAGCCTCTGACAAATGGGTTTTGCGAAGAGATCGCGACTCAAGGCATCAGCCACCACGTTCCTTTTCCTGGGCAGGTGTTTGAGATCAAAGGAGTAAGACGCAAGCTTAGAGACCCAGTGGATTTCACATGCGTCCAGCTTTGGCTTTGTTAGAAGGTAAGTTAGTGGATTATTATCCGTCCACACTGTGAAGCTACGGCCTTTTAGCCAGTGGCTGAACTTTTCACAGACACTTCACTTCAAAGACATGAACTCCACTCTGTGAGCTGGATACTTTCGTTGTGACGCACTGAGGGTCTTGCTTGCAAAAGCAACTGGTCTGGCCTTGGACTCTCCTCGTGGCACTTGAGAGAGCACTACTCCAAGTCCGTCCAATGAAGCATCGACTGACAGAATAAACGGCTCGTCGAAGTCCGGATGAGCCAGCACAACACATCCCAACAGCATGGTCTTCAACCGGTCAAAAGCAATTCCACATTCCGCTGACCAGTCTGCAGGAGTAAGCTTGCGATGGGCACCTAGAGGCTTCTTATCTCTAGCTGACCGTCCCCGCCTCTTCTGTCCAGCCGTAAGTGCGAACAAGGGCTTTGCAATGGAGGAACAGTTTGGGATGAAATGCTGGTAGTAAAATATCATGCCAAGGAAAGATTTGATTCTTCGGACAGAAGGCGTACACTCATCGTCCTCCATGAGGTCTCGTACTGTCATCTTGTTGATGACCTCCACTTTGGCAGGATCGACCACCACACCATTGCCATTAATGACGTGTCCAAGGAATCTGACTTGTTCTCGAAGCAGATGGCACTTCTTCGGAGCCAGTTTCAAGTTATTCTCCCGCAACCTCTGGAACACTGTGCGGAGTCTGGACAGGGCCTCATCCTCAGACGATGCAAAGACAAGAAGATCGTCAAGATAACACAAGAGTTTTGTGAAGTTCATGTCCCCAAAAATACCAATCATCATCCTCATGAATGACGCTGGACTGTTACACAGTCCCTGTGGCATGCGATTATATTCATGCAGTCCAAGGGGGGTTGTGAAAGCTGTGTACTTATTGTCGTCTTCGTGCATTGGGATGTTGAAGAAGCTGGTGCGGCAAGGGATGGGCGTCCTTTAAGGTTCGGGCATTCAGCCACCTGAAATCAGTGCAAATGCGCAACCCACCGTCTTTCTTCCACACCATCACCAGTGGCGAAGCATACTCGCTTGAGGACTTCCTGATAATCCCATTTTCCTCCATATCAGTGAGAACCTGTCTCAACTTCTGATAGTGGGCAGGAGGGACTCTCCTGTACGGCAAGCGAAAAGGATGATCGTCGGTGAGATGAATGCGGTGTGTGTATCCCTTGACCTCACCACAGTCCAATGAGTGCTTGGAGAAGATATCTTGGTATTCAATTAATAGCTGTGCGAGCCTAGACTTACAGTCTTTACTGACCTGACATGCGTCTATGTCAACATCACTTAAGCCCAACTCTGACAGGCTTTTAGCTAGCTGACCAGCTAAATAGGCACTGGGCGATGTGACAAGTTGCTGTTGCAGTATGTCATGTACTTGTTTCTCCATATGAGATTGCTGTACCACAATGTCAGGCTGTTTGTTGTCTACGTCTGGTTGTTTCTCTGACGCCACATGTAGACCTTGAGAAGCAGCTAGGTCCTCGATTGCCAAGCATGGAAACACATCAGTCAATCTGCAATTTCTCTTCAGTGTGACAGCTTTGTCAGATGGGTTAACAACTGTTATTGGCACCCATCTATCACCCCAAAGAGGTGTGACATGACGGCCCACTAGAACACCTTGTGGCATGGCTTTGGAGTTGGTTGGCTCTACGACAACGGTGCTTCCAGGTGACATCGGCACGCTAGCAGGGCGTTTACCCCAAACCAAATGTTCATACCTGGGTAGAAGTATCACTGCTTGGGTGAGCTTGACAGTGCCTATTTTGTCAGGAACCTCACTCCCTCTCCATCGCTCGACACTGGTGAATATCGACAAGAACTGTTCAACATCGGGATCAGACTAATGCTCAGGTCTAGAAACCATGCTCCAATAGTCACTATCACTCTTCAGAACACGAATTACGTGTTTGATGACATTCGAGCCCAATATTAGATCATCTTGCTGACCAGGCACCACCAAAGTAGGTACAACACATCGAACACCGTAAAGCCGCATCTCCAAGTCATAAAAACCCTCAGGTTGAGTCTGCAGACCACCACAGCCAATCAAAACGATATTTTCTTCAGGGTGCAGCTTCTCGGTCAAAACACCAGCAGAGTAGAGTTTCTCTACCGCGTGTTCGCTGATGCTACATGCCATAGAGCCAGCGTCTAACATACCTTTAAGCTGCACACTGTGATTGACAAGGACAGTAGCATAAAACATCTCACTGAATGCTTCGATCTTCTGTGTGGCTTGAATGACTATTCGGGTCCCCTTAGCTGCTTTGGCACAGCAGTCCTCATATAAGCGAGCTGGGTCGTGTGTATCAGCGAGGGATTCATTTACAATACCCACACCGCCCCTCCCAGGGTGTGGGTTCTCTAGTTTAACTGTTGATCCTGTCCACCAGCGCTGTTGGCATGTTGAGAGCGGCGCTGGTTGTTTGATCAGGGCAGTCCCTCTTCCAGTGGCCAGGCGATAAGCACTTTAAACACCTGTTCTCTCGCCTGCAGTGAGACAACGTGGAATGATCAGAAGCCCTACAGACCCTGCACACCTTTTGAAAAGAGTGAGGCACTGCGGTTTGAACTCTGGGGTTAGCTGGCACTTGTGTATTCTGTGTAACCAGTCGGTCTAACAAGTTCACCAAACTCCTCATGCAGGCATTGTCAACACTCGCAGTAGTTATGGGCACCGGAGATGGCACCGACAATGCAGTGGTGTTTGGGGCTGGCGTATTATCAGCCATAGGCACATGACACTGGGAATGGACTTTGTGCTCTACTGTGCTCAGCTTAAGTGGCCTAACAGTTGCAGCTTGAATTTTCTGTCCCTGCATGTGCTCATCAAGCCTCTCCTGGATCTCAAACGCTGACCATTTCTCCGCAGACTTGAACTTGAAAACATTTGCAAGAGACCGGTCCGGGCAGTATTTGATGAACATCATACTGACTTCATGGCCCGGGTCATCAATGCTTCGGCCCTGCCTTTTCAGATACTCATCCGCAACATCAACTGCTTTGTTTAGCCGTATCCAATATTCCATAGCATCTTCACCTGGCATGGGCAATGTATTGTAGAAATCTGCTAAAGGCATGCTTGAGTAAGTCAGTTCGCTAAAGTGTTGTTTCAAAATATCAAAAATCACATGGGGATTTGCAACATGGTCAATAGATGTGTTGTTATGCAGCTTTATCCTCACCACATCCCCTGCTTTGCCCATTAGCTTTGCCAGGACTTCTTGTGAATGCTCACTCACTGGAATAGCACGTTTCTTTAAATACAGAGTCATAAGATTTTCCCACTCATGAAGTGTGAATTTGTCTGAGCTATCACCCCTGAATATAGGAGGCTCTCTTACATCTGACTGCATGACAACCTTGACGTTAGGCAATGTCATCTCTGAGGGCTGTACAGGAGTACTAGTGTTGTGTGTGCACCTGCCAGATTGTAGCTTAGCTGTAATGGACTCACCTAGCTTCTCAGCTAACTGTGTAATGAGTGAACCTAAGTCTGGATTTTGCTCGACTTGGCTTGGCATGATCTACATAACGTGTAGAGGTAAGCTTTGGGGTGTGTAACGCTGTGACACTAGGCCCTGGTGTTCTGGACTCTTAAGGGTCTAAAGAACAAACCCCTCCCCACACCAAACTGGTCACGCTCAGCATTGTCAACTTCACCCTCAATAAAATATGTGTAACCCTCTGCCATATTTCAGTCACTCCATACACAGAAAAGAAATATGAGAGTAAAAAAAAGTCAATAAAATAAAATCTTAATGATTAAACCGAGAGAGCTCCAAAAAAAAAAAATCACATAAATCAGCAATCAATTGCACATCAGTAAAGCACTCTCTTAAATGCTGATACATTGAAGAAGATAAAAAAAATAAACATCAGGTTGCAGTCCAAGGGAATACCTGACCACGGTAAAAGACGAGTGAATGCAACTTCACACGGCGAACGAGCTGACGTTGATCTTCAGACCAATCCTTGAAAGGTCACGGCACCATTGTAACGGGCGTGCGCACCTTGTCTTTAACAGTTTTATGTTAAGTTGGATGCACGTCCATTAACCCTTGTATGTTCTGCGTTGTGTTCTTGTTGTGCTGACTGAGAAAAAGACTCGAACCACGACCAACTGCTGGTTGCTCTTTTAATGAAGGCAGAACAGCGGATTTGTCTGTACAAATCAACAAAAAAATACATAAGTTTCTGTCACATGCAGTCTCCTCCACCCAGCACACAGATCTCAAGCTCCTCCTCTCAGCTGGCCTTTGGAAAATACCAAAACTTGGTATTATCAGTGAAAACACTTTTAAATAAAAATGTGAAAATGAACTAAATAAATTATAAAATGCTCAATGAAATTGACAACATGAATTCCTTTTACCTGCCTAATACAACCAATGTAAGCACTATGCCAAATTAATTATAACGAACATTATACACATACCTGTACAAATCAACAAAAAAATACCTAAGTTTCTGTCACATGCAGTCTCCTCCACCCAACACACAGATCTCAAGCTCCTGATAGCAGATAAACATACAGAGAACTCTGTAGACTAGCACGTGGAAACATGTCTACTTTAAAGCTTGCAAAATGTATGTTACACGATTTATATTCAAATGACATTTACTGCATGTTCACAACCTTAAAACTATCATTTATACATGCATAAAACAAGATTTACATTGTCCAAAAACCTAAATAAATGTTTAACACTGACAAGCAAAGTAATACATTACCTCCTCTCAGCTGGCCTGGCACGAACTGAGAGAGGCACGTGAACAACGGCACAAGGCATGCGACCTCTTAAAACAGGTATTAACACTATAATCCGAATACAACATACAAGGATAAATATTGTCAATAAAACACATCTTAAAATATAAAAAACAATGTTCATCAGGATTTGGTGATATTTCAACCGTAAAAGCAAAGGTATAATTTCAACCCGGTTACATTTACTTGCATCCTCAAATATGACAGTATGACAGAAATGCAGCTGCTCATGTGTTTTTAGAGCTGTTTTAACTGATAAGTGTGTGTATGACACATGATATGTGCTTTTAACAGCATTACAGACTACTGGAAACCTGTTTATACAGCACACATACTGCTTACACAAGAAACACCCACAACTGTTTGCTTCAAAGAGAATATTTAACAGAATAGATTACCTTAAAATGTCACACAATGATCTTACAAGCAATTCAAAGTCTATTCACAGATCTCTCTGCACATGTGCCTCAGTGTGCGACCCCAGGGTCACAGCTGGAGGTCAAAGGTCAACAATGACAGTTGTCTAAAGCTCCAGATGTATTCTGGAAGGTGGGCAGGTGTGTAAAAGCCCTGAAAAGGGGAATAGTTGAATGAAAGATGCACGGACACAAACTTTCCTCAGATCATGTGTGTAATGACTGAATATCAAAAACCATATGCAACGTCAGTATCGTTTACATATACAAAATAATATTACATGCGTTATACACACAATTCTAACCATTCTCTCTAGTCAGCAATTATACCTGCAGAATCATTTCCCTCTTTTAACTACAGAGTAAGTATGGCAATACAGAAGAGATACAAAACACAATTATGCTGACAACATACATACATACATACATAACATTTTACACCACTAATAATACTCAGTATATTTTTAGACCCGTATACAGAACAAAGCTACGACAAGTACAATGCCACTGCATAACTACTAAATTAAGTGCCGCTCTTTCATCCACGATGTCGCGATTAGCATTTCTAAAGGCTAATTTGGCTAGTTTACTCGTCGTCATGTAATTAACGTCTCTAACTTCACAATGTTCGACTAACTGTGCTAAAAACACTTTGCTCGACACATGTACACATTCACATAATACTCTGGTGAACACTAACACATATTATAAAAGGTTCATACCTGAAAAGGGGAATAGTTGAATGAAAGATGCACGGACACAAACTTTCCTCAGATCATGTGTGTAATGACTGAAGGGAGGAAGCTAGCCAGGTGCACCCTAACATAGCTCGAACGTTCCCCCTGCTGGAGCCCTCTAGTAACTACAACACTCTCGTCCACACTTACTACTGCTGTTGTTAGAATGACATTTTGCACATGTAAAATAAGAAAAGTACTGTACTGTAACTGCTGCAACTAACAATAACAACTTTAACCATAATATATGATATACCATTAAACTATGCGAATGGCAAAATTACCTTAATATGAACCCATTAACTGTTACTCTACTGCTTACTCAAATGCTTGCTATGACTTGCTGGTAAAACACATTATTTCCATCTGTCACAGGTGCAGTGAGAAGGGTATTGTCGGTAATGACTTTATTGAATAAAAAACTAAAAAAACAGATAAACAATGTGACAAAATGTTTTGAAAAGAAAGACTTGGGGGGTGGGTTGGGTGAAGAAGAAACACCTTAGTGAAACTACAACATTTGATTAATTCATGTGTTTGTCTCATAAACAATGAACTTCATTAGGTGAGATGCTCCTGATTTGGATTCCTTTTGAAGCTTAACTGATGTTAAATGTGTGCTATGCATTTATTGTGGTTGTACCAATCAATCTGGCATCGGGACCTTCATAATTTGCACTTTTCACACATGAGGAAACATACTGTACAGTAAGACACTTTCCGGAAATAGGGGTAGGGTACACACTGGTGTTCCTTAAAGTAATAAAGGCAGAAATCCCACGTTCTTTGGCAAGAAAGCTATTAAATGTGCTAGGTAAACTATTATCTAACAAAACAAATCTAACATAACACATCTTCTCTTTGTTACAGGTTTATAAATGGGTCCATTGATGACCAAATAAGTAATTTACTAATTCATTATAAATCACTGTAATGTGCTTATAGCAACATGAATAAAAAGGGTGTTTTTCATGGAATGCATGCCAATAATATTAAGCCATTTTACCTCATATGTTATAAATGCTTAATAATGCTTATTCCATAGTAGTAACTTACGAAATTGTACCTTAATGTGATGTAGACACTCACTATAATAGCCTATTTTTTGCTACACTATGAATTAAGGCATTTTATGTTTTTGATTAATGGAAACATGAATAATTGTATATATTAAACATTAATAACATGTATTTTTAAAAGCTCACTATTGAGCAAGTATAGCATGACAGTCACCCTTTTTATTCATGTTGTTAGAACTATATATCTGTGTTTAATAATACATTTTTAATACTAATAAGTAGTCATTAATTAACCCCTTTATAAACTCTTGGCAAAGGAAATATTAATGTAAAGTTGTACCTATAATTTTGACACAATTGGTTGAATTTATATTTAGATATATGTAGAAAAAAAATATTATTACTGTGTCCCACAATTTCCATAGTAAAGATGTTACCACATTTTCAATGATTTGAGGATTTTTTAAATGTCACCCATTTTTTAAATGTCACTCTGTCCATCACTGTTGCAGCATCAAGCTCTTCAAGTCAAGTCAAGTCAAGTGGTTTTTATTGTCGTTTCAACCATATACAGTTAGTACAGTACACAGTGAAATGAGACAACGTTCCTCCAGGACCATGGTGCTACATAAAACAACATAGGACAAACACAGAACCACATGAGACTACACAGACTAAATAAAAATACCTATATAAAATACCTATATAATACCTATATAAAGTGCACGTGCAAAAATGTGTGCAAAAGTACGGGACAGTACAATACATTTCTAACAATGAACATTTCAATAGGCACAGTGATAGACAGTGCAGCGCCGACCAGTATACAGTAGTGCAAAAAGATGACAGTTACTAAAAATGCCAAATGTAAACATAACATACTATGATATAGTGTTCTATGCACATAGCAGTTATTGAGGTAGCATACAGTTATACAGTTATAAAGTGACCGTTATTAAAGTGCAACTCAGGACACGTGTGTGTGTGTCAAACCAGTCTCTGAGTATTGAGGAGTCTGATGGCTTGGGGGAAGAAGCTGTTACACAGTCTATAGGAGGGTAAAGAGTTTGTGTGAGGGGTGTGCGGGGTCGTCCACAATGCTGGTTGCTTTGCAGATACAGTGTTTTATGTAAATGTCTTTGATGGAGGGAAGAGAGACCCCAATGATCTTCTCAGCTGTCCTCACTATCCCCTGCAGGGCTTTGCGGTCTGAAACGGTGCAAGTCCCAAACCAGGCAGTGATGCAGCTGCTCAGGATGCTCTCAATAGTCCCTCTATAGAACGTAGTGAGGATGGGGGGTGGGAGATGTGCTTTCCTCAGCCTTCGAACAAAGTAGAGACACTGCTGGGCTTTCTTGGTGATAGAGCTGGTGTTGAGGGACCAGGTGAGGTTCTCCGCCAGGTGAACACCAAGGAATTTGGTGCTCATGACGATCTCCACAGAGGAGCCGTCGATGTTCAGAGGGGAGTGTTCACCTTGTGCTCTCCTAAAGCTCTTCAAAGTGAAACACTTTATTCACTCCGCACAGTGAAAAAATAATAGTTTCATCATGCAATACCTTCATTTAGCAAGATAAGCGGATATTTCAAGATTAAAATTGAAGCTCCAACCAAAGGCAGCATGTCGAGGTCAATTGTGGCACTAATGCTAATACAGGCTTTTCTGTGTAATGTGATGGTCATTTTCAGTGTGATTCTGTAACTGGGCTCTTATGACTTCAGTTTTTAAAGCAATGCAGCAACATATCAGTGTGCTTTGTCCCACATCCACGTTTGTTTATGCATTAACCTTGGGCCCTTGTGGAGATACTGTAAACTATGGCAGCTACTTCGGACTGATTAACTGAATAAATCCATGTAAACATCCAAGTTAGGTGTAAATGTCTTTTGCTCTGCCGTTCCTGTGATTGACAACTGGAGCCCGAACAGACAGCATTTCTGTGCGTGCACAGCGAGGCACGCATGTTAGAGATGTGTGGGCACGAGGCGATGGCGAAGAGAGTGGCTGTGTCCAAAATCATTCACTCATTCACTATTTCCTATCCACCTTATTTTGCAATGCGGAAGTAAGCAGCAGCTGCATTTCTGGCGAATGTGTAAAAGTTACACTGTTATTGACCGAAATGTAAATAAAAAGAAGGAGAATAATACCAGAATTTAGAGATGTAGCCCAAGTTTATAAACTATCACACAACCACAGGATGTACAGCAGAATGATGGCCTAATGTTGGATAATTTTCTAACTTGAGCATTTAAAGTAAGAGTAAGTAAATCATTCACTTGTTGCTGTGTGTTGTATTGATAAAATAAAATCTGCTTCTTACTTTACCGAGACCATGATGATACAGTTTTTCTTGTCTCCATGTAAACCTCCATTTATATGTACCTGCATAACCTCCAATGATGCCTTTATTTGTTTATTTACAAAAGGCGATGTTTCATAAGCCATGCTGAATGTTTGATCTGCGCGTCTGTGTACTATACACTGCTAAAAAAGTGAGAATGCTCTCTGACCAGAACAGAGAGTGAAATGCGTTTGCCAAGATGAAACAAGATGCAGTTTTGGTGTAAAGAAAGTTAAAACAGCATTTGCCCAGCGGCTTTCTTCACTCTGCTAGTTGAGTAAAGTTGTAGAGGCATGTCAGAAGGTGTAGAGTACTGTCCAGTCAGCGCCTGATCTCTCATTCATTCTGCCTGAGATGGCAAAATACGATATGGCAAAATACGATATACAGTAAAACTATATGCATTCAAAACCAATGAGTTTATGAAAATCATAATTAATAATAATATGTTGACATGACATATATTGCCAGCCTGTAATATAAAGCAACATGATGTAGTAATTTTGTATCGCTAAAATAGCTGGAAGTGGCTGATAATGGAAGCGGTCCATATTCAAGGAGGTGGATATAGTAAATGGCAATGAGTGTACTATATCTCAGCCGTGAGTGAACAAATTGAGTAAGTGAATCCGGACAATGACGTATACACAGAGCGTGAGTGTACATCAAATGTACACTCGAAATTAGAGTACATTGTGGGTAAGATTGGGTAAGAGTGTATTGTGGGTAAGTCAATAAAAGTAGGGAAGGAGTAGGGACTCAAATTCAGGCACTCCTGCAAAATGCCGGACACCAGAAATAAGTGTACATATTATATATATATATATATATATATATATATATATATATATATATATCATTTTTTAATATTAAAGATAACTATGTATAATTATATATTGATATAAATATGTATAATCATTATATATTGAATTATTGTTATATGAGGGGCCTTCTCAGTAAATATTTGTATATGTGATTAAATGTGATTAATCACAATTAATTAATTTATATAATAAAAACGAATAAAAAAATTTAATCGATTGACAGCCCTACTTGTTATACTACAGAAGTACTGTATAACCAAGTGAAAAAATACACTTCTATACAAAATACACTTATATTTAAGATACATTCTCTTAAAGCAAGTCTAAATATCATATATCTTGCCTCAAGTAAATGTATCTTGTTTTAAGGATTTTTAGATCATTATAAATGGGAAACAAAACAAAAAACAATACAAGAGGATTTTTTGCAGTGATTTTTTTTTACTGAATTAAACTTTTTTCCCCCTTTAATTCAGTGAATGTTTAAAAGATGATTTGTCCTCTTTATTGTTAGTAAGCACATTTAATACAACCATTTAAACCAGGGCACAAGCTAACTAATCGGTTAAGAGCTAATGATTAATTAATGCAATAATCGGTGAATAGTCAAATAATCATTTAGATTACTTGATAATCAAAATAACTGTTAGTTGCAGCCCTGTTCTGTAATACGTGTTAAATGTGTATTATGTTATGAAATATAGGGGAGTAACTGTCTATTATGTAATTTGTGATAGCAACAAGTTACTCACTACTTGAGTACTCTTTTAATTGGATACTTTATTACTCCTACTGAAGTAATTATTTATCCAGTACACATTTATAATCAATAGTGCAAAAAGATGACACTTTCTAAAAATGCCAAATGTAGACATAACATATTATGAAACAGTGTTCTATGGACATAGCAGTTATTGAGGTAGCAGCCAGGTAAAGTGACAATGAATTAAAATGCATCTCTGGACATACTGTGCAATAGTTGGATGGTGTACAGTTGTGTGTGTGTCAGTCCAGTCTCTGAGTATTGAGGAGTCTGATGGCTTGGGAGGGTGAATGGAGGGTGGTGGCGATGGCTTCATCTGTTGAACGGTTTGGATGATACGCAAACTGCAGTGGGTCTAGTGAGGGGGGCAGCTGGGTCTTAATGTGCCTCATGACAAGCCTCTCGAAGCACTTCATGATGATGGGTGTGAGTGTGACGGGACGGTAGTCGTTGAGGCAGTACACTTAAGACTTCTTTGACATGGGGATGATGGTGGTGGCCTTGAAGCACGTTGGAACGATGGCGCTGCTCAGAGAGATGTTGAAGATGTCGGTAAGAACATCGGCCAGATGGTCTGCACATCCTCTGAGCACTCTGCCAGGATTGTTGTCTGGTCCAGCAGCCTTCCATGGGTTGACTCTACATAGAGTTTTCCTCAAATCAGTCCTGGTAAGACAGAGCACCTGGTCATTGGGAGAAGGGGTAGTCTCCCTCGCCACCACGTCGTTTTGCGCCTCAAACCGAGCGTAGTAGTCGTTCAGCGCATCTGGAAGGGAGGCATCTTTGTCACAGGCAACTGATGTTGTTCTGTAGTTGGTGATGGCCTGGATGCCCTGCCACATGCGCAGTTTGCTAATAGCCCCGTACAATTCACAGAACGCTTCCTTAGCATTAGCGCTGGGGGGAATGTAAACTCCAGTTATAATGACAGTGGTGAATTCCCGTGGTAAATAAAAAGGTCTGCATCTAACCATCACAAACTCCACCAGTGATTAGCATTAGCTAGAGATTAGCATATTTGAGAGCAGGATAGACAGGGGAGCCTGCCGGCTATGGTTTGTTTTTTGCCTAGCATGGACCCCCGCCCTCTTGCCACGCTTACGCTTCCTCGCACACTGCTTATGATGTCCTCTCCCCCGGCCACCGGCATCAGGCGATGCCGAGGACTGGAGGCCTGGTCTCTGCAGCAAGCCGAGGTTGCGTAGCTTCTCCTGCAGATTATCGTGCAGCTTGGTTGTTGCATGAGTCTTATATTTTAGCAGTGTCTGGTGATGGTAAACACGAACACCGGTTGCTCCGATGAATGAAGTTGGGCTAAGTAACAAAAACCGTGCTGCCATCTTGGATGTCTTTGATTTAATTTGTCTTTGATTTAATTTTTTTTTTAATGAATTTAATTTTAAAAATCAAAATCACTAAAGCAAGAATATTCGCAGATCCCTCAGACTGAGGTTGCTGATGTAATTGGATATTGTGATAGATTAGTTTCCATGAAGAGATGTTGCCTTCACAACTATTGTAAAGCCATCTTTACAACACAATTTTAATTGCACTTAATTTTTTTCCCCAGTTAAAATCAAAGTTTGAAATCAAGCTTCCTTGATTTATTGTGTAGGCTATTGCTTAACAAAAATTACCCCATAGTACCACTTAGAATCCAACCAGCCATAATACTGGTGTTCGACAATTATGAGTGAAAATTATGATATTGTGGCAAGTATAATTTATTTATATTTTACTGTATATTCTGAGTGATAACCTACAATTATGCTATATATGACACCCTGTTGCCTTTTTTATTTTAAACTATGATTTCATTACTGTAATATGTTTATGTAATTTTAACTTTGTAATTGTAATGTAATTTTTATTACAAGAAAATTATGAAATCACACAAATAATGTCTCTATACTGTAGAGATGTTAGGCATGTGTGATCATGTCCTATTAACTTGGCTGCAAAAACGGCAAACCTCAAATAAAATAAATAGAAAATAAAACAGCTCATATACAATTTAGTTGTCTCCGAATGTGGTAAAACATCCTTTTCTGAAGGTTAAGCACCTTGTTTTACTAATGTTTTGTTAAAAAAGAACAAATATTACATTTTACTTTCAGGTTTCAAGCCCCATTTTGTACCGTTTGTGCAAAGTGCCATAAAATGTACTTCCAGAAAAAAGTTTGGTTCTATCTTCGTGATTTTTAGGTTTTATATATTTTTCTGCAGAAGTAAACATGAGGATGATGTATTTTGTAATGCATTTTTCTAAAATGAATGGTTACTGTATAACTAAAAGGAAAGGAAAATATGACCTGCCTCTCAATAATGTATTGAGTAACTCAAGCTTCACACTTTTAATTATGCATTAACACACAGACAGACATGGACTGGACACACACTGAGACGATACAATGAGAAAGTGTTGGCGGGGGGAGGGGGTGGGGGGTTGGGGGGTGTATATTTTCAAGGATACAAACTGGTATTACAAGGGTATTATGCTATATATATATATATATATGTGGGATATGAGAACATTTCTAGTGTCCCTATAATTCAAATTGTTTAAAAAACAAACATACTAAACAATGATTTTTTTGGAAAATGTAAAAATTGTAGGTTTAGGGGTAGGGAACTGAATCTATAGTTCATACAGTATACAAATCAGTTCATACAGTATAAAGTGTGTGTGTGTGTGTGTGTGTGCTCTTTCACCATTAAACCTTGTTTCACATATTTATAATGGAAGAATCCTCTTCTCCCACACACACAAACACATTTTTTTTATTACATTTTTTATAACAATTAATTCTGGATGATAAATGTTTACCAAAGGAAGACTTGTTCCTTTTTATTCCTATAAAATTTCTTCTTGTATTAACAATTGTGTAAATTAACAAAATACTAAGAGGTGCACGGGCTCAGTTTTGAACATATGATGTTAACTATAAATACACTCATTATCAGTTTCAATTGAAAATATAGCTGCAAGCAGCGATGCGATTCCTCCTCAAAATGGCAAATCATTTAAAATTGATCAGCAGAGGGTTGGGGTTAAACCCTCCCAATGAAGAAATCCAAAAAATGTGTCTTTCTGTTTGAATCCTAAACTAAACATGTTCAGTGTACAGGAAAATCCATCATGCCGGACCTTATGGATCCTGGAGGCTTTTTTGTTTACAATTAGAAATGAGGTATGTACATTAAGTTTCAGAAGAACTGAATAAATGGGGTGGAAATGCCATCACTTTGAAAATAGGATATATGGGCATGACCTGTAGCACCCCCTAAGGGCGAATGTGAGCCATTCTTGGTTTGTGGATTCCTGTTGGCCTGTAGTATCAATGTACCAAATTAGAAAGTTTTTGACAAGAAAATGGGAAATTTGGGCGTGGCCTGTAGCGCCCCCTAAGGGCGAATGTGGGCCATTCTTTGCGCAGTACTTCAGACTGATGTCATGTTGCAGTATGTTAGGTTTGAAAAACCATCAGTCAAAATTACATTTGATTTATTGACACATATATATTGATAAAATGTGGACATTTACATAAACACGCCCCTTTCAGTTAATTTGTATCGTATTAATTTTTGCTAAGTAAACATTTTCAAAGACATCAATTCTACACATGTGTACCAAATTTCAAGTCAATTGGATCTACGGTTCAGGGGAAGAAGATTTTTGTAGGTTTTCCCAAATTTTCAGTGTACTAGAAAATCTGTCATTGTGGAAACTATGGGTCTTTGAGGCTTTTTGTTCCCCCATGAGAAATTAGACATGTACACCAAGTTTTGGGCATAGCCTGTAGCGCCCCCTAATGGCGAATATGGGCAATTCTTGGTTTGTGGGTTCTTGTTGGCCTGTAGTATCAATGTACCAAATTTGAACATTTTTGACCAGCAAATGGGAATTTAGGGCGTGGCCTGTAGCGCCCCCTAAGGGCGAATGTGGGCCATTCTTGGTTTGTGGATCCCTGTTGGCCTGTAGTATCAATAAACGAAATTAGAACATTTTTGACCAGAAAATGGGAATTTTGGCATGGCCTGTAGCGCCCCTAAGAGAGAATGTGGGATATTCTTGGTTTGGGGGCACCCATTGGCATGGAGTATCAATGTGCCAATTTAGAAAATTTTTGACCAGTGACTTTTTGAGATATTGGGGCTCAAGACACCTATAATATCACTTCAGAAGGCATGGATTAAACCACTGGAGTGGTATGGATTACTTTTATGCTGTATTTATGTGATTTTTGTAGCTTCTGAGTTCTGATCACCATTCAAGTGCATTGAAAGGTCCAACAGGGTTGAGATATTCTTCTAAAAAGCTTAATTTGTGTTCACCAGAAGAAAGAAAATAATACACATCTGGGATGGAATGAGGGTAAGTAAATGATGAGAGAAATTTATTTTGGGGGGTAAATACCATTTGTACTTTTTATTTACTTGGAATGTCAATGTTCAGGATGAAAGCTCAATTGTTACTGTCTCTTTAAGAGGGGGTTATAGAATGACATTACATTCAAGGCAGTTTGTTTCATTGGGTTTAATCTTTTGAGAACTGTGAAGTCTCATTATTTTCGTACTGTTACATCTGTATTAATTTCAGAGATTAATTGATTGAGATTGTGAGACTGTAGTCAGTATTAAACTTGTAATGATGTTGAGCTTTAAGCACATTCATCTATTAGTATAGTTGATCTGTTCTCGATGGATCTTCCGTGATCTTTCCCGCGATGTCAAGTGAAGCTGAGCAACATCAGTTTCGTCTCTCACACCCTCATTTGTTTGGGTGCGAGATGATAAAATACAGACTGCGTGAATGGTGTAAAATCGCGTGATTGTTCAAATATATTCAAGGAAACACATACAACCGACAAACCTCCGTGAAGATGCGAGTAAAAATGAGATCGCCTCGCGAATCGCGTTGTAAGAGGCAATGCTGATAATCATTCTCGGATGTGTTGATACTAGATTTAGATTCCCGATTTCTTCATCAACTGTTTATGTTCACTTGAGACAAAACAGACTCCACAATATATCATGTAGTTTGACGTTATGTTGTATGAAATTGTCCGTTCAAACGCAAAAACAAGCGAAAGCGATCTCGCATCGGGGTGCGTGCGTTAGACGTGAGTCGCTGTTTCACACAAACTGCGCAAAAACATTTATTTGAGTTGTTTTGCCATTTGTTGAGTTGAATAGTATAAAATCGCTTGAATATTCAAACTGGAAAGTCTTAAAAACACATCAGACAAACCTTCGTGAAGATGCGAGTAAAAATGAGATCGCCTCACTATCGCGTGCTGTCAGAGAACACGCAGATGAAACATCCCAGATAACAAAAATCATGCGGCCCAGATCCTTCATAAGTTCTGGGCCAAATCTGTAAAACGGACCTGGGCCGGTGTCCTTTAGCACAACAGGCCAATGCCGGTGCGGATCCGGTTTTCACATCTGGGCCGGCACTGGCCCAGCTCCAGAACGGATGAGAATTATTTTATAGTCATTTGGCCCAAAGGTGGGCCAGATCTGGACCAGTTCCATACTGGATCCGGCCCAGAGTCTCCAAGATACTCTGGTCCACATCTGGACTGGCACTGGGCCAGCTCCATTTATTAGTTCTGGCCCGGATTCACACCACCTCTGGCCTCTGTCATAACCTTGATCTATACCCACAAAACAAATCATATACAAAAATACAGATTTTTTTCAGTTAAAGGGATAGTTTAATTTTTTTTAGATGTTGTGCATGATTCAGCTTGTGCTATGGGTCCTAGTAATAGATACAGTATCAGTGAAGGTATACCATTTCTGTCTGAGAAGCCAAAGGGTTACTGGGATAGTTTCAACCACAGAACTTATGGCAGAAGCTAATGCCCATGCACTGTTACAATTATAGGATGGAAGTCTGCTACTAACAGTTACTTTCATTCTCAATTAATCTGTTGATTTTTGTTTCTATTAACTGACTGGTCTATATAATGTATAACAAATAGTGACTTGTATATAACCAAGGTACACTAAAGCTGATGATACACGGAGCAACTTTTAGAGCAATCGTACTGGGCAACGTTGTCGTCAATGGTAATGAGTAAATATTACTACCGTAATCCCCTTCCCCCACCATCTTAAGATTTCTTGTTTTACTTGCGTTTTCTTTTTCCTTGCATTTTAAACTCGATTACTTTTCTTTCTTTTGAATTTAAAAAGCATGGACAGTCAAAGCTGTTACACAGACTGTTTCTATTTGTCCTACGCAGAATTTCAGCAAAGAAAGTGATAGAACAGATGAGTGACACATTTTAAATTTTATTTAAAATACACATTTTAAATTTTATTAAAAAAATTATTATTTAAAATGTCTGATATAAAAAGACAGGACAGAAACTTAAAACAAAGTAGATAATTGCCAAACTAACAATCAATCTAATAAACACATTTTACAGCTCATTTCTGTCTTTAACAACTGTAGGAACAAGAAACTTCTTTACTACCACACACCTATGACACAGGTGTTATTTTTTAAATTAATGCAGAAAAAAAGCTAAAGCCAGCAGACACACGAGATTCTACGGCCTAAACACACAAGATGTAACGTTTTAATTAGCGATAAGTTTTGTCTTAATAGATAATACCTGCCAGCCATTTAGATTTTAACCATTTTCCATGACCATGGTATAAATAACAAAGATATAGCCAAAATACAATATCCAACTCTAGTCATGTGAAACCCAGAAAAAACTGCAAAATGTTCATACGCGTTCTTTGGTGGCTTTACGGGAAACATTGATGAGGCAAGTGGAGAAGTGGGATTTTCTATCGTCCCCAGGACAGCCCTGAAAATATATGTCACTGTTCCTACGTGGAATGCTGCAATGCCTATTAACAACAATTTGCAAAGTTAAAAACACAAAACATAAATGTTGCTGCAAAAGACTAGCACAATGATTTATCTAAAATTTACCACGGTTAATGCCTCTCTGGCCATGGCACGTTCTTTGCGGCCACCTCCACGGTCAGAGGCCAGGTTGAACCAGCGGATGGCGTGCTGGTTAATCTCGTTGTCCGATGCGCTGCTAGCAGCTTGGTTCTTCCGTACAGCCTCTGTTAAGAGAGAAAGTCAATTGGTTGATGAGCTGTCATTAACACAAATTCTGAAAATTACCTCTAAGTCAAGCCAATAACCCACTGTTTTGAGAAATGCTTTATATGTTGCCCATGTTTACTATTGTTGGTGTGGCAGTAGACCTAATTTTCTGTAGCCTTTCATTTAGTAACTCAAAACAAATGAATAACTAATCACATCTAGATTGTATTGGATCATCCTTAAATCTCAGTGCATCTTATCATTCTAAATTTATCTGTGTGGATTCTGTATCAGGTCATGGATAGGCATTGGCGGGTACCGGTTTCAAGGTTTCCCACGGTATGAAAAAGTAAAGGTTACAAAACCACAATTTTTACCGTTGCTATGTTATTAATCTGCCAAAGATGTAAAGTACAGGAATCCCGCAGCGTAGAGAGTAACACGGCCCTCCCCCTCTGTTTGGTGCAGTAGTCAGTGGCCTGTGTAGGATGGCCGAAGGAGAGGAACCCCTCAACATTTCCCCAGTATCTCCAGGCAGAGGACATTTAGGGGAATCACGTTTTCTGACAGCTCTTTCAGAGGTGTGTCAAGCAGGCTACAGACTCTTTTTAAAAATGTCGTTCAGAAATTTTCAAAGTAAAAGCTCTCAATTCAACTCCAAGTAAAGCATTACAGCAAACAACCTTCTTGTGCTTTTCAAACTTGCTTTTCAAGAGGAAGTGATTATGTGAGTAACCGGTGCTGTCATGACTGCGATCTATTTCAGCACTGCTATCAAAGTATTTTTTTATTTTTATTTTTTGGCTTTAAAGTTGCATCCCTTATATCTAAAAATCCATCCATCCATCGTCAACCACTTATCCTGCGTACAGGGTCGCGGGGGGCTGGAGCCAATCCCAGCTTACATTGGGCGAAAGGCGGGGTACACCCTGGACAGGTTGCCAGTCCATCGCAGGGCCACACATAGTTGAACAACCACTCACACTCACATTCACACCTAAGGACAATTTAGGGACACCAATTAACTTAGCCTGCATGCATCTGGACGGTGGGAGGAAGCCGGAGTACCCGGAGAGAACCCACACAGACACGGGGAGAACATGCAAACTCCACACAGAAAGACCGGGGCAACCGGGGTTTGAACCCGCAACCTTCTTGCTGTGAGGCGACAGTGCTAACAACTGCACCACCGTATCTAAATATCACAAATATTTAGAGTTTGTGTCAGCATTTCTTTTAAACCTCTTTTCCCGTTTACTCCTTTCCAATTAATCTGTTTGGCCACTGTGTTTGAGAAAATCCTTGAAAGTATATTCCAAGTTACTCTTTTGGAGTTCTGTCCTCCTACAGCACCTAGAGCCGAAATCTGACAATACAGAAAAGCATTTCAGTTCAACAGAGACAATTGCGCAAATTGTATGTCGGTTTACTAAATCATGAAACAAACAGTACAGTAAACAACAGTTTAGCTTTGAAAAAATGGGTTACAACATTAAACTCTATCAATACAAACGAAATTTTCTCATTGAATATCTTGTTTTAAAATAAATCGATTTAATTAAAGTCGATATACCACCTGGCCCTACATTGTTACAATACCATGTTTTGCTTAGCATGCGAGTTTCTTGCATCTTTAAGCCACTCCTCCACTTCAGACATGGTGGCCAGCGGAACACTGACATTTTGAGGCATCTCAGCCATAGGAGTTTCCGTCCCCATTCTTGCAGCAATGTTATTTACAGCAGCAGCCAGCTGCATTTGCTGCTCCTTGATATGTTCCAGCAAAGTTAGAATGTGCAGCTCAGCCGCTACAAAAGGAGTTAAGAAACAATTATATTAAAAGTGCTGTTACATGAAAAATATGTTTTTTCATGTAACAGCACTTACAGCCGGTACGGCTCTGACTACAGCGTTTCCCATCTACAACGTCACACAAAGAGGAGCTACAGGAAGCCATGTTAGAGTCTTGTTCAGCTCACGTTTATTTACATGTCCGCTCTGGTTTAATCATTTCAGACACGCAGACTATAACTGCAGACAGGCGGCTGGCAGAAATATTTAGAATACATCAGAAACAATCAGTTTAATGGCTCACTACCGTTAGCACTCCTCCACTGATAAACACGGCATTAGCTTTGTGGCTCATTTAGCAACGGGCAGCTAGCTGCTGTAACGTTACCTGATTGTAGAGAATATTTAGAAGTGATAGGGACAACTAGGGACAAATGGGGACCATTCACTAGAACTACCACACTGTTTCAGATTAAATCTACAGTTAATTTACGTCTGTCAGCAGCTAGCTTTGAACACCCAGCCACCGTAACATTAAACTGCTGTTTGCCTCTGGTGGACAAACTATGCAACACCCATGACATGAGTGAATGATCTGAGTCTGTTTCTCTTTTAATAGTCATATATCTGCCGTTATAAACGGCCGATGCCAATGAAATGCAATTAGCTCAAATCGGTCGGCTCTAATACACACACACACACACACACACATAAATTGTGAGAGGAGTGGCAGTGATCCGGCGCCTAGGACTTGAGGGCATGCGAGACGTAGGGGTAGGAACAAGTGCCACTGGAGCTGAGGAGAGGTAGATTGAACATATTATTTTTGCTAACAGGTGAGTACTTTGATAAGAAAAGCTTAACAAAAATACTCTATTGTGGTACTTGTGTAACTACCACGATCACATTGCCTCAGATCAGGCAGAGGTCCAGCAGAAATCTGGCATGGAGGACTTGAAGGCATGCAAGGTGGAGGGACGGGAACAAGTGGTGCAGCCGCTGAGGAGAAGGCATTTGACAATTTCATTATTAGGGTCCAAGCACCGACAACAGATTTTAAAACAGCCCTTGTTATCTTATAGAAGAAAATTTGCAGCATACGTATATTTGCCAAGTACTTGAATTTAATAAATATTTTATTATTCATTGTTAATACACAATAACTTTGTTGTATTAAGGCACCCACCCACCCCTCCATGGCCTCACAAAACACCTTTAGGTCACAAAAATTTTGAACTAAAGCTAATCAGTTTTCTTTCCTGAAAATTGACTATTCGTGCCAGAGCACATGCACACTCCACAGTCAACATCGTCAAGTAATCACACATCAGCTGATTTCCTGTCAGCTCTTTGGTACCATTAACTTCACCACCAATCTCCTCCTGTAACTGTCTTCATGTTACGCGATAGGAGAACCACATACAACATTATTTATCAAATTGTCTTGGAGTTGATGAATTTAGCTCGAGGATACCACACAACATCCGGTTTTCAAAATAAGGTGTCTATACAGCATGGAAATAAGATTAATTGGATTATATTCACAAAAAATATAAAACATTACATGTGTACATTAAAAGTAAATGGACACAAGTAATTTACTTTACACTGAGTAAAAAGCACTTTTTGACTATTTAATTTATGCAATGGTAAAAAAAAAAAAAAAAAAAAAAAAGGCAAAAATGTGAATGTACTTGTTCGGTGTTCAGTATTCAATATTCGGCAAATATTGAAAAAATTCGTCATTTTTTTCTTTATGTTCGGTTTTGGCTTCGGCCAAGAATTTTCATTTTGGTGCATCCCTAATACAGACGTTTGATAGGACACGTAACAAGATGTAACAGAAGACTTCATGAGCCCACAGCAGGTGCTGATCTTGGCTGTTCTTCCATGTCTAAAATACCCGCTACACACCCTGGACCAATTGACCCTTTGCTAAGCCCCACCCACCTTAGTTACTGTTGCTAAGTCTGACAAACTGTCAGCACTGCCACTGTTTATTACTGCACTCCACAGACAAATATTAAAGAAGCAGGCAGTTTTGCAGTTGCATTATACATTTGAATGTTGTATTCAGGCTGTCAAACTGACTCAAACGCATGTACTGATATCATGAACCTCATTACAATTTTAAACTGTAAAATTTGATTCATTACTGAGAACCATCAGCCTCTAGACAAAACAAATAACATTTCTTACAGCTCCTGACAGAAATCTGAGGGTAAATACTTGGTAAGCTTAACATTAACCTAGCACACTATATCCCTCGGAAACACCCCAAATAAATATCCAAAATGAATCAGGAACTGCTCCTCAACCATAATACCACGGCGGGATTTCATACAAAGTCAATGAAAAGACACGGAGAGATGCGTTTTCCCGCCCATAGACCTTATTTGTCATAATTTGACAGTGAACTTCAGAATTAATTTACACATATGAATTAACTATTATGATTAATATCAGATGAAAATTCTAATTTCTTTTAGCTTTGATTTTTAACACTTAATACCTATCATAACTTCATAATGTTATGCTTTACCAGGATTTGAAAATCAAATCAAAGCCGGAAAAAATACTTTAGTTAACTTACCCTATTAATCCGGGGCTCTCAGCCAGGGGTGAAGAAAAGATTGAACCTAAAAAGGAGACAGGTGCTGTCAATTGGTGCTGTTCAAAACGTATACAACATCATTGTAAGTTAACTAATGTTAAACAGCATTAATGCTTTATGCTAGCTACACACAAAGTTGTTTATTAATGCTAGCTAGCTTAGCTATCAGTTCATTCAGTTAATTTAGCAAACCCAGCTAAAAAGCGTACGTTAGCCAATGCCTCTTCTTCAATTAGCCATCGTAAGAACTTAAAACCCGGTCAAAACATTCCGAAATGATGTTAACAAGCATTACACCGCTATTAAAACAAGCACACTAAACTGTTTGACTGTTTGACATCGTTCAACTTACCGTTATAAACTCTTTCCACAAAGCTTGCAGTCCGAAGATCCAAATGACCAACAGTTCGCGCGCTCGTTCCGACGGCCCCGGGCCAGAACAACAACGATTACGCCAACTGACTTCTGGTCTGGTATGAACCGGTTAAAAAAAAAAAAAAAGAAACAATTCGCGCGCTCGTTCCGACGAGTCCGGGCCAGAACTATTATGATTCCGCTGACTGATGGATGCTCACGCCTACTCCTGATTGTACACAGACTACATGCGGGCCGTATCTGGAACGGGGCAGTAAAACGGGCGTGACTGTTACACGGATCTGCCGGTTTGGAGGCGGATCCGGCCCAGAGTCAGCTGCTCGGAAATATTGATACTTTAGGATCGATCCGTCCATCCCTTCTTTCTTTAGACATATGTTTCATGTTTGTGTGATAAGTGTTTGCAGAGTTTCACTTGATTTTTCTGACGTGTATAAGACAGATGATCGCTAAGACAGATTCGGCACACCCGGTTTATTTTCGTTATTTTACAAAAGCTCAAGGTTTTGTTGTTATTGTAAGTGTACACAAATAAAAGTAGACCTTTTATAGTTTGTAATGATCTCTATGTATCTGAATTGGCCAAAATGACGCAGTATTTTGTTTAAGTTTTTTCCGCTGTTTAGAACAATGCATCTAAAAAGGACATCACAGCGCCATTGTTGACCCCCGTAATAATGCCAGAATTCAATAATGATTCCCGATTTCAAACTGCTCGCAAAGATTTATTTGAGTTGTTTTGCTATTTGTTGAGTTGAATAGTGTAAAATCGCTTGAATATTCAAACTGGGAAGCAGTAAAACACATCTCACTGACCTTTGTGCAGTAACTCTCATCAGGACTCGTGAGTTAGACGCGACGCATCTCGCTGTTTCACACAAAACTGCTCACAAACATTTATTTGAGTTGTTTTGCCATTTGTTGAGATGAATAGTATAAAATCGCGTGAATGTTCCAAATGTCAAGTATTAAACACACAATTGACACCTTTGTGCAGACACTGGCTAAATCCATCTGGCTTGGAGCTCCACCCACTAGTAGACAGAATTGCTCCATTAGAGAGATTTCTCCAGTAAAAGTGCATTTGGTAGACAGAGTTACTCCAGCAGAGGGAGCCTCTTTGCTCAGCCAATGTAAGTGAATGGGATTTTACTTGTAGACCGTATTAATCCAGTAGAGGGGGCATTTTTGCTCAGCCATTGTAAATCAATGGGATTTTTTACATTTTTGATCGTCATTTATATAAAAAGCTTAAGTCGCATCAGGTAAAAAAGGACATACCAGCAAACTTCAGAACAGTCCCCAGGTCTGTGGCAAGTTGGGTACTTATAGCATTAAAGCTCTTGGAGGTAAGGTTGTTGAAATTTTAGTCTCAGAAAAATACAAAAATAGTATTAATAATAATAATAAATATAGCTGCAAGCAGCAATGCTATTCCTCCTCAAAATGGCAAATCATTTAAAATTGATCAGTAGAGGGTTGGGGTTAAACCCTCCCAATGAAGGAATCCAAAAAACATGTCTTTCTGTCTGAATCCTAAACTAAACATTTTCAGTGTACAGGAAAATCCATCATGCCGGACCTTATGGATCCTGGAGGGTTTTTTGTTTACAATGAGAAATGAGGTATGTTCACCAGGTTTCAGAAGAACTAAATAAATGGGGTGGAAATACAATCACTTTGAAAAAATGACATTTGGGCATGGCCTGTAGTGCCCCCTAAGGGCGAATGTGAGCCATTCTTGGTTTGTAGGTTCCTGTTGGCCTGTAGTATCAATGTACCAAATTAGAAAGTTTTTGACGAAAAAATATGCAATTTGGGCATGTCCTGTAGCGCCCCCTAAGGGCGAATGTGAGCCATTCTTGGTTTGTGGATTTCTGTTGGCCTGTAGTGTCAATATACCAAATTAGAACATTTTTGACCAGAAAATGGGAGTTTTGGGCATAGCCTGTAGCGCCCCCTAATGGCGAATATGGGCAATTCTTGGTTTGTGGGTTCTTGTTGGCCTGTAGTATCAATGTACCAAATTAGAACATTTTTGACCAGCAAATGGGAATTTAGGGCGTGGCCTGTAGCGCCCCCTAAGGGCGAATGTGGGCCATTCTTGGTTTGTGGATTCCTGTTGGCCTGTAGTGTCAATATACCAAATTAGAACATTTTTGACCATAAAATGGGAATTTTGGGCATAGCCTGTAGTGCCCCCTAATGGCGAATATGGGCAATTCTTGGTTTGTGGGTTCTTGTTGGCCTGTAGTATCAATGTACCAAATTAGAACATTTTTGACCAGCAAATGGGAATTTAGGGCGTGGCCTGAAGCGCCCCCTAAGGGCGAATGTGGGCCATTCTTGGTTTGTGGATTCCTGTTGGCCTGTAGTATCAGTATACCAAATTAGAACATTTTTGACCAGAAAATGGGAATTTTGGGCATGGCCTGTAGCGCCCCCTAAGAGAGAATGTGGGATATTCTTGGTTTGTGGGTTCTTGTTGGCCTGTAGTATCAATGTGCCAATTTAGAAAAATTTTGACCAGTGACTTTTTTGAGATATTGGGGCTCAAGACACCTATAATATCACTTCAGAAGGCATGGATTAAACCACTGGAGTGGTATGGATTATTTTATGCTGCATTTATGTGATTTTTGTAGCTTCTGAGTTCTGATCACCATTCAAGTGCATTGAAAGGTCCAACAGGGTTGAGATATTCTTCTAAAAAGCTTAATTTGTGTTCACCAGAAGAAAGAAAATAATACACATCTGGGATGGAATGAGGGTAAGTAAATGATGAGAGAAATTCATTTTGGGGGTAAATACCATTTGTAGGCTACTTTTTATTTACTTGGAACGTCAATTTTCAGGACGAAAGCTCAATTGTTACTGTCTCTTTAAGGCACTGTGCTGTGCATTCAAGGCACAGTTTGTGCAGTTTGTTTCATTGAGTTTAATCTTTTGAGAACTGTGAAGTCTCATTATTTATTGCGTGAATGTTCAAACAGGAAAGTGTTAAAAACACATTCAACAGACAAACCTTCGTGAAGATGCGAGTAAAAATGAGATCGCCTCACGGAGCGCGTGCTGTACGTCAGACACAACGCAGATGAATCATCATTCTCGGAAGTGTTGATACTAGATTTAGATTCCCGATTTCTTCATCAGCTGTTTACGTTCACTTGAGACAAAACATACTCCACAATATATCATAAAGTTTGACGTTTTGTTGTATGAAATTGTCCGTTCAAACGCAAAAAGAAGCGAAAGCGATCTCGCATCTATGGAACGCCATCCAGTTCAAAAATACGTGAATTCTTACACGTAAACAACGCGTAGACAACGCGTAAACAACACGTTGTTTGCACGTTGTTAACGTGTTGTCTACGCGTTGTCTACGTGTTAATTTTTCACGCGTTGTTTACGCGTTGTCAACGTGTTGTCAACGTGTTGTTAACGTGTTGTCAACGTGTTGATAACACGTTAACAACGCGTTGATTTCATGTGATTCTGAGCCATTTGGCCACTTGTCCAGTTTGAACGGGTGAGGGTTGTACTTTCCCATTGGCTGCTGTGAAGTCGGGTTAAACCATTTCTGGAAACCTGGGGGGTTTGCCTGCCACTATTAAACATGCTAAGGATCCTCTAATTTCTCTTCCTTTTCTTCCTTTTGTGTGTAGCCTATAACAATCTTATATTTGGTTTGCTGTTTTAAGACTTAAAATACATTATTATTTTCATCAAGATAAATTTCCACACAAACACAACAGAGGGAATTCATGCTTTTTACACCATTCATCAACTTTAGTTTTATATATTAAAAAATATTAGCAGTTGTGCAGGGAAAAACTAACAGCAGTGGTACTCATTTAATGTTGGTGTAGGATACAAACCATTTTAATAAATACTGTATATGTCTTTGGAAAAAAACATTAACCTTTTTCAGCATTTTAATTTAATTTAATGCTTTGACCAGCAGAGGGCACATTGTGACTAATTATGGGGCTTGTTAAAACCTAAACGGACCTCTTTTTGTTTAGACATTAAGCACTCAGACATGTACACAGGTGATATTACCCTTTTTGATTAAATGTACAGCCGTCCAAAGACTGTCAGGATTAGAATGAATGTTTGTAATTAGGTCAGATAGTAACTGATTTGACTTTCCTGACAGCAGATGTACACTACTGTGCCAAACTCCAAGGTCATCCTTAAAATCCTTATTAAAGCCTAAAACCTGAGAAGTGTTTAGCCAGTTACAGCCTATTATACATAATAAATTATATATATTAATGTGGTTCAACAGTTTTAATTGTGCCCAATATTGTGCAAATGGTCTGATGGCTCTTGTTAAATATCAGCAGACTTCTCATTTTTTTGGCAATTAAATCATGAGTCTGGCTATCCATAGCTGCTTTCACACTTTATTATTTTCTGGGAGTATTGTCTCACTGTATGAAAGGTACAGAGTGTGAAAGGGGGGTCTGATCCACCTCTGTGCCCAACCCGGTATCACGCCGAGGCGTGAAATAGACACGCCGGTCCACTCGCGGATGCGTGTCTATTTCACGCTTTGCCTCCTCCAGGCGTGTACATGACACGCGCGCGTCTACGTAGAATACCGGCAGGGGGCGATCGTTTCCTCGACGCCAACAACTCTCCGCGCACCAAAGAGGAAGCGATATATCGCGTTCTCCAGTTCCAGTTAGCAGGATATATATTTTTGTACATAAATACACTTTTTAAATATATATATATATATATATATATATATATATATATATATATATATATATATTTATTTATTTACATCAGCACAAGATACTCGACAGCCCACACACACACACACACACACACACACACATATAACAACGTTAGGCTACAGCAACGTTAGGATTTCTTCATGAAAGCAGCACTGTAATGAACCTTTATTTGTCACATATGGTCACAAGTGAAAGTAACCGGCGAAATTGGCCGGCATCCCACCCGCACGAACGTGCAACGCGACGACAACGGTATCGCTTCCTCTTTGGTGCGCGGAGAGTTGTTGGCGTTGAGGAAACGATCGCCCCCTGCCGGTATTCTACGTAGACGCGCGCGCGTCATGTACACGCCTGGAGGAGGCAAAGCGTGACACCGACACGCATCCGCGAGTGGACCGGCGTGTCTATTTCACGCCTCGGCGTGATATCGGGTTGCTGTGCCAGGAACATGGGTAGTAACAGAGATGGAACAATGTCTGTGTGAAAGCCACAGCCAGCATGCTGGTGTTGTGTCTGTTGTGTCTTTTTCTGTCACACCGCTGTTTCCGGAAAATCGCATCACTATGTGAAAGCATGGTTGCGGGATTATGCTGCAAGCTTTTGTTTAGTATGAATGAGCGAATGTGGCATATTGGAGATACTGGGGAAATGAAAAATCTGGTGCATCAAGTCTTATGTTTTTTATAGCTTATATATTAGTGAGAACCCGTAAGATAGAAACTATGCCGTGTATTAAACATGTTGAAAGTAAATCCATCTTGAAGCGTCTCCAAGCCTGAAAGCCTTGACAACAGCCATCAAATCCATACTCTATATCAGTCATAGATAACTATAAATACAAAATAAAAGTTTCAATTGCACTTTAATAAATCAAGCCATGTCTTTTCACTCAGTTTTATTTTTTATTAATTCTGTTTTATTTTCAGAGACAGAAATAAAGCAGGATGACCACTGCTCCACCCGGCTTCATTTTTGCTAAGGTGCTGGAAGCATCAATGAGTCCAAACTGATTAAAGCGACATCAGCACACTTCAATCTATGCAGTGTATCAGTTTATTAAGCTTTCGGTCTAACAGAGCATACATAACTCAACATTGGATAGGCAGGCAGAAATAACCAATCACATTCCAGTCACTGGCAGTGCCAACACATCTGTGCACGCCAATACCCTGATGTCAGAGGCTCCACTTCCTGGGAATTGAGGGTTTGAGTACTGAATGGTGTACTGTGATGCATGCCAATAGAAGCCTTACTTGCCCCTTATTATAGTACAATACAATCTAATCCCAAAGTAAATGGGGATTTGAAAGGGATCAGGCTTGAGCCATCATAAATCAGAAGCATCTCAGAACAAAGGGCTAATGGAGAGTTATCAGGTGAGGGGCACCACAAACCATAGACCCTAAACTGTACATGAGAGATGAAGAAAAGAAACATCTTGGATTACAGCACAACACATATCAAAATCCACGCTGAGGATTTTCCCTTGTTGTTTGGCACTGGGCACAATTGCCAGATGGATTATTCCCATCTTTTAGAGGAGCTAAAATATTCTGTTTAGAACGTGCCTTAATGTTTCCCTGCACCAGCTTGTTGCTTAAGTTAGGACCTCTTCTATAGACAAAGAGGGGAGGATCCTTAAAATGCTGGGTATGCTAATGCTTGTGCCGGATGAGAGGCCAAAATAGGCCAGTGTTTAAGAATAGTGTTCTGACAGAGTAACTTTTACCCTGTTTGACACTTTTTTGTAAAAGATCAAACTAGAATTGAAATGCACCGTGGTAAGCCTCATCAATACCCTGTAAAGAGTAGTCTCTGTCCCGAAAGCTTTGTTTTTCATTGCAGCAGCTTTATCAATTAGTTCCTCATTAGAATGACATCTGAGCCTAAATGACTCTTGAGTAAACCGTATTCCAGAGCTCGATGAGCACTGCTAGTCTAATCTGTTTATTTTTGATATACGGTTGCTACTGCATAATTCGATCCACATATCCAAAAAAGACAAACGTTTATGATCATATTCAACTGAGAACATAAGTTCAGGAGGTTTCTGTTAGTGTTAGAAATATAACTGTGTAAAAACATATAAATTAGCATATTCAAGTGCAAAAGTGGAACCCATCAATGTTCCTTTACATTGTAGGAAGAAATCTCCAATGAAGGAGTAGTTCAGTTTAAGAACCAAATCAGCTCACAAATAAATGTACAGGGTGGTCGTGCTTCCTCAATGCAGTCTTAAATAATACTCAAGAGCCTCAACACCTCATACAAGGAAGATATTTGTATAGAGGCTTTCCACATCTAAGGTGGCCAGAATAACATCATTGGGTAACTTTTGTAATGTTGATATCTTGTTGAATAAATCAATCTTTAAAATATGATGGAAGCCTCTGAACAGATGGTTTAAGAAAATGATCAAAATAGTTAATTAATAGATAATGGCTCTAGTAGACAGTCATTGATGGCTACAATAGGTTGGCCTTTGGGTTTAACCAACCATGTAGAGCAACTGTTGCAGGCAGCATGATAGGATTGTTAAGTGGGGACTATCAGAAGGACCCCATACACTCACTCATTGCATAGATTAGATCTGCTCATATTTGGCTGCTTCAACTCAGGTTTGATTATACTGAATTCCCAGTAAATTATTATAATTACACAATTTGTGATTATGTCTTACATTTAACTAACTGTGCATCAGAACATTTATAATAAATTAGGTAGCCTATATTCCAATTATTTTTAACGACCTAAAATCAGTGCATATAACCTTAAACATTTGGAGCTTCTGATACTGGTTTCTAGTGTTGTAATACTAGTGCAAGTCAGTTGCAGGCTGCTTAATTGCTTGTTAAGCTGCAGCCAGTCACAACCCTCATCCACTCATCTTTGACTCTTGAGACCTGGGCTGCTTGCTTTAGCCTGGTCTTTTGGATGCGGACTGTGCAGTAGGCCCTATGCTGAATTGCGAAGGTTACGTGAGTGCCATGAGTAACAGATTTAATAATATAATTGAACGAATTCAGAACAGACAGGAGCAGCCGAGTTCTTCCGTGAGCCTTGTAGACAGGTAAGTAGCCTACTTTGAATTAGCTCGGAAATATCTGTAAAGGACCCTAATTCACCGTGTGTTTCAAAAGGTTTAACGATGAGTTTGCTTTCCTCATGCAACTTTATTCATGTTATTGGAGTCTCTTAAGTTAACCATAATACACATTTGGCGGAGTAATTTAAGTAAATCATGTTTAAGTAGTGTTAATAAATATTAAGTTATGTTGTCTCAGTGAATTTCATTGGGTAGACAGGTTGAAGTGTATGTTTTAGTGTTTGCCAACATTATCCTAACTATGTAGCAAGCTAAATTAGCAAAAATGCTATACGTGGAAATAACAATTTTTGATAGAAACATTTCTGCTGTTAAAGTTTTTAATAAATAGAGGACTGCCCTCACGCCGAATGTTTCAGCAGCTCAGTTTAAAATATTTATTGATGGCAGTGAAATTATGGTCTGGCAGTAACGTTATCTAACTATCATCCTGCCTTCGAGTAACATTATTATTGCTTCTGTTTAATTTTTGAATGTAGCATTCTTTGTCAAGTGACAGCAAGGTCTCTGTATAAGACAAGACACCTTGTTGACATCACCACGTGAGTTTAAAAACTGCGCTATTCAAGTATTTCCATGCTTGGGGAAAGGATCGCTTTCCCACTGGCCAGGCCCCCAACTATGAATAGACACCGACTGTAGCTATATGGTGGTCATTCTGTCGTTTGCCACCCATCAGGTGTAGATCTATTTGGTCAAATTTGTGACGTTGTGTCAGGTTTAGATGTCAGTTGACAGGTTTAGTTGTCCTTTGTCAGGCAGCCATTTGTGGGGCAAGGAGCTGGATTTTCCATATAAATCAGATTTATGAGGTGCTTTACATGGCTTTTGTATTCAGCCAAAACTGTTTCTTTTCAGTTTGGTTGTAGTAGCACATTGTGATTAAGGATTAATAGCGCTTTATTAGGCTGGGACTCTGCCTCACTGCAGACAAGCCATCTAAGTTTAACATAGTACATATTATGATTAATGCCGCCTTGCGTATATCATATTTAATAGGCCTATCTTAACATTAATTAACCACTTGCCATTAGTTATGGATATGTTATGTATTTTTTTTCTGGACACATTGGCTATCTAGGCTTTTTGCTTTGCACTTCCTGGTCTCACATTTTCTGTCACTTTTTTAGACTGAGGATGTTCAGACAAAATACTCCCATTAGAGGACCAAGGCGAAGGGAGCAAACAGGACTTGCAACTTTTAGAGTTGGTCTCCTCCTCCATCCTGATATGGAAACATTCCACCCACAACAAGGTATGTTTAATTACATATGCATTGTAGTGTTTCCCACAGAGACAAAGAACTTGGGGGGGCGGCATTTTCGATTTCTCAATTTTAATCACTTATTTTACAGCTTACACTCTAATTGAATATGTGCCCTTTCCCTTCAGTTCTCTTTTTCTCACACTTGTACACACCTGCTGCAAACACAGCAGCGTGCCCGCCTCTTTCCGTATCTCTCTCCCTGTATGTATCTGCTCCGGTGACTCTTTCCACGTTTTATTAAATCAATAAAAAGGCACATAGCTTGTCTTCTGGACTCTTCCACCCACAATTTCCTTCACAGCAGCAGATGCAGAATCCAAAATGGGTCGCCATATATACCTGGGCAGCTGTAATATACCTGGGGAGCCCACCCAAGTTAAGTCTGTGTGGGGAAACACTGCATTGTATGTTTCAAGAGAATGTTTCACAAATACCTTGCTTGTAATGATTTTTTTTTTATTTATTCAATTTTCAATGTAGCGGAAGCTTTGAGAAAAATTAAGGTGCCAGTGTCCTTGTCTGCTGAGGAGTTCCACGCTGTCCTCAGAAATGCGTTTCCAAGAGTGGGCAGCACTGATTTTGAGTTGGCAAAGGTAGATTGTCATAAAAAAATCACAAGACTTCAAGTTTCTCCACTATCACCATCTGTGCTGAAAGCCAGCAGAGAGCTTAATCGATCAGCTTTATATATACTTCCAAAGGTACTGTACACTGAACATACTCTGAGTTTAGTGTTGTCTTAATCATCTGAATTTGTAATTGATGATTTCTATTGATGCACTGGAACACTGATGCATATAACTAAACCATGTTATAGCAACATTCACTCTACTTTTTAAAGGAGAGTCTGGAAGAGCAGGTCGGAGAACAGCAAGATGGTTGTCATGTAAGATTTTTGTTTTTAACCACCATCAAATCTGTAACTCAAGCAACATTTTAGCAGAATATTGTATGTGTAAACTAGAGTGCGACCAGTTTATCAGGCGGATGATATGATCTAATTACATTTTAAATTGGTGTTCATAACATCCAATATAGAGTGTTGCATAGATTGCCCACCAGATGGCGCTTTGCAGCTCCCCTGTTAACAACACTGCCTCACCACAAAAAACACAACAATCAGCTTCATTTATAGTTAACTAAAATATCAGAGTTGCAAGTACTAGTTGTAGACTGTCATGTAGTATTAGATGCATTCAAGAGCAGGTCACCGTATCGTAGACGGAATGATTTAGAGCCATATGGTTGAGAAATGGTTTCTCTTAGCTTTGGATTTTAAGAGTGCTGGTAAAATACACATGCTTATTCATTTACAGATGGCTGAAAAAGTTGTACCTTCTAGCAGCAAATATTTATTCATGAGCAATTTTCACCTACTGTTGCACTCGTGTACACAGTAGTGTGACAATAAAGTGATTTGATTTGATTTTGAATTGTTTAAATGTTCAGTTGTTGAGGCCATAATCTATTTTATTAAAATAATCAATTCAGGAAATTGTATTCTAGGACTGAACAGCTTTCAACATCAGCCTGTTCTAAGTGTAGTTTATACAGGAAAGGGGTCTACTATCCAAATCATTTTCATAATCTAAATATCAGCTCTTTCACTTTAATATCTGCATCAGCCCCCAAAAACCCATATCGGTCGGGCTCTAGTGTAAACATCCAGATCAAATAAACAATACATGTTGTTTTGGTCTCTTTAGGATGCAGAAGAAGTCTTAGACTCTGGCCAAAGCCTAGACCAAGATGATGTAGGCACTCTTGTCAATACCGGTGTAAGCTCTTTCTAGGCTTATTGTATATTTCACATATAATGGCATATTGCATCATTTCCCAACAAATTGTGTGTTATGGTATTTTGAAGGAAGTACAGGTGGTCCATACTCCACAAAACTCCATGGAGAGGCCTAATACAATGGAGAGGGATGTAAGTACAGTTATCAGCACTCATTGATTAACTTTTTTTTTTTAATTTTTTTAAAAATTTTTTTTAATCAAAATTATTACACAACAACAAAAGTAATTTCCTTTTGAAATGTAAAGACAAGCGATTGATGACATCGTAATATAACATTAAGCATGTTTTACAGGTTGTACGTGAATCTCATGACACACAGATAGTGGAAGTAGCAGACGATGTTTCCGATGTAAGCTTTTGTCTTTATGACTTTCATACTAGCGACTAAATATAGAAGATTAATGTCAATCATAATATAATGTTGTAACATTTTTAATGTTGCCTATAGGACTTACTTGAGTGGCGTGCACTTCGCACAAGACAAGATGAGGAATACATACAAAGTCTTCAAACTGACCAGGAAAGGGTAAGCACACCAACGTTTTATACATTTTCTTAAATTTTTTTTTTCCTGTCTGTGAATTCAGGCATTTACATTAGAATTAGGACATTTTGTTTGTTTTTATGTATGTACAGGTGAAACTCGAAAAATTAGAATATCTTGCAAAAGTTCATTAATTTCAGTAATTCAACTTAAAAGGTGAAACTAATATATTATATAGACTCATTACAAGCAAAGTAAGATATTTCAAGCCTTTATTTGATATAATTTTTATGATTATGGCTTACAGCTTATGAAAACCCCAAATTCAGAATCTCAGATAATTAATCCAAAACACCTGCAAAGGGTTCCTGAGCCTTTAAATGGTCTCTCAGTCTGGTTCAGTTGAATTCACAATCATGGGGAAGACTGCTGACCTGACAGTTGTACAGAAAACCATCATTGACACCCTCCACAAGGAGGGAAAGCCTCAAAAGGTAATTGCAAAAGAAGTTGGATGTTCTCAAAGTGCTGTATCAAAGCACATTAATAGAAAGTTAAGTGGAAGGGAAAAGTGTGGAAGAAAAAGGTGCACAAGCAGCAGGGATGACCGTAGCCTGGAGAGGATTGTCAGGAAAAGGCCATTCAAATGTGTGGGGGAGTTTCACAAGGAGTGGACTGAGGCTGGAGTTACTGCATCAAGAGCCACCACACACAGACGGGTCCTGGACATGGGCTTCAAATGTCGTATTCCTCTTGTCAAGCTGCTCCTGAACAACAAACAACGTCAGAAGCGTCTTACCTGGGCTAAAGAAAAAAAGAACTGGTCTGTTGCTCAGTGGTCCAAAGTCCTCTTTTCTGATGAGAGCAAATTTTGCATCTCATTTGGAAACCAAGGTCCCAGAATCTGGAGGAAGAATGGAGAGGCACACAATCCAAGATGCTTGAAGTCCAGTGTGAAGTTTCCACAGTCTGTGTTGGTTTGGGGAGCCATGTCATCGGCTGGTGTTGGTCCACTGTGCTTTAAGTCCAGAGTCAACGCAGCCGTCTACCGGGACATTTTAGAGCACTTCATGCTTCCTTCAGCAGACAAGCTTTATGGAGATGCTGACTTCATTTTCCAGCAGGACTTGGCACCTGCCCACACTGCCAAAAGTACCAAAACCTGGTTCAATGACCATGGTATTACTGTGCTTGATTGGCCAGCAAACTCGCCTGACCTGAACCCCATAGAGAATCTATGGGGCATTGCCAAGAGAAAGATGAGACATGAGACCAAACAATGCAGAAGAGCTGAAGGCCGCTATTGAAGCATCTTGGTCTTCCATAACACCTCAGCAGTGCCACAGGCTGATAGCATCCATGCCACGCCGCATAGAGGCAGTAATTAATGCAAAAGGGGCCCAAACCAAGTACTGAGTACATATGCATGATTATACTTTTCAGAGGGCCGACATTTCTGTATTTAAAATCCTTTTTTTTTTTATTGATTTCATGTAATATTCTAATTTTCTGAGATTCTGAATTTGGGGTTTTCATAAGCTGTAAGCCATAATCATAAAAATTATATCAAATAAAGGCTTGAAATATCTTACTTTGCTTGTAATGAGTCTATATAATATATTAGTTTCACCTTTTAAGTTGAATTACTGAAATTAATGAACTTTTGCACAATATTCAAATTTTTCGAGTTTCACCTGTATATGTATTTATTTTTTTCCCCACAGGACCAGGCATGGAGCAGAGGTGACATTTACAACAAACGCAAAGAGGCATAGTATAACTCATTTGATTAATTGAACCTGGGGTGTCAGGAAAACCACAAAATTGGCATACTGCGCTATTGGCCAAGCCAACTATTGGGAATGGCAAGCCACCGCAACAGTGTTCATACTTTTCTTGCTTTTCACTTTCAGTGTTTCCCCTAGGATGAAGTTGTAGCAGCAGAGGTGAAGCAAAAAAATTGTGCGCATATTGCGCCCTGCTGTATGTCTGAATATAAAATACAATGTGTCAGCAGCAGTGGTGTTATGTCCATGAGCATGCAATGAACATTAGAATCGCTTAAAATGTCTGTGTTTTCTCGTAGTCTTGGGTGCACATAGTTAATTTGGGGGGGGGGGGGGGGAAATCCGATCAGATTTTTCATGTTGCCTTCTGTGTCTCAATTTACAGCTTTTGACATTTATCTGCAGAAATTAATATATAAAATTGGAAACATGAGAACCACCGCCCTTAATTACCAAGTCTCATTAGTTTAAACTGTTTGTTGACATACATGGCGCACAAGCCACCTGTGTGAGGCCGGGGTGAATTTGCTCGCCAATAGGGCTGCAACTAATTTTTCATTATCGACTAACCTGCTGACTATTTTCACGATTAATCGTTTAGTCTATAAAATGAAAAGAAATTGTGAAAAATGCTCAATTTTACAGAGCCCAGAGTGATATCTTCAGACTGCTTTTGTCCAACCAACAGTCCATAACCCCAAACACTATTTATTCACTATCATAAATTGCGAAAAATATTCCTTAGTAATAGTATTCATTACGTTTTAGAACATGAAACCAGCAATGTTTCACATTCTTGCTTAAATGATTGATTATCAATAGTTGTCAATTAATTTTTCAATAGATTAATTGACTAATCGTTGCAGCTCTACTCACCAATGTGGTGTAACTTTGACTAGCACCCAGTAGCTAGCTTGCTTTGGCCATAAAGCTGTAGTTAGTGGCTCCCTGGGCAATGAGGTGAGATACAGAGATATAATATGGAACCAAATAAATTAATTTATCAAATTAAGTAACTTGCAAAAACATAACAAAATGGCAATACAGCACACCATGCTGTTGAGTGACAAATCACCGCACAGGAATGACTTGACTGCGACAGCCCTAATTGAAACAAGCATAGACTGATTTATTTTATTTCATTTCTTGTGCTCGTTTGACAGGCTTTGGAAAGACGGCTTAATTTGAGCAGTCGCACTGAACCGCAGGATGGCATCCCACTGCAAGTGAAATATCCGGATGGTCCTGTTATAAGGAGGAGATTTCTCCTCATGCAGCCAATTCAGGTACTTGAAAATTGCTTAGATATTGGGGCACTTTTTAACAAGATCAAGAAAAAATTTACAGGAAATCCTAAACTCTAAAGTTTAGGATTCAAATTATATGCCAACACTGTCAATGTTCAAATATTTTTTTCTTATTGATTGCATAAGAACTTTAACAAGGAGATGTTGTCTGGGCTGAGTTAATATTATTTTTCTTTTTTTAAATAGCACCTATTTGACTTTGTCGGCTCAGATGACATGGCAACAGAAGTCTTCTCTATTCAGCAAGCCAGGGCATCACCAATAAGAAGTACAACAACAGGCAGAATAATTGATCATATCACTGAATCCTGCACTGTTTTTGTAACCTGGAATGATGCAATGGACACAGACAGTAATGTAGGAGTCCTTTTTTTTTTTTTTTTTTTTTTTTTATTACTATCAAATTCTAAAATTTTGAATTTAATGGTAATGACTTTACTGAGTTTTTGTCTTTTGTCAGGACTCTCCGCTTCCTGAAGAAGCGACCATCCCTCAAAACATCTCATCTGGGTCCTCTGATACCACTGCTGGCTTCCTGGATTTGAGTCATGTCAAAGACACTGAGTAAGTGGTAGCTTCATACTTCCATTAATTGATCATTTATTTTTCATACAGATTTAATATAATATGGTCATGCAACTGTTTTGGATGTTGCAAGCCCCACCTGAAATGTTTTATCAGCTGCCTTTGCTCATGGTCATAACAACTGGTTATTGTTCTAGACCAGATCTGAAAACCTTACTGACAACTCTAGCATCAAAAGTCTGGATTGGCGAGACACCCAGCAGTAATATGATCAATGTATGCAGAGAAAACATAATGGATGGTGCCATGCGAGCCTTTGCTAGACAGAGTTTCAATCCAGAGGCCAAATTAAGTGTCATATTTATGGATAACTTCATGCAAGCAGAGGGTTCAGTGGATGAAGGTGGCCCTACACGGGAGTTTTTCCGACTGCTTATGATAGCTCTCAAAGATAGCGCCCTATTTACAGGGCCACAGAACAGTAAGAACCTGTCCCTGGACAGCCATGGTTAGTACCCACACATAGCACTTAATCATATTCTAACAAAATTATTGTATTCCTGTCAGATTAAAATTTTAGATTTGAGTTCATCTCTGCAGAATAAGGTGTTTCCACCTGTTATCCACTGCAAAATGTCTGTTCTACATTTCCATTTATGCAGCATTACACAGAGGTCTCTATAGAACCTATGGAGTTATGATGGCTGTGGCACTGGTGCATGGAGGAGTGTTGCCTTCTTTTTTTTCTGACAGGCTCTACCAAAACCTCTGCTCTACACCCACATCACCACCCACTCTCGAAGAGGTAGCAGATCCTGATTTGCAGTGGAAACTCAAAAAGGTATGTCAATTTTGTCCTTCCTTGCTGTTTTTTTCTCTAAACAATTAAAGTATCTTAAAGGCCTGCTTCTACTAATGAATTGCATGTCAAAGATCAGTGAGGCTGGTGATATAACAGAGGCTAGAGCTGCCATTGAGGAAGCTGCAGAGAGCCTGTCCTTGTTGGGGTCCCTGAGGCATATCACCACCATGGAGGGACGGGACCAGTTGGTTCAATCTGCCACAAGTTTCTACGTGGAGGGAAGGACAAAAGAAGCCTTACAACAGTGAGTTGTGTATAGTCCCACATTTTATCTGTAATGGTGGGTACAAATTGTAAATTGCGTATTAACTCCTTAATTATGTTCATGACAGTACCACAGTGCTTGGACCAGATTTGACTTATTTTTTTGAGGAAAATGCTTGGGTGAGCTCACATCAGTATTTATTGCTGGAAAAACAAACCTGCACGGTGCCACATACTGTTTAATAGTGCACTTCTGTTTGATTGGGGCCGATGGTTGACTGTTCACAATTGTTTTGGTTAAATGAAATCAATTATGTGTGACACTCCTGATTCACTATGGCAATTGCTTGATTCTCATCACTTGGGTTTTTTTTTTTTTTTTCTCTTCCCCCTTTCTCAACATGCTTTCGTATAAATCAGTTATGTTCTCGTACGTATACATGGTACCTTGCAGGAAAAACGTACACCTAATAATTTTGGTTCTTTACAGACTTTCTGAAGGATTGAACACACTTGGTCTCCTGGACCTGATGAAAATTCACCCCAGCATCTTCAAGGAGGTGTTTTCTTCATCTGAGAGGCCTCTAAAGGCTACAGACTTAATCTCCCTGTTCCAAGCGACACTGTCCCCTCCTGGAAGCAACCGGTGGCGACTGGAAAAGAGAGTGGAAGGGTACTGGAGAGACTTCCTTGTAGATGTTGAAGGTAAACAAAGCATTCACTCTTTTTGCAGAGAATTGCGCTGCTTTTTAAAAAAAAAATTTAATTTTATTTTTTTTTATTTTATCAGATGTTAATTATTGTATTACCTCGCTATTTCACAGATGGTGTGTTTGAGATCACAATGGAGCAAATTTTGGTGTTTGCCTCTGGAGCCGACCGATTACCTGCTCTTGGTTTTTCCCCTCACCCAACACTGAACTTCATTCACGACACAGGGCGGAAGTACCCTGAAGCTAACACCTGTCTTGTAAATTTGAAACTTCCTATCCATGACACTTACAGACAATTCACCAAATTTATGTGTGACGGCATTATTCAAGCTCCCACTTTTGGTCTGGCTTAAAGTCACTGACAGCTATTTTCATAATGGCTGTTTGCACTTTGATTGTCCTGGCTGCCAACTTTGTTCTCAGGAAAGGATAATGTTAATAAGATGATTGAGGTAATTCTCTACTTGGGTCTGTAGTTGATGACCAGTGTGAAACGTGTTCTAATTCATTCAACAGGGCTTTGTTGAATAATCACACAAAGTAGATGAGGTTTTGTTTCTTGCGTAATCTGAGCAATGCTGTTTGAAAGTGCATCTCAACTAATAAACTGCTACACAGATCAGAGTATTGAAACTTGTTTGTTTTTTTGGGTTGCCACTACTAATGTCCATACTAAATGTCATTTTGAATAGCAAGGTATGTGCAACTTATGCTTTGCAGTCTGCTGATGGCACAGCTCTGTATATTTTAATGTGTGGGCAATAGTTTGGCAGTAGTTGGGGGTGTGCTAAATTGCTGTGTATTGAATGCTGGTATCTGAAAGTTGAAGCAGGGAGGGGCGGAAACGATAGACGAGTGGGATACAAGGAACGACGGTCATGGCTCTTGCAGCTTTTCTAGATCACTGTAAAGCTACATATTCAGAAAGTTCCAGACTTTTCCTTACGGACAATGTTTCCAGTGATGTCCTACGACCAGTACTGATAAGGTAAATATTCTATACTGAACGTTAATTTACGCTCGACTCCAAATGGAAAAAAAATCCACGCTGCTAGCAAGCTAACGGCCAGGTTGTAGGCCTGGTATTGTAGTAAATTTTAGATATTTTTTCACGCGGCTAAGTAAATATTTAATGGATAAATATTTATCACAAATTACGTTTGTAATGTTACATGTTTTAAGTAACATTTCAGCGGACAGCTTTAGGACTGTAACATTAGCAGTTGTAATGTAAAATCGCTAGCACCCAATATCGGTCAAATTAGAGCTAATATAAATCAGTAAATGTGCAAACTAGCCACACGGATATATGATGCTCTTGTACAACCTATAGGTGCTTGTAACAATGTAGCTTCAAGTTATACTTGGTAATGCTCTACTCAGTTAAGATTAGTTTGTCAATGTCCCATTTTGTTTTAATTCCTCAGACTAGAGACCCTTGAGAGGAGCATCAGATGGGTAAGAGGGAGGATTCTCCAGTTGGATGATGCAGATGAACTTCTTCCATTAGTGACCAGTTTTATTCAACTAGTGCATTCAGCTTTTTCGACTCAAGAAGGTATTGACTTTGATTCATACAGTGGGCCATCTCTCTTGTCAGTCAAACTTTATGAATAAGTATATGCAATTCTACATGCTTTCCATTGCAAGGCTTAATGCACACAAAGGAAGAGGAAAACCGTAATGAGACCACCTTGCAGCATACAATAAAAAGATTCATACATAATCCAGAATGATTACAAACATGTAGTTAATGTAATATTGAAGTAGGCTACGTTTTGAGGTTTGGGTTGATGGGGCAGTTGTCCCGCCTAGAGATTATGTCATGCATTATGTAAAGGCTTTCAAGTTTGGAGATGCTTAAAGGTGGACTTGTTTTCAACATGCTTGGTCCACAGCTTGTTGTATGTGTCCTGACTTTAGATGGCTTGACTGACTGATCAGGAGCTAGGTCTGACCAATATGATTGTTAAAGTGCTTGTGATTGTACAGGTGCTTATAAGCTATCCAAAAAAATTGGATTTGAAAGTGTTCAACAAAAAATAACTTGACCTCATAAATACCAAAGTGAAATAAGGTGTGTGAGTGTGTGGTAGTAAAACTAAAACTGCTTGCCTTAACCAATTACACACTGACTTATTCATCTTAATAACTAAAGGACTGCCTTTTTGTAGTTATATTTTACAAACGATTACAAAAATGCTCCCAATATCAAATCAAATCACTTTATTGTCACACTACTGTGTACACGAGTGCAACAGTAGGTGAAAGTCTTGTGTGCAGTTCCGAGCAACATTGCAGTAATGACAGTGACAAGACATAAACCACTTTACAATAACAACATATTTACACAAAACAATTTACATAACAAATGTACACATACTTACACAACAATTTATATAACAAATGTACACAATACACACAATGTAGAATACACATACACTAGATAAGGGTATATATATATATATATATATATATATATATATATATATATATATAATACATACACTAACTGAATTGGGAGACTATATTGACAGAGTGATGATTAATAAAGTGCAGTGCTGATTGTTGATCGTGAGAGATCATGTGTTCAAAAGTCTTATTGCTTGGGGGAAGAAGCTGTCATGTAGTCGGGTGGTGCGGGTCCTGATGCTGCGATACCGCCCGCCTGATGGAAGCAGTGAGAGCAGCCCATGACTCGGGTGGCTGGAGTCTCTGATGATCCTCCGAGCTTTATTCACACACCGTCTGTTATATATATCCTGGAGGGAGGGAAGCTCACCTCCGATGATGTTTCTGGCCGTTCGCACCACCCTTTGCGGTTGTGGGCGGTGCTATTGCCGTACCAGGCGGTGATGCAGCCAGTCAGGATGCTCTCTACGGTGCTGGTGTAGAACCGTGTGAGGATGTGGTGGTTCATTCCAAACTTCCTCAGCCGTCTCAGGAAGAAGAGGCGCTGGTGAGCCTTCTTCGCAACGGCCTCAGTGTGGACGGACCATGTGAGTTCCTCAGTAATGTGGACACCGAGGAACTTGAAGCTGCTGACTCTCTCCACCGTTGCTCCATTAATGGTGATGGGGCTGTGTTCTCTGTCTTTCTTCCTGAAGTCCACCACAAGCTCCTTGGTTTTACTGACGTTGAGGGAGAGGTTGTGCTCCTGACACCAGCGTGTCAGAGTGTGCACCTCCTCTCTGTAGGCTGTTTCATCATTGTCAGTGATCAGACCTACCACCGTCGTATCGTCAGCAAACTTAATGATGGCATTGGAGCTATGTGTCGCCACACAGTCATGTGTGTAAAGGGAATACAGGAGTGGGCTGAGAACACAGCCCTGTGGTGCTCCAGTGTTGAGGGTCAGTGATGATGTTGCTGCCCATTCTAACCACCTGACGTCTGCCTGACAGGAAATCCAGGATCCAGCTGCACAGCGAGCTGTTTAAGCCCAGAGCCTGGAGTTTCTCATCAAGCTTGGAGGGCATTATGGTGTTGAATGCTGAGCTGTAGTCTACAAACAGCATTCTCACATATGTGTTCCTTTTTTCCAGGTGGGAGAGAGCAGTGTGTATTGTAGATGCAATGGCATCATCAGTGGAGCGGTTGTTGCGGTAGGCAAACTGCAATGGGTCCAAAGAGGTGGGCAGAACAGAGCAGATGTGATCTCTGATCAACCTCTCAAAGCATTTGCTGATGATGGGGGTGAGGGCAACAGGACGCCAGTCATTTAAGCAGGTGATTTTTGATTGCTTCGGTACAGGCACAATGGTTGATGTTTTGAAGCATGTGGGGACTACAGACAGGGATAGGGACAAGTTGAAAATGTCCGTAAAAACACCAGCCAGTTGGTTCGCGCATGCTCTGATGACGTGGCCCGGAATGCCGTGGCCCGGAATGCCGTCTGGACCCGCGGCTTTACGAACGTTCACCCATCGGAAGGATCGGGTTACATCCGCAACAGAGACGGAGAGTGAACCATCATCTGTAGTATCGGCCGCGAGTGCTCTCTCCGTGAGGGCGGTGTTATTGTCCTCGAAATGAGCATAAAATGTATTAAGCTCGTCCGGGAGAGAGGCAACGGTGTTCATGGCGGAGTTTTTATTCTGTTTATAGTCCGTGATGATGTTAATTCCCTGCCACATACTTCTGGAGTCAGTGGTGTTGAACTGTTCTTCAATTTTGTGCCTGTACTGGCGTTTGGCTGCACGGATGGAGTTACGGAGGGCATAACTGGCTTGTTTACGCTCCTCCGCGTTCCCGGAATTAAAAGCGGTGGTCCGCGCAATAAGTGCCGCGCGAACATCGCCGTTAAACCAGGGTTTCTGGTTGGGGTAGATCCGTATATTTTTTGTCGGAACAACGTCCTCTACGCACTTCCTGATGAAACACGTTACGCTATCAGCGTAAACCTCGACGTCGTCATCGGAGGCAGACCGGAACATCTCCCAGTCCGCGTGATCAAAACAGTCCTGTAGCGCAGAGTCTGATTGGTCCGACCAGCACTGGATCATTCTAATGGTGGGTGATTCCCGTTTCAGTTTCTGCCTGTAAGCGGGCAGAAGCAGAACGGAGGAGTGGTCGGATTTGCCAAATGGTGGGCGGGGGAGGGATTTGTAGCCATCCCGGAAAGGAGAATAGCAATGATCCAAAACCCGGTCCCCTCGTGTGTTAAAGCTGATGTGTTGGTGGTATTTTGGTGCTTTTGCTTTGAAGTTGGCTTTGTTGAAGTCCCCGGCAACAATGAACGCGGCCTCAGGGTGCGCGGTTTCCTGCTCACTTATACTGCCATACAGTTCCCTGAGTGCCCGGTCTGTGTCGGCTTGTGGGGGGATGTACACAGCAGTGATAATGACCGCTGTGAATTCCCTCGGTAGCCAGAATGGTCGACACAGAAGCATGAGAAATTCCAGATCAGGAGAGCAGAAAGACAATAAAATGTACATTCCTCTGATCGCACCATGATTTGTTGATCATAAAACATACACCTCCACCTCTGCTTTTACCTGAGAGGTCTTTCGCTCTGTCCGCTCGGTGCACGGAGAACCCCGCGGGTTCGATGGCCGAGTCTGGAATCTCCGCGGACAACCAGGTTTCCGTAAGACAGATAACACGGCAATCTCTCGTCTCTCGTTGGAAAGAGATCCGCGCTCTCAGCTCGCAGAGCTTGTTGTCCAGAGACTGAACATTTGCCAGTAGTATACTGGGTAGCGGGGGGCGATTTGCGCGACGTCTTACTCTGATGAGAACGCCGGCTCTTTTTCCCCTTTTCCGTCTGCGTTTCCGCGGCCGGGCAGCCCAAACAAAGGGCTCCGCTGGTGTGTTTGTAAACCGCGGGTCGGCGTTGAGGAATGTGAAGTCCGGTTTTTGGTGTGTGATTGCCGAACCAATGTCCAAAAGCGTTTGTCTGACGTACACAATAAGGCAGACAACATCAAAGACAAAAAAACACAAAACTGTAAACAAAAACAATAAACTGCAGTGTTTTGACGGAGCCCGCGACGCAGCAGCCATACTCGGCGCCATCTTGGGTTAGATTTTGGCCAATATTTTTTCAATATTGGCCAGGGGGTCATTACATGCCATGTTTTTGATAGTCTCTTGTAATGTGTGAGCCACAGGCAGTACTTCATCACAGGCTGATATAAATCCTGACTGTCACCATAATTGCCAGACTCTAACATCTTCCATAACCATTTCTAATCTAAACATTGGTGGGGTGCAGTGTACAGCCTGGACGGCTACACTGTTGTAGAGGTTGATTTCAGTGATAAAGTAAGATGGCTGGTCGTATCAAACCATTCGAGGGTAAGAATACCAGGGTAAGCCAATCCGGCAGCCAGCTCACCTGTGGAAAACCCTCTGGGAACAAAGTTGGCTGGCATCATCCCTCAATAGTTAATCTGTGTACATGATATGCAAGTTTATTTGCACCTTTAGTAGCAAATGATTAATTTGCTCTACCGATAGGTTTGCAGCTGTGGTAACTATTACTTCATTCCTATGTTTAGACAGTAATTGTGTTTTAAAGGTAAAGTGTATATAAAAGGCTAAAAACACCAGGGTAATACACCACCATCAACATCTCTTTATAAAAAAGGAATATCCCTGCACCTCCACAACTTCACCTGTATGAGTGTAATAAAATATAGCCCTAATCATGAGAGAATGCTCAATCCTGTCTGCTGTCGATTTTTAAATTAGTCTTAAAATATATGGATGGTCTTAATTTGATATTTGGAATAGTGGCTGACAGGCATGCATATTAGTTCATATCTTGTCATGTATTAGAGACCTCCGGGTATCAAGCCACATTGGTCCAGACAGGTGATTTTGGACGATCCAGCTACCTAATCAGTGAAGAACACCTGAGATTCCTGCTTTCATGTGGATTTGCAACTACTCAAATTGCTGAAATCCTGGATGTGTCAGTCAGTACAGTTAAACTAAGATTGAGGTATGAACAACAATTACAAGGCATACACACAATATATTTTCCTCAAATTGCAAGGCTAATGTTTAAATAATTTGATTCAAAATATTTTGTCAATTTATTCACTAGATTTTTATTTTCTATATTACTATGTTCAGGAAATGGGTAGACATTTTAAGCTGGCAGTGGGTGTCTGTAGGTCAAAGTAAAGTGGAATAATCTAAAGTTCAATATTATAATGCATATAGGTCAGACATTACATTTGGGTGACACACTTGGTCATTCTGAGCATGAAAACCAATGGCCATATTCTTGACATTCAAAACCAATACTTCGGCTTAGTTTATTATTGAGGATAACACAACATTTTAAACATGTGTTTTTTTTGGGGGGGGGGGTTTCAAGGTGGTTATTACTGAAGCTGCTATTATTGATGCTGATATCTTTATCATAAGTTTGTGTAACATGGTCGCCTTCATTAAAATGCAAATACACTTGGATTGAAATGGAGTTCTTTTCTCTCCTAGGCGGTTCAACTTGTCCTACCTGATGAGGTATGCACGTCTTTCTAATGCTGAACTTGATGAAGTGGTCCGGCAGTTGGTTGGAGAAAATGAAGAGATTGGAGCAAATGCTGTTTTTGCCAGACTAGCTGCTATGGGTGTTCGAGTGCAGAGAACAAGAGTGAGAGAGAGTTTGATTCGAGTGAATCCAGCTGGAGCCTCACACAGAGCATTGTCTCACCGTCTGCACCGGAGAACCTACAATGTTGCAGGACCCAACTCGCTGTGGCACATAGATGGGAACCACAAGCTCATCAGGTATATGCAGATGATAAATTGGTTACAGTGAGACTAAACACTCAAGTAACAATAATTTACAGGGCTTTACAGTGCAAGGATTTCACTCGCTTATGAGTGAATATTCTGCATGCTAATGATTTGTTTTTTGCTGTACTGGTGTGCATGACTTGTGGATCTGATTAACTATGATGACATCAGAATAAACAAGCACAGATCCTGCACAGATGCATGTTATGACACGTTAATATTCAGGTTTTTTTGTAAAGTTTTTCCTAGACTATTGAACTGTCAACAGGTCTTCATAAATTGATGCGTCCTTTTGTTACTTTGAGATGTTTTCTGTGTCTGTTTTGTATTATATTATATTTGATTCACTGATGTTACATTAGTGTTTCCCATACATTGATATTGTGGCGGACCGCACAGAAGATAGTGAATCAATTCGAAGTTGAATGGTTAACGTTAGTATCATGAACACGGCTGCACAAATCTGTCCAAAACAGTGCTGTCAATTTATGAGACCCACCTTCAAGTAAGTTATTAGTAAGCATGTACGGAGCCTAGTTAATAAGGATAGTTATGTTAGGAATAGCCTACAGCTGGGTGACCGAGGTTAGTACACTGTACATAGCTACTAGTCAATATCGACTGCTACCAACCCCCGGCCAGCGTGGCACAGTTACGCTGTCATTCTGTGGAAAACACTGCATTATGTACAAAATTGTACTGACTGCACCCCTATATTTTTGGCAGGTTTAAGCATAGTACCCTGAATTTAATGTAATCTTAACACGGAATACAAATAACAGCTTCTTGTTTCATTTTTAGATGGAGAATAGTGATCCATGGTGGAATCTGTGGCTTTAGCAGGCTGGTTGTGTTTTTGCAGGCTTCAGATAATAACAGAAGTAGCACAGTGTTTGACCAGTTTGTTCAAGCCACTGCTAGGTATGGGGTACCATCTCGAATAAGGTGTGACCATGGGGATGAAAACAATGCTGTTTGCTTGTTCATGAACATTTACCGTGGATTAGAAAGAGGAAGTGCCATCAGGGGCAGAAGTGTCCATAACCAGCGGATTGAGAGGCTTTGGGGAGATCTCTGGAGAGGTATGACTAATGTGTACCACCAGCTTTTCACCTTCCTGTAAAATGATAGAATCATTGACTGTACCAATGAGCTGCACTTGTGGGCACTGCATTATGTTTACCTGCCACGGATTAACCGGGATCTGGAAGTCTTCAGGGAACAATGGAACAACCATGGCTTGCGCACTGTTGGCCACCACACACCATACCAGATATTTGTCCAAGGATGTCTTCAGAGGCTAACACAACCACTCACAGCCATGACAGAGATTTTTGGATCCAACACTGCTCAAGGTGCTGCTGCAGTTCCTGCTCTGAATTGGCAAGAAAGAGTAACAGTTCCTGCTAACCAATTCAGTCCAAGACATGCACAGATGCAACAACTCCAGGATGTGGACACTCTGGCTGGACCGATTGGTAGTCTAGTCATAGATACACTCCAAAGTGTAATTGACATTTTGGAACAGTAATTTTTTTTTGTCCGTGCCTCCTATATTGTTTCTTTGTATTTCTCTCCCGCCGGAGGGACCAGTTAGTCTCCATGTCAGCTAGAGGAGATACCGGTCCAAAAGGCAACAGTAGACCAAACAGCACGCCTGCTGTGGAGGGGTGAGTAATTGACCAGTTCAGCGTCAGTCTTTACCATCCTCTTGGCTCTATTCTCTGCCTCGCATACTCCCATTTATAATAACTATGGCATTTATCCTCTTACAATCCTAACCGTTCTTATTTTTGGTGATGACATCAACAGTTGTATATTTCTCTCTTTGCCAACTCTGGATTCCCTGGCTTACCTCCCCTCAAGGGAAGATAATATAATAATAGCTTCACAGTGTAGGGTCTAATGTCCTTGTAAGCATTATTTCAAATTAACTTGTGGCGTCTGTCTCTCTCAGGGCGGTATCCTGCACTCTAATCCAGGGGATAATGAATCCCCAGGGGATAATGAATCCCCTGGGGAAAGGGAGGGTTAGATGCCGTGATAACACAGGTAAACCAAACTTTCCAGCAAGTAGGGAAACAACAGATTTTTATTAACGGAAACACTCTGACCTACACTGTACGTTTACTGCCACACTGACAACTTATTTTCCTCTGCTCCCCTTGCTTTCAGTCATTTGCTGCTGCCTGTCACGTAGGTGTCCTTTGAAGAATGAGGAGAGGGAGCTAGCCAACTGTTGAATGTTACCATGCTCACAAAGTGAAAATCATTAGTTGCTTTTATGTACAGCCTGTTAGTTGCACATTGATAATCGTGTGAAATTTTTGTAGCAGCGGTCATAATTCAGAATCGCCGACATACCGAATAGGGGGAACACTGGTTTATGTTATGTGCACTCCACCAACTGTCTGGCACTGCACTGCCGCACTTCCAAGTTCCGCCTCTTTTGTTCTGTCGACATCAAGTTACCAATTAACATTTAGGAAATCGATTTGTGAATCGATTCAGAATCATCCACTTCCGCATCATAATGCATCCACGTATCGATTTATTTACTTTTTTTTTCTCCCCACTACTAACCACAGGGGTATTGATAAACATTTATTTTCTCCTGTAGACTGCTGTATGGAATGTCCAGTGAACAGAGAACTTTGCAGTGGGAGAGCCAGTCAGACAGCTACCCTGTAACCACTTCTTTCATTCAGAATGTATATGGCTGGAAATGGTGAGTCCTAACAGAGTTGAGCTTTTGTAAAATAAACTCACAAAACAGATCCTTAATGACATGTAATATATTATGATATTCACAGTGCTCATTCAGGTATTGGGACCTAAAGGAATTTAGAACATGCTTTGGCTACCTGATATAAACATTTATGTGGGCTCGACTCAAAATAAACATTTCCTATTGTTTATTGTAATGAAGGAACAGTGTTGCCCAGTGCAAATATGTGGCTAATGTGTTCTTAATAGTTTTTGGAGAGGAATTGAGGTTAATGGCACAGAACAATAAGCTCTTATATAGAATTTTGCCAGCTTTACCTTTAGAATTGCCTTAAAGGAATGTCAAAGTACAATCAACTATACATTATTAGATGCTAAATGCAGAATTAGTTCACCCATGCTGAAGTTGCCCTACTATACTAGTCATTTAACATTAGCCGTGGGGGATTTTGCTGAGGTACATTTGACTTGCCAGGCAATGGTCAAAGAACAGCCTGAGCATCGTGTGAAATGGGACTAAAATGAGTCCACTTGTTCTCTCTTGTGAGAGAACTACCCAAAGCTAATGTAATCTATATTCTGTTCTATAGCCACACAGCATGTCCAGTGTGTAGGAAGAGTTTAAACTGAGAAGGCAGCAGCAGCCAGACCCCACAGAGTATCCACCCTCTCCATGGATGCCGCAAACAGGAGAGATCGTCCTTCTGCGACACCTACCTGTCTCATCCCTCGGTTCTCCTCTCCTACAAACACGTGCTTGTCACATTCTCTTTGCTATCTGTTGCAGTCATAATCATCTCAGTCTGATTTCTTTGTATTTGTTTAATTTAATGCCTTTCTGCACCATGTAAACCGTTACCTGTACAGATGTCCTAACAGTCGGTTGAGTTCAAGCCCATGTCTTTACTTTCACCTCTCAAGCAACTCCATCTTTCTTGAAATGCACTGCTGCAATACTCTATTGTGGGGAAATGCCAGACTTTATATCATACCATGTCCTCTCTACACATCAGAAAATTAGCTAAATCCTACAACTGAGCCCTCTCTGCATGTGGGATAGCTGTAGGAGTTACTTTCACTCTTGGCATTTACAGGGTCTGGACCAAACAATATAGCCCTGCAATAAATTTTGTTTATGAAGAATATAATGATATATATATTTTTTTTGTCAGGAAGATCTTGATTGATCTCTGGTTATTTATTCTGGTGGTGTTTTATTGGATTGCATTATAAACCCATGGGCCAATGACTGGGTGATGGGCAATTGATGGTGTATCTTCAAAATGTTATGTTTACAAAATAAAGACCTTTCACATGATTGTCTATCTCTATGGGGGTTTATGTAGAGTCAGATGCTGATTGAAATGTAGCCATTTCATTAACAGAAAAGGTTAAGTAGGCAGCTTCAGCGGTGTTCACTCTGTGCTTTATGATATATCAATTAAGACTTAGTCGATCTTAAATTGTTAACAGGGTTTCCCACCCCAAGCACCTGGTAAAAATCGGGACATTGTCATTATTTGACCATTTCATCAGGATTTAAGGGTATAGTATAGTCTAGTATGCCCCCTGCTGGTCATAACCTACATTCAGTAAAAATGTTCAAAAAGTAAAGTTTCATGTTTTCCAAATACATGTTTATTAAAATGGTCTGTATCCTAAACCAACATTTAGTGAGTACCGCTGTTGTAACTTTGCAGCCACACAATTGTTCATTGTAATGATATAAAACTAAAGTTGATGAATGTGTAAAAAGCATGAATTCCCTCTGTTGTGTTTGTTTACCAAAATAGGCAGTAAAGGAACAAATTGAGACAATTAATCTTGATGAAAATAAGGTATTTTAAGTCTTAAAACTGCAAACCAAATATAAGTGTTATAGGCTACACACAAAAGGAAGAAAAGGAAGAGAAATTAGAGGATCCTTAGCATGTTTAATAGTGGCAGGCAAACCCCCCAGGCTTCCAGAAATGGTTTAACCCGACTTCTCAGCAGCCAATGGGAAAGTACAACCCTCACCCGTTCAAACTGGACAAGTGGCCAAATGGCTCAGAATCACATGAAATCAACGTGTTAACAACACATTGACAACACGTAGACAACACGTTGACAACGCGTGAAAAATTAACACGTAGACAACGTTAACAATGTGCAAACAACGTGTTGTTTACGCGTTGTCTACGTGTAAGAAGTCACGTATTTGTGAACTGGATGGCGTTCCATACCTCACGGAGCGCGTGCTGTCAGAGACAACGCAGATGAAACATCATTCTCGGAAGTATTGATACTTTAGGATCGATCCGCCCCCATCCCTTCTTTCTTTAGATATATGTTTCATGTTTGTGTGATAAGTATTCGCGGAGTTTCACTTGATTTTTCTGATGTGTATCAGACAGATGATCGCTAAGACAGATTCGGCGCACCCGGTTTATATTCGTTATTTTACAAGAGCTCAAGGTTTTGTTGTTATTGTAAGTGTACACAAATAAAATTAGACCTTTTATAGTTTGTAATGATCTCTTCTATGTATCTGAATTGGCAAAAATGACGCAGTATTTTGTTTAAGTTTTTTCCGCTGTTTCGAAAAATGCATCTAATAGGACATCACAGCGCCAGTGTTGACCCCCGTAATAATGCCAGAATTCAATATTCCCGATTTCAAACTGCTCGAAAATATTTATTTGAGTTGTTTTGTCATTTGTTGAGTTGAATAGTGTAAAATCGCATGAATATTCAAACTGGGAAGCAGTAAAACACATCTCACTGACCTTTGTGCAGTAACTCTCATCGGGGCTCGTGCGTTAGACGCGACGCGTCTCGCTGTTTCACGTAAACTGCTCGAAAAAATTTATTTGAGTTGTTTTGCCATTTGTTGAGATGAATAGTATAAAATCGCGTGAATGTTCCAAATGTCAAGCATTAAACACACAATTGACACCTTTGTGCAGACACAGGCTAAATCCATCTGGCTTGGAGCTCCACCCACTAGTAGACAGAATTGCTCCATTAGAGAGATTTCTCCAGTAAAAGTGCATTTGGTAGACAGAGTTACACCAGCAGAGGGAGCCTCTTTGCTCAGCCAATGTAAGTGAATGGGATTTTACTTGTAGACCGTATTAATCCAGTAGAGGGGGCATTTTTGTTCAGCCATTGTAAATCAATGGGATTTTTTACATTTTTGATCATCATTTATGTAAAAAGCACAAGTCGCATCAGGTAAAAAAAAGACATACCAGCAAACTTCAGAACAGTCCCCAGGTCTGTGGCAAGTTGGGTACTTATAGCATTAAAGCTCTTGGAGGTAAGGTTGTTGAAATTTTAGTAAGTAAAATAGTATTAATAATAATAATAATAATAATAATAATAAATGTATGTAACATAACAATATGTTGGCTTTCTCAAGCCAACATAGTTATGTCATCTTGAAGCATGTTAGGTTTGAAAAACCATCAATCAAAATTACATTTGGTTTATTGACACTAATATATTGAGGCAATGTGGTCATTTACATAAACACGCACCTTTCAGCCATTTTGTATTGTATTCATTTTTGCTAAGTAACAAATTGAAAGACATCAATTCTACACATGGGTACCAAATGTCAAGTCAATTGGATCTACGGTTCAAGAGAAGAAGACTTTTGAATGTTTCCCCAAATTTTCACTGTACAGGACAATCCATCACGCAGAACCTTATGGGTCCTTGAGGCTTTTTTGTTCCCAATGAGAAATGAGGCAAGTATACCAAGTTTTAGAATATTTGGAAAATTGGGGTGAAAGTGCCATCATTTTGAAAATGTGACATTTGGGCGTGGCCTGTAGCGAACCGCTAAGGGCGAATGTCGGCAATTCTTTGCACAGTACTTCAAAGGGATGTTATCTTGAAGCATGTCAGGTTTAAAATCCCTCAGTCAAAATTACATTTGATTTATTGACATATATATTGATTAAATGTGGACATTTACATAAACACGCCCCTTTCAGCCATTTTTAATCGTACCTTATGGGTCCTTGAGGCTTTTTTGTTCCCAATGAGAAATGAGGCAAGTATACTAAGTTTTAGAATATTTCGAAAATTGTGGTGAAAATGCCATCATTTTGAAAATGTGACATTTGGGCGTGGCCTGTAGCGAACCGCTAAGGGCGAATGTGGGCAATTCTTTGCACAGTACTTCAAAGGGATGTTATCTTGAAGCATGTTAGGTTTGAAAAAACCTCAGTAAAAATTACATTTGATATATTGACATATATATTGATTAAATGTGGACATTTACATAAACACGCCCCTTTCAGCCATTTTATACCGTATTCATTTTTGCTAAGTAACGTTTTCAAAGACATCAATTCTACACATGCGTACCAAATGTCAAGTATATTGGAGCTACGGTTCAGGAGAAGAAGAGTTTTGTAGGTTTTCGCAAATTTTCACTGTACAGGAAAATCCATTATGGCGGAAGTTATGGGTCCTTGAGGCTTTTTTGTTCCCCATGAGAAATGAGGCATGTACACCAGGTTTGAGAATAACTGGACTAATGGCTTGGAAATGCCATGACTTTGAAAATGTTTTATTGGGGCGTGGCCTGTAGCGCCACCTATGGGCGAATGTGGGCCATTCTTGGTTTGGGGGTACCCGTTGGCATGGAGTATCAATGTGCCAATTTAGAAAATTTTTGACCACTGACTTTTTGAGATATTGGGGCTCAAGGAGAATAATAATAATAAATATAGCTGCAAGCAGCAATGCGATTCCTCCTCATAATGGCAAGTCATTTAAAATTGATCAGTTGAGGGTTGGGGTTAAACCCTCCCAATGAAGAAATCCAGAAAACATGTCTTTCTGTCTGAATCCTAAACTAAACATTTTCAGTGTACAGGAAAATCCATGATGCCGGACCTTATGGATCCTGGAGGCATTTTAGTTTACAATGAGAAATTAGTTATGTACATTAAGTTTCAGATGAACTGAAAAAATGGGGTGGAAATGCCATCACTTTGAATATGGGACATTAAGGCATAATCTGTAGTGCCCCCTAATGGCGAATATGAGCAATTCTTGGTTTGTGGTTTCCTGTTGGCCTGCAGTATCAATGTACCAAATTAGAAAATTTTTGACCAGAAAATGGGAATTTTGGACATGGCCCATAGCGCCCCCTAAGGGTGAATGTCGGCCAATCTTGGTTTGTGGGTTCCTGTTGGCCTGTAGTATCAATGCACAAAATTTGAAAATGTTTGACCAGAAAATAGGACATTAAGTCATAGCCTGTAGCACCCCCTAATGATGAATATGGGCAATTCTTGGTTTGTGTGTTCCTGTTGGCCTGTAGTATCAATGTACCAAATTAGAAAGTTTTTGACAAAAAAATGTTCAATTTGGGCATGGCCTTTAGCGCCCCCTAAGGGCGAATGTGAGCCATTCTTGGTTTGTGGATTTCTGTTGGCCTGTAGTGTCAATATACCAAATTAGAACATTTTTGACCATAAAATGGGAATTTTGGGCATAGCCTGTAGCGCCCCCTAATGGCGAATATGGGCAATTCTTGGTTTGTGGGTTCCTGTTGGCCTGTAGTATCAATGTACCAAATTAGAACATTTTTGACCAGCAAATGGGAATTTAGGGCGTGGCCTGTAGCGCCCCCTAAGGGCGAATGTGGGCCATTCTTGGTTTGTGGATTCCTGTTGGCCTGTAGTATCAATATACCAAATTAGAACATTTTTGACCAGAAAATGGGAATTTTGGGCATGGCCTGTAGCGCCCCCTAAGAGAGAATGTGGGATATTCTTGGTTTGGGGGTACCCGTTGGCATGGAGTATCAATGTGCCAATTTAGAAAATTTTTGACCAATGACTTTTTGAGATATTGGGGCTCAAGTCACCTATAATATCACTTCAGAAGGCATGGATTAAACCACTGGAGTGGTATGGATTACTTTTAAGCTGCATTTATGTGATTTTTGTAGCTTCTGAGTTCTGATCACCATTCAAGTGCATTGAAAGGTCCAACAGGGTTGAGATATTCTTCTAAAAAGCTTAATTTGTGTTCACCAGAAGAAAGAAAATAATACACATCTGGGATGGAATGAGGGTAAGTAAATGATGAGAGAAATTTATTTTGGGGATAAATACCATTTGTACTTTTTATTTACTTGGAATGTCAATGTTCAGGACGAAAGCTCAATTGTTACTGTCTCTTTAAGGCACTGTGCTGTGCATTCAAGGCACAGTTTGTGCAGTTTGTTTCATTGAGTTTAATCTTTTGAGAACTGTGAAGTCTCATTATTTATTGCGTGAATGTTCAAACAGGGAAGTGTTAAAAACACATTCAACAGACAAACCTTCGTGAAGATGCGAGTAAAAATGAGATCGCCTCACGGAGCGCGTGCTGTACGTCAGACACAACGCAGATGAAACATCATTCTCGGAAGTGTTGATACTAGATTCCCGATTTCTTCATCAGCTGTTTACGTTCACTTGAGACAAAACATACTCCACAATATATCATAAAGTTTGACGTTTTGTTGTATGAAATTGTCCGTTCAAACGCAAAAAGAAGTGAAAGCGATCTCGCATCGGGGTGCGTGCGTTAGACGCGACTCACTGTTTAACACAAACTGCGCAAAAACATTTATTTGAGTTGTTTTGCCATTTGTTGAGTTGAATAGTGTAAAATCGCTTGAATATTCAAACTGGAAAGTGTTAAAAACACATCAGACAAACCTTTGTGAAGATGCGAGTAAAAATGAGATCGCGTCAATATCGCGTGCTGTCAGAGAAAACGCAGATGAAACATAATTCTCGGAAGTATTGATACTTTAGGATCGATCCGTCCATCCCTTCTTTCTTTAGACGTATATGTTTCATGTTTGTGTAATAAGTGTTCGCGGAGTTTCACTTGATTTTTCTGACGTGTATCAGACAGATGATCGCTAAGACAGATTCGGCGCACTCGGTTTATTTTCGTTATTTTACAAAAGCTCAAGGTTTTGTTGTTATTGTAAGTGTACACAAATAAAAGTAGACCTTTTATAGTTTGTAATGATCTCTTCCATGTATCTGAATTGGCAAAAATGGCGCAGTATTTTGTTTAAGTTTTTTCCGCTGTATAGAGAAATACATCAAAAAGGACGTCACAGCGCCATTGTTGACCCCCGTAATAATGCCAGAATTCAATAATGATTCCCGATTTCAAACTGCTCGAAAAGATTTATTTGAGTTGTTTTAGTTAGAGCTGAATAGTGTAAAATCGCTTGAATATTCAAACTGGGAAGCAGTAAAACACATCTCACTGACCTTTGTGCAGTAACTCTCATCGGGGCTCGTGCGTTAGACGCGACGCATCTCGCCGTTTCACGTAAACTGCTCAAACATTTCTTTGAGTTGTTTTGCCATTTGTTGAGATGAATAGTTCCAGATGATGAGCAATATGAGCAATTCTTGGTTTGTGGTTTCCTGTTGGCCTGCAGTATCAATGTACCAAATTAGAAAATTTTTGACCAGAAAATGGGAATTTTGGACATGGCCCATAGCGCCCCCTAAGGGTGAATGTCGGCCAATCTTGGTTTGTGGGTTCCTGTTGGCCTGTAGTATCAATGCACAAAATTTGAAAATGTTTGACCAGAAAATAGGACATTAAGTCATAGCCTGTAGCACCCTGTTGGGGATTGCCCCACTGAAAACTGGTGGATTATATTATTGACCGCTGCAGAACTCTGGTCAGGGAGTCGGAGTCATCAGATAGAGTTTAGTAGTTTATTGCACAAGAGTGACCACATTGTACTTGGTAGTTTTTTGTCACAAACTTTCTCTTGCACATAAACACTGCACATGACTGCGTGCACGCGATATGATCGCTCCACTCCAGTGCCTTAGTGAATAGGTAATTTCACTGAGTCCGTACATGCTGAGAACGCTGCACTACGTTATTTGCGTACAAAGCAACTTAAAATGTCCCACACATATCCAACTTAGTATTTAAAGGGAGAGAATTCTCAACAGCCGCCCCCACAATTGAGCAGCAAATGGGTAATCTCGGGAATTCTCTAACTGTCTGTGGTGTCACCTTCTAAAGCAGGCAACGGTATCAAGCGCGCAACTGGTCTAATGTAAGCTTTACCGTCAATGACAACTTCAACAGTTCGCACACATCCATCACTGCTGGCCAATGTCTTCCGAACTCTGCCTATGGGCCACTGAGCTCTTAGGAGTTGCGGATCCACAATCAGTACAACAGAGTCGACCTCCAGGTTTTCTGAAGCTTTATGCCACTTCTGCCTGGTCTGAAGCATAGGCAGGTAGTTTCTGGTGAACTGTATCCAGAATTGGTCCACCATGTTTTGACAATGACGCCACCTCCGTCGCCCCATGTCTCCTGGAGCATACGCCACCTGGGGGAGAGATGCATCCCGCCGCCCCATAAGGAGAAGGTTAGGAGTAATTGGATCGATGTCGGCGACATCTGTTGAGGCGTATCCCAGAGGGTTTGAATTAAGAATTCCCTCCACTTCCACTAGGATTGTGGACAGAACATCCTCTGTGACTGCTTGGTTACCAACGGCTACCTGGAGAGCATTTTTTATTGAGCGGACCTCACGCTCCCATATCCCGCCGAAATGAGGAGCGCTGGGCGGGTTAAGCTTGAAGTCAATTTGGTGGTCTGCAAGATGGATTTGGAGTTCTGACTCCATACTAAAGAAGGCTTCCCGTAGCTCTCTTTCTGCCCCGCGGAAGTTGGTGCCACAATCGGAACGGATCTCATGGGGTTGACCTCTTCTGGCTATGAGCCGGCGGAGTGCAAGAAGGAAGGCATCAACATCCATCGAATTAAGAAGCTCGATGTGAACTGCCCTGGTTGTGAGACATTTGAAGATCAGGCCCCAGCGTTTCTCATTCCGCCTTCCTATTTTGACCAGGTATGGGCCAAAGCAGTCAACACCCGTTGAATAAAAGGGTGGACAGAGCAGACGTAGGCGTTCTGGTGGCAAATCTGCCATTTGAGGTACCTTTGGCTGCGCTCTCCAGCGCTGACAGGGCTGACAATGGAGTTGATGGTGCTTGATAGCCTGGCGTCCTCTGAGAATCCAGTACTGCCTCCGTATCTCAGCGTAGACTCTCTCAGCTCCCGGATGTAACAGACGCTCGTCAAATTCTTGAATAAGGAGCTTTGTTACTGCGTGTCTTGGGTCCAGTTCAATGGGATGGATTTGTTCTGTGTCTGAGTTTGCCAGCCTTCTTAGACGGCCCCCAACTCGTATCATGTTGGTCAGGGGGTCCCACTCTGGAGCGAGGTTGACTAATCGACTGTGCACAGGAATCAATTTTTGTGCTCTAAGGGCAGCTACCTCTTCCGGGAAGCTCTGAGCTTGACATGCCCTCAGCAGGACAGCTTCCGCCTCTCTGTTAGTCATTATTTCACTGTTTGATGCGGCCGCCCCATGACAGGCTCGTAGAGTTGCCCCCACTAACTCTCGCCAGGTCTTGAATTGCGTAACATCAGGGAGGTTGGACTTTGTTTCAACTGCCACTACGGAGTAGCAGGTTAGGCCTTTCAATTTGGAAACTACTTCTGACTGTGTAACTTCAGGTCTTTTAGGCCAGTGCTCTGGGCTCTGTTTCAAGAATGGAGGCCCTTGACTCCATCGACTGGGCTCGACCAAACTTTGGAGGGTTTTGTCTCTCGTAAGGTCATCAGCTGGGTTGTCAGTGGAGATGAAGAAACACTGCTGCACTGGTTCTCGGCCAGTAGTACTCATTTCTGGCCCTTGGAGTGCCCAGCCGAGAGCTGTACGAACTGCCACGGGTCCCCCTTTGCTGCCTTGACGAATAGGCTCTTCAGCAGTAATAAGGTGAACTTGGTCTGAACCTATGAGCACCAACGGACGTACCTTGTGAAATGGCTTTAGTGGAACTCCTCTTAGATGTGCATACCGTCTCTGAAGAGACTGAACTGGGTATGACTGTTCCACCAGGTCAATGCCAGAAGCGGTGAATGCTCCAAACACTTGATAACGTTTCTCTGGTTTACCTCTTGGAGAGATATCGAAGGTGACTTTTGAGCCATTGAGGTGAGTGGTGTCTGGACGGACTGTACGAAGTGCTAGAGTCTCAGGTTCACCTTTAAGCTGAAGCTGCTGGACAGCAGTAGGTAGGATCATGGTGCGCTGTGCTCCATCATCTAATATAGCATAAGTCTCTATTGTCTTTGATTTGTGGTGCAGCAGCACAGGCACCACTTTCAGAAGGACTCTGCCAGATGCAATGGATGGCAAGAGGTAGATGCGGCTCTCCGAGGTAGCTGATGATGTATCGATCGCACGACTTCGGGCCACACCATGAAGCACTTGAAGGTGAATACCACCACAGTCACTGCAGGGTTTCTTCAGATTACAGGTCTCATGCGCATGGGAACGGGCACATTTCCAGCAGCGCTTCCCCTCTGAAATCCACTTACAAAGATTAGACACTGACTGTTCTTTAATACTACTGCATCGAGTGATGTAGTGGTCTTTACTGCCACAGTAAAGGCAGTTGACTTTGAGGGGGGTCTTCTTCCAAGACACCTTAGAACTGGGGGATGCTGTATCCTCAGTGGGTGCTGCACCATGATACAAGGCTGTACTTTGGCTTTTTGGTTTAGCAGCACTCTTCTCCTTTGAACCGCCTGGATCTCTTTCATACTGGTAGCGTTGCACTAACCTACTAGACAATCTCTGTTGCTGAGCTTTGACGTCAAGCCACCCTGCGAAGTCTTGTAGGTTGTACGGGTTAATACTGGGGGAATTGAGCTTCCCTTGTAGCTGAAGAAACTCTATGAAACCATCCCGCAAGTACTTCGGCAGCTTACTAAGCAAACGATCCACACGCGAGCAGCAGTTCAACTCCATCCCTCTGGGTCCCTCCAAAGATAACAGCATACTCACTAAGAGGTGGACACGGAGAGCGAAACTCTGAAAACTGCGTGCATCATTTGCTTTTACCTCTGGTGCTGTGAGGATTGCTGCTATTTCGCTTTGCGCCAGCTGATGGGGTTGGCCATATTGTAACTGAAGAGCTTGCATAGCTGCAGAGTACGGGTAGGGATGATGGCGGCAGGACTGGCCAATCATTTGTGCCTCAGGCAATTTAAGGTGTTCCAGCAAGATGTGATACTTGTATTTTTCATCTAGCTCTGCATGAGGTTCCAGAAGATTGTTCAATGCTAACTTCAGGTTAGCGAATTCCCTTTCGTTGTCATTCACAAAATCAGGAATCTTTGGCTGGGGGGCAGCATGCAAAGGGCGGTGAGGCACCAAGTATTCTGATCGCCTCAGTGGCTGGCTCAATGGCTGTAGAGAAGTGTCTCCGAGAGCAGGAATGTTCAAGGTCGGAACTGAAGCACTGTGCAGGGTTTGAGGCACTGATGCTACTGGATGCATTGTAGTATAGTGAGGAACTGAAAAACTGTGTGCAGGTGGAGCCGCGACAGGTTGTCGCGTAGAGGGTGCCACTGTTGTATAGATGTAAGGCACACTGGGATGCTGGTACAATGGCGTGGGAGCTACTATCTGTGGCTGCACCCGAGGCTGAAAGGCAGTTCCGGCATCGTCATAAGGGCAAAACTGTGTATTAAGCAGTAGTGGCACAGTATCTGCTCTTGTGTCATGCTGGTGTTGGCGCACGGCGGCTGGTAACGTACCAGACGAAATTGGTGAGTACAAAGGGAGTGAAGTGACTGGCTGTATTGGCACGAAACCAGAGTTAAAGTGCTCTGTCTCTGCAGTAGGTGTGCTTACATTTACTTGTGTGGCACTCACATGTCCTTGTTCTTTGTTATGTAACTCAATGTCAGGTGACTGTGATGAATAGGAAGAATGACTTGATGAAGGGGTCGGATGAGGTGAGTTTCCTGGAGGTGATCTCGTCGGTGGTGTGGCAGGCTTTACACTTTGCACCTCTTCATCCCCTTCTTCCCTCAGGAATGATGTGATATGTTTCATCAGCTCCTGACGCCGACGTTGTCGTTTTTCGTACCGCTTGAGTTTGCTCTGAAGCGCAGCCATGTCAGCAGCTTCATCTCTTTCCTTCTCGGAGATAGACTTCATTAATTCCCTCAGTGAACTCACGCTTAATAAGTCTGTGGAGCTTGTGGCTGGATGCTCACCCTGGCTGGAGTCTTGTCGTAAATGACTAATTATGCCCACTGCGGCTGCTGCTCCTCCCTGCTCCGCTGACACCTCTGCTGTAGGTGGGGAGGAAAGAGCAGGTCGGTGATGGCTGTAATCAAGGAGATACTCCTCCAGATGCTTGGGTGTGTGACGATGCCGTAAGGGTCTGTCTGACGTCTCAGCATGAGGGAGAAAGGTTGATCGCTCTTCCAATGACATCACTGCAGTAGTCAATAGATCCGGCTCGAAGGACCATATGTTGGGGATTGCCCCACTGAAAACTGGTGGATTATATTATTGACCGCTGCAGAACTCTGGTCAGGGAGTCGGAGTCATCAGATAGAGTTTAGTAGTTTATTGCACAAGAGTGACCACATTGTACTTGGTAGTTTTTTGTCACAAACTTTCTCTTGCACATAAACACTGCACATGACTGCGTGCACGCGATATGATCGCTCCACTCCAGTGCCTTAGTGAATAGGTAATTTCACTGAGTCCGTACGTGCTGAGAACGCTGCACTACGTTATTTGCGTACAAAGCAACTTAAAATGTCCCACACATATCCAACTTAGTATTTAAAGGGAGAGAATTCTCAACACACCCCCTAATGATGAATATGGGCAATTCTTGGTTTGTGTGTTCCTGTTGGCCTGTAGTATCAATGTACCAAATTAGAAAGTTTTTGACAAAAAAATGTTCAATTTGGGCATGGCCTTTAGCGCCCCCTAAGGGCGAATGTGAGCCATTCTTGGTTTGTGGATTTCTGTTGGCCTATAGTGTCAATATACCAAATTAGAACATTTTTGACCATAAAATGGGAATTTTGGGCATAGCCTGTAGCGCCCCCTAATGGCGAATATGGGCAATTCTTGGTTTGTGGGTTCCTGTTGGCCTGTAGTATCAATGTACCAAATTAGAACATTTTTGACCAGCAAATGGGAATTTAGGGCGTGGCCTGTAGCGCCCCCTAAGGGCGAATGTGGGCCATTCTTGGTTTGTGGATTCCTGTTGGCCTGTAGTATCAATATACCAAATTAGAACATTTTTGACCAGAAAATGGGAATTTTGGGCATGGCCTGTAGCGCCCCCTAAGAGAGAATGTGGGATATTCTTGGTTTGGGGGTACCCGTTGGCATGGAGTATCAATGTGCCAATTTAGAAAATTTTTGACCAATGACTTTTTGAGATATTGGGGCTCAAGTCACCTATAATATCACTTCAGAAGGCATGGATTAAACCACTGGAGTGGTATGGATTACTTTTAAGCTGCATTTATGTGATTTTTGTAGCTTCTGAGTTCTGATCACCATTCAAGTGCATTGAAAGGTCCAACAGGGTTGAGATATTCTTCTAAAAAGCTTAATTTGTGTTCACCAGAAGAAAGAAAATAATACACATCTGGGATGGAATGAGGGTAAGTAAATGATGAGAGAAATTTATTTTGGGGATAAATACCATTTGTACTTTTTATTTACTTGGAATGTCAATGTTCAGGATGAAAGCTCAATTGTTACTGTCTCTTTAAGGCACTGTGCTGTGCATTCAAGGCACAGTTTGTGCAGTTTGTTTCATTGAGTTTAATCTTTTGAGAACTGTGAAGTCTCATTATTTATTGCGTGAATGTTCAAACAGGGAAGTGTTAAAAACACATTCAACAGACAAACCTTCGTGAAGATGCGAGTAAAAATGAGATCGCCTCACGGAGCGCGTGCTGTACGTCAGACACAACGCAGATGAAACATCATTCTCGGAAGTGTTGATACTAGATTCCCGATTTCTTCATCAGCTGTTTACGTTCACGAATATTGAGATATTGGGGCTCAAGGAGAATAATATTAATAATAATAATAATAATAAATATAGCTGCAAGCAGCAATGCGATTCCTCCTCAAAATGGCAAATCATTTAAAATTGGTCAGTAGAGGGTTGGGGTTAAACCCTCCCAATGAAGAAATCCAAAAAAAAATGTCTTTCTGTCTGAATCCTAAACTAAACATTTTCAGTGTACAGGAAAATCCATGATGCCGGACCTAATGGATCCTGGAGGCTTTTTTGTTTACAATGAGAAATGAGGTATGTACATTAAGTTTCAGAAGAACTGAAAAAATGGGGTGGAAATGCCATCACTTTGAATGTGGGACATTGGGGCATAGCCTGTAGCGCCCCCTAATGGCGAATATGGGCAATTCTTAGTTTGTGGGTTCCTGTTGGCGTGCAGTATCAATGTACCAAATTAGAACATTTTTGACCAGAAAATGGGAATTTTGGACATGGCCTATAGCGCCCCCTAAGGGTGAATGTGGGCCAATCTTGGTTTGTGGGTTCCTGTTGGCCTGTAGTATCAATGTACCAAATTTGAAAATGTTTGCCCAGAAAATAGGACATTAAGGCATAGCCTGTAGCGCCCCCTAATGGCGAATGTGGGCCATTCTTGGTTTGTGGATTCCTGATGGCCTGTAGCATCAACATACCAAATTAGAACATTTTTGACCAGAAAATGGGAATTTTGGGCATGGCCTGTAGCCCCACCTAAGGGAGAATGTGGGAAATTCTTTACGCAGTACTTCAGAGTGATGTCGTCTTGAAGCGTGTTAGGTTTGAAAAACCATTAGTCAAAATTACATTTGATTTATTTACACATGTATATTGATAAAATGTGGACATTTACATAAACACGCCCCTTTCAGAACTTTTTGTATCGTATTCATTTTTTTTATTTACATTGAGAAATGAGGTATGTTCACCAGGTTTCAGAAAAACTAAATAAATGGGGTGGAAATACAATCACTTTGAAAAAATGACATTTGGGCATGGCCTGTAGTGCCCCCTAAGGGCGAATGTGAGCCATTTCTTGTTTGTAGGTTCCTGTTGGCCTGTAGTATCAACATACAAAATTAGAACATTTTTGACCAGAAAATGTGCAATTTGGGAATGGCCTTTAGCGCCCCCTAAGGGCGAATGTGAGACATTCTTGGTTTGTGGATTTCTGTTGGCCTGTAGTATCAATATACCAAATTAGAACATTTTTGACCATAAAATGGGAATTTTGGGCATAGCCTGTAGCGCCCCCTAATGGCGAATATGGGCAATTCTTTGTTTGTGGGTTCCTGTTGGCCTGTAGTATCAATGTACCAAATTAGAACATTTTTGACCAGCAAATGGGAATTTAGGGCGTGGCCTGTAGCGCCCCCTAAGGGCGAATGTGGGCCATTCTTGGTTTGTGGATTCCTGTTGGCCTGTAGTATCAATATACAAAATTAGAACATTTTTGACCAGAAAATGGGAATTTTGGGCATGCCCTGTAGCGCCCCCTAAGGGCGAATGTGGGATATTCTTTACGCAGTACTTCAGAGTGATGTCATCTTGAAGTATATATATATAGGTCTGTTTCTAACCCACACCTATAATATCACTTCTGAAGGCATGGATTAAACCACTGGAGTGGTATGGATTACTTTTATGCTGCATTTATGTGATTTTTGTAGATTCTGAGTTCTGATCACCATTCAAGTCATTGAAAGGTCCAACAGGGTTGAGATAATCTTCTAAAAAGCTTAATTTGTGTTCACTAGAAGAAAGAAAATAATACACATCTGGGATGGAATGAGGGTGAGTATACGATGAGAGAAATTTATTTTTGGGGTGAAAACCATTTGTAGGCCTACTTTTTATTTACTTGGAAAATTGTTACTGTCTCTTTAAGAGGATTTTAAATGCATTTCATTCAAGGCACAGTCTGTGCGGCTTGTTTTATTGAGTTTAATCTTTTGAGAACTGTGAAGTCTCATTATTTTCGTGCTGTTACATCTGTATTCATTTCAGAGATTAATTGATTGAGATTGTGAAACTACATACAACCGACAAACCTCCATGAAGATGCGAGTAAAAATGAGATGCCTCGCGCTGTCAGACACAACGCTGATAATCATTCTCGGAAGTGTTGATACTAGATTTAGATTTGCGATTTCTTCATCAACTGTTTATGTTCACTTGAGACAAAACAGACAATATATCATGTATTTTGACATTTTTTTGTATGAAATTGTCCGTTCAAACGCAAGAAGAAGCGAATGCGATCTCTCATCGGGGCTCGTGAGTTAGACGTGGCGCTGCTCGCTGTTTCACACAAATATTTATTTGAGTCGTTTTGCCATTTGTTTAGTTGAATAGTGTAAAATCGCTTGAATATTCAAACTGGGAAGCAGTAAAACACATCTCACTGAACTTTGTGCAGTAACTCTCATCGGGGCTTGTGCGTTAGACGCGACGCATCTCGCGGTTTCACACAAAACTGCTCACAAACATTTATTTGAGTTGTTTCGTCATTTTTTTTCCAGAAATAACTACCAATACTCCTACAAAAAAAATGCTTCGTAACTAAAACGTTTTGACTTTCAATAGAAACTATAGACAACACATGTTAAATGACGTTCTTACCTTGCAAAAATCGCCTCAGTATTTAATTTGAAGCAGTAAATCCAACACTGGAGTAAATCTCTCGTGATATCACCTTCCCATTGAAATGAAGGAAGACGGTGATGACGATACAGTTATTATTCTTGCCCAGTAACCCCTTAACCAATCACATGTGCCTTTAGCTTTTTTGTCATGAGTATCTGGGCAGATTTCAGAAATAAAATCGGTGATTGGACGACGATGACACTGAGACAGGAACCATGGGAATAATTGTTCCCAAATTTGAACGCTCTGGCTGTAAATGGTTAAAGGTTGTTAAAAATTGTATCCTCCACTCAGTTGATGTATATATTGAGTGGGGACACATTGTTTGCCTTTTTTCTGGGATTGGACTGCAAAAGAGCTCAAGCAACTGTTGAACTCAGTCCCTGCCCTTCTGGACTCAGACCTGTTGTAAATGATTGAACAATGAGGCTTGGATGCCCTCTATTGGACATTTCTTGTAATTGCCACTCAGAGAATGAACAGCCAGTGGATTAAACATGGGTTTTCTTGTACTTTTCCATTTCAGTTGCTATTTTGACTGTATTTTATTGATCTAAAATGTACTAAATATTTAAGATATCAAGGATACCTTCGGAATTGAAAATGTGCAATGCCTTGACATTAGTCTGTATTTTTCGAGCATGTTCAGGGCGGTGCTGAAGGCGCTGGCGAAGTTTTGTCACTCTGCCAGCTAGATGCATGATTGTTTCAACAAGGTCCGGTACCCGAACTGGGAGTGGCGGGGCTTTAGTTCTTTGTTGTATTCACTTGCTACAGCGTGTGTAACATTTTTCTGTCAACTGCATACAGGTGAAACTCGAAAAATTAGAATATCGTGCAAAAGTTAATGTAACCCATACTATGTTGAACACAAGAGGGCAGTATAGCCCTATGTATTACTTCACAAGACCCAACGTCCCCCCTCCCCTACAAACACACAGAGACTCGGAGAGTGACTGGAAAATTCTGAGATTTTCTCCACATTCAAACCAAAATATCTGACTTTCTGTTGGTCGGAGCTAATGACTGTAAATTAGAAAGTTGTCCGGCTTGAGGAGAACTATATCAATACCAATTTTTGTACCTGTAGATGAAACTAACCCCCCACTTTTTTGTCAAAAGGTGGCGCTACTGAGCCCCTCACCACACCCATTTCTGAAACTTTGCACATGTCTACTGGCTAATAAATGTGACGTGTCTGTCGAGTTTCATGCAATTTCAAGTATGTTAAGAGTCTCAAAAGCATCAATAAAGAAAAGTAAAGTTTGAAGCGTTGCCACGGCAACAGTATCTAAGATATCAATAATCCTTTCACAGGTCTAAATCTGCCATGTGTTTACATTATACATGTAAAGTTTGAAGCAAATCGGGTAAAAACAAGAGGGTGATTTCAAAGCATTTTGAAAGTGACACACTTCCTGCTGCCAGTTGGTGGCGCTATAACTTTGACTCACAATAGTCACATCCATGTGATCGGCCTCTTACAACAAACACACTGCTGAAGTTTCATCAAGATCTGTTAATTTATGCAGAAGTTATAACACACTTCCTGTCTCACTTTTCTCGCCATAAATTTGTTTCCTCGCCACGGCCAAACCGTTCGAGATATCAAAAATCCGCTGGCAACTTTTCATCCTCAATGTCTTGACTTCATGCTGACTGAGATTCGTGGCGATTAAATGATTTCTCTAGGAGGAGTATTTCAAATTCCATTGCATACGTTTTCCAAACAACCCTAAATAGCCGACTTCCTGTTGGGCTGAGGTAAAAAGTAAGAGCATGAAGGATATATGAAACGATGAGATCTATATGTGTACCGACTTTCATATTATTACATGCAAGTGTGTTTGATTTATGGACCAAGGTTTCGGACCCCGTTCCAGGGGGCGCTGCTGAGTCCCCCTGCCACGCCCGGGTACCATCTTCAGCCCAGCCCTGAAGGCCGCGGGTTCTGACCCGTGTGCAAAGTTTCAAGAGTTTTAGAGCACGTTAAGGCCCCCAAAAGTGCCCGAATAGTCGATAAAATAATAATAATAACAATAATTAAAGCTGCAAGCAGCGATGACAGGCCCAAGCCGGTGGCACCGCAACCTTGGTGCCTTTAGTTACCGGGCTCATTTCCACTTGGTGGCTTTCGGAAAACAAAGGATGATGGACACAGCAACAACTCAAAAATATAGCTGCAAGCAGCAATGCGATTCCTCCTCAAAATGGCAAATCATTTAAAATTGATCAATAGAGGGTTTGGGTTAAACCCTCCCAATGAAAAAATCCAAAAAACATGTCTTTCTGTCTGAATCCTAAACTAAACATTTTCAGTGTACAGGAAAATCCATCATGCCGGACCTTATGGATCCTGTAGGGTTTTTTGTTTACAATGAGAAATGAGGTATGTTCACCAGGTTTCAGAAAAACTAAATAAATGGGGTGGAAATACAATCACTTTGAAAAAATGACATTTGGGCATGGCCTGTAGCGCCCCCTAAGGGCGAATGTGAGCCATTCTTGGTTTGTAGGTTCCTGTTGGCCTGTAGTATTAATGTACCAAATTAGAAAGTATTTGACAAAAAAATGTGCAATTTGGGAATGGCCTTTAGCGCCCCCTAAGGGCGAATGTGAGACATTCATGATTTGTGGATTTCTGTTGGCCTGTAGTGTCAATATACCAAATTAGAAAATTTTTGACCATAAAATGGGAATTTTGGGCATAGCCTGTAGCGCCCCCTAATGGCGAATATGGGCAATTCTTTGTTTGTGGGTTCCTGTTGGCCTGTAGTATCAATGTACCAAATTAGAACATTTTTGACCAGCAAACGGGAATTTAGGGCGTGGCCTGTAGCGCCCACTAAGGGCGAATGTGGGCCATTCTTGGTTTGTGGATTCCTGTTGCCTGTAGTATCAATATACAAAATTAGAACATTTTTGACCAGAAAATAGGAATTTTGGGCATGGCTTGTAGCGCCCCCTAAGGGCGAATGTGGGATATTCTTTACGCAGTACTTCAGAGTGATGTCATCTTTAAGTATATATATATATAGTTCTGTTTCTAACCCACACCTATAATATCACTTCTGAAGGCATGGATTAAACCACTGGAGTGGTATGGATTACTTCTATGCTGCATTTATGTGATTTTTGTAGCTTCTGAGTTCTGATCACCATTCAAGTCATTGAAAGGTCCAACAGGGTTGAGATAATCTTCTAAAAAGCTTAATTTGTGTTCACTAGAAGAAAGAAAATAATACACATCTGGGATGGAATGAGGGTGAGTATACGATGAGAGAAATTTATTTTTGGGGTGAAAACCATTTGTAGGCCTACTTTTTATTTACTTGGAAAATTGTTACTGTCTCTTTAAGAGGATTTTAAACGCATTTCATTCAAGGCACAGTCTGTGCGGCTTGTTTCATTGAGTTTAATCTTTTGAGAACTGTGAAGTCTCATTATTTTCGTGCTGTTACATCTGTATTCATTTCAGAGATTAATTGATTGAGATTGTGAAACTACATACAACCGACAAACCTCCACGAAGATGCGAGTAAAAATGAGATGCCTCGCGCTGTCAGACACAACGCTGATAATCATTCTCGGAAGTGTTGATATTAGATTTAGATTCGCGATTTCTTCATCAACTGTTTATGTACACTTGAGACAAAACAGACAATATATCATGTATTTTGACATTTTGTTGTATGAAATTGTCCGTTCAAACGTAAGAAGAAGCGAATGCGATCTCTCATCGGGGCTCGTGAGTTAGACGCGACGCATCTCGCGGTTTCACACAAAACTGCTCACAAACATTTATTTGAGTTGTTTTGTCATTTTTTTCCAGAAATAACTAGCAATACTCCTACAAATAAATGCTTCGTAACTAAAACGTTTTGACTTTCTATAGAAAATATAGACAACACACGTTCTTACCTTGCAAAAATCGCCTCAGTATTTAATTTGAAGCAGTAAATCCAACACTGGAGTAAATCTCTCGTGATATCACCTTTCCATTGAAATGAAGGAAGACGGTGATGACGATACAGTTATTATTCTTGCCCAGTAACCCCTTAACCAATCACATGTGCCTTTAGCTTGTATTGTCATGAGTATCTGGGCAGACTTCAGAAATAAAATCGGTGATCGGACGACGATGACACTGAGACAGGAACCATGGGAATAATTGTTCCCAAATTTGAACGCTCTGGCTGTAAATGGTTAAAGGTTGTTAAAAATTGTATCCTCCACTCAGTTGATGTATATATTGAGTGGGGACACATTGTTTGCCTTTTTTCTGGGATTCGACTGCAAAAGAGCTCAAGCAACTGTTGAACTCAGTCCCTGCCCATTCTGGACTCAGACCTGTTGTAAATCATTGAACAATGAGGCTTGGATGCCATCTATTGGACATTTCTTGTAATTGCCACTCAGAGAATGAACAGCCAGTGGATTAAACTTTAGTTTTTTAGGCTTTAGTTCTTTGTTGTATTCACCTGCTACGGCGTGTGTAACATTTTTCTGTCAACTCTGCATACAGGTGAAACTCGAAAAATTAGAATATCGTGCAAAAGTTAATGTAACCCATACTATGTTGAACACAAGAGGGCAGTATAGCCCTATGTATTACTTCACAAGCCCCCCTCCCTTCCTACTCCTCACACACAAAGTCTTAGAGAGTGACTTGCAAAATTCTGACATTTTCTCCACATTCAAACCAAAATATCTGACTTTCTGTTGGTCGGAGCTAATGACTGTAAATTAGAAAGTTGTCCGGCTTGAGGAGAACTATATCAATACCAATTTTTGTACCTGTAGATGAAACTAACCCACCACTTTTTTGTCAAAAGGTGGCGCTACTGAGCCCCTCACCACACCCATTTCTGAAACTTTGCACATGTCTACTGGCTAATAAATGTGACGTCTCTGTCGAGTTTCATGCAATTTCAAGTATGTTAAGAGTCTCAAAAGCATCAATAAAGAAAAGTAAAGTTTGAAGTGTTGCCACGGCAACAGTATCTAAGATATCAATAATCCTTTCACAGGTCTAAATCTGCCGTGTGTTTACATTATGCACGTAAAGTTTGAAGCAAATCGGGTAAAAACAAGAGGGTGATTTCAAAGCATTTTGAAAGTGACACACTTCCTGCTGCCAGTTGGTGGCGCTATAACTTTGACTCACAATAGTCACATCCATGTGATCGGCCTCTTACAACAAATACACTGCTGAAGTTTCATCAAGATCTGTTAATTTATGCAGAAGTTATAACACACTTCCTGTCTTACTTTTCTCGCCATAAATTTGTTTCCTCGCCACGGCCAAACCGTTCGAGATATCAAAAATCCGCTGGCAATTTTTCATCCTCAATGTCTTGACTTCATGCTGACTGAGATTCGTGGCGATTAAATTATTTCTCTAGGAGGAGTATTTCAAATTCCATTGTATATGTTTTCCAAACAACCCTAAATAGCCGACTTCCTGTTGGGCTGAGGTAAAAAGTAAGAGCATGAAGTATATATGAAACGATGAGATCTATATGTGTACCGACTTTCATATTATTACATGCAAGTGTGTTTGATTTATGGACCAAGGTTTCGGACCCCGTTCCAGGGGGCACTGCTGAGCCCCCCTGCCACGCCCGGGTACCATCTTCAGCCCAGCCCTGATGGCCGCAGGTTCTGACCCGTGTGCAAAGTTTCAAGAGTTTTAGAGCATGTTAAGGCCCCCAAAAGTGCCCGAATAGTCGATAAAATAATAATAATAATAATAATAATAATAATAATAATAATAATTAAAGCTGCAAGCAGCGATGACGGGCCCAAGCCGGTGGCACCGCAACCCTGGTGCCTTTAGTTACCGGGCTCATTTCCACTTGGTGGCTTTCGGAAAACAAAGGATGATGGACACAGCAACAACTCAAAAATATAGCTGCAAGCAGCAATGCGATTCCTCCTCAAAATGGCAAATCATTTAAAATTGATCAATAGAGGGTTGGGGTTAAACCCTCCCAATGAAAAAATCCAAAAAAACATGTCTTTCTGTCTGAATCCTAAGCTAAACATTTTCAGTGTACAGGAAAATCCATCATGCCGGACCTTATGGATCCTGTAGGGTTTTTTGTTTACAATGAGAAATGAGGTATGTTCACCAGGTTTCAGAAAAACTAAATAAATGGGGTGGAAATACAATCACTTTGAAAAATTGACATTTGGGCATGGCCTGTACCGCCCCCTAAGGGCGAATGTGAGCCATTCTTGGTTTGTAGGTTCCTGTTGGCCTGTAGTATTAATGTACCAAATTAGAAAGTATTTGACAAAAAAATGTGCAATTTGGGAATGTCCTTTAGCACCCCCTAAGGGCAAATGTGAGACATTCTTGGTTTGTGGATTTCTGTTGGCCTGTAGTGTCAATATACCAAATTAGAAAATTTTTGACCATAAAATGGGAATTTTGGGCATAGCCTGTAGCGCCCCCTAATGGCGAATATGGGCAATTCTTTGTTTGTGGGTTCCTGTTGGCCTGTAGTATCAATGTACCAAATTAGAACATTTTTGACCAGCAAATGGGAATTTAGGGCGTGGCCTGTAGCGCCCCATAAGGGCGAATGTGGGCCACTCTTGGTTTGTGAATTCCTGTTGGCCTGTAGTATCAATATACAACATTAGAACATTTTTGACCAGAAAATGGGAATTTTGGGCATGGCCTGTAGCGCCCCCTAAGGGCGAATGTGGGATATTCTTTACGCAGTACTTCAGAGTGATGTCATCTTGAAGTATATATATATAGGTCTATTTCTAACCCACACCTATAATATCACTTCTGAAGGCATGGATTTAACCACTGGAGTGGTATGGATTACTTTTATGCTGCATTTATTTGATTTTTGTAGCTTCTGAGTTCTGATCACCATTCAAGTCATTGAAAGGTCCAACAGGGTTGAGATAATCTTCTAAAAAGCTTAATTTGTGTTCACTAGAAGAAAGAAAACAATACACATCTGGGATGCAATGAGGGTGAGTATACGATGAGAGAAATTTATTTTTGGGGTGAAAACCATTTGTAGGCCTACTTTTTATTTACTTGGAAAAGTGTTACTGTCTCTTTAAGAGGATTTTAAACGCATTTCATTCAAGGCACAGTCTGTGCGGCTTGTTTTAGTGAGTTTAATCTTTTGAGAACTGTGAAGTCTCATTATTTTCGTGCTGTTACATCTGTATTCATTTCAGAGATTAGTTGATTGAGATTGTGAAACTACATACAACCGACAAACCTCCATGAAGATGCGAGTAAAAATGAGATGCCTCGCGCTGTCAGACACAACGCTGATAATCATTCTCGGAAGTGTTGATACTAGATTTCGATTCGCGATTTCTTCATCAACTGTTTATGTTCACTTGGGACAAAACAGACAATATATCATGTAATTTGACATTTTGTAGTATGAAATTGTCCGTTCAAACGCAAGAAGAAGCGAATGCGATCTCTCATCGGGGCTCGTGCGTTAGACGCGACGCATCTCGCGGTTTCACACAAAACTGCTCACAAACATTTATTTGAGTTGTTTTGTCATTTTTTTCCAGAAATAACTAGCAATACTCCTACAAATAAATGCTTCGTAACTAAAACGTTTTGACTTTCTATAGAAAATATAGACAACACACGTTCTTACCTTGCAAAAATCGCCTCAGTATTTAATTTGAAGCAGTAAATCCAACACTGGAGTAAATCTCTCGTGATATCACCTTTCCATTGAAATGAAGGAAGACGGTGATGACGATACAGTTATTATTCTTGCCCAGTAACCCCTTAACCAATCACATGTGCCTTTAGCTTGTATTGTCATGAGTATCTGGGCAGACTTCAGAAATAAAATCGGTGATCGGACGACGATGACACTGAGACAGGAACCATGGGAATAATTGTTCCCAAATTTGAACGCTCTGGCTGTAAATGGTTAAAGGTTGTTAAAAATTGTATCCTCCACTCAGTTGATGTATATATTGAGTGGGGACACATTGTTTGCCTTTTTTCTGGGATTCGACTGCAAAAGAGCTCAAGCAACTGTTGAACTCAGTCCCTGCCCATTCTGGACTCAGACCTGTTGTAAATCATTGAACAATGAGGCTTGGATGCCCTCTATTGGACATTTCTTGTAATTGCCACTCAGAGAATGAACAGACAGTGGATTAAACTTTAGTTTTTTAGGCTTTAGTTCTTTGTTGTATTCACCTGCTACGGCGTGTGTAACATTTTTCTGTCAACTCTGCATACAGGTGAAACTCGAAAAATTAGAATATCGTGCAAAAGTTAATGTAACCCATACTATGTTGAACACAAGAGGGCAGTATAGCCCTATGTATTACTTCACAAGACCCCCTCCCTTCCTACTCCTCACACACAAAGTCTTAGAGAGTGACTTGCAAAATTCTGACATTTTCTCCACATTCAAACCAAAATATCTGACTTTCTGTTGGTCGGAGCTAATGACTGTAAATTAGAAAGTTGTCCGGCTTGAGGAGAACTATATCAATACCAATTTTTGTACCTGTAGATGAAACTAACCCCCCACTTTTTTGTCAAAAGGTGGCGCTACTGAGCCCCTCACCACACCCATTTCTGAAACTTTGCACATGTCTACTGGCTAATAAATGTGACGTCTCTGTCGAGTTTCATGCAATTTCAAGTATGTTAAGAGTCTCAAAAGCATCAATAAAGAAAAGTAAAGTTTGAAGTGTTGCCACGGCAACAGTATCTAAGATATCAATAATCCTTTCACAGGTCTAAATCTGCCGTGTGTTTACATTATACACGTAAAGTTTGAAGCAAATCGGGTAAAAACAAGAGGGTGATTTCAAAGCATTTTGAAAGTGACACACTTCCTGCTGCCAGTTGGTGGCGCTATAACTTTGACTCACAATAGTCACATCCATGTGATCGGCCTCTTACAACGAACACACTGCTGAAGTTTCATCAAGATCTGTTAATTTATGCAGAAGTTATAACACACTTCCTGTCTCACTTTTCTCGCCATAAATTTGTTTCCTCGCCACGGCCAAACCGTTCGAGATATCAAAAATCCGCTGGCAATTTTTCATCCTCAATGTCTTGACTTCATGCTGACTGAGATTTGTGGCGATTAAATGATTTCTCTAGGAGGAGTATTTCAAATTCCATTGTATACGTTTTCCAAACAACCTTAAATAGCCGACTTCCTGTTGGGCTGAGGTAAAAAGTAAGAGCATGAAGTATATATGAAACGATGAGATCTATATGTGTACCGACTTTTATATTATTACATGCAAGTGTGTTTGATTTATGGACCAAGGTTTCGGACCCCGTTCCAGGGGGCGCTGCTGAGCCCCCCTGCCACGCCCGGGTACCATCTTCAGCCCAGCCCTGATGGCCGCAGGTTCTGACCCGTGTGCAAAGTTTCAAGAGTTTTAGAGCATGTTAAGGCCCCCAAAAGTGCCCGAATAGTCGATAAAATAATAATAATAATAATAATAATAATAATAATTAAAGCTGCAAGCAGCGATGACGGGCCCAAGCCGGTGGCACCGCAACCCTGGTGCCTTTAGTTACCGGGCTCATTTCCACTTGGTGGCTTTCGGAAAACAAAGGATGATGGACACAGCAACAACTCAAAAATATAGCTGCAAGCAGCAATGCGATTCCTCCTCAAAATGGCAAATCATTTAAAATTGATCAATAGAGGGTTGGGGTTAAACCCTCCCAATGAAAAAATCCAAAAAACATGTCTTTCTGTCTGAATCCTAAACTAAACATTTTCAGTGTACAGGAAAATCCATCATGCCGGACCTTATGGATCCTGTAGGGTTTTTTGTTTACAATGAGAAATGAGGTATGTTCACCAGGTTTCAGAAAACTAAATAAATGGGGTGGAAATACAATCACTTTAAAAAAATGACATTTGGGCATGGCATGTAGCGCCCCCTAAGGGCGAATGTGAGCCATTCTTGGTTTGTAGGTTCCTGTTGGCCTGTAGTATTAATGTACCAAATTAGAAAGTATTTGACAAAAAAATGTGCAATTTGGGAATGGCCTTTAGCGCCCCCTAAGGGCGAATGTGAGACATTCTTGGTTTGTGGATTTCTGTTGGCCTGTAGTGTCAATATACCAAATTAGAAAATTTTTGACCATAAAATGGGAATTTTGGGCATAGCCTGTAGCGCCCCCTAATGGCGAATATGGGCAATTCTTTGTTTGTGGGTTCCTGTTGGCCTGTAGTATCAATGTACCAAATTAGAACATTTTTGACCAGCAAATGGGAATTTAGGGCGTGGCCTGTAGCGCCCCATAAGGGCGAATGTGGGCCACTCTTGGTTTGTGAATTCCTGTTGGCCTGTAGTATCAATATACAACATTAGAACATTTTTGACCAGAAAATGGGAATTTTGGGCATGGCCTGTAGCGCCCCCTAAGGGCGAATGTGGGATATTCTTTACGCAGTACTTCAGAGTGATGTCATCTTTAAGTATATATATATAGGTCTATTTCTAACCCACACCTATAATATCACTTCTGAAGGCATGGATTTAACCACTGGAGTGGTATGGATTACTTTTATGCTGCATTTATTTGATTTTTGTAGCTTCTGAGTTCTGATCACCATTCAAGTCATTGAAAGGTCCAACAGGGTTGAGATAATCTTCTAAAAAGCTTAATTTGTGTTCACTAGAAGAAAGAAAACAATACACATCTGGGATGCAATGAGGGTGAGTATACGATGAGAGAAATTTATTTTTGGGGTGAAAACCATTTGTAGGCCTACTTTTTATTTACTTGGAAAATTGTTACTGTCTCTTTAAGAGGATTTTAAACGCATTTCATTCAAGGCACACTCTGTGCGGCTTGTTTTAGTGAGTTTAATCTTTTGAGAACTGTGAAGTCTCATTATTTTCGTGCTGTTACATCTGTATTCATTTCAGAGATTACTTGATTGAGATTGTGAAACTACATACAACCGACAAACCTCCATGAAGATGCGAGTAAAAATGAGATGCGCTGTCAGGCACAACGCTGATAATCATTCTCGGAAGTGTTGATACTAGATTTCGATTCGCGATTTCTTCATCAACTGTTTATGTTCACTTGGGACAAAACAGACAATATATCATGTAATTTGACATTTTGTAGTATGAAATTGTCCGTTCAAACGCAAGAAGAAGCGAATGCGATCTCTCATCGGGGCTCGTGCGTTAGACGCGACGCATCTCGCGGTTTCACACAAAACTGCTCACAAACATTTATTTGAGTTATTTTGTCATTTTTTTCCAGAAATAACTAGCAATACTCCTACAAATAAATGCTTCGTAACTAAAACGTTTTGACTTTCTATAGAAAATATAGACAACACACGTTCTTACCTTGCAAAAATCGCCTCAGTATTTAATTTGAAGCAGTAAATCCAACACTGGAGTAAATCTCTCGTGATATCACCTTTCCATTGAAATGAAGGAAGACGGTGATGACGATACAGTTATTATTCTTGCCCAGTAACCCCTTAACCAATCACATGTGCCTTTAGCTTGTATTGTCATGAGTATCTGGGCAGACTTCAGAAATAAAATCGGTGATCGGACGACGATGACACTGAGACAGGAACCATGGGAATAATTGTTCCCAAATTTGAACGCTCTGGCTGTAAATGGTTAAAGGTTGTTAAAAATTGTATCCTCCACTCAGTTGATGTATATATTGAGTGGGGACACATTGTTTGCCTTTTTTCTGGGATTCGACTGCAAAAGAGCTCAAGCAACTGTTGAACTCAGTCCCTGCCCATTCTGGACTCAGACCTGTTGTAAATCATTGAACAATGAGGCTTGGATGCCATCTATTGGACATTTCTTGTAATTGCCACTCAGAGAATGAACAGACAGTGGATTAAACTTTAGTTTTTTAGGCTTTAGTTCTTTGTTGTATTCACCTGCTACGGCGTGTGTAACATTTTTCTGTCAACTCTGCATACAGGTGAAACTCGAAAAATTAGAATATCGTGCAAAAGTTAATGTAACCCATACTATGTTGAACACAAGAGGGCAGTATAGCCCTATGTATTACTTCACAAGCCCCCCTCCCTTCCTACTCCTCACACACAAAGTCTTAGAGAGTGACTTGCAAAATTCTGACATTTTCTCCACATTCAAACCAAAATATCTGACTTTCTGTTGGTCGGAGCTAATGACTGTAAATTAGAAAGTTGTCCGGCTTGAGGAGATCTATATCAATACCAATTTTTGTACCTGTAGATGAAACTAACCCCCCACTTTTTTGTCAAAAGGTGGCGCTACTGAGCCCCTCACCACACCCATTTCTGAAACTTTGCACATGTCTACTGGCTAATAAATGTGACGTCTCTGTCGAGTTTCATGCAATTTCAAGTATGTTAAGAGTCTCAAAAGCATCAATAAAGAAAAGTAAAGTTTGAAGTGTTGCCACGGCAACAGTATCTAAGATATCAATAATCCTTTCACAGGTCTAAATCTGCCGTGTGTTTACATTATACACGTAAAGTTTGAAGCAAATCGGGAAAAACAAGAGGGTGATTTCAAAGCATTTTGAAAGTAACACACTTCCTGCTGCCAGTTGGTGGCGCTATAACTTTGACTCACAATAGTCACATCCATGTGATCGGCCTCTTACAACGAACACACTGCTGAAGTTTCATCAAGATCTGTTAATTTATGCAGAAGTTATAACACACTTCCTGTCTCACTTTTCTCGCCATAAATTTGTTTCCTCGCCACGGCCAAACCGTTCGAGATATCAAAAATACGCTGGCAATTTTTCATCCTCAATGTCTTGACTTCATGCTGACTGAGATTCGTGGCGATTAAATGATTTCTCTAGGAGGAGTATTTCAAATTCCATTGTATACGTTTTCCAAACAACCCTAAATAGCCGACTTCCTGTTGGGCTGAGGTAAAAAGTAAGAGCATGAAGTATATATGAAACGATGAGATCTATATGTGTACCGACTTTCATATTATTACATGCAAGTGTGTTTGATTTATGGACCAAGGTTTCGGACCCCGTTCCAGGGGGCGCTGCTGAGCCCCCCTGCCACGCCCGGGTACCATCTTCAGCCCAGCCCTGATGGCCGCAGGTTCTGACCCGTGTGCAAAGTTTCAAGAGTTTTAGAGCATGTTAAGGCCCCCAAAAGTGCCCGAATAGTCGATAAAATAATAATAATAATAATAATAATAATAATAATTAAAGCTGCAAGCAGCGATGACGGGCCCAAGCCGGTGGCACCGCAACCCTGGTGCCTTTAGTTACCGGGCTCATTTCCACTTGGTGGCTTTCGGAAAACAAAGGATGATGGACACAGCAACAACTCAAAATTAAAGCTGCAAGCAGCGATGACGGGCCCAAGCCGGTGGCACCGCAACCCTGGTGCCTTTAGTTACCGGGCTCATTTCCACTTGGTGGCTTTCGGAAAACAAAGGATGATGGACACAGCAACAACTCAAAAATATAGCTGCAAGCAGCAATGCGATTCCTCCTCAAAATGGCAAATCATTTAAAATTGATCAATAGAGGGTTGGGGTTAAACCCTCCCAATGAAAAAATCCAAAAAACATGTCTTTCTGTCTGAATCCTAAACTAAACATTTTCAGTGTACAGGAAAATCCATCATGCCGGACCTTATGGATCCTGTAGGGTTTTTTGTTTACAATGAGAAATGAGGTATGTTCACCAGGTTTCAGAAAACTAAATAAATGGGGTGGAAATACAATCACTTTAAAAAAATGACATTTGGGCATGGCATGTAGCGCCCCCTAAGGGCGAATGTGAGCCATTCTTGGTTTGTAGGTTCCTGTTGGCCTGTAGTATTAATGTACCAAATTAGAAAGTATTTGACAAAAAAATGTGCAATTTGGGAATGGCCTTTAGCGCCCCCTAAGGGCGAATGTGAGACATTCTTGGTTTGTGGATTTCTGTTGGCCTGTAGTGTCAATATACCAAATTAGAAAATTTTTGACCATAAAATGGGAATTTTGGGCATAGCCTGTAGCGCCCCCTAATGGCGAATATGGGCAATTCTTTGTTTGTGGGTTCCTGTTGGCCTGTAGTATCAATGTACCAAATTAGAACATTTTTGACCAGCAAATGGGAATTTAGGGCGTGGCCTGTAGCGCCCCATAAGGGCGAATGTGGGCCACTCTTGGTTTGTGAATTCCTGTTGGCCTGTAGTATCAATATACAACATTAGAACATTTTTGACCAGAAAATGGGAATTTTGGGCATGGCCTGTAGCGCCCCCTAAGGGCGAATGTGGGATATTCTTTACGCAGTACTTCAGAGTGATGTCATCTTTAAGTATATATATATAGGTCTATTTCTAACCCACACCTATAATATCACTTCTGAAGGCATGGATTTAACCACTGGAGTGGTATGGATTACTTTTATGCTGCATTTATTTGATTTTTGTAGCTTCTGAGTTCTGATCACCATTCAAGTCATTGAAAGGTCCAACAGGGTTGAGATAATCTTCTAAAAAGCTTAATTTGTGTTCACTAGAAGAAAGAAAACAATACACATCTGGGATGCAATGAGGGTGAGTATACGATGAGAGAAATTTATTTTTGGGGTGAAAACCATTTGTAGGCTTACTTTTTATTTACTTGGAAAATTGTTACTGTCTCTTTAAGAGGATTTTAAACGCATTTCATTCAAGGCACACTCTGTGCGGCTTGTTTTAGTGAGTTTAATCTTTTGAGAACTGTGAAGTCTCATTATTTTCGTGCTGTTACATCTGTATTCATTTCAGAGATTACTTGATTGAGATTGTGAAACTACATACAACCGACAAACCTCCATGAAGATGCGAGTAAAAATGAGATGCGCTGTCAGGCACAACGCTGATAATCATTCTCGGAAGTGTTGATACTAGATTTCGATTCGCGATTTCTTCATCAACTGTTTATGTTCACTTGGGACAAAACAGACAATATATCATGTAATTTGACATTTTGTAGTATGAAATTGTCCGTTCAAACGCAAGAAGAAGCGAATGCGATCTCTCATCGGGGCTCGTGCGTTAGACGCGACGCATCTCGCGGTTTCACACAAAACTGCTCACAAACATTTATTTGAGTTATTTTGTCATTTTTTTCCAGAAATAACTAGCAATACTCCTACAAATAAATGCTTCGTAACTAAAACGTTTTGACTTTCTATAGAAAATATAGACAACACACGTTCTTACCTTGCAAAAATCGCCTCAGTATTTAATTTGAAGCAGTAAATCCAACACTGGAGTAAATCTCTCGTGATATCACCTTTCCATTGAAATGAAGGAAGACGGTGATGACGATACAGTTATTATTCTTGCCCAGTAACCCCTTAACCAATCACATGTGCCTTTAGCTTGTATTGTCATGAGTATCTGGGCAGACTTCAGAAATAAAATCGGTGATCGGACGACGATGACACTGAGACAGGAACCATGGGAATAATTGTTCCCAAATTTGAACGCTCTGGCTGTAAATGGTTAAAGGTTGTTAAAAATTGTATCCTCCACTCAGTTGATGTATATATTGAGTGGGGACACATTGTTTGCCTTTTTTCTGGGATTCGACTGCAAAAGAGCTCAAGCAACTGTTGAACTCAGTCCCTGCCCATTCTGGACTCAGACCTGTTGTAAATCATTGAACAATGAGGCTTGGATGCCATCTATTGGACATTTCTTGTAATTGCCACTCAGAGAATGAACAGACAGTGGATTAAACTTTAGTTTTTTAGGCTTTAGTTCTTTGTTGTATTCACCTGCTACGGCGTGTGTAACATTTTTCTGTCAACTCTGCATACAGGTGAAACTCGAAAAATTAGAATATCGTGGAAAAGTTAATGTAACCCATACTATGTTGAACACAAGAGGGCAGTATAGCCCTATGTATTACTTCACAAGCCCCCCTCCCTTCCTACTCCTCACACACAAAGTCTTAGAGAGTGACTTGCAAAATTCTGACATTTTCTCCACATTCAAACCAAAATATCTGACTTTCTGTTGGTCGGAGCTAATGACTGTAAATTAGAAAGTTGTCCGGCTTGAGGAGAACTATATCAATACCAATTTTTGTACCTGTAGATGAAACTAACCCCCCACTTTTTTGTCAAAAGGTGGCGCTACTGAGCCCCTCACCACACCCATTTCTGAAACTTTGCACATGTCTACTGGCTAATAAATGTGACGTCTCTGTCGAGTTTCATGCAATTTCAAGAATGTTAAGAGTCTCAAAAGCATCAATAAAGAAAAGTAAAGTTTGAAGTGTTGCCACGGCAACAGTATCTAAGATATCAATAATCCTTTCACAGGTCTAAATCTGCCGTGTGTTTACATTATACACGTAAAGTTTGAAGCAAATCGGGTAAAAACAAGAGGGTGATTTCAAAGCATTTTGAAAGTGACACAGTTCCTGCTGCCAGTTGGTGGCGCTATAACTTTGACTCACAATAGTCACATCCATGTGATCGGCCTCTTACAACGAACACACTGCTGAAGTTTCATCAAGATCTGTTAATTTATGCAGAAGTTATAACACACTTCCTGTCTCACTTTTCTCGCCATAAATTTGTTTCCTCGCCACGGCCAAACCGTTCGAGATATCAAAAATCCGCTGGCAATTTTTCATCCTCAATGTCTTGACTTCATGCTGACTGAGATTCGTGGCGATTAAATGATTTCTCTAGGAGGAGTATTTCAAATTCCATTGTATACGTTTTCCAAACAACCCTAAATAGCCGACTTCCTGTTGGGCTGAGGTAAAAAGTAAGAGCATGAAGTATATATGAAACGATGAGATCTATATGTGTACCGACTTTCATATTATTACATGCAAGTGTGTTTGATTTATGGACCAAGGTTTCGGACCCCGTTCCAGGGGGCGCTGCTGAGCCCCCCTGCCACGCCCGGGTACCATCTTCAGCCCAGCCCTGATGGCCGCAGGTTCTGACCCGTGTGCAAAGTTTCAAGAGTTTTAGAGCATGTTAAGGCCCCCAAAAGTGCCCGAATAGTCGATAAAATAATAATAATAATAATAATAATAATAATAATAATAATCCTAAGGAAAACAATAGGGCCTTCGCCTTTTCAGGCTTGGGCCCTAAATATAGCTGCAAGCAGCAATGCGATTCCTCCTCAAAATGGCAAATCATTTAAAATTGATCAATAGAGGGTTGGGGTTAAACCCTCCCAATGAAAAAATCCAAAAAACATGTCTTTCTGTCTGAATCCTAAACTAAACATTTTCAGTGTACAGGAAAATCCATCATGCCGGACCTTATGGATCCTGTAGGGTTTTTTGTTTACAATGAGAAATGAGGTATGTTCACCAGGTTTCAGAAAAACTAAATAAATGGGGTGGAAATACAATCACTTTGAAAAATTGACATTTGGGCATGGCCTGTACCGCCCCCTAAGGGCGAATGTGAGCCATTCTTGGTTTGTAGGTTCCTGTTGGCCTGTAGTATTAATGTACCAAATTAGAAAGTATTTGACAAAAAAATGTGCAATTTGGGAATGTCCTTTAGCACCCCCTTAGGGCAAATGTGAGACATTCTTGGTTTGTGGATTTCTGTTGGCCTGTAGTGTCAATATACCAAATTAGAAAATTTTTGACCATAAAATGGGAATTTTGGGCATAGCCTGTAGCGCCCCCTAATGGCGAATATGGGCAATTCTTTGTTTGTGGGTTCCTGTTGGCCTGTAGTATCAATGTACCAAATTAGAACATTTTTGACCAGCAAATGGGAATTTAGGGCGTGGCCTGTAGCGCCCCATAAGGGCGAATGTGGGCCACTCTTGGTTTGTGAATTCCTGTTGGCCTGTAGTATCAATATACAACATTAGAACATTTTTGACCAGAAAATGGGAATTTTGGGCATGGCCTGTAGCGCCCCCTAAGGGCGAATGTGGGATATTCTTTACGCAGTACTTCAGAGTGATGTCATCTTGAAGTATATATATATAGGTCTATTTCTAACCCACACCTATAATATCACTTCTGAAGGCATGGATTTAACCACTGGAGTGGTATGGATTACTTTTATGCTGCATTTATTTGATTTTTGCAGCTTCTGAGTTCTGATCACCATTCAAGTCATTGAAAGGTCCAACAGGGTTGAGATAATCTTCTAAAAAGCTTAATTTGTGTTCACTAGAAGAAAGAAAACAATACACATCTGGGATGCAATGAGGGTGAGTATACGATGAGAGAAATTTATTTTTGGGGTGAAAACCATTTGTAGGCCTACTTTTTATTTACTTGGAAAATTGTTACTGTCTCTTTAAGAGGATTTTAAACGCATTTCATTCAAGGCACAGTCTGTGCGGCTTGTTTTAGTGAGTTTAATCTTTTGAGAACTGTGAAGTCTCATTATTTTCGTGCTGTTACATCTGTATTCATTTCAGAGATTACTTGATTGAGATTGTGAAACTACATACAACCGACAAACCTCCATGAAGATGCGAGTAAAAATGAGATGCCTCGCGCTGTCAGACACAACGCTGATAATCATTCTCGGAAGTGTTGATACTAGATTTCGATTCGCGATTTCTTCATCAACTGTTTATGTTCACTTGGGACAAAACAGACAATATATCATGTAATTTGACATTTTGTAGTATGAAATTGTCCGTTCAAACGCAAGAAGAAGCGAATGCGATCTCTCATCGGGGCTCGTGCGTTAGACGCGACGCATCTCGCGGTTTCACACAAAACTGCTCACAAACATTTATTTGAGTTGTTTTGTCATTTTTTTCCAGAAATAACTAGCAATACTCCTACAAATAAATGCTTCGTCACTAAAACGTTTTGACTTTCTATAGAAAATATAGACAACACACGTTCTTACCTTGCAAAAATCGCCTCAGTATTTAATTTGAAGCAGTAAATCCAACACTGGAGTAAATCTCTCGTGATATCACCTTTCCATTGAAATGAAGGAAGACGGTGATGACGATACAGTTATTATTCTTGCCCAGTAACCCCTTAACCAATCACATGTGCCTTTAGCTTGTATTGTCATGAGTATCTGGGCAGACTTCAGAAATAAAATCGGTGATCGGACGACGATGACACTGAGACAGGAACCATGGGAATAATTGTTCCCAAATTTGAACGCTCTGGCTGTAAATGGTTAAAGGTTGTTAAAAATTGTATCCTCCACTCAGTTGATGTATATATTGAGTGGGGACACATTGTTTGCCTTTTTTCTGGGATTCGACTGCAAAAGAGCTCAAGCAACTGTTGAACTCAGTCCCTGCCCATTCTGGACTCAGACCTGTTGTAAATCATTGAACAATGAGGCTTGGATGCCATCTATTGGACATTTCTTGTAATTGCCACTCAGAGAATGAACAGACAGTGGATTAAACTTTAGTTTTTTAGGCTTTAGTTCTTTGTTGTATTCACCTGCTACGGCGTGTGTAACATTTTTCTGTCAACTCTGCATACAGGTGAAACTCGAAAAATTAGAATATCGTGCAAAAGTTAATGTTACCCATACTATGTTGAACACAAGAGGGCAGTATAGCCCTATGTATTACTTCACAAGCCCCCCTCCCTTCCTACTCCTCACACACAAAGTCTTAGAGAGTGACTTGCAAAATTCTGACATTTTCTCCACATTCAAACCAAAATATCTGACTTTCTGTTGGTCAGAGCTAATGACTGTAAATTAGAAAGTTGTCCGGCTTGAGGAGAACTATATCAATACCAATTTTTGTACCTGTAGATGAAACTAACCCCCCACTTTTTTGTCAAAAGGTGGCGCTACTGAGCCCCTCACCACACCCATTTCTGAAACTTTGCACATGTCTACTGGCTAATAAATGTGACGTCTCTGTCGAGTTTCATGCAATTTCAAGAATGTTAAGAGTCTCAAAAGCATCAATAAAGAAAAGTAAAGTTTGAAGTGTTGCCACGGCAACAGTATCTAAGATATCAATAATCCTTTCACAGGTCTAAATCTGCCGTGTGTTTACATTATACACGTAAAGTTTGAAGCAAATCGGGTAAAAACAAGAGGGTGATTTCAAAGCATTTTGAAAGTGACACACTTCCTGCTGCCAGTTGGTGGCGCTATAACTTTGACTCACAATAGTCACATCCATGTGATCGGCCTCTTACAACGAACACACTGCTGAAGTTTCATCAAGATCTGTTAATTTATGCAGAAGTTATAACACACTTCCTGTCTCACTTTTCTCGCCATAAATTTGTTTCCTCGCCACGGCCAAACCGTTCGAGATATCAAAAATCCGCTGGCAATTTTTCATCCTCAATGTCTTGACTTCATGGTGACTGAGATTCGTGGCGATTAAATGATTTCTCTAGGAGGAGTATTTCAAATTCCATTGTATACGTTTTCCAAACAACCCTAAATAGCCGACTTCCTGTTGGGCTGAGGTAAAAAGTAAGAGCATGAAGTATATATGAAACGATGAGATCTATATGTGTACCGACTTTCATATTATTACATGCAAGTGTGTTTGATTTATGGACCAAGGTTTCGGACCCCGTTCCAGGGGGCGCTGCTGAGCCCCCCTGCCACGCCCGGGTACCATCTTCAGCCCAGCCCTGATGGCCGCAGGTTCTGACCCGTGTGCAAAGTTTCAAGAGTTTTAGAGCATGTTAAGGCCCCCAAAAGTGCCCGAATAGTCGATAAAATAATAATAATAATAATAATAATAATAATTAAAGCTGCAAGCAGCGATGAAGGGCCCAAGCCGGTGGCACCGCAACCCTGGTGCCTTTAGTTACCGGGCTCATTTCCACTTGGTGGCTTTCGGAAAACAAAGGATGATGGACACAGCAACAACTCAAAAATATAGCTGCAAGCAGCAATGCGATTCCTCCTCAAAATGGCAAATCATTTAAAATTGATCAATAGAGGGTTGGGGTTAAACCCTCCCAATGAAAAAATCCAAAAAACATGTCTTTCTGTCAGAATCCTAAACTAAACATTTTCAGTGTACAGGAAAATCCATCATGTCGGACCTTATGGATCCTGTAAGGTTTTTTGTTTACAATGAGAAATGAGGTTTGTTCACCAGGTTTCAGAAAAACTAAATAAATGTGTTGGAAATACAAACACTTTGAAAAAATGACATTTGGGCATGGCCTGTAGCTCCCCCTAAGGGTGAATGTGAGACATTCTTGGTTTGTGGATTTCTGTTGGCCTGTAGTGTCAATATACCAAATTAGAACATTTTTGACCAGCAAATGGGAATTTAGGGCATGGCCTGTAGCGCCCCCTAAGGGCGAATGTGGGCCATTCTTGGTTTGTGGATTCCTGTTGGCCTGTAGTATCAATCTACAAAATTAGAACATTTTTGACCAGAAAATGGGAATTTTGGGTATGGCCTGTAGCGCCCCCTAAGGGCGAATGTGGGCCATTCTTGGTTTGTGGATTCCTGTTGGCCTGTAGTATCAATATACAAAATTAGAACATTTTTGACCAGAAAATGGGAATTTTGGGCATGGCCTGTAGCGCCCCCTTAGGGCGAATGTGGGATATTCTTTACGCAGTACTTCAGAGTGATGTCATCTTTAAGTATATATATATATATAGGTCTGTATCTAACCCACACCTATAATATCACTTCTGAAGGCATGGATTAAACCACAGGAGTGGTATGGATTACTTTTATGCTGCATTTATGTCATTTTTGTAGCTTCTGAGTTCTGATCACCATTCAAGTCATTGAAAGGTCCAACAGGGTTGAGATAATCTTCTAAAAAGCTTTATTTGTGTTCACTAGAAGAAAGAAAATAATACACATCTGGGATGGAATGAGGGTGAGTATACGATGAGAGAAATTTATTTTGGGGGTGAAAACCATTTGTAGGCTACTTTTTATTTACTTGGAAAATTGTTACTGTCTCTTTAAGAGGATTTTAAACGCATTTCATTCAAGCCGTCAAGCCGTCTTTGCGGCTTGTTTTATTGAGATATAATCTTTTGAGAACTGTGAATCTCATTATTTTCGTGCTGTTACATCTGTATTCATTTCAGAGATTAATTGATTGAGATTGTGAAACTACATACAACCGACAAACCTCCATGAAGATGCGAGTAAAAATGAGATTCCTCGCGCTGTCAGACACAAAGCTGATAATCATTCTCGGAAGTGTTGATACTAGATTTAGATTCGCGATTTCTTCATCAACTGTTTATGGTCACTTGAGACAAAACAGACAATATATCATGTATTTTGACATTTTGTTGTTATGAAATTGTCCGTTCAAACGCAAGAAGAAGCGAATGCGATCTCTCATCGGGGCTCGTGCGTTAGACGTGACGCATCTCGCGGTTTCACACAAAACTGCTCACAAACATTTATTTGAGTTGTTTCCAGAAATAACTAGCAATACTCCTACAAATAAATGCTTCGTAACTAAAACGTTTTGACTTTCTATAGAAAATATAGACAACACGTTCTTACCTTGCAAAAATCGCCTCAGTATTTAATTTGAAGCAGTAAATCCAACACTGGAGTAAATCTCTCGTGATATCAACTTTCCATTGAAATGAAGGAAGACGGTGATGACGATACAGTTATTATTCTTGCCCAGTAACCCCTTAACCAATCACATGTGCCTTTAGCTTGTATTGTCATGAGTATCTGGGCAGATTTCAGAAATAAAATCGGTGATTGGACGACGATGACACTGAGACAGAAACTATGGGAATAATTGTTCCCAAATTTGAACGCTCTGGCTGTAAATGGTTAAAGGTTGTTAAAAATTGTATCCGCCACTCAGTTGATGTATATAGTGAGTGGGGACACAGTGTTTGCCTTTTTTCTGGGATTCGACGGCAAAAGAGCTCAAGCAACTGTTGAACTCAGTCCCTGCCCATTCTGGACTCAGACCTGTTGTAAATCATTGAACAATGAGGCTTGGATGCCATCTATTGGACATTTCTTGTAATTGCCACTCAGAGAATGAACAGACAGTGGATTAAATTTTAGTTTTTTAGGCTTTAGTTCTTTGTTGTATTCACCTGCTAAGGCGTGTGTAACATTTTTCTGTCAACTCTGCATACAGGTGAAACTCGAAAAATTAGAATATCGTGCAAAAGTTAATGTAACCCATACTATATTGAACACAAGAGGGCAGTATAGCCCTATGTATTACTTCACAAGACCCAACGTCCCCCCTCCCCTACAAACTCACAGAGTCTCAGAGAGTGACTTGCAAAATTCTGACATTTTCTCCACATTCAAACCAAAATATCTGACTTTCTGTTGGTCGGAGCTAATGACTGTAAATTAGAAAGTTGTCCGGCTTGAGGAGAACTATATCAATACCAATTTTTGTACCTGTAGATGAAACTAACCCCCCACTTTTTTGTCAAAAGGTGGCGCTACTGAGCCCCTCACCACACCCATTTCTGAAACTTTGCACATGTCTACTGGCTAATAAATGTGACGTCTCTGTCGAGTTTCATGCAATTTCAAGTATGTTAAGAGTCTCAAAAGCATCAATAAAGAAAAGTAAAGTTTGAAGCGTTGCCACGGCAACAGTATCTAAGATATCAATAATCCTTTCACAGGTCTAAATCTGCCGTGTGTTTACATTATACACGTAAAGTTTGAAGCAAATCGGGTAAAAACAAGAGGGTGATTTCAAAGCATTTTGAAAGTGACACACTTCCTGCTGCCAGTTGGTGGCGCTATAACTTTGACTCACAATAGTCACATCCATGTGATCGGCCTCTTACAACGAACACACTGCTGAAGTTTCATCAAGATCTGTTAATTTATGCAGAAGTTATAACACACTTCCTGTCTCACTTTTCTCGCCATAAATTTGTTTCCTCGCCACGGCCAAACCGTTCGAGATATCAAAAATCCGCTGGCAATTTTTCATCCTCAATGTCTTGACTTCATGCTGACTGAGATTAGTGGCGATTAAATGATTTCTCTAGGAGGAGTATTTCAAATTCCATTGTATACGTTTTCCAAACAACCCTAAATAGCCGACTTCCTGTTGGGCTGAGGTAAAAAGTAAGAGCATGAAGTATATATGAAACGATGAGATCTATATGTGTACCGACTTTCATATTATTACATGCAAGTGTGTTTGATTTATGGACCAAGGTTTCGGACCCCGTTCCAGGGGGCGCTGCTGAGCCCCCCTGCCACGCCCGGGTACCATCTTCAGCCCAGCCCTGATGGCCGCAGGTTCTGACCCGTGTGCAAAGTTTCAAGAGTTTTAGAGCATGTTAAGGCCCCCAAAAGTGCCCGAATAGTCGATAAAATAATAATAATAATAATAATTAAAGCTGCAAGCAGCGATGACGGGCCCAAGCCGGTGGCACCGCAACCCTGGTGCCTTTAGTTACCGGGCTCATTTCCACTTGGTGGCTTTCGGAAAACAAAGGATGATGGACACAGCAACAACTCAAAAATATAGCTGCAAGCAGCAATGCGATTCCTCCTCAAAATGGCAAATCATTTAAAATTGATCAATAGAGGGTTGGGGTTAAACCCTCCCAATGAAAAAATCCAAAAAACATGTCTTTCTGTCTGAATCCTAAACTAAACATTTTCAGTGTACAGGAAAATCCATCATGCCGGACCTTATGGATCCTGTAGGGTTTTTTGTTTACAATGAGAAATGAGGTATGTTCACCAGGTTTCAGAAAACTAAATAAATGGGGTGGAAATACAATCACTTTAAAAAAATGACATTTGGGCATGGCATGTAGCGCCCCCTAAGGGCGAATGTGAGCCATTCTTGGTTTGTAGGTTCCTGTTGGCCTGTAGTATTAATGTACCAAATTAGAAAGTATTTGACAAAAAAATGTGCAATTTGGGAATGGCCTTTAGCGCCCCCTAAGGGCGAATGTGAGACATTCTTGGTTTGTGGATTTCTGTTGGCCTGTAGTGTCAATATACCAAATTAGAAAATTTTTGACCATAAAATGGGAATTTTGGGCATAGCCTGTAGCGCCCCCTAATGGCGAATATGGGCAATTCTTTGTTTGTGGGTTCCTGTTGGCCTGTAGTATCAATGTACCAAATTAGAACATTTTTGACCAGCAAATGGGAATTTAGGGCGTGGCCTGTAGCGCCCCATAAGGGCGAATGTGGGCCACTCTTGGTTTGTGAATTCCTGTTGGCCTGTAGTATCAATATACAACATTAGAACATTTTTGACCAGAAAATGGGAATTTTGGGCATGGCCTGTAGCGCCCCCTAAGGGCGAATGTGGGATATTCTTTACGCAGTACTTCAGAGTGATGTCATCTTTAAGTATATATATATAGGTCTATTTCTAACCCACACCTATAATATCACTTCTGAAGGCATGGATTTAACCACTGGAGTGGTATGGATTACTTTTATGCTGCATTTATTTGATTTTTGTAGCTTCTGAGTTCTGATCACCATTCAAGTAATTGAAAGGTCCAACAGGGTTGAGATAATCTTCTAAAAAGCTTAATTTGTGTTCACTAGAAGAAAGAAAACAATACACATCTGGGATGCAATGAGGGTGAGTATACGATGAGAGAAATTTATTTTTGGGGTGAAAACCATTTGTAGGCCTACTTTTTATTTACTTGGAAAATTGTTACTGTCTCTTTAAGAGGATTTTAAACGCATTTCATTCAAGGCACACTCTGTACGGCTTGTTTTAGTGAGTTTAATCTTTTGAGAACTGTGAAGTCTCATTATTTTCGTGCTGTTACATCTGTATTCATTTCAGAGATTACTTGATTGAGATTGTGAAACTACATACAACCGACAAACCTCCATGAAGATGCGAGTAAAAATGAGATGCGCTGTCAGGCACAACGCTGATAATCATTCTCGGAAGTGTTGATACTAGATTTCGATTCGCGATTTCTTCATCAACTGTTTATGTTCACTTGGGACAAAACAGACAATATATCATGTAATTTGACATTTTGTAGTATGAAATTGTCCGTTCAAACGCAAGAAGAAGCGAATGCGATCTCTCATCGGGGCTCGTGCGTTAGACGCGACGCATCTCGCGGTTTCACACAAAACTGCTCACAAACATTTATTTGAGTTATTTTGTCATTTTTTTCCAGAAATAACTAGCAATACTCCTACAAATAAATGCTTCGTAACTAAAACGTTTTGACTTTCTATAGAAAATATAGACAACACACGTTCTTACCTTGCAAAAATCGCCTCAGTATTTAATTTGAAGCAGTAAATCCAACACTGGAGTAAATCTCTCGTGATATCACCTTTCCATTGAAATGAAGGAAGACGGTGATGACGATACAGTTATTATTCTTGCCCAGTAACCCCTTAACCAATCACATGTGCCTTTAGCTTGTATTGTCATGAGTATCTGGGCAGACTTCAGAAATAAAATCGGTGATCGGACGACGATGACACTGAGACAGGAACCATGGGAATAATTGTTCCCAAATTTGAACGCTCTGGCTGTAAATGGTTAAAGGTTGTTAAAAATTGTATCCTCCACTCAGTTGATGTATATATTGAGTGGGGACACATTGTTTGCCTTTTTTCTGGGATTCGACTGCAAAAGAGCTCAAGCAACTGTTGAACTCAGTCCCTGCCCATTCTGGACTCAGACCTGTTGTAAATCATTGAACAATGAGGCTTGGATGCCATCTATTGGACATTTCTTGTAATTGCCACTCAGAGAATGAACAGACAGTGGATTAAACTTTAGTTTTTTAGGCTTTAGTTCTTTGTTGTATTCACCTGCTACGGCGTGTGTAACATTTTTCTGTCAACTCTGCATACAGGTGAAACTCGAAAAATTAGAATATCGTGCAAAAGTTAATGTAACCCATACTATGTTGAACACAAGAGGGCAGTATAGCCCTATGTATTACTTCACAAGCCCCCCTCCCTTCCTACTCCTCACACACAAAGTCTTAGAGAGTGACTTGCAAAATTCTGACATTTTCTCCACATTCAAACCAAAATATCTGACTTTCTGTTGGTCGGAGCTAATGACTGTAAATTAGAAAGTTGTCCGGCTTGAGGAGAACTATATCAATACCAATTTTTGTACCTGTAGATGAAACTAACCCCCCACTTTTTTGTCAAAAGGTGGCGCTACTGAGCCCCTCACCACACCCATTTCTGAAACTTTGCACATGTCTACTGGCTAATAAATGTGACGTCTCTGTCGAGTTTCATGCAATTTCAAGTATGTTAAGAGTCTCAAAAGCATCAATAAAGAAAAGTAAAGTTTGAAGTGTTGCCACGGCAACAGTATCTAAGATATCAATAATCCTTTCACAGGTCTAAATCTGCCGTGTGTTTACATTATACACGTAAAGTTTGAAGCAAATCGGGTAAAAACAAGAGGGTGATTTCAAAGCATTTTGAAAGTGACACACTTCCTGCTGCCAGTTGGTGGCGCTATAACTTTGACTCACAATAGTCACATCCATGTGATCGGCCTCTTACAACAAACACACTGCTGAAGTTTCATCAAGATCTGTTAATTTATGCAGAAGTTATAACACACTTCCTGTCTCACTTTTCTCGCCATAAATTTGTTTCCTCGCCACGGCCAAACCGTTCGAGATATCAAAAATCCGCTGGCAATTTTTCATCCTCAATGTCTTGACTTCATGCTGACTGAGATTCGTGGCGATTAAATGATTTCTCTAGGAGGAGTATTTCAAATTCCATTGTATACGTTTTCCAAACAACCCTAAATAGCCGACTTCCTGTTGGGCTGAGGTAAAAAGTAAGAGCATGAAGTATATATGAAACGATGAGATCTATATGTGTACCGACTTTCATATTATTACATGCAAGTGTGTTTGATTTATGGACCAAGGTTTCGGACCCCGTTCCAGGGGGCGCTGCTGAGCCCCCCTGCCACGCCCGGGTACCATCTTCAGCCCAGCCCTGATGGCCGCAGGTTCTGACCCGTGTGCAAAGTTTCAAGAGTTTTAGAGCATGTTAAGGCCCCCAAAAGTGCCCGTATAGTCGATAAAATAATAATAATAATAATAATAATAATAATAATAATAATAATAATCCTAAGGAAAACAATAGGGCCTTCGCCTTTTCAGGCTTGGGCCCTAATAATAATAATAATAATAATAATAATAATCCTAAGGAAAACAATAGGGCCTTCGCCTTTTCAGGCTTGGGCCCTAATAATAATAATAATAATAATTAAAGCTGCAAGCAGCGATGACGGGCCCAAGCCGGTGGCACCGCAACCCTGGTGCCTTTAGTTACCGGGCTCATTTCCACTTGGTGGCTTTCGGAAAACAAAGGATGATGGACACAGCAACAACTCAAAAATATAGCTGCAAGCAGCAATGCGATTCCTCCTCAAAATGGCAAATCATTTAAAATTGATCAATAGAGGGTTGGGGTTAAACCCTCCCAATGAAAAAATCCAAAAAACATGTCTTTCTGTCTGAATCCTAAACTAAACATTTTCAGTGTACAGGAAAATCCATCATGCCGGACCTTATGGATCCTGTAGGGTTTTTTGTTTACAATGAGAAATGAGGTATGTTCACCAGGTTTCAGAAAAACTAAATAAATGGGGTGGAAATACAATCACTTTGAAAAATTGACATTTGGGCATGGCCTGTACCGCCCCCTAAGGGCGAATGTGAGCCATTCTTGGTTTGTAGGTTCCTGTTGGCCTGTAGTATTAATGTACCAAATTAGAAAGTATTTGACAAAAAAATGTGCAATTTGGGAATGTCCTTTAGCACCCCCTAAGGGCAAATGTGAGACATTCTTGGTTTGTGGATTTCTGTTGGCCTGTAGTGTCAATATACCAAATTAGAAAATTTTTGACCATAAAATGGGAATTTTGGGCATAGCCTGTAGCGCCCCCTAATGGCGAATATGGGCAATTCTTTGTTTGTGGGTTCCTGTTGGCCTGTAGTATCAATGTACCAAATTAGAACATTTTTGACCAGCAAATGGGAATTTAGGGCGTGGCCTGTAGCGCCCCATAAGGGCGAATGTGGGCCACTCTTGGTTTGTGAATTCCTGTTGGCCTGTAGTATCAATATACAACATTAGAACATTTTTGACCAGAAAATGGGAATTTTGGGCATGGCCTGTAGCGCCCCCTAAGGGCGAACGTGGGATATTCTTTACGCAGTACTTCAGAGTGATGTCATCTTGAAGTATATATATATAGGTCTATTTCTAACCCACACCTATAATATCACTTCTGAAGGCATGGATTTAACCACTGGAGTGGTATGGATTACTTTTATGCTGCATTTATTTGATTTTTGCAGCTTCTGAGTTCTGATCACCATTCAAGTCATTGAAAGGTCCAACAGGGTTGAGATAATCTTCTAAAAAGCTTAATTTGTGTTCACTAGAAGAAAGAAAACAATACACATCTGGGATGCAATGAGGGTGAGTATACGATGAGAGAAATTTATTTTTGGGGTGAAAACCATTTGTAGGCCTACTTTTTATTTACTTGGAAAATTGTTACTGTCTCTTTAAGAGGATTTTAAACGCATTTCATTCAAGGCACAGTCTGTGCAGCTTGTTTTAGTGAGTTTAATCTTTTGAGAACTGTGAAGTCTCATTATTTTCGTGCTGTTACATCTGTATTCATTTCAGAGATTACTTGATTGAGATTGTGAAACTACATACAACCGACAAACCTCCATGAAGATGCGAGTAAAAATGAGATGCCTCGCGCTGTCAGACACAACGCTGATAATCATTCTCGGAAGTGTTGATACTAGATTTCGATTCGCGATTTCTTCATCAACTGTTTATGTTCACTTGGGACAAAACAGACAATATATCATGTAATTTGACATTTTGTAGTATGAAATTGTCCGTTCAAACGCAAGAAGAAGCGAATGCGATCTCTCATCGGGGCTCGTGCGTTAGACGCGACGCATCTCGCGGTTTCACACAAAACTGCTCACAAACATTTATTTGAGTTGTTTTGTCATTTTTTTCCAGAAATAACTAGCAATACTCCTACAAATAAATGCTTCGTCACTAAAACGTTTTGACTTTCTATAGAAAATATAGACAACACACGTTCTTACCTTGCAAAAATCGCCTCAGTATTTAATTTGAAGCAGTAAATCCAACACTGGAGTAAATCTCTCGTGATATCACCTTTCCATTGAAATGAAGGAAGACGGTGATGACGATACAGTTATTATTCTTGCCCAGTAACCCCTTAACCAATCACATGTGCCTTTAGCTTGTATTGTCATGAGTATCTGGGCAGACTTCAGAAATAAAATCGGTGATCGGACGACGATGACACTGAGACAGGAACCATGGGAATAATTGTTCCCAAATTTGAACGCTCTGGCTGTAAATGGTTAAAGGTTGTTAAAAATTGTATCCTCCACTCAGTTGATGTATATATTGAGTGGGGACACATTGTTTGCCTTTTTTCTGGGATTCGACTGCAAAAGAGCTCAAGCAACTGTTGAACTCAGTCCCTGCCCATTCTGGACTCAGACCTGTTGTAAATCATTGAACAATGAGGCTTGGATGCCATCTATTGGACATTTCTTGTAATTGCCACTCAGAGAATGAACAGACAGTGGATTAAACTTTAGTTTTTTAGGCTTTAGTTCTTTGTTGTATTCACCTGCTACGGCGTGTGTAACATTTTTCTGTCAACTCTGCATACAGGTGAAACTCGAAAAATTAGAATATCGTGCAAAAGTTAATGTAACCCATACTATGTTGAACACAAGAGGGCAGTATAGCCCTATGTATTACTTCACAAGACCCCCTCCCTTCCTACTCCTCACACACAAAGTCTTAGAGAGTGACTTGCAAAATTCTGACATTTTCTCCACATTCAAACCAAAATATCTGACTTTCTGTTGGTCGGAGCTAATGACTGTAAATTAGAAAGTTGTCCGGCTTGAGGAGAACTATATCAATACCAATTTTTGTACCTGTAGATGAAACTAACCCCCCACTTTTTTGTCAAAAGGTGGCGCTACTGAGCCCCTCACCACACCCATTTCTGAAACTTTGCACATGTCTACTGGCTAATAAATGTGACGTCTCTGTCGAGTTTCATGCAATTTCAAGTATGTTAAGAGTCTCAAAAGCATCAATAAAGAAAAGTAAAGTTTGAAGTGTTGCCACGGCAACAGTATCTAAGATATCAATAATCCTTTCACAGGTCTAAATCTGCCGTGTGTTTACATTATACACGTAAAGTTTGAAGCAAATCGGGTAAAAACAAGAGGGTGATTTCAAAGCATTTTGAAAGTGACACACTTCCTGCTGCCAGTTGGTGGCGCTATAACTTTGACTCACAATAGTCACATCCATGTGATCGGCCTCTTACAACAAACACACTGCTGAAGTTTCATCAAGATCTGTTAATTTATGCAGAAGTTATAACACACTTCCTGTCTCACTTTTCTCGCCATAAATTTGTTTCCTCGCCACGGCCAAACCGTTCGAGATATCAAAAATCCGCTGGCAATTTTTCATTCTCAATGTCTTGACTTCATGCTGACTGAGATTCGTGGCGATTAAATGATTTCTCTAGGAGGAGTATTTCAAATTCCATTGTATACGTTTTCCAAACAACACTAAATAGCCGACTTCCTGTTGGGCTGAGGTAAAAAGTAAGAGCATGAAGTATATATGAAACGATGAGATCTATATGTGTACCGACTTTCATATTATTACATGCAAGTGTGTTTGATTTATGGACTAAGGTTTCGGACCACGTTCCAGGGGGCGCTGCTGAGCCCCCCTGCCACGCCCGGGTACCATCTTCAGCCCAGCCCTGATGGCCGCAGGTTCTGACCCGTGTGCAAAGTTTCAAGAGTTTTAGAGCATGTTAAGGCCCCCAAAAGTGCCCGAATAGTCGATAAAATAATAATAATAATAATAATAATAATAATAATAATTAAAGCTGCAAGCAGCGATGACGGGCCCAAGCCGGTGGCACCGCAACCCTGGTGCCTTTAGTTACCGGGCTCATTTCCACTTGGTGGCTTTCGGAAAACAAAGGATGATGGACACAGCAACAACTCAAAAATATAGCTGCAAGCAGCAATGCGATTCCTCCTCAAAATGGCAAATCATTTAAAATTGATCAATAGAGGGTTGGGGTTAAACCCTCCCAATGAAAAAATCCAAAAAACATGTCTTTCTGTCTGAATCCTAAACTAAACATTTTCAGTGTACAGGAAAATCCATCATGCCGGACCTTATGGATCCTGTAGGGTTTTTTGTTTACAATGAGAAATGAGGTATGTTCACCAGGTTTCAGAAAACTAAATAAATGGGGTGGAAATACAATCACTTTAAAAAAATGACATTTGGGCATGGCATGTAGCGCCCCCTAAGGGCGAATGTGAGCCATTCTTGGTTTGTAGGTTCCTGTTGGCCTGTAGTATTAATGTACCAAATTAGAAAGTATTTGACAAAAAAATGTGCAATTTGGGAATGGCCTTTAGCGCCCCCTAAGGGCGAATGTGAGACATTCTTGGTTTGTGGATTTCTGTTGGCCTGTAGTGTCAATATACCAAATTAGAAAATTTTTGACCATAAAATGGGAATTTTGGGCATAGCCTGTAGCGCCCCCTAATGGCGAATATGGGCAATTCTTTGTTTGTGGGTTCCTGTTGGCCTGTAGTATCAATGTACCAAATTAGAACATTTTTGACCAGCAAATGGGAATTTAGGGCGTGGCCTGTAGCGCCCCATAAGGGCGAATGTGGGCCACTCTTGGTTTGTGAATTCCTGTTGGCCTGTAGTATCAATATACAACATTAGAACATTTTTGACCAGAAAATGGGAATTTTGGGCATGGCCTGTAGCGCCCCCTAAGGGCGAATGTGGGATATTCTTTACGCAGTACTTCAGAGTGATGTCATCTTTAAGTATATATATATAGGTCTATTTCTAACCCACACCTATAATATCACTTCTGAAGGCATGGATTTAACCACTGGAGTGGTATGGATTACTTTTATGCTGCATTTATTTGATTTTTGTAGCTTCTGAGTTCTGATCACCATTCAAGTCATTGAAAGGTCCAACAGGGTTGAGATAATCTTCTAAAAAGCTTAATTTGTGTTCACTAGAAGAAAGAAAACAATACACATCTGGGATGCAATGAGGGTGAGTATACGATGAGAGAAATTTATTTTTGGGGTGAAAACCATTTGTAGGCCTACTTTTTATTTACTTGGAAAATTGTTACTGTCTCTTTAAGAGGATTTTAAACGCATTTCATTCAAGGCACACTCTGTACGGCTTGTTTTAGTGAGTTTAATCTTTTGAGAACTGTGAAGTCTCATTATTTTCGTGCTGTTACATCTGTATTCATTTCAGAGATTACTTGATTGAGATTGTGAAACTACATACAACCGACAAACCTCCATGAAGATGCGAGTAAAAATGAGATGCGCTGTCAGGCTCAACGCTGATAATCATTCTCGGAAGTGTTGATACTAGATTTCGATTCGCGATTTCTTCATCAACTGTTTATGTTCACTTGGGACAAAACAGACAATATATCATGTAATTTGACATTTTGTAGTATGAAATTGTCCGTTCAAACGCAAGAAGAAGCGAATGCGATCTCTCATCGGGGCTCGTGCGTTAGACGCGACGCATCTCGCGGTTTCACACAAAACTGCTCACAAACATTTATTTGAGTTATTTTGTCATTTTTTTCCAGAAATAACTAGCAATACTCCTACAAATAAATGCTTCGTAACTAAAACGTTTTGACTTTCTATAGAAAATATAGACAACACACGTTCTTACCTTGCAAAAATCGCCTCAGTATTTAATTTGAAGCAGTAAATCCAACACTGGAGTAAATCTCTCGTGATATCACCTTTCCATTGAAATGAAGGAAGACGGTGATGACGATACAGTTATTATTCTTGCCCAGTAACCCCTTAACCAATCACATGTGCCTTTAGCTTGTATTGTCATGAGTATCTGGGCAGACTTCAGAAATAAAATCGGTGATCGGACGACGATGACACTGAGACAGGAACCATGGGAATAATTGTTCCCAAATTTGAACGCTCTGGCTGTAAATGGTTAAAGGTTGTTAAAAATTGTATCCTCCACTCAGTTGATGTATATATTGAGTGGGGACACATTGTTTGCCTTTTTTCTGGGATTCGACTGCAAAAGAGCTCAAGCAACTGTTGAACTCAGTCCCTGCCCATTCTGGACTCAGACCTGTTGTAAATCATTGAACAATGAGGCTTGGATGCCATCTATTGGACATTTCTTGTAATTGCCACTCAGAGAATGAACAGACAGTGGATTAAACTTTAGTTTTTTAGGCTTTAGTTCTTTGTTGTATTCACCTGCTACGGCGTGTGTAACATTTTTCTGTCAACTCTGCATACAGGTGAAACTCGAAAAATTAGAATATCGTGCAAAAGTTAATGTAACCCATACTATGTTGAACACAAGAGGGCAGTATAGCCCTATGTATTACTTCACAAGCCCCCCTCCCTTCCTACTCCTCACACACAAAGTCTTAGAGAGTGACTTGCAAAATTCTGACATTTTCTCCACATTCAAACCAAAATATCTGACTTTCTGTTGGTCGGAGCTAATGACTGTAAATTAGAAAGTTGTCCGGCTTGAGGAGAACTATATCAATACCAATTTTTGTACCTGTAGATGAAACTAACCCCCCACTTTTTTGTCAAAAGGTGGCGCTACTGAGCCCCTCACCACACCCATTTCTGAAACTTTGCACATGTCTACTGGCTAATAAATGTGACGTCTCTGTCGAGTTTCATGCAATTTCAAGTATGTTAAGAGTCTCAAAAGCATCAATAAAGAAAAGTAAAGTTTGAAGTGTTGCCACGGCAACAGTATCTAAGATATCAATAATCCTTTCACAGGTCTAAATCTGCCGTGTGTTTACATTATACACGTAAAGTTTGAAGCAAATCGGGTAAAAACAAGAGGGTGATTTCAAAGCATTTTGAAAGTGACACACTTCCTGCTGCCAGTTGGTGGCGCTATAACTTTGACTCACAATAGTCACATCCATGTGATCGGCCTCTTACAACGAACACACTGCTGAAGTTTCATCAAGATCTGTTAATTTATGCAGAAGTTATAACACACTTCCTGTCTCACTTTTCTCGCCATAAATTTGTTTCCTCGCCACGGCCAAACCGTTCGAGATATCAAAAATCCGCTGGCAATTTTTCATCCTCAATGTCTTGACTTCATGCTGACTGAGATTCGTGGCGATTAAATGATTTCTCTAGGAGGAGTATTTCAAATTCCATTGTATACGTTTTCCAAACAACCCTAAATAGCCGACTTCCTGTTGGGCTGAGGTAAAAAGTAAGAGCATGAAGTATATATGAAACGATGAGATCTATATGTGTACCGACTTTCATATTATTACATGCAAGTGTGTTTGATTTATGGACCAAGGTTTCGGACCCCGTTCCAGGGGGCGCTGCTGAGCCCCCCTGCCACGCCCGGGTACCATCTTCAGCCCAGCCCTGATGGCCGCAGGTTCTGACCCGTGTGCAAAGTTTCAAGAGTTTTAGAGCATGTTAAGGCCCCCAAAAGTGCCCGAATAGTCGATAAAATAATAATAATAATAATAATAATAATAATAATAATAATAATAATAATCCTAAGGAAAACAAAAGGGCCTTCGCCTTTTCAGGCTTGGGCCCTAATAATCCTAAGGAAAACAATAGGGCCTTCGCCTTTTCAGGCTTGGGCCCTAATAATAATAATAATCCTAAGGAAAACAATAGGACCTTCGCCTTTTCAGGCTTGGGCCCTAATAATCCTAAGGAAAACAATAGGGCCTTCGCCTTTTCAGGCTTGGGCCCTAATAATAATAATAATCCTAAGGAAAACAATAGGGCCTTCGCCTTTTCAGGCTTGGGCCCTAATTAAAGCTGCAAGCAGCGATGACGGGCCCAAGCCGGTGGCACCGCAACCCTGGTGCCTTTAGTTACCGGGCTCATTTCCACTTGGTGGCTTTCGGAAAACAAAGGATGATGGACACAGCAACAACTCAAAAATATAGCTGGAAGCAGCAATGCGATTTCTCCTCAAAATGGCAAATCATTTAAAATTGATCAATAGAGGGTTGGGGTTAAACCCTCCCAATGAAAAAATCCAAAAAACATGTCTTTCTGTCTGAATCCTAAACTAAACATTTTCAGTGTACAGGAAAATCCATCATGCCAGACCTTATGGATCCTGTAGGGTTTTTTGTTTTCAATGAGAAATGAGGTATGTTCACCAGGTTTCAGAAAACTAAATAAATGGGGTGAAAATACAATCACTTTAAAAAAATGACATTTGGGCATGGCCTGTAGCGCCCCCTAAGGGCGAATGTGAGCCATTCTTGGTTTGTAGGTTCCTGTTGGCCTGTAGTATTAATGTACCAAATTAGAAAGTATTTGACAAAAAAATGTGCAATTTGGGAATGGCCTTTAGCGCCCCCTAAGGGCGAATGTGAGACATTCTTGGTTTGTGGATTTCTGTTGGCCTGTAGTGTCAATATACCAAATTAGAACATTTTTGACCAGCAAATGGGAATTTTGGGCATGGCCTGTAGCGCCCCCTAATGGCGAATATGGGCAATTCTTTGTTTGTGGGTTCCTGTTGGCCTGTAGTATCAATGTACCAAATTAGAACATGTTTGACCAGCAAATGGGAATTTAGGGCGTGGCCTGTAGCGCCCCCTAAGAGCGAATGTGGGCCATTCTTGGTTTGTGGGTTCCTGTTGGCCTGTAGTATCAATGTACCAAATTAGAACATTTTTGACCAGCAAATGGGAATTTTGGGCATGGCCTGTAGCGCCCCCTAAGGGCGAATGTGGGATATTCTTTACGCAGTACTTCAGAGTGATGTCATCTTGAAGTATAAATATATAGGTCTATTTCTAACCCACACCTATAATATCACTTCTGAAGGCATGGATTTAACCACTGGAGTGGTATGGATTACTTTTATGCTGCATTTATGTGATTTTTGTAGCTTCTGAGTACTGATCACCATTCAAGTCATTGAAAGGTCCAACAGGGTTGAGATAATCTTCTAAAAAGCTTAATTTGTGTTCACTAGAAGAAAGAAAACAATACACATCTGGGATGGAATGAGGGTGAGTATACGATGAGAGAAATTTATTTTTGGGGTGAAAACCATTTGTAGGCCTACTTTTTATTTACTTGGAAAATTGTTACTGTCTCTTTAAGAGGATTTTAAACGCATTTCATTCAAGGCACAGTCTGTGCGGCTTGTTTTATTGAGTTTAATCTTTTGAGAACTGTGAAGTCTCATTATTTTCGAGCTGTTACATCTGTATTCATTTCAGAGATTACTTGATTGAGATTGTGAAACTACATACAACCGACAAACCTCCATGAAGATGCGAGTAAAAATGAGATGCCTCGCGCTGTCAAACACAACGCTGATAATCATTCTCGGAAGTGTTGATACTAGATTTAGATTCGCGATTTCTTCATCAACTGTTTATGTTCACTTGGGACAAAACAGACAATATATCATGTATTTTGACATTTTGTAGTATGAAATTGTCCGTTCAAACGCAAGAAGAAGCGAATGCGATCTCTCATCGGGGCTCGTGCGTTAGACGCGACGCATCTCGCGGTTTCACACAAAACTGCTCACAAACATTTATTTGAGTTGTTTTGTCATTTTTTTCCAAAAATAACTAGCAATACTCCTACAAATAAATGCTTCGTAACTAAAACGTTTTGACTTTCTATAGAAAATATAGAAAACACGTTCTTACCTTGCAAAAATCGCCTCAGTATTTAATTTGAAGCAGTAAATCCAACACTGGAGTAAATCTCTCGTGATATCACCTTCCCATTGAAATGAAGGAAGACGGTGATGACAATACAGTTATTATTCTTGCCCAGTAACCCCTTAACCAATCACATGTGCCTTTAGCTTGTATTGTCATGAGTATCTGGGCAGATTTCAGAAATAAAATCGGTGATCGGACGACGATGACACTGAGACAGGAACCATGGGAATAATTGTTCCCAAATTAGAACGCTCTGGCTGTAAATGGTTAAAGGTTGTTAAAAATTGTATCCGCCACTCAGTTGATGTATATATTGAGTGGGGACACATTGTTTGCCTTTTTTCTGGGATTCGACTGCAAAAGAGCTCAAGCAACTGTTGAACTCAGTCCCTGCCCATTCTGGACTCAGACCTGTTGTAAATCATTGAACAATGAGGCTTGGATGCCCTCTATTGGACATTTCTTGTAATTGCCACTCAGAGAATGAACAGACAGTGGATTAAACTTTAGTTTTTTAGGCTTTAGTTCTTTGTTGTATTCACCTGCTACGGCGTGTGTAACATTTTTCTGTCAACTCTGCATACAGGTGAAACTCGAAAAATTAGAATATCGTGCAAAAGTTAATGTAACCCATACTATGTTGAACACAAGAGGGCAGTATAGCCCTATGTATTACTTCACAAGACCCCCTCCCTTCCTACTCCTCACACACAGAGGCTCACAGAGTGACTTGCAAAATTCTGACATTTTCTCCACATTCAAACCAAAATATCTGACTTTCTGTTGGTCGGAGCTAATGACTGTAAATTAGAAAGTTGTCCGGCTTGAGGAGAACTATATCAATACCAATTTTTGTACCTGTAGATGAAACTAACCCCCCACTTTTTTGTCAAAAGGTGGCGCTACTGAGCCCCTCACCACACCCATTTCTGAAACTTTGCACATGTCTACTGGCTAATAAATGTGACGTCTCTGTCGAGTTTCATGCAATTTCAAGTAGGTTAAGAGTCTCAAAAGCATCAATAAAGAAAAGTAAAGTTTGAAGCGTTGCCACGGCAACAGTATCTAAGATATCAATAATCCTTTCACAGGTCTAAATCTGCCGTGTGTTTACATTATACACGTAAAGTTTGAAGCAAATCGGGTAAAAACAAGAGGGTGATTTCAAAGCATTTTGAAAGTGACACACTTCCTGCTGCCAGTTGGTGGCGCTATAACTTTGACTCACAATAGTCACATCCATGTGATCGGCCTCTTACAACGAACACACTGCTGAAGTTTCATCAAGATCTGTTAATTTATGCAGAAGTTATAACACACTTCCTGTCTCACTTTTCTCGCCATAAATTTGTTTCCTCGCCACGGCCAAACCGTTCGAGATATCAAAAATCCGCTGGCAATTTTTCATCCTCAATGTCTTGACTTCATGCTGACTGAGATTCGTGCCGATTAAATGATTTCTCTAGGAGGAGTATTTCAAATTCCATTGTATACGTTTTCCAAACAACCCTAAATAGCCGACTTCCTGTTGGGCTGAGGTAAAAAGTAAGAGCATGAAGTATATATGAAACGATGAGATCTATATGTGTACCGACTTTCATATTATTACATGCAAGTGTGTTTGATTTATGGACCAAGGTTTCGGACCCCGTTCCAGGGGGCGCTGCTGAGCCCCCCTGCCACGCCCGGGTACCATCTTCAGCCCAGCCCTGATGGCCGCAGGTTCTGACCCGTGTGCAAAGTTTCAAGAGTTTTAGAGCATGTTAAGGCCCCCAAAAGTGCCCGAATAGTCGATAAAATAATAATAATAATAATAATAATAATAATAATAATAATAATAATAATCCTAAGGAAAACAATAGGGCCTTCGCCTTTTCAGGCTTGGGCCCTAATAATTAAAGCTGCAAGCAGCGATGACGGGCCCAAGCCGGTGGCACCGCAACCCTGGTGCCTTTAGTTACCGGGCTCATTTCAACTTGGTGGCTTTCGGAAAACAAAGGATGATGGACACAGCAACAACTCAAAAATATAGCTGCAAGCAGCAATGCGATTCCTCCTCAAAATGGCAAATCATTTAAAATTGATCAATAGAGGGTTGGGGTTAAACCCTCCCAATGAAAAAATCCAAAAAACATGTCTTTCTGTCTGAATCCTAAACTAAACATTTTCAGTGTACAGGAAAATCCATCATGCCGGACCTTATGGATCCTGTAGGGTTTTTTGTTTACAATGAGAAATGAGGTATGTTCACCAGGTTTCAGAAAAACTAAATAAATGGGGTGGAAATACAATCACTTTGAAAAATTGACATTTGGGCATGGCCTGTACCGCCCCCTAAGGGCGAATGTGAGCCATTCTTGGTTTGTAGGTTCCTGTTGGCCTGTAGTATTAATGTACCAAATTAGAAAGTATTTGACAAAAAAATGTGCAATTTGGGAATGTCCTTTAGCACCCCCTAAGGGCAAATGTGAGACATTCTTGGTTTGTGGATTTCTGTTGGCCTGTAGTGTCAATATACCAAATTAGAAAATTTTTGACCATAAAATGGGAATTTTGGGCATAGCCTGTAGCGCCCCCTAATGGCGAATATGGGCAATTCTTTGTTTGTGGGTTCCTGTTGGCCTGTAGTATCAATGTACCAAATTAGAACATTTTTGACCAGCAAATGGGAATTTAGGGCGTGGCCTGTAGCGCCCCATAAGGGCGAATGTGGGCCACTCTTGGTTTGTGAATTCCTGTTGGCCTGTAGTATCAATATACAACATTAGAACATTTTTGACCAGAAAATGGGAATTTTGGGCATGGCCTGTAGCGCCCCCTAAGGGCGAATGTGGGATATTCTTTACGCAGTACTTCAGAGTGATGTCATCTTGAAGTATATATATATAGGTCTATTTCTAACCCACACCTATAATATCACTTCTGAAGGCATGGATTTAACCACTGGAGTGGTATGGATTACTTTTATGCTGCATTTATTTGATTTTTGTAGCTTCTGAGTTCTGATCACCATTCAAGTCATTGAAAGGTCCAACAGGGTTGAGATAATCTTCTAAAAAGCTTAATTTGTGTTCACTAGAAGAAAGAAAACAATACACATCTGGGATGCAATGAGGGTGAGTATACGATGAGAGAAATTTATTTTTGGGGTGAAAACCATTTGTAGGCCTACTTTTTATTTACTTGGAAAATTGTTACTGTCTCTTTAAGAGGATTTTAAACGCATTTCATTCAAGGCACAGTCTGTGCGGCTTGTTTTAGTGAGTTTAATCTTTTGAGAACTGTGAAGTCTCATTATTTTCGTGCTGTTACATCTGTATTCATTTCAGAGATTACTTGATTGAGATTGTGAAACTACATACAACCGACAAACCTCCATGAAGATGCGAGTAAAAATGAGATGCCTCGCGCTGTCAGACACAACGCTGATAATCATTCTCGGAAGTGTTGATACTAGATTTCGATTCGCGATTTCTTCATCAACTGTTTATGTTCACTTGGGACAAAACAGACAATATATCATGTAATTTGACATTTTGTAGTATGAAATTGTCCGTTCAAACGCAAGAAGAAGCGAATGCGATCTCTCATCGGGGCTCGTGCGTTAGACGTGACGCATCTCGCGGTTTCACACAAAACTGCTCACAAACATTTATTTGAGTTGTTTTGTCATTTTTTTCCAGAAATAACTAGCAATACTCCTACAAATAAATGCTTCGTAACTAAAACGTTTTGACTTTCTATAGAAAATATAGACAACACACGTTCTTACCTTGCAAAAATCGCCTCAGTATTTAATTTGAAGCAGTAAATCCAACACTGGAGTAAATCTCTCGTGATATCACCTTTCCATTGAAATTAAGGAAGACGGTGATGACGATACAGTTATTATTCTTGCCCAGTCACCCCTTAACCAATCACATGTGCCTTTAGCTTGTATTGTCATGAGTATCTGGGCAGACTTCAGAAATAAAATCGGTGATCGGACGACGATGACACTGAGACAGGAACCATGGGAATAATTGTTCCCAAATTTGAACGCTCTGGCTGTAAATGGTTAAAGGTTGTTAAAAATTGTATCCTCCACTCAGTTGATGTATATATTGAGTGGGGACACATTGTTTGCCTTTTTTCTGGGATTCGACTGCAAAAGAGCTCAAGCAACTGTTGAACTCAGTCCCTGCCCATTCTGGACTCAGACCTGTTGTAAATCATTGAACAATGAGGCTTGGATGCCATCTATTGGACATTTCTTGTAATTGCCACTCAGAGAATGAACAGACAGTGGATTAAACTTTAGTTTTTTAGGCTTTAGTTCTTTGTTGTATTCACCTGCTACGGCGTGTGTAACATTTTTCTGTCAACTCTGCATACAGGTGAAACTCGAAAAATTAGAATATCGTGCAAAAGTTAATGTTGAACACAAGAGGGCAGTATAGCCCTATGTATTACTTCACAAGCCCCCCTCCCTTCCTACTCCTCACACACAAAGTCTTAGAGAGTGACTTGCAAAATTCTGACATTTTCTCCACATTCAAACCAAAATATCTGACTTTCTGTTGGTCGGAGCTAATGACTGTAAATTAGAAAGTTGTCCGGCTTGAGGAGAACTATATCAATACCAATTTTTGTACCTGTAGATGAAACTAACCCCCCACTTTTTTGTCAAAAGGTGGCGCTACTGAGCCCCTCACCACACCCATTTCTGAAACTTTGCACATGTCTACTGGCTAATAAATGTGACGTCTCTGTCGAGTTTCATGCAATTTCAAGTAGGTTAAGAGTCTCAAAAGCATCAATAAAGAAAAGTAAAGTTTGAAGTGTTGCCACGGCAACAGTATCTAAGATATCAATAATCCTTTCACAGGTCTAAATCTGCCGTGTGTTTACATTATACACGTAAAGTTTGAAGCAAATCGGGTAAAAACAAGAGGGTGATTTCAAAGCATTTTGAAAGTGACACACTTCCTGCTGCCAGTTGGTGGCGCTATAACTTTGACTCACAATAGTTACATCCATGTGATCGGCCACTTACAACGAACACACTGCTGAAGTTTCATCAAGATCTGTTAATTTATGCAGAAGTTATAACACACTTCCTGTCTCACTTTTCTCGCCATAAATTTGTTTCCTCGCCACGGCCAAACCGTTCGAGATATCAAAAATCCGCTGGCAATTTTTCATCCTCAATGTCTTGACTTCATGCTGACTGAGATTCGTGGCGATTAAATGATTTCTCTAGGAGGAGTATTTCAAATTCCATTGTATACGTTTTCCAAACAACCCTAAATAGCCGACTTCCTGTTGGGCTGAGGTAAAAAGTAAGAGCATGAAGTATATATGAAACGATGAGATCTATATGTGTACCGACTTTCATATTATTACATGCAAGTGTGTTTGATTTATGGACCAAGGTTTCGGACCCCGTTCCAGGGGGTGCTGCTGAGCCCCCCTACCACGCCCGGGTACCATCTTCAGCCCAGCCCTGATGGCCGCAGGTTCTGACCCGTGTGCAAAGTTTCAAGAGTTTTAGAGCATGTTAAGGCCCCCAAAAGTGCCCGAATAGTCGATAAAATAATAATAATAATAATAATAATAATAATAATAATAATAATAATAATTAAAGCTGCAAGCAGCGATGACGGGCCCAAGCCGGTGGCACCGCAACCCTGGTGCCTTTAGTTACCGGGCTCATTTCCACTTGGTGGCTTTCGGAAAACAAAGGATGATGGACACAGCAACAACTCAAAAATATAGCTGCAAGCAGCAATGCGATTCCTCCTCAAAATGGCAAATCATTTAAAATTGATCAATAGAGGGTTGGGGTTAAACCCTCCCAATGAAAAAATCCAAAAAACATGTCTTTCTGTCTGAATCCTAAACTAAACATTTTCAGTGTACAGGAAAATCCATCATGCCGGACCTTATGGATCCTGTAGGGTTTTTTGTTTACAATGAGAAATGAGGTATGTTCACCAGGTTTCAGAAAACTAAATAAATGGGGTGGAAATACAATCACTTTAAAAAAATGACATTTGGGCATGGCATGTAGCGCCCCCTAAGGGCGAATGTGAGCCATTCTTGGTTTGTAGGTTCCTGTTGGCCTGTAGTATTAATGTACCAAATTAGAAAGTATTTGACAAAAAAATGTGCAATTTGGGAATGGCCTTTAGCGCCCCCTACGGGCGAATGTGAGACATTCTTGGTTTGTGGATTTCTGTTGGCCTGTAGTGTCAATATACCAAATTAGAAAATTTTTGACCATAAAATGGGAATTTTGGGCATAGCCTGTAGCGCCCCCTAATGGCGAATATGGGCAATTCTTTGTTTGTGGGTTCCTGTTGGCCTGTAGTATCAATGTACCAAATTAGAACATTTTTGACCAGCAAATGGGAATTTAGGTCGTGGCCTGTAGCGCCCCATAAGGGCGAATGTGGGCCACTCTTGGTTTGTGAATTCCTGTTGGCCTGTAGTATCAATATACAACATTAGAACATTTTTGACCAGAAAATGGGAATTTTGGGCATGGCCTGTAGCGCCCCCTAAGGGCGAATGTGGGATATTCTTTACGCAGTACTTCAGAGTGATGTCATCTTTAAGTATATATATATAGGTCTATTTCTAACCCACACCTATAATATCACTTCTGAAGGCATGGATTTAACCACTGGAGTGGTATGGATTACTTTTATGCTGCATTTATTTGATTTTTGTAGCTTCTGAGTTCTGATCACCATTCAAGTCATTGAAAGGTCCAACAGGGTTGAGATAATCTTCTAAAAAGCTTAATTTGTGTTCACTAGAAGAAAGAAAACAATACACATCTGGGATGCAATGAGGGTGAGTATACGATGAGAGAAATTTATTTTTGGGGTGAAAACCATTTGTAGGCCTACTTTTTATTTACTTGGAAAATTGTTACTGTCTCTTTAAGAGGATTTTAAACGCATTTCATTCAAGGCACACTCTGTGCGGCTTGTTTTAGTGAGTTTAATCTTTTGAGAACTGTGAAGTCTCATTATTTTCGTGCTGTTACATCTGTATTCATTTCAGAGATTACTTGATTGAGATTGTGAAACTACATACAACCGACAAACCTCCATGAAGATGCGAGTAAAAATGAGATGCGCTGTCAGGCACAACGCTGATAATCATTCTCGGAAGTGTTGATACTAGATTTCGATTCGCGATTTCTTCATCAACTGTTTATGTTCACTTGGGACAAAACAGACAATATATCATGTAATTTGACATTTTGTAGTATGAAATTGTCCGTTCAAACGCAAGAAGAAGCGAATGCGATCTCTCATCGGGGCTCGTGCGTTAGACGCGACGCATCTCGCGGTTTCACACAAAACTGCTCACAAACATTTATTTGAGTTATTTTGTCATTTTTTTCCAGAAATAACTAGCAATACTCCTACAAATAAATGCTTCGTAACTAAAACGTTTTGACTTTCTATAGAAAATATAGACAACACACGTTCTTACCTTGCAAAAATCGCCTCAGTATTTAATTTGAAGCAGTAAATCCAACACTGGAGTAAATCTCTCGTGATATCACCTTTCCATTGAAATGAAGGAAGACGGTGATGACGATACAGTTATTATTCTTGCCCAGTAACCCCTTAACCAATCACATGTGCCTTTAGCTTGTATTGTCATGAGTATCTGGGCAGACTTCAGAAATAAAATCGGTGATCGGACGACGATGACACTGAGACAGGAACCATGGGAATAATTGTTCCCAAATTTGAACGCTCTGGCTGTAAATGGTTAAAGGTTGTTAAAAATTGTATCCTCCACTCAGTTGATGTATATATTGAGTGGGGACACATTGTTTGCCTTTTTTCTGGGATTCGACTGCAAAAGAGCTCAAGCAACTGTTGAACTCAGTCCCTGCCCATTCTGGACTCAGACCTGTTGTAAATCATTGAACAATGAGGCTTGGATGCCATCTATTGGACATTTCTTGTAATTGCCACTCAGAGAATGAACAGACAGTGGATTAAACTTTAGTTTTTTAGGCTTTAGTTCTTTGTTGTATTCACCTGCTACGGCGTGTGTAACATTTTTCTGTCAACTCTGCATACAGGTGAAACTCGAAAAATTAGAATATCGTGCAAAAGTTAATGTAACCCATACTATGTTGAACACAAGAGGGCAGTATAGCCCTATGTATTACTTCACAAGCCCCCCTCCCTTCCTACTCCTCACACACAAAGTCTTAGAGAGTGACTTGCAAAATTCTGACATTTTCTCCACATTCAAACCAAAATATCTGACTTTCTGTTGGTCGGAGCTAATGACTGTAAATTAGAAAGTTGTCCGGCTTGAGGAGAGCTATATCAATACCAATTTTTGTACCTGTAGATGAAACTAACCCCCCACTTTTTTGTCAAAAGGTGGCGCTACTGAGCCCCTCACCACACCCATTTCTGAAACTTTGCACATGTCTACTGGCTAATAAATGTGACGTCTCTGTCGAGTTTCATGCAATTTCAAGTATGTTAAGAGTCTCAAAAGCATCAATAAAGAAAAGTAAAGTTTGAAGTGTTGCCACAGCAACAGTATCTAAGATATCAATAATCCTTTCACAGGTCTAAATCTGCCGTGTGTTTACATTATACACGTAAAGTTTGAAGCAAATCGGGTAAAAACAAGAGGGTGATTTCAAAGCATTTTGAAAGTGACACACTTCCTGCTGCCAGTTGGTGGCGCTATAACTTTGACTCACAATAGTCACATCCATGTGATCGGCCTCTTACAACGAACACACTGCTGAAGTTTCATCAAGATCTGTTAATTTATGCAGAAGTTATAACACACTTCCTGTCTCACTTTTCTCGCCATAAATTTGTTTCCTCGCCACGGCCAAACCGTTCGAGATATCAAAAATCCGCTGGCAATTTTTCATCCTCAATGTCTTGACTTCATGCTGACTGAGATTCGTGGCGATTAAATGATTTCTCTAGGAGGAGTATTTCAAATTCCATTGTATACGTTTTCCAAACAACCCTAAATAGCCGACTTCCTGTTGGGCTGAGGTAAAAAGTAAGAGCATGAAGTATATATGAAACGATGAGATCTATATGTGTACCGACTTTCATATTATTACATGCAAGTGTGTTTGATTTATGGACCAAGGTTTCGGACCCCGTTCCAGGGGGCGCTGCTGAGCCCCCCTGCCACGCCCGGGTACCATCTTCAGCCCAGCCCTGATGGCCGCAGGTTCTGACCCGTGTGCAAAGTTTCAAGAGTTTTAGAGCATGTTAAGGCCCCCAAAAGTGCCCGAATAGTCGATAAAATAATAATAATAATAATAATAATAATAATAATAATAATAATAATTAAAGCTGCAAGCAGCGATGACGGGCCCAAGCCGGTGGCACCGCAACCCTGGTGCCTTTAGTTACCGGGCTCATTTCCACTTGGTGGCTTTCGGAAAACAAAGGATGATGGACACAGCAACAACTCAAAAATATAGCTGCAAGCAGCAATGCGATTCCTCCTCAAAATGGCAAATCATTTAAAATTGATCAATAGAGGGTTGGGGTTAAACCCTCCCAATGAAAAAATCCAAAAAACATGTCTTTCTGTCTGAATCCTAAACTAAACATTTTCAGTGTACAGGAAAATCCATCATGCCGGACCTTATGGATCCTGTAGGGTTTTTTGTTTACAATGAGAAATGAGGTATGTTCACCAGGTTTCAGAAAAACTAAATAAATGGGGTGGAAATACAATCACTTTGAAAAATTGACATTTGGGCATGGCCTGTACCGCCCCCTAAGGGCGAATGTGAGCCATTCTTGGTTTGTAGGTTCCTGTTGGCCTGTAGTATTAATGTACCAAATTAGAAAGTATTTGACAAAAAAATGTGCAATTTGGGAATGGCCTTTAGCGCCCCCTAAGGGCGAATGTGAGACATTCTTGGTTTGTGGATTTCTGTTGGCCTGTAGTGTCAATATACCAAATTAGAAAATTTTTGACCATAAAATGGGAATTTTGGGCATAGCCTGTAGCGCCCCCTAATGGCGAATATGGGCAATTCTTTGTTTGTGGGTTCCTGTTGGCCTGTAGTATCAATGTACCAAATTAGAACATTTTTGACCAGCAAATGGGAATTTAGGTCGTGGCCTGTAGCGCCCCATAAGGGCGAATGTGGGCCACTCTTGGTTTGTGAATTCCTGTTGGCCTGTAGTATCAATATACAACATTAGAACATTTTTGACCAGAAAATGGGAATTTTGGGCATGGCCTGTAGCGCCCCCTAAGGGCGAATGTGGGATATTCTTTACGCAGTACTTCAGCGTGATGTCATCTTTAAGTATATATATATAGGTCTATTTCTAACCCACACCTATAATATCACTTCTGAAGGCATGGATTTAACCACTGGAGTGGTATGGATTACTTTTATGCTGCATTTATTTGATTTTTGTAGCTTCTGAGTTCTGATCACCATTCAAGTCATTGAAAGGTCCAACAGGGTTGAGATAATCTTCTAAAAAGCTTAATTTGTGTTCACTAGAAGAAAGAAAACAATACACATCTGGGATGCAATGAGGGTGAGTATACGATGAGAGAAATTTATTTTTGGGGTGAAAACCATTTGTAGGCCTACTTTTTATTTACTTGGAAAATTGTTACTGTCTCTTTAAGAGGATTTTAAACGCATTTCATTCAAGGCACACTCTGTGCGGCTTGTTTTAGTGAGTTTAATCTTTTGAGAACTGTGAAGTCTCATTATTTTCATGCTGTTACATCTGTATTCATTTCAGAGATTACTTGATTGAGATTGTGAAACTACATACAACCGACAAACCTCCATGAAGATGCGAGTAAAAATGAGATGCGCTGTCAGGCACAATGCTGATAATCATTCTCGGAAGTGTTGATACTAGATTTCGATTCGCGATTTCTTCATCAACTGTTTATGTTCACTTGGGACAAAACAGACAATATATCATGTAATTTGACATTTTGTAGTATGAAATTGTCCGTTCAAACGCAAGAAGAAGCGAATGCGATCTCTCATCGGGGCTCGTGCGTTAGACGCGACGCATCTCGCGGTTTCACACAAAACTGCTCACAAACATTTATTTGAGTTATTTTGTCATTTTTTTCCAGAAATAACTAGCAATACTCCTACAAATAAATGCTTCGTAACTAAAACGTTTTGACTTTCTATAGAAAATATAGACAACACACGTTCTTACCTTGCAAAAATCGCCTCAGTATTTAATTTGAAGCAGTAAATCCAACACTGGAGTAAATCTCTCGTGATATCACCTTTCCATTAAATGAAGGAAGACGGTGATGACGATACAGTTATTATTCTTGCCCAGTAACCCCTTAACCAATCACATGTGCCTTTAGCTTGTATTGTCATGAGTATCTGGGCAGACTTCAGAAATAAAATCGGTGATCGGACGACGATGACACTGAGACAGGAACCATGGGAATAATTGTTCCCAAATTTGAACGCTCTGGCTGTAAATGGTTAAAGGTTGTTAAAAATTGTATCCTCCACTCAGTTGATGTATATATTGAGTGGGGACACATTGTTTGCCTTTTTTCTGGGATTCGACTGCAAAAGAGCTCAAGCAACTGTTGAACTCAGTCCCTGCCCATTCTGGACTCAGACCTGTTGTAAATCATTGAACAATGAGGCTTGGATGCCATCTATTGGACATTTCTTGTAATTGCCACTCAGAGAATGAACAGACAGTGGATTAAACTTTAGTTTTTTAGGCTTTAGTTCTTTGTTGTATTCACCTGCTACGGCGTGTGTAACATTTTTCTGTCAACTCTGCATACAGGTGAAACTCGAAAAATTAGAATATCGTGCAAAAGTTAATGTAACCCATACTATGTTGAACACAAGAGGGCAGTATAGCCCTATGTATTACTTCACAAGCCCCCCTCCCTTCCTACTCCTCACACACAAAGTCTTAGAGAGTGACTTGCAAAATTCTGACATTTTCTCCACATTCAAACCAAAATATCTGACTTTCTGTTGGTCGGAGCTAATGACTGTAAATTAGAAAGTTGTCCGGCTTGAGGAGAGCTATATCAATACCAATTTTTGTACCTGTAGATGAAACTAACCCCCCACTTTTTTGTCAAAAGGTGGCGCTACTGAGCCCCTCACCACACCCATTTCTGAAACTTTGCACATGTCTACTGGCTAATAAATGTGACGTCTCTGTCGAGTTTCATGCAATTTCAAGTATGTTAAGAGTCTCAAAAGCATCAATAAAGAAAAGTAAAGTTTGAAGTGTTGCCACGGCAACAGTATCTAAGATATCAATAATCCTTTCACAGGTCTAAATCTGCCGTGTGTTTACATTATACACGTAAAGTTTGAAGCAAATCGGGTAAAAACAAGAGGGTGATTTCAAAGCATTTTGAAAGTGACACACTTCCTGCTGCCAGTTGGTGGCGCTATAACTTTGACTCACAATAGTCACATCCATGTGATCGGCCTCTTACATCGAACACACTGCTGAAGTTTCATCAAGATCTGTTAATTTATGCAGAAGTTATAACACACTTCCTGTCTCACTTTTCTCGCCATAAATTTGTTTCCTCGCCACGGCCAAACCGTTCGAGATATCAAAAATCCACTGGCAATTTTTCATCCTCAATGTCTTGACTTCATGCTGACTGAGATTCGTGGCGATTAAATGATTTCTCTAGGAGGAGTATTTCAAATTCCATTGTATACGTTTTCCAAACAACCCTAAATAGCCGACTTCCTGTTGGGCTGAGGTAAAAAGTAAGAGCATGAAGTATATATGAAACGATGAGATCTATATGTGTACCGACTTTCATATTATTACATGCAAGTGTGTTTGATTTATGGACCAAGGTTTCGGACCCCGTTCCAGGGGGCGCTGCTGAGCCCCCCTGCCACGCCCGGGTACCATCTTCAGCCCAGCCCTGATGGCCGCAGGTTCTGACCCGTGTGCAAAGTTTCAAGAGTTTTAGAGCATGTTAAGGCCCCCAAAAGTGCCCGAATATTCGATAAAATAATAATAATAATAATAATAATAATAATTAAAGCTGCAAGCAGCGATGACGGGCCCAAGCCGGTGGCACCGCAACCCTGGTGCCTTTAGTTACCGGGCTCATTTCCACTTGGTGGCTTTCGGAAAACAAAGGATGATGGACACAGCAACAACTCAAAAATATAGCTGCAAGCAGCAATGCGATTCCTCCTCAAAATGGCAAATCATTTAAAATTGATCAATAGAGGGTTGGGGTTAAACCCTCCCAATGAAAAAATCCAAAAAACATGTCTTTCTGTCTGAATCCTAAACTAAACATTTTCAGTGTACAGGAAAATCCATCATGCCGGACCTTATGGATCCTGTAGGGTTTTTTGTTTACAATGAGAAATGAGGTATGTTCACCAGGTTTCAGAAAACTAAATAAATGGGGTGGAAATACAATCACTTTAAAAAAATGACATTTGGGCATGGCATGTAGCGCCCCCTAAGGGCGAATGTGAGCCATTCTTGGTTTGTAGGTTCCTGTTGGCCTGTAGTATTAATGTACCAAATTAGAAAGTATTTGACAAAAAAATGTGCAATTTGGGAATGGCCTTTAGCGCCCCCTAAGGGCGAATGTGAGACATTCTTGGTTTGTGGATTTCTGTTGGCCTGTAGTGTCAATATACCAAATTAGAAAATTTTAGACCATAAAATGGGAATTTTGGGCATAGCCTGTAGCGCCCCCTAATGGCGAATATGGGCAATTCTTTGTTTGTGGGTTCCTGTTGGCCTGTAGTATCAATGTACCAAATTAGAACATTTTTGACCAGCAAATGGGAATTTAGGTCGTGGCCTGTAGCGCCCCATAAGGGCGAATGTGGGCCACTCTTGGTTTGTGAATTCCTGTTGGCCTGTAGTATCAATATACAACATTAGAACATTTTTGACCAGAAAATGGGAATTTTGGGCATGGCCTGTAGCGCCCCCTAAGGGCGAATGTGGGATATTCTTTACGCAGTACTTCAGAGTGATGTCATCTTTAAGTATATATATATAGGTCTATTTCTAACCCACACCTATAATATCACTTCTGAAGGCATGGATTTAACCACTGGAGTGGTATGGATTACTTTTATGCTGCATTTATTTGATTTTTGTAGCTTCTGAGTTCTGATCACCATTCAAGTCATTGAAAGGTCCAACAGGGTTGAGATAATCTTCTAAAAAGCTTAATTTGTGTTCACTAGAAGAAAGAAAACAATACACATCTGGGATGCAATGAGGGTGAGTATACGATGAGAGAAATTTATTTTTGGGGTGAAAACCATTTGTAGGCCTACTTTTTATTTACTTGGAAAATTGTTACTGTCTCTTTAAGAGGATTTTAAACGCATTTCATTCAAGGCACACTCTGTGCGGCTTGTTTTAGTGAGTTTAATCTTTTGAGAACTGTGAAGTCTCATTATTTTCGTGCTGTTACATCTGTATTCATTTCAGAGATTACTTGATTGAGATTGTGAAACTACATACAACCGACAAACCTCCATGAAGATGCGAGTAAAAATGAGATGCGCTGTCAGGCACAACGCTGATAATCATTCTCGGAAGTGTTGATACTAGATTTCGATTCGCGATTTCTTCATCAACTGTTTATGTTCACTTGGGACAAAACAGACAATATATCATGTAATTTGACATTTTGTAGTATGAAATTGTCCGTTCAAACGCAAGAAGAAGCGAATGCGATCTCTCATCGGGGCTCGTGCTTTAGACGCGACGCATCTCGCGGTTTCACACAAAACTGCTCACAAACATTTATTTGAGTTATTTTGTCATTTTTTTCCAGAAATAACTAGCAATACTCCTACAAATAAATGCTTCGTAACTAAAACGTTTTGACTTTCTATAGAAAATATAGACAACACACGTTCTTACCTTGCAAAAATCGCCTCAGTATTTAATTTGAAGCAGTAAATCCAACACTGGAGTAAATCTCTCGTGATATCACCTTTCCATTGAAATGAAGGAAGACGGTGATGACGATACAGTTATTATTCTTGCCCAGTAACCCCTTAAACAATCACATGTGCCTTTAGCTTGTATTGTCATGAGTATCTGGGCAGACTTCAGAAATAAAATCGGTGATCGGACGACGATGACACTGAGACAGGAACCATGGGAATAATTGTTCCCAAATTTGAACGCTCTGGCTGTAAATGGTTAAAGGTTGTTAAAAATTGTATCCTCCACTCAGTTGATGTATATATTGAGTGGGGACACATTGTTTGCCTTTTTTCTGGGATTCGACTGCAAAAGAGCTCAAGCAACTGTTGAACTCAGTCCCTGCCCATTCTGGACTCAGACCTGTTGTAAATCATTGAACAATGAGGCTTGGATGCCATCTATTGGACATTTCTTGTAATTGCCACTCAGAGAATGAACAGACAGTGGATTAAACTTTAGTTTTTTAGGCTTTAGTTCTTTGTTGTATTCACCTGCTACGGCGTGTGTAACATTTTTCTGTCAACTCTGCATACAGGTGAAACTCGAAAAATTAGAATATCGTGCAAAAGTTAATGTAACCCATACTATGTTGAACACAAGAGGGCAGTATAGCCCTATGTATTACTTCACAAGCCCCCCTCCCTTCCTACTCCTCACACACAAAGTCTTAGAGAGTGACTTGCAAAATTCTGACATTTTCTCCACATTCAAACCAAAATATCTGACTTTCTGTTGGTCGGAGCTAATGACTGTAAATTAGAAAGTTGTCCGGCTTGAGGAGAGCTATATCAATACCAATTTTTGTACCTGTAGATGAAACTAACCCCCCACTTTTTTGTCAAAAGGTGGCGCTACTGAGCCCCTCACCACACCCATTTCTGAAACTTTGCACATGTCTACTGGCTAATAAATGTGACGTCTCTGTCGAGTTTCATGCAATTTCAAGTATGTTAAGAGTCTCAAAAGCATCAATAAAGAAAAGTAAAGTTTGAAGTGTTGCCACAGCAACAGTATCTAAGATATCAATAATCCTTTCACAGGTCTAAATCTGCCGTGTGTTTACATTATACACGTAAAGTTTGAAGCAAATCGGGTAAAAACAAGAGGGTGATTTCAAAGCATTTTGAAAGTGACACACTTCCTGCTGCCAGTTGGTGGCGCTATAACTTTGACTCACAATAGTCACATCCATGTGATCGGCCTCTTACAACGAACACACTGCTGAAGTTTCATCAAGATCTGTTAATTTATGCAGAAGTTATAACACACTTCCTGTCTCACTTTTCTCGCCATAAATTTGTTTCTTCGCCACGGCCAAACCGTTCGAGATATCAAAAATCCGCTGGCAATTTTTCATCCTCAATGTCTTGACTTCATGCTGACTGAGATTCGTGGCGATTAAATGATTTCTCTAGGAGGAGTATTTCAAATTCCATTGTATACGTTTTCCAAACAACCCTAAATAGCCGACTTCCTGTTGGGCTGAGGTAAAAAGTAAGAGCATGAAGTATATATGAAACGATGAGATCTATATGTGTACCGACTTTCATATTATTACATGCAAGTGTGTTTGATTTATGGACCAAGGTTTCGGACCCCGTTCCAGGGGGCGCTGCTGAGCCCCCCTGCCACGCCCGGGTACCATCTTCAGCCCAGCCCTGATGGCCGCAGGTTCTGACCCGTGTGCAAAGTTTCAAGAGTTTTAGAGCATGTTAAGGCCCCCAAAAGTGCCCGAATAGTCGATAAAATAATAATAATAATAATAATAATTAAAGCTGCAAGCAGCGATGACGGGCCCAAGCCGGTGGCACCGCAACCCTGGTGCCTTTAGTTACCGGGCTCATTTCCACTTGGTGGCTTTCGGAAAACAAAGGATGATGGACACAGCAACAACTCAAAAATATAGCTGCAAGCAGCAATGCGATTCCTCCTCAAAATGGCAAATCATTTAAAATTGATCAATAGAGGGTTGGGGTTAAACCCTCCCAATGAAAAAATCCAAAAAACATGTCTTTCTGTCTGAATCCTAAACTAAACATTTTCAGTGTACAGGAAAATCCATCATGCCGGACCTTATGGATCCTGTAGGGTTTTTTGTTTACAATGAGAAATGAGGTATGTTCACCAGGTTTCAGAAAAACTAAATAAATGGGGTGGAAATACAATCACTTTGAAAAATTGACATTTGGGCATGGCCTGTACCGCCCCCTAAGGGCGAATGTGAGCCATTCTTGGTTTGTAGGTTCCTGTTGGCCTGTAGTATTAATGTACCAAATTAGAAAGTATTTGACAAAAAAATGTGCAATTTGGGAATGTCCTTTAGCACCCCCTAAGGGCAAATGTGAGACATTCTTGGTTTGTGGATTTCTGTTGGCCTGTAGTGTCAATATACCAAATTAGAAAATTTTTGACCATAAAATGGGAATTTTGGGCATAGCCTGTAGCGCCCCCTAATGGCGAATATGGGCAATTCTTTGTTTGTGGGTTCCTGTTGGCCTGTAGTATCAATGTACCAAATTAGAACATTTTTGACCAGCAAATGGGAATTTAGGGCGTGGCCTGTAGCGCCCCCCTAAGGGCGAATGTGGGCCACTCTTGGTTTGTGAATTCCTGTTGGCCTGTAGTATCAATATACAACATTAGAACATTTTTGACCAGAAAATGGGAATTTTGGGCATGGCCTGTAGCGCCCCCTAAGGGCGAATGTGGGATATTCTTTACGCAGTACTTCAGAGTGATGTCATCTTGAAGTATATATATATAGGTCTATTTCTAACCCACACCTATAATATCACTTCTGAAGGCATGGATTTAACCACTGGAGTGGTATGGATTACTTTTATGCTGCATTTATTTGATTTTTGCAGCTTCTGAGTTCTGATCACCATTCAAGTCATTGAAAGGTCCAACAGGGTTGAGATAATCTTCTAAAAAGCTTAATTTGTGTTCACTAGAAGAAAGAAAACAATACACATCTGGGATGCAATGAGGGTGAGTATACGATGAGAGAAATTTATTTTTGGGGTGAAAACCATTTGTAGGCCTACTTTTTATTTACTTGGAAAATTGTTACTGTCTCTTTAAGAGGATTTTAAACGCATTTCATTCAAGGCACAGTCTGTGCGGCTTGTTTTAGTGAGTTTAATCTTTTGAGAACTGTGAAGTCTCATTATTTTCGTGCTGTTACATCTGTATTCATTTCAGAGATTACTTGATTGAGATTGTGAAACTACATACCCGACAAACCTCCATGAAGATGCGAGTAAAAATGAGATGCCTCGCGCTGTCAGACACAACGCTGATAATCATTCTCGGAAGTGTTGATACTAGATTTCGATTCGCGATTTCTTCATCAACTGTTTATGTTCACTTGGGACAAAACAGACAATATATCATGTAATTTGACATTTTGTAGTATGAAATTGTCCGTTCAAACGCAAGAAGAAGCGAATGCGATCTCTCATCGGGGCTCGTGCGTTAGACGCGACGCATCTCGCGGTTTCACACAAAACTGCTCACAAACATTTATTTGAGTTGTTTTGTCATTTTTTTCCAGAAATAACTAGCAATACTCCTACAAATAAATGCTTCGTCACTAAAACGTTTTGACTTTCTATAGAAAATATAGACAACACACGTTCTTACCTTGCAAAAATCGCCTCAGTATTTAATTTGAAGCAGTAAATCCAACACTGGAGTAAATCTCTCGTGATATCACCTTTCCATTGAAATGAAGGAAGACGGTGATGACGATACAGTTATTATTCTTGCCCAGTAACCCCTTAACCAATCACATGTGCCTTTAGCTTGTATTGTCATGAGTATCTGGGCAGACTTCAGAAATAAAATCGGTGATCGGACGACGATGACACTGAGACAGGAACCATGGGAATAATTGTTCCCAAATTTGAACGCTCTGGCTGTAAATGGTTAAAGGTTGTTAAAAATTGTATCCTCCACTCAGTTGATGTATATATTGAGTGGGGACACATTGTTTGCCTTTTTTCTGGGATTCGACTGCAAAAGAGCTCAAGCAACTGTTGAACTCAGTCCCTGCCCATTCTGGACTCAGACCTGTTGTAAATCATTGAACAATGAGGCTTGGATGCCATCTATTGGACATTTCTTGTAATTGCCACTCAGAGAATGAACAGACAGTGGATTAAACTTTAGTTTTTTAGGCTTTAGTTCTTTGTTGTATTCACCTGCTACGGCGTGTGTAACATTTTTCTGTCAACTCTGCATACAGGTGAAACTCGAAAAATTAGAATATCGTGCAAAAGTTAATGTAACCCATACTATGTTGAACACAAGAGGGCAGTATAGCCCTATGTATTACTTCACAAGACCCCCTCCCTTCCTACTCCTCACACACAAAGTCTTAGAGAGTGACTTGCAAAATTCTGACATTTTCTCCACATTCACACCAAAATATCTGACTTTCTGTTGGTCGGAGCTAATGACTGTAAATTAGAAAGTTGTCCGGCTTGAGGAGAACTATATCAATACCAATTTTTGTACCTGTAGATGAAACTAACCCCCCACTTTTTTGTCAAAAGGTGGCGCTACTGAGCCCCTCACCACACCCATTTCTGAAACTTTGCACATGTCTACTGGCTAATAAATGTGACGTCTCTGTCGAGTTTCATGCAATTTCAAGTATGTTAAGAGTCTCAAAAGCATCAATAAAGAAAAGTAAAGTTTGAAGTGTTGCCACGGCAACAGTATCTAAGATATCAATAATCCTTTCACAGGTCTAAATATGCCGTGTGTTTACATTATACACGTAAAGTTTGAAGCAAATCGGGTAAAAACAAGAGGGTGATTTCAAAGCATTTTGAAAGTGACACACTTCCTGCTGCCAGTTGGTGGCGCTATAACTTTGACTCACAATAGTCACATCCATGTGATCGGCCTCTTACAACGAACACACTGCTGAAGTTTCATCAAGATCTGTTAATTTATGCAGAAGTTATAACACACTTCCTGTCTCACTTTTCTCGCCATAAATTTGTTTCCTCGCCACGGCCAAACCGTTCGAGATATCAAAAATCCGCTGGCAATTTTTCATCCTCAATGTCTTGACTTCATGCTGACTGAGATTCGTGGCGATTAAATGATTTCTCTAGGAGGAGTATTTCAAATTCCATTGTATACGTTTTCCAAACAACCCTAAATAGCCGACTTCCTGTTGGGCTGAGGTAAAAAGTAAGAGCATGAAGTATATATGAAACGATGAGATCTATATGTGTACCGACTTTCATATTATTACATGCAAGTGTGTTTGATTTATGGACCATGGTTTCGGACCCCGTTCCAGGGGGCGCTGCTGAAACCCCCTGCCACGCCCGGGTACCATCTTCAGCCAGGCCCTGATGGCCGCAGGTTCTGACCCGTGTGCAAAGTTTCAAGAGTTTTAGAGCATGTTAAGGCCCCCAAAAGTGCCCGAATAGTCGATAAAATAATAATAATAATAATAATAATAATAATAATAATAATAATAATCCTAAGTAAAACAATAGGGCCTTCGCCTTTTCAGGCTTGGGCCCTAATTAAAGCTGCAAGCAGCGATGACGGGCCCAAGCCGGTGGCACCGCAACCCTGGTGCCTTTAGTTACCGGGCTCATTTCCACTTGGTGGCTTTCGGAAAACAAAGGATGATGGACACAGCAACAACTCAAAAATATAGCTGCAAGCAGCAATGCGATTCCTCCTCAAAATGGCAAATCATTTAAAATTGATCAATAGAGGGTTGGGGTTAAACCCTCCCAATGAAAAAATCCAAAAAACATGTCTTTCTGTCTGAATCCTAAACTAAACATTTTCAGTGTACAGGAAAATCCATCATGCCAGACCTTATGGATCCTGTAGGGTTTTTTGTTTACAATGAGAAATGAGGTATGTTCACCAGGTTTCAGAAAAACTAAATAAATGGGGTGGAAATACAATCACTTTGAAAAATTGATATTTGGGCATAGCCTGTACCGCCCCCTAAGGGCGAATGTGAGCCATTCTTGGTTTGTAGGTTCCTGTTGGCCTGTAGTATTAATGTACCAAATTAGAAAGTATTTGACAAAAAAATGTGCAATTTGGGAATGTCCTTTAGCACCCCCTAAGGGCAAATGTGAGACATTCTTGGTTTGTGGATTTCTGTTGGCCTGTAGTGTCAATATACCAAATTAGAAAATTTTTGACCATAAAATGGGAATTTTGGGCATAGCCTGTAGCGCCCCCTAATGGCGAATATGGGCAATTCTTTGTTTGTGGGTTCCTGTTGGCCTGTAGTATCAATGTACCAAATTAGAACATTTTTGACCAGCAAATGGGAATTTAGGGCGTGGCCTGTAGCGCCCCATAAGGGCGAATGTGGGCCACTCTTGGTTTGTGAATTCCTGTTGGCCTGTAGTATCAATATACAACATTAGAACATTTTTGACCAGAAAATGGGAATTTTGGGTATGGCCTGTAGCGCCCCCTAAGGGCGAATGTGGGATATTCTTTACGCAGTACTTCAGAGTGATGTCATCTTGAAGTATATATATATAGGTCTATTTCTAACCCACACCTATAATATCACTTCTGAAGGCATGGATTTAACCACTGGAGTGGTATGGATTACTTTTATGCTGCATTTATTTGATTTTTGTAGCTTCTGAGTTCTGATCACCATTCAAGTCATTGAAAGGTCCAACAGGGTTGAGATAATCTTCTAAAAAGCTTAATTTGTGTTCACTAGAAGAAAGAAAACAATACACATCTGGGATGCAATGAGGGTGAGTATACGATGAGAGAAATTTATTTTTGGGGTGAAAACCATTTGTAGGCCTACTTTTTATTTACTTGGAAAATTGTTACTGTCTCTTTAAGAGGATTTTAAACGCATTTCATTCAAGGCACAGTCTGTGCGGCTTGTTTTAGTGAGTTTAATCTTTTGAGAACTGTGAAGTCTCATTATTTTCGTGCTGTTACATCTGTATTCATTTCAGAGATTACTTGATTGAGATTGTGAAACTACATACAACCGACAAACCTCCATGAAGATGCGAGTAAAAATGAGATGCCTCGCGCTGTCAGACACAACGCTGATAATCATTCTCGGAAGTGTTGATACTAGATTTCGATTCGCGATTTCTTCATCAACTGTTTATGTTCACTTGGGACAAAACAGACAATATATCATGTAATTTGACATTTTGTAGTATGAAATTGTCCGTTCAAATGCAAGAAGAAGCGAATGCGATCTCTCATCGGGGCTCGTGCGTTAGACGCGACGCATCTCGCGGTTTCACACAAAACTGCTCACAAACATTTATTTGAGTTGTTTTGTCATTTTTTTCCAGAAATAACTAGCAATACTCCTACAAATAAATGCTTCGTAACTAAAACGTTTTGACTTTCTATAGAAAATATAGACAACACACGTTCTTACCTTGCAAAAATCGCCTCAGTATTTAATTTGAAGCAGTAAATCCAACACTGGAGTAAATCTCTCGTGATAACACCTTTCCATTGAAATGAAGGAAGACGGTGATGACGATACAGTTATTATTCTTGCCCAGTAACCCCTTAACCAATCACATGTGCCTTTAGCTTGTATTGTCATGAGTATCTGGGCAGACTTCAGAAATAAAATCGGTGATCGGACGACGATGACACTGAGACAGGAACCATGGGAATAATTGTTCCCAAATTTGAACGCTCTGGCTGTAAATGGTTAAAGGTTGTTAAAAATTGTATCCTCCACTCAGTTGATGTATATATTGAGTGGGGACACATTGTTTGCCTTTTTTCTGGGATTCGACTGCAAAAGAGCTCAAGCAACTGTTGAACTCAGTCCCTGCCCATTCTGGACTCAGACCTGTTGTAAATCATTGAACAATGAGGCTTGGATGCCATCTATTGGACATTTCTTGTAATTGCCACTCAGAGAATGAACAGACAGTGGATTAAACTTTAGTTTTTTAGGCTTTAGTTCTTTGTTGTATTCACCTGCTACGGCGTGTGTAACATTTTTCTGTCAACTCTGCATACAGGTGAAACTCGAAAAATTAGAATATCGTGCAAAAGTTAATGTAACCCATACTATGTTGAACACAAGAGGGCAGTATAGCCCTATGTATTACTTCACAAGACCCCCTCCCTTCCTACTCCTCACACACAAAGTCTTAGAGAGTGACTTGCAAAATTCTGACATTTTCTCCACATTCAAACCAAAATATCTGACTTTCTGTTGGTCGGAGCTAATGACTGTAAATTAGAAAGTTGTCCAGCTTGAGGAGAACTATATCAATACCAATTTTTGTACCTGTAGATGAAACTAACCCCCCACTTTTTTGTCAAAAGGTGGCGCTACTGAGCCCCTCACCACACCCATTTCTGAAACTTTGCACATGTCTACTGGCTAATAAATATGACGTCTCTGTCGAGTTTCATGCAATTTCAAGTATGTTAAGAGTCTCAAAAGCATCAATAAAGAAAAGTAAAGTTTGAAGTGTTGCCACGGCAACAGTATCTAAGATATCAATAATCCTTTCACAGGTCTAAATCTGCCGTGTGTTTACATTATACACGTAAAGTTTGAAGCAAATCGGGTAAAAACAAGAGGGTGATTTCAAAGCATTTTGAAAGTGACACACTTCCTGCTGCCAGTTGGTGGCGCTATAACTTTGACTCACAATAGTCACATCCATGTGATCGGCCTCTTACAACGAACACACTGCTGAAGTTTCATCAAGATCTGTTAATTTATGCAGAAGTTATAACACACTTCCTGTCTCACTTTTCTCGCCATAAATTTGTTTCCTCGCCACGGCCAAACCGTTCGAGATATCAAAAATCCGCTGGCAATTTTTCATCCTCAATGTCTTGACTTCATGCTGACTGAGATTCGTGGCGATTAAATGATTTCTCTAGGAGGAGTATTTCAAATTCCATTGTATACGTTTTCCAAACAACCCTAAATAGCCGACTTCCTGTTGGGCTGAGGTAAAAAGTAAGAGCATGAAGTATATATGAAACGATGAGATCTATATGTGTACCGACTTTCATATTATTACATGCAAGTGTGTTTGATTTATGGACCAAGGTTTCGGACCCCGTTCCAGGGGGCGCTGCTGAGCCCCCCTGCCACGCCCGGGTACCATCTTCAGCCCAGCCCTGATGGCCGCAGGTTCTGACACGTGTGCAAAGTTTCAAGAGTTTTAGAGCATGTTAAGGCCCCCAAAAGAGCCCGAATAGTCGATAAAATAATAATAATAATAATAATTAAAGCTGCAAGCAGCGATGACGGGCCCAAGCTGGTGGCACCGCAACCCTGGTGCCTTTAGTTACCGGGCTCATTTCCACTTGGTGGCTTTCGGAAAACAAAGGATGATGGACACAGCAACAACTCAAAAATATAGCTGCAAGCAGCAATGCGATTCCTCCTCAAAATGGCAAATCATTTAAAATTGATCAATAGAGGGTTGGGGTTAAACCCTCCCAATGAAAAAATCCAAAAAACATGTCTTTCTGTCTGAATCCTAAACTAAACATTTTCAGTGTACAGGAAAATCCATCATGCCGGACCTTATGGATCCTGTAGGGTTTTTTGTTTACAATGAGAAATGAGGTATGTTCACCAGGTTTCAGAAAACTAAATAAATGGGGTGGAAATACAATCACTTTAAAAAAATGACATTTGGGCATGGCATGTAGCGCCCCCTAAGGGCGAATGTGAGCCATTCTTGGTTTGTAGGTTCCTGTTGGCCTGTAGTATTAATGTACCAAATTAGAAAGTATTTGACAAAAAAATGTGCAATTTGGGAATGGCCTTTAGCGCCCCCTAAGGGCGAATGTGAGACATTCTTGGTTTGTGGATTTCTGTTGGCCTGTAGTGTCAATATACCAAATTAGAAAATTTTTGACCATAAAATGGGAATTTTGGGCATAGCCTGTAGCGCCCCCTAATGGCGAATATGGGCAATTCTTTGTTTGTTGGTTCCTGTTGGCCTGTAGTATCAATGTACCAAATTAGAACATTTTTGACCAGCAAATGGGAATTTAGGGCGTGGCCTGTAGCGCCCCATAAGGGCGAATGTGGGCCACTCTTGGTTTGTGAATTCCTGTTGGCCTGTAGTATCAATATACAACATTATAACATTTTTGACCAGAAAATGGGAATTTTGGGCATGGCCTGTAGCGCCCCCTAAGGGCGAATGTGGGATATTCTTTACGCAGTACTTCAGAGTGATGTCATCTTTAAGTATATATATATAGGTCTATTTCTAACCCACACCTATAATATCACTTCTGAAGGCATGGATTTAACCACTGGAGTGGTATGGATTACTTTTATGCTGCATTTATTTGATTTTTGTAGCTTCTGAGTTCTGATCACCATTCAAGTCATTGAAAGGTCCAACAGGGTTGAGATAATCTTCTAAAAAGCTTAATTTGTGTTCACTAGAAGAAAGAAAACAATACACATCTGGGATGCAATGAGGGTGAGTATACGATGAGAGAAATTTATTTTTGGGGTGAAAACCATTTGTAGGCCTACTTTTTATTTACTTGGAAAATTGTTACTGTCTCTTTAAGAGGATTTTAAACGCATTTCATTCAAGGCACACTCTGTGCGGCTTGTTTTAGTGAGTTTAATCTTTTGAGAACTGTGAAGTCTCATTATTTTCGTGCTGTTACATCTGTATTCATTTCAGAGATTACTTGATTGAGATTGTGAAACTACATACAACCGACAAACCTCCATGAAGATGCGAGTAAAAATGAGATGCGCTGTCAGGCACAACGCTGATAATCATTCTCGGAAGTGTTGATACTAGATTTCGATTCGCGATTTCTTCATCAACTGTTTATGTTCACTTGGGACAAAACATTCAATATATCATGTAATTTGACATTT